>OV121089.1:20116943-20773474 GCA_921293015.1 Phorcus lineatus
GTAGTCACGTTACCCACACAAGATACCGTGCCCCCTTTCAATCTTTGTCTAAAGCCTTCACCGCAGCCATTGCTCCAAACCCAAATGCAGCAACAAATACTTTGAAAATGTTCGACTTGTGTGCAAGTTCATCTTTAAGAATTTCAAAGAACGTCACAAACAGGAAGGTTCCACATGCAACTCCTTGCAGAACTCCTGATGTCAGTTTTTGAGCAGTCTCATCAAAACTCGATGACGTCAAACCAATTCCTATTCCGATGCCTATCGGTGACATCAGCGAAAACAGGAACAGACATCCAAATGCCTTCTTAAAGCCCGGATGATAAGCTCTGAACAGCTGGAGTCCAAGACAAAAGGCCACAAGACTCTTGTGAATGGAAATGGCCACGAAAACCTCCCAAACATCTTTATCAGAAACCTGCAAACCAACCGCAAGTCCGTCAAATATGGTGTGGAAGGAGAGGGCAATCAAAAGAAGGAACGCCCGCAGACCGGAAGTTTCCGAAACGCCTTCATATCCATGGGTATGAGAGATTGACATCTCAACTTCGCTTGTACGAGACAAGGGACCAGACCGACCTTCCAAGTCGTCAATACTGCCAGTTTGTCCTGTTGATTGTTTAAACTGATTGTATGTCCCCTCGTCGAGATGAAAAACAGGCTTCACTCTTAAGGATCTGGCAACGATGCCCACCATACACATGGAGGCCAGCTGCTCGATGAGAGCTATGATGAAGAACCCGCTGCCTACCAATGTTTCAAAGACCGGGAATCCTGTGTAGTTGTATCGTTCAAGCAAGACAGTCTCCAGGTCTTCCTTCCCCTCCACAAACAGGTGCAGAAGACACGTCCCAAGGAACACACCTCCCGCTAAACAGTTCAGAAAACCAAGGATCTTCTCTCTTAGTTGAGACAGGCCGGAACCATCTCGCTTTACGATGAAGTAAGGGATGACTCCCAGAAGCAAAGTTATAACGAGAAGGATTATGATGGCGATCACCTTGGCAATGACGACTTCCATTTTGGACAATCTGAAAATCATTGCATCTATTATTCATTAATTGTTACATAAACATATCTGTAGATTTAGCTCGTGCCAGTCTTAATCATTAGATTATCTATGGCCTGCTGCATTTCGTAAACCTCGGTGACAGCACTTTACCGTCCTGCGACTGAACTTGATAACCCTACTAGCTCGTTATCGCACTTCAACCATGCAACAAGGTTAAAATTATCAATCTATGTCGGAGGTACTAGAATTACTATCATTTCCCCGCTCAGTGTTAACCGGATCTGTTTATAAATAGGCAATATATCTCACTATCAGTTAAAAACTTCAATAGCAACCATTTAAAGCATAAAATCAATCGTTAACGTAAGAGCTGAATAATTGACCATGGATTTAAGAAATCCAAAAGTAACGGGTTGTTTAAATGCACCATGAACTGACTCTATCAAATACTGACAAAATTAGAGAAATGGACTTAGTCCAAAAATACACTCGGAATTTTCAGACAAAATACACGGCTTTTCGACAATCTGTTCATCGTTAGCCTATGTTTGAGGGAACATCAGTACTCACCATTTATATCTAATTAAATCGACTGCTTATTACACATATTTAAAAAGTTTTAACTTAAAAATGCCCTTCCTGCCGAGCCTACCTCGGTCCAGGGTATATAGTGAAGAATTATGGGAACGCTTTCCCTAGGTTACCGAGGATGGGTATTCTCCATCAATCTTGGTTCATATACTCTAAGTCATGGGCCATAATACTGGAACACTTCATTACTACCACCCTAATTTCGACGTGATCATCATTACCCATGGCATGTTTCAGAAAGACCTAGCAAAACGTTGCTCAGAAAGATTGATAAAAAACTGCGGGGGAAGTTGATTTCGCAAGACAGATAGTGTCCAAGAGAAATCGAAAAGTCGACTATTGAAAAACAAGGGCCAGTGGACCAAAAATGTAATAGCATCATGCGGTAAAAAGTGATATATATCCGAACTAAGTCCATCTCTGGACTAAGTCCATTTCTCTAATTTTGTCACTGATATATATCCGAAGCATATGTAAAGTTAAGAAAATAAACAAGTACAAGACGAAACAAGCTCCGCGGGGGGTAATCTAATATGATCAAACATCATAATGCCGTCGAAGTAGAGGTTTTAAATCTATATCTTTAAGTACAGTTTTCCATCAAATAAAATGTAAAAATATGCAATTCATCATTTAACCGTATTCAAATTTCCATTCAAATTTGTACAAGATTGTCAAATTGAAAACTTTCATCATTGCTTTAAATGTAAGGAAAATGTCGGTAAAAACTGCTACTGTTATTCACTATTGGAGGCCTTGGGCCCAGAGTACAAATACAAAAGAGTTCCATAATTATGACCATACAAACCATGGATATAAATGTGTATTTTAGTGTGGGAGATTTACAAAGGAAATCGCTAAACCTTTGATTATGTCCACAATTGTACAAAATATGGTTTTATCAAACATTCCCGTATGAAGAACCGACAATTTATATATTTGGTATTTAAAAAATCTTTTTCCGTAAAGAATGGCCAAACAAGAACAACATAAAACTCACCTTCAATCGCTTATAAATTACAGCGTTCACATGAAATATCGGAACGAGCAGTATTTGGTCCAACGCAATTTTTGAATTCTCAAACAGTGCATTACACATCAACACTTTATTAACATCTCTGAACTACTTATCTTGTTTTAAAAAGTTTTATAACCAGGATACGTTTTTAAAGATCATGTCTGCTCTATTTTCCCGTACCGTGATTGGATAATTTTGTTTTATCTATGCATATAAAATCAAATACAACATAAAATGAGATACGTTTGAACGGTTTCAGCAATTTTGATAACTGCATGCATATGAATAACCGGTTTGAATTAACAACATTGTGACAGGTGAAACTAAGATCTTACTATCCGATAAATTTTGGGTTAAAGGAAGTACATTTGCATATGAACACAGCATCTTGTAAAATTTTATATATAAATTCAAATATAAAGACAAACTTTGACATATTTGGGGGAAAAGAATAACTTTAACAAATTTGGGGACTGAAATTGTTTGATTTTAAGTCCAGGGTATTAGAATGGAGATGAGCGGATTCAAATATGCTGAGTTAGCAGGATGGTTTCGATAATCACAGTAAACAGTAAAAACCAATCATTATGAGTCAAGAATAAAAAATACTTTTAGTCGAATAACGAGGAATAAAACTTGCAATTATTAAACATTCGTTCGTTAAGATGTGTCGTTAATCCTGTCCGAGGTTTTTGTAACGTTTGCACGTGAATCTGTCAGGCCACGCACTCTGATATCGTATTTTCACTCACGGATGCCGGGCGATTATTCAGCCCGCTTAATTTAAAATTCCAATTTTTATACTGTTATGACTGGAATGGGAGATACTGGTATGTTCCCACATGGCAACGTTGGGTCAGTCATCGTATAAAAACAACTTGAATGATATCTTAAAGAGCCGCTACGTGAGTTGTTGGAGTCATTTATGCCAAACTTAATAAATGTTGTCATTTGATCGCGAAGTATAAAGTGTTACCAAAAAAACACATTTTAAAGCTTATTGGATTTTCACAGTGACAATATGAAGGCAGAACGTCGCAATTATCTAGAAAACCGGACAGTGGCGCGCGTCAAATAGTCAAACGTAATTTTGGAGACTTATCTAAAACAGCCAGGAGGGCAGTTAGGAGTTGATAGCGTTTGTTAGGTTATATAACTAGTATCCATGTATATTGGACGTGATATCTACACCTCTGTGAATTTATAGGGCTGTTTTTAGATTTTCATTAAAAACCAGTATTTGTCATATATAAATATGTCTTTTGGACATGAAAAGTTAAGATGTTTTGATTTTATATCACCACATATGACATTTAGGAAGGTAAATAATATGTTATGAAAATCACGGAGTGGCTCTTTAATAGACAGAGGGATCACTCATCGAAAATCAAGATGGACAACTTTCTGTCGGCAGCTGTACAGGACAACCTCCCAGGGGCTAGCTAGGGGTTTGAAAAATGTGCTCTATTGAGCTATTTTTCAAAAACAAGAATAGGTAATTTCAGTCATGAGCCAAAGGGGAGGATGCTTCTTGCTCTATGATCGTTCAATCAGTTCTGGTGTTTTTAAGCCATTAAAATTAAAATAACATCTGTTATCTATACATGTGAAGGTAATTTAGGATTGTGTCTTTCTAGTGTACCTGGACTTAAATGCATGAATGCATCTATGCATCTGTGATATATGGCGTCACGAAATACCATAAATGGCTAAGTTTGTTCTCCTATCTCGTTTCAAGGGATTCGACACTGACTTTTAAAATGAGCGTTGAAATATCGTCTTTTGTAGAGGGCAATGTGTATGAGTTTGCTTCTAAAAAATGGTGTAACTATGTTTTAGTCATATTTATCTTCCATTAATTGAAATACATCTTGTTTTCATTACCTAGCTATTAAAATTTACATGAAAAGGGAAGTGTCAGATTGATATTTTGAAATAATTTCAGGAAATAAATTTTTTAACCATTTTTAATAACCTATTTTAAAACAATACTAAATTATAAAAATCAGTTTAAGTTATATCAGTTTGAAATATGTTTGTTACATGAATTCTTTATCTCTGTGTTCTTTTGCACGTTCAAGCAAAATGATATATCAAACTATTGATGTCTTGATTTATTGTAACACTTGTCTTCCGTTCTAGTTTATATAAAATCGGCTTAAATCAAAGGGTCTAGATGTATTATCGTCTTACATTTATGTACAAGGTCCACAGTGAATTATTCATCTATTCTGTTTCTTTGTTTTGACTCTCTTATATGGAGCATATGAGTACGACTCGTTCAAATTCGATGCCTTACGCCTTAACTTTGATACGTATCTAATTACCATGTATGGTGATAAAAAATTCGAAAATGTCAAATATTCATCCCCAAATAATGTTAATCACCAAATTTCAATTTGAATTTAAAAAAAGCATTGTGTTTTTGCAGATGCAAAAACACGCCTGTTTTACATTATTAGTTACATACATTATTTACTAGTTATTCAACCAATAAATACAATATTTTGACCAAAGATGTGTTCTGTCTGCTTCAGATAAGTTCCAAAATTACGTTTGACTATTTGGCATTGGCGCACGCACTTGTCCATTTAAAAACAATCGCGACTATTTCGTCATTTTGTTAAGTTGATACATTCAACAACATTCGGTAATTCACTTTAAAATTAATCCATTACTAAAAGTTTGACATAATATGACATCAACCACATAGACGACAGAAGTTATTAAGGACACTTGCAAAAGGGCGAAATCCAATGTTAGTAGGCTGTTAAGACTGTGTTTACATGTATTTTGCATTTCATTATCGTCTTTCCTCGGGAAAATAAACTAAACTTTCCGAGAAGAACCCGCCAAATAAGGACATTTCGTGTTTCTACAGCGTTGAATTGCTAAAATGCTAAGCACGTGAGGGTTGCCCTGTTGTAATAATTACAATGATGTCGCTATTTCTCTCCATGTTTAGCTTCTATTCTCAATCAAACATACATTCTCTCCCAACAGAGGTAGCTCGGTCATAAATTCCTTTACAACTTTAGGAATTTATGACGGAGCTACCTCTGCCGGGAGAAAATGTCAAACATACAGAAGAAGATTTAAATAGGGTTTTTTTTCTTTATGAAATTTGGAGAAAAAAACTGTGCTCAATTGCTACGCCCCTGAAAAGTGCCACCTTTTCTTGCCTACCTTCAAAGCATCGTTGTTAGCGAATATAGGAATTTCTTGATAGCTGCCACTTATCGCGACTCATTGTTGCCATGACAATATAGACATCTGTGTCTTATTATGATGACCATTAATGTTGTTCCTTGGGATGCAAATCGTATTAAGAAAGTAGCAGAATTCCAAGAAAACTTTCTGGCTCATCTTCCGGGACAGGGAAATCTGGAGTGTTTCTGTCCATATTGGCTTCGTCTCACGCACTTGCTTGGCGATTAGATGGTATTAGACAACGATTCTCCTCTGAACTAAAGACCCTGAAACTTGTGTTCAGACATCTTGGAAAATCAGGAGTATAACTGTAGATTTATTCACCCTGTTGACACAAAGTATGTTTATTAAACTTTGGTTGTTGATTAAATGGGAACGAAAGTACCATAACTGAAGTCGCTGGTCGAACGTTAATTTTTTATTTTAAAATGCTAAAATTATGATATTTTATTATATATTCACCTATACTTAAAAAGGGGTAAAAGTCGAAATTTTACCTCACATTCCCATGTTTATCAGTTATATGACCTTACATGCACTACCAATCTAAATTTGTCTTTGTAATTCGTGTGAATTACGTTTGAGTCATTTGCACGCGCCATTGTCCGGTTTTCGTGGGTGAGGTGATTTTGGGTTTAATGCCGCTTTGTATTTCACTTATATCGCGGCTACTAGTATTATTGCGGGGAGAGAGCCCGCAACAACATCGTGGCTATGCATTGCGGTGAAACCTGCGAGCATCGGCTGGAACTAGCAAACCATGGGTGCTACTGCGCTGAAATTCAGTGTAGCATTGCACCCACACCTGACTGCTTGTAGAACAGTTCTCTACTGCAGACAAAGTTGCCGAGCCCCTGGCGGGATTCGAACCAAGGGCCTGTTGATCCGAAGCAGAACGCGCTAACCACTGCACCATCCCGCCCTCTCTTCTCCAGGAGCAATATCTTTCGAAAGAATTAATTTGGTGACCCTATGCTTTCAAAAATATTGACCTTGTAACTGTCAGGTATCTTATACAAATCCTGGTGAGCTACAATGATATTGGCTCATTTCTTTAAAATGAGACGTATTATGGCCAAGGAACTTTTTTCAATTCCAAACTCTTGTGAAAACATATCATACGCTGCAGCAAGGCCGACTATAAAAGTCATAAAGACATATTTTAAACTTGCAGTCATAGATCGTACTACCGGGAACATGGGGAATCACAAACTGAGAATGGTTAAAGAAGAGTACAGTACGCATTAGGAACCGAATTTGTAATTTGAGAGCCTTTGCGAGATAAATAGATGGTGTGGATGCCTATTACAGGATATCTACAATCCCAATTTATATTCACATGATAGCCTCTTTATCTTTTTAGAAACATACCTTATAACGATATTGCAACAGTTGAAGTTTCCTTCAAATTTACGCATTTATATATGCAAATGGACAGTGTGATGACCTTAACGGTATATAAATCATCATTTATTTAGCGTTGAGATAACATAACTGTTGTTTTGGCATAGTCTAAACGTTTCCCGTTTTAACCGATCTGGCTTTTTATTGCATGGCATTGCGTCCGTCCATTCGGCGTCCCTAAACTTTTCACTATTTCATCTCCTTCTCTTCAGAACCATTGACTCAGGACATCAGAAATCTTGTGTATAGACTCCATGACTAATAACATTTTTTATTTTTAGATCGTTGACACTTTGACACTTAATAAGGGCCTACAATCAATTTTTATCTTCTTCTCCACAAGCAAGAGGCCTTAAAAGCTGAAAAGTTGTGTGCAGACTCCTTAGCTGATTCTTGTTCATAGATTTGTTAACACTATGACGCCTATTTAGGGCAACAGGAACCACGCCCTAGAAACATATTATCATATTCTTCACAAGCAAGCAAAGCTGAAGCCTTATGTGCAGACTTCTTAGCTGACAGGAATTCTATTCTATGGATTTGGTGGCGCTTTGACCCCTTACAAGGGCCATAGGGACCACACGCTTAAAATCTTTCCTCTTCTTCTCAAGAGCAATATGTCTATAAAGCTGAAACCTTGTGTACAGATCCTGATGATTTGGGTTCTAAATTTGTTGATTCTGCTACGATAAAACAGGGCGTTTTTGTTAGTTCTATGCTAAATCAGTTTATAAATGAAAGGAATCTGTCAGACCCTTTAATTTGATTTTCTATTACTGATCCAACATTGGCTACTATTTGGCTGCCTTTAAGACGTTAGCGAAGATCTTGGTAGACACCCAACCCCCTTCCCCCCTAGATTGTGTGGTTTTTACTATTTATGCATTTGTAACCATTGTATCAAAATGACAGGTTCTTATGGTTTGGATACTTTTAGACTTACTGTATTGAATTATGGTGATGTCATAAATAAAGTTGAATAACTATTCTTATAAGTACAGTTAATGTACATTTCAAAACAAAACAATAACCTATGTACATTTTTTTCCTTTTCAACATTATACATGCCTTCAATTAATGGTCAACTCCTTCTTCACGGGCATTTCAAATTCCTAAATTCTCTCTTTAATATACATTAGTAGATAGTTTTCAATCTTTGTCTAAAGCCTTCACCGCAGCCATTGCTCCAAACCCAACAGCGGCAACAAACACTTTGAAAATGTTCGCCGTGTGTGCAAGTTCATCTTTAAGAATTTCAAAGAACGTCACAAACAGGAAGGTTCCACATGCAATACCTTGCAGAACTCCTGATGTCAGTTTTTGAGCAGTCTCATCAAAACTCGATGACGTCAAACCAATTCCTATTCCAATGCCAATCGGTGACATCAGCGAAAACAGGAACAGACATCCAAATGCCTTCTTAAAGCCCGGATGATAAGCTCTGAACAGCTGGAGTCCAAGACAAAAGGCCACAAGGATCTTATGGATGGAAATGGCCACGAAAACCTCCCAAACGTCTTTATCAGAAACCTGCAAACCAACCGCAAGTCCGTCAAATATGGTGTGGAAGGAGAGGGCAATCAAAAGAAGAAACGCACGCAGACCGGAAGTATGCGAAACTCCCTCAAAACCGTGAGTATGCGAGATAGACATCTCAAGTTGACTTATATGGGACATCGTGCGAGGTCTTCCTTCCGTGACGTCACTATTTCCAGCGGCTACTTCGTGTCCTTTTGATTGTTTGTTCTGATTATATGCCCCCTCGTCGAGGCCAACAGGCTTTATTTTGAAGGACCTGGCAACGATGCCCACCATACACATGGACGCCAGCTGCTCGATGAGAGCAATTGTGAAGAACCCGCTGCCTACCAATGTTTCAAAGACCGGGAATCCTGTGTAGTTGTATCGTTCAAGCAAGACAGTCTCAAGGTCTTCCTTCCCCTCCACAAACAGGTGCAGCAGACACGTCCCAAGGAACACACCTCCCGCTAAACAGTTCAGAAAACCAAGGATCTTCTCTCTTAGTGGAGACAGGCCTGAACCATCTCGCTTTACGATTAAGTAGGGGATGACTCCCAGAAGGAGCGTTATAACGAAAAGGACAATGATGGCGATCACCTTGGCAATGACGACTTCCATTTTGGATAATCTGAAATTATGGAATAGAAAATTTTAGGGATTTGTGGAACTAAATGCGTCAAATTATTGAATCTACCTTGTTACAAACGTGTTCGATGGTTTCCTTTCCAAACAGTCTGACGACACCTTGTAGTATTCTTTTAAGCACAAACAAGATGTAGTTATTATGACATCATCGCGTTTAAAAAGAAAGATGACAGTAACTGTGTATTAAAGTCATTGTCTCATTTTTGCAAGGCAAATTGTAATGCATGCCGGACAAATAGTTCACCACTCACAGAAATCTTTCCCCTGACGTTTGCAACAATTTTCAGAACTCTGCAGGCATTCTCGCCCTCAATAATTAAGTTCAAACTACCCTACCCTACCCTAATATTACGTGTTTTGCGAGCGTTAGTCCTTACCACGTCATTTCGCTAAGGCCGTGACGAAGAACACATACAATTTCCCAGCTAAATGAAGAATGCGCCTGTCATAAGTATCGGCGCTACAATTACTAGATTTCCGGTGTTTCGCACTCGCGATGGTATTGCACTTGATTCGGTACCTCTTCGATCTGAAACGGCTTACGCCAATAAGCTGCTTCATCCAAAACTGTAAAACGGGCATAAAAATGAAAATCTTTGCAAATACGACAGGAAATATTCGTGTTAGTGATCAGATTTTGTTCGTGAAGAATAGTTAGTTCAGTTTAGTTGCTTTACAAAAATGAGACTATGACTTTAATAAGTTGAATATAAAACTTTTATTTAGTGCTTGCCTAAAGTTTAAGCCACAAGCAATATATCGCAGAAGTGTAACTAACTGAGGTATATTAATTTATTTCCGAACTTACCCTTACTTGATGTTCATTTACAAATCAAAATTTTACAAAAAAATGTAAAATTCCAAGCTCGACATTTTGTGAATATAAACTTACGCTGGAGGTCCGTATATCTTCAAATGCTTTCAATTGCTTACCTTGAGTTCGTTCAGGTATTTTCCGTTTCGTGTATATGAATATATATATATGAAAACATTTAAACATAATTTTCAAACATTCGTTGGCTACTCGCATTTCAGATACAATGTCACTGAAGTAACAAGACACGACAAAGCATGATGCAAATGACCTCACATCAAAATAAAAAAGTTTAACTTGATGGACTAGTGTGCGTCAGATTAACGCGGTAATCTCTTGGCACACTAATAAAGAATTGAAAAATAATAGATTTACAATAGATTGACTATGTAAAGTGCAATTTTCTACTTGACCCTTTGCAAGCATTGTAACTTTTTACTTGTATCAACTGATGTAGGTATATATGTTGTTAGAGGACACTTGAGTAAGATTATCTACGTCCATTGTACAAAGCTAATCACGATCAACCGTGACTCAACATAATATTACAAGTAGCTCGATTTTCATTGGTGGCTTACTCAAAAACTAAAAAATAATAATGAAATAGTCATACGACATTTTTGCACTCGAAGTGAAGTTATTAATTGTCATTAATTATTTTGTTTAAAAGTTAGAACACATAATATCGATCACTATTTGCCCTCAAGTTTTTATCAATATCTTAAAGTAAAAAAGTACTCACTGCCTTTAAATATTGTAAATTCATAAAGTAATAACAAGGGATATGTATTTATTTTAATGATTCATAAGCATACTACAATAGATATTCAGAACAACATTTTTAAGATAGAATTTTTTTTGGATCGACGTGTTTAGAATGAATATGTACTTTTGAACACCATCATGTCCCGGTACTCAAAGCAGACCTGCAATTGAAATTAAATTAAGCAAATTAAATCCAACATACTTAAATTAATCAAATAACGGGGACAGTCTCACCTGTTATAATGAAAAATCCTTTGCTTTCATGGGACCAATTTCTCCGCGGCTGTTTCACGTTTTGGTATGTGAACCTGTGACGTCCTGCGCCCTGGGCGATGATTGTTGTACATGCCCTGACACGACTGGTGATAGTAACTTCTACTGGCACGTCAGTTATTTGAGGCCTGGAGCTGATTGTCGATCCAATGATGATTATGGATTCAAATATTACAATATCTTTCCCAAATTATTTTCTTTTGAATGTTCAACGATTGATGGCGATATTTTAGACCTGGGCCTAGATTTTCGAAATGTTCTTAAAGAGCCACTTCGTGAGTTGTCATATATGCCGAACTTGATCGCGAAGTATCGACTGTTACCAAAAAAGACACATTTTATAGCATATTGGTTTTTTATAGTGACAATATTTAGAACGTCGCAATTATGGTCGAAAACAGGAAAGTAGCGTGCGTCAAATAATCAAATGTGATTTTGGATACCTATCTAAAACAGCCAGGAGGCCAGTTAGAAGTTGATAGTGTTTGTTAGATTATATAACTGATATCCATGTATATTGGACGTGATATCTACACCTCTGTGCATTTATAAGGTTATTTTAAGATTTTCATGGAAAACCAGTATTTGTCATATGTATGTCTTTTTGACATGAAAAGTTGAGATGTTTTGATTTTATATAACCACATATGACGTTTAGGTTCGTACCCCAAAGGTAAATAATATGTTATGAAAATCACGGAGTGGCTCTTTAATGCTTAGATAGTGTCATGTCCGTGTCTATGTATGGTACTTATGACCATCTTATTGCGAAGGGAGCTTCGAAGGTCTAGACCCTGGCTTTATTCACCAATTTGCCGCTATACACGATTGGTTTGTGGAAATTATATCCTTATCAGTAACTTTGCGCTTGTAAGGGGTAATACGGTATGTGAAATCTTTTGCTAAGTCGGCGTGCTTTGAATAGGGTAATCTCCCACCTGACAGACAGGCAGCTGACAGACGCACTAAAACAACAACATTTACGATTTGGTGCACAGCTTGGTTACTACTTGTTACCGATTCATAATAATGGACTAGTCCAAATAAAAGACAAAACATCGTTTTTGAAAGAGTAAGAAGAAGAGAAAGAGTATTTATTCAAATATCATTATAAAGCACCTTTCAATGCAGCAGCACATTTGACACAATTCACATACATATTTATTTAATGTACATATATTAACATTTCAGTTCCTTTTAGTGCATTTCACAATATTTATGCACTTCTCACATTTAATCAGGTGCATGGTTGTGCTCTGTCCTTGTTCTTAAAAAAATCACCGAGGGTGGAACATCACCTCAAGTGAGTGCAGCTCTGTCGAATCTTGTTTCTTGTGTAGATATTTCCATCCGGAAGAATTTGAGGTGCCCCTCTCACCGACAGCAGATACTCCACTTTGCGCAATCCAGCCATTTTGGTAGTGAGATGCAGTCCATGTTCCCTTGTATAGAAGTTTATTAAAACATATAATTAAATAGTACCAAGATGAATACATCACTAGTTAACATTCAAATCAAAGTGAGAAGACGCCATTTAACAGCAACAACATTTTATAAAAACACAGTATAAATTCAATTTGAAAATTAAATAGCCTGTAAAAACAATTGTGAGATTAGACGACAGATTATTATTTGATCCTCTGATCACAAGAAAAACCTATAATCAAATAGATAAAGTGTCTTTTATAATTTCTACTCTAAATTCAAAATCAATATGGTTTCAATACTCGACTCCACATAGAATTCTCCCAACAAATGACCTTTTACTTTAGATGAAAATTAAAGATGAAAATAAATGCAGCTTTTGAGAGGAAGATAAAGAGACCATAAGTCACCTCTTCTTCGATTGTCATATTATAAAAAAAAGAAAAGATGACTTATGGTTTCTTTATCATCTACTTGAAGAAAACATACATTATTGACAAATTCAATGACTTTTTGGTCAACCCGCCACTTACTTTTAAAAGACTAACCAAGATTAATTTCGTAGTACTATAGCTTTGTACAAGTGTATTTGGAAAATTCTTAAATTCAAACTAAAATTGATGCCTTTAATTGGATGAATTATAAATATGTTATACATCTTGTATTGCACGATGTTATCAATTTCTGCCAAATGTGCATAGTGTTCTTCTTGTTTACGATGTATTGTTTATATATGTAATTGTAATGTCCATGTACCACAAAAAACTAATAAATAATAAAAAAGAAAGAAAAACCTATGTTGTTTTCACTGTTCGTTAACGAAGCTTGCTCTAATTTGCCTTAATCTGATGAGACGTCGCCCTCTGCTATGTATGTGGACTGTCCCATTACCTCTGTAGGGGATTACCTAATTAATCTTCAACTGAGTGTCTGCGAGATGGGCTGTCTGTCAGCTGCCTGTCTGTCAGGTGGAAGATAACCTTGAATAGTGATTGATAAAGACTATTAGCAATTCAGCAGAGTGATAAACACATATATGATTGCCACTAGTCCTTCCTTGGTCGGACCAAAGTTCAATGTGTTGCATACAGACTTATCATGCCATTTTGGCTTTGATACGCACCCAAAAGATCCCAGCTATTCTATGCGCTGAGCTCTCAGCAGAAACCACAATTTACACATTATAACTTAGCTATATAACGCTTTAATCCAAACCAGTCGATTTGAAATCATATATTATCGCATGAAAGCTGTGAGCAGCGATACATTGTCTGTTTTTCGAAATTTGAAAAAAAAATATATATATATATATATATATATATATATATATATATATATATATATATATATATATATATATATATATATATATATATATATATATATATATATATATATATATATATATATATGAATATGTAACTGGTATGCTACCGAAAAACATCAAGATGATAATTTTGAGCAACAACTTATACTTTGATACAATAAAACGATTAGGAATTGCATCAGGTACCTACATCAAGACGGACAGTGTCACTTTACTTTACATATTTCGATTTATCGGTGGACGTCAAACAGACCTCGCATCATGTTATGTGAAAGCGACGTGTCACGTGAAGGCGACGTGTTATGTGAAAGCGATGTGTCACGTGAGAGCGACGTGTTACGTGAATCCAAGGACGCCGGTCGAGAAGGGTTCACTTACGAGTCTGTCTTAATCGGGATTGATGTTGATAACGATTGTCATACCGTACAGCAAGATAAAGAACTCTTGTGGGGTGGGTTGTGTTGTGTAGTTTTTAGGAGGATTGGGTGGATAGGTGTAAAGAAGGGGCTCGATGTAAACGTTGTTTGTTTCTTATTCTGATAATGCCCCTGATTACACATTTATCGAGGCAGAGAAGCAATATACGGTTTAATATTAACATATTAGAACAGAAATAGGGTTGTTGGTTTTCGAACACTTTCAACTTCTTTCTTCTTTCTAAAAGTGAAGTACTGTTGAGGAAAGGAAACAATTTTGTTGTTTTACATTTCATGTTCTGATATAAAGTCAAAATTAAAAAACTTGCATTTAACATTTTTTTAAGATTCTTTTCAATCATTGCTAAAAAAACAAGCAAATTGATCAGCTACTGTTAAAATTTAAATTGGATGATAAATAATAGCGCAATATTCAGCTGATTAGCCAATGGGTGTATCTGCCCCTCAGCCAATCAGCACAGTAGCCCATCAGCCAATCAGCACAGTAGCCCATGAGCTAAACAGCACAGTAGCCCATCAGCCAATCAGAACTGCATTCAGTTTTAGCTCGTCAGGCCTGAAAGACCCGATAGGTTATTAATGGCATCGGGCGTCCTTCAGTCTGTAAACTTTTTGCGTCTTTGACTTCTGTCTAAGAACCAATTGCTCTACAAAGCTGAAATCTGTACAGAAACCTTAAGCTATGGAGATTTTCAACTGTAAATTTCCTGACTCGGTGGTCTTTACTAAGTTACGCTATGTGCCTATGCATTGAGGTGAAACCTGCGAGCATCGGCTGGAACTAGCGAACCATGGGTTGTACTGCACAAAATAAAAAACTTTCAAGGATAGCCCAGGACGCTTAAGTCTCTGAGTGTTTATTTTGGGTTGACCCTGACATACATCAAGATTCTCAAAAAGCAAAAAGGTGTACAATATAATAGAAGATCCAATTACACAGCAATTCTGAATCTAATCATAGTAAACTATTAAGAATTTATTTATATCAGTCTTCACATTTTTATGATCTTTAATTGCATTTCATCAGTTATTTCAATTATTGTAATTTGTCATCCACATCAACGTTGTTTAAGATAAGGCTGTGATAATTATGGTGTGTCCTAAGCTCGTGGTAGACCCCCCCCCCCCCCCCCCCCCCCCCCTATCCCCTAGCTCTGAGGCTTCGAAATGATATGATACGATTTGGTTAGGATACTTTCAGATTTATTATCTACAGATAACACATGAAATTCCAATATGTTGTGGAATATCTATTTCTAAAAGTGCTGTCCATGTACATTTACAAACAAAACATCAATATTTACATATATACAATCTCATTTTGATAACGATAAATATACTTATGAGAGTGTGTCGTCACAGATGTAATAACGCCTTCAATCAATATCCGACGCTTTCACAGGCGTGACAAATTCATATAACAAATATTGAAAGTATACAAACAACTCAAAGAGAGTGTTGATAATGTTGGTCAGCAATATTTACATAATTTAAGTACATGATAAAACATTATTCAATCTTTATCTAACGACTTCACCGCAGCCATTGCTCCAAACCCAAATGCAGCAACAAATACTTTGAAAATGTTCGACTTGTGTGCAAGTTCATCTTTAAGAATTTCAAAGAACGTCACAAACAGGAAGGTTCCACATGCAATACCCTGCAGAACTCCTGATGTCAGTTTTTGAGGAGTTTCATCGAAATTCGATGACGTCAAACCAATTCCTATTCCAATGCCTATCGGTGACATCAGTGAAAACAGGAACAAACATCCAAATGCCTTCTTAAAGCCCGGATGATAAGCTCTGAACAGCTGGATTCCAAGACAAAAGGCTACAAGGATCTTATGGATGGAAATAGCTACGAAAACCTCCCAAACGTCTTTATCAGAAACCTGTAAACCAACCGCAAGTCCGTCAAATATAGTGTGGAAGGAAAGGGCAATCAAAAGAAGGAACGCGCGCAGACCGGAAGTATGCGAAACTCCTTCAAATCCGTGAGTATGAGATATTGACCTCTCAAGATCACTTGTGTGAGATATGGTGCGAGATCTTCCTACCATGACGTCGCCATTGCCATCCATTACGCCATTGCTATCCATTACGGGTTTTCCATTTGACTGGTTGTACAGGAGACTTGTCTTTTCGTTGTGTTCGACGAGAAAGGTCTTGCTCTTTGATGATTTGATAACTATGCCCACCATACACATGGACGCCAGCTGCTCGATGAGAGCTATGATGAAGAAGCCGCTTCCTACCAATGTTTCAAAGACCGGGAATCCTGTGTAGTTGTATCGTTCAAGCAAGACAGTCTCCAGGTCTTCCTTCCCCTCCACAAACAGGTGCAGAAGACACGTCCCAAGGAACACACCTCCCGCTAAACAGTTCAGAAAACCAAGGATCTTCTCTCTCAGTGGAGACAGGCCGGAACCATCTCGTTTTACAATGAAGTAGGGGATGACTCCCAGAAGCAGCGTTATAACGAGGAGGACAATGATGGCGATCACCTTGGCAATGACGACTTCCATTTTGGACAATCTGAAAAAGCAGGAAACTCATTTCATTTTAAAATTTGAATCGAACCTAAATCGCGATCGAGATCGAGAGAGATCGATGTGCTTATCAGTTGATGTTTATATGCATTATGATCCCTGTCAAGTTTGGATTGTCAATTTTATGTTAAAAAATGTGTTTTTGAGGTTTTATTGAACTTTGCTTAGTCGGAAAATTAACAGATTATGGAAAGAAAATTGGCTAAATATTTGTTTCAATGTAAAAGTTGACTTCCGAATCATGAAATGCAGGAACCGCCAAAATATCTCAAACTGTGAACATAAACAAAGACATATACACAAATATTATAATGAAGCTCTCAACTGAACGAGCCTTTTAAGGTCACACATACAACGGATATATAAGAAAATATCTCACACTTTCATCTTAATGTCAATTATCTGACAATCTTATTTCAAAGAAAATCCAACACGATCTTCTTGCAATTGCTGAACCCTGAGTCCTACTTAAAATCTAAATAAATACTTGTTATAAAGCCTTTAAACACTATCAACTCAAATTAAATCTTCTAAAAGCTTTGGAAAGGTTTCCAGAGTTACCGTTGATTAATTTACGCGCGTCACTGCCCGGTTTTCGATTGGAATTATCTTGTATTGTCGATCGAGTGAACCAATTGGCATTAACATGATTCTTTCAAGGACAGCAAGTACTTTTCTAAAAATGATTGATATAGCCTAATATAGTATAATGTGTGATTAAAAAAGCTCACTACATGTTAGTGCCTCTTTAAGGAACATTAACAAAGGACATATACATATAACAAATACTTGTTTTCCATGAAAATCGGAAAACAGCCTTACAAATGCACAGAGGTGTAGATATCACGTCAATATACATGGATACTAGTTATATAACTTATCAAACGCTATCAACTGCCCTCCTGGCTGTTTAAGATAAGTCTCCAAAATTACGTTTGACTATTTGACGCACGCCACTGTCCTGTTTTAGTCAAATGACTGGTTTCAATCTGAAGGAGATGTGAAGCACATCTGAATCTAGAAAGGGCTGATCGAAATTTTGATAATGATAAATTACATATGTAGAATTCAACATCAAATTTCAACTTACATCAAGAATAAAAGGAAAATTTTGAGCTCTTAACAAGTGAAGTGTGCCATTCTTGTTCATGATTTACTTTTAGTCTAAACACAAATTCGGATAATAATTTATCAATATTTCCTAGATTTTGCTGTTGTTCCCAAATATACTCAAATCCGAAAGTGTAAACAATTTTCTTAAGGTTTTGATGCCCAGTTTGTTTTATCATTTACCGAATCTTAACATTGCATGTTATAACACTTCTTTACAAATCGAGAGTCTGGCATTTTACATATTTTACACCAATATTTAACCGCTCTTTTATAAGCACAAATATACATTGGGTAACGTCCACATTCTCCCCTTACAACATGGTTCGAGGTGGATCGTTTCACATTTAAAAACCGTTTACAGCAAAAATATGTACAACTTCAACTTCCTTGCAAAAATCGACTCCCCATATTTCAGCCCCATACAAAAGAATAGGGTTAATTTTAGTATCGAATATTTAAAAAAATACATTATGGGGTAATGGATTTAACATGGAAAGTAATTTTAAAACACCATATACAATTTTCTTGGCTTGCAAAGCAGCGTCATTGACATGAGGAGGCCAAGATAGTGAACGAGAAAATAAAATTCCCAAATATTTGTAAGAGGAAAGAGTAAAAAGAATTCCGTTATAATACCGTTTTTCATACTTAGACAATTTGCAACAATTTTTTAATACAACAATCTTGGTTTTTTCCAAGTTAACAGTTAATTGATGGTTTTTAGTGAAACTTTCTAGGATATTTATACGTTTTTATAATCCAAATACAGTGTCTGCAAATAGTACAATATCATCAGCAAAAAGTAGTAAAAACAATTGTACAACATCAGGGTGAAGCTGTATACCAGGGTAACATTTTGATTCAATTTCTAAAGCTAATTCATTGATAAAAAGTGAGAACAGTATAGGGATCAAAACACACCCTTGTCGTAGCCCTTCTGGGCAATGAAACAGCTGAGAAAGAGAAGTATCCCGTACTCGTCTCTTAACAGAAATATAGATTGATGTTAGAGCTTTAAGCATCTTGGGTGATACGCCTTTGAATTTGAGAATTGCCCATAATTTATCCCTGTTTATAAAATCGAATGCCTTTTTAAAATCAACAAATTTTGCGTAAAACTTCCCCTTTTTCTTACATAAGAGACTTATCTAAATCAACCAGGAGGGCAGTTAGGAGTTGATAGCGTTTGTTAGGTTGTATAACTAGTATCCTTGTATATTGGACGTGATATCTACAACTCTGTGCATTATAAGGCTGTTTTTAGACTTTCATGGAAAACCAGTATTTGATATATGTCTTTTGGAAAAGTTTAGATTTTATATCACAACATATGACATTTAGATTCAAATCAAAGGTAAATAATATGTTATGAAAATCACGGAGTGGCTCTTTAATGTCCCAGTATTTAAAAGCAAATTACACTCCTCTGTATAACGTAACATAACATCCTTGAGCGTAATAAAAAAATATGCCGGAATTGTTCAAACTAATACTTCTGTGAGGGAAATTGTAGTGCTTTATACAACGATGAATGCATTTCCTTAGGCCTAACAATCAATAAGTGGGTCACCACTGACTGACCCATATACGGTTCAAATTCCGATTTTCATCATCAAGAACACTTGAAGACTTAATATATACTCACGTTCTTCGTTCAAATCTGTAAAGGGTTATTTTCGGTCTTCACTTTGTATGTCACTTTACGCGCTTACTTGATGCGTTTTTTGGAACGCCGTCCTATTCACTCGTATACCCTTAATATGGCACCCCGGTGTCCGTACATCCACCACAGATACAATATTTACGTATCCCGAGAGTACGCCTTGATACTAGTGTTTCTCTACAAACTCTGTAGGTTTCAATACAATTTCCTATCAATGATAAAGCAATGGTAATTTGAAGATAACGTAATCTTATAGTTTACAAAAAAGCAAAATAGGGGTTCCTGTGTCTATAAATAGATAGTCACGAGGTTTGTTACATATCCAAGATATTTATAGATATGCATGGAAAACCAGGCCGTTTCGTTTGGTGACTAAGCATATATTTTAGATTGTGAAACTGTTGCTGTCTGTCCAATTACATTTGAAATTAGCTTTCTTTCTATTAATCTATCTAAATAACTATCTATACATCTATTTATCTGAGAACACATGTGAAAATCTTTAAATTAAGGTATAAGTTTCTTTAAAAACTGATTAACCATCAGTCAACACATATTTTTTCATGTAAGTAAAATATTATTTTAACAAACAACTCTCACTTCCTTAAGGATAATATACTGGTAATAAAATTTCAGGAAACACCCATATTTGATTCAACGAGAACTTTCGGATGCGTTTTATATACGTAAAAGTTAATACTGCGTGGTTGTCTAACATGATATGCGAATAAATATTTAAAGAAATTGTGACACATTTTAAGTACAAAACAGAGTTTGAATGTGACAATCAAAGACAATCATTCTATAAGAAGAAGAAAAGGTTGAAATAAAAGTTTACTAGTATATACACATTACTAAATATTGGGATACAGACAGGTATGTATTACTTTCTGTCCCGTTTGAAATGGTATAGCAATGCAAATGTGAGAATATAGGGATTAAATATCAATACATGTATCAGAAAAACACAACTAAAAGTACAAGCTCATTATTGACTGCTTCTGTAGACAAAGTTAAAGAGAGTTTTAAGGCTGAATTTGACGTGTTTTAAAATAAGCCAAAAGTTTATTCAAAGAGGGGGAATTTACTAAACTGGGTTGTACGTTGAATTATGAAAGTCGAATCAATACTTTTATTTGCAATCAAATGAAAAATTAATTTTCATATATGTCTGCCCAAATCGATCTGTTTAAAAGTGCATCTGTTGCACTCGGCCAAATCTCTCCATGATGCACATTTTATTGATCTAATTTAATTAAGTTCTAGAAGGTTTCTTTCAGACAATTGGACAGGGCAACGAACCTACTGAGTACGCTAATTAGTCAACGGTTATCTTGGCATAGTAAGGAATAGACAACAGGTTTTAGACGACTCAAATCTAGTCTTGCCTCTACAAATGTTCACCCGCATGGCTTAAAATTATACCAGTCTCTATCAAGGGCAAATTAATAACTTGCTATCAACCAGTCAAAATTCGTGTTTGTGTGCAGCGCCCTCTTCGTTGCAATTCTCATATGATTTCTCATTGGTATATCGCGATCCGTCGGCGTCGCATGCAGCAGCCTTAGTGACGAGCACAGAAAAGTATGTGAAATGCGGCAAGGCCTATTCTCGCAATGTAATTGGGGCTGGCGTAAGAATAGGCTATGCGTAGAAAGCTGGCCTCAACCCGTCGACCTGGTTAGCTTTTGTGCCCCAACGTGGAGCATGTAAGCTTCGTCTGGCATAGCTTTCGGGTTCTCGACCAACCACATTAAGCCAAGTGGTGGGTGGCATTTTAGGAATGAATATCATATTTTATGTTATATAACTATTATACAGGAAAATGACATAAATTATATAATGTAATTTTTTATGTACGGCGTTATTTGGATGAATATTCAATAAGAGTCAGAAGTTTTGAGTTCGAATATGTGTTAAGCCGAATGTAGAATATCTAAACAAGCTACTTTTGAAACTTACAAGCCAGCTTATATATAGTGGCTTTCGGTATTCACATGGTTCAAAAATAATGTTTTTTGTTAATCCCTTTTCGATTTCATGTGAAAATATACTATTTCATTAAAATTTCATTTCAGCATAAATACGGAAATGACAGCAGCAGTTATCTCTAGACTGTCTTTTCATGACATTTATGCACGTGACGAAGCAAGAAATGGTAAAGAAATTAACAAGCTGGTGTCAGTCAAGGCATGTGATGATAAATTTGCACGCCTGAGGCATGCGACGGGTCAAAAATCAGGACTGGATATAAATAGGTAAGCTTGTATGATAAGACCCTTGATTATATTCAAACACAGCGGCGACTGTAAACCTCGTATATACTAAGGAACAATCGAAATGTTTCGATCGAGAGGTTGAATAAAACATGTCATATCAGCATGTTATGTCACATGACAACGTATGCCCCTCATGATCATACGACCTTATTCGATAGCAGTAAATAGTTTGAGTTTGCAGCATACAATGCCATTCTGCACACTAATTAAGGAATGGGCAGCTCTAAACTTGTCAAAACGAAAGGATTCACGTACCAGCAAATATCTGTTCAAAACATCCGCTCGTTATGTGAAAGACTGTCCGCACTCGGGAAGTTCACGTTCAAGACGTGAAACTCAACAAGTCACGTGACGTGATATGTGAAACCTTTGTTGAAAGCGATGCGATGTTCTCTTTTTGAGGCCGAATCTGTTCGCGATATATACTACAGGCGGTTAATGACACATTAATGAAACTGATTAATGAATTGTATGTAATTTATTCACAAAGGCGGTCAATTTACACCATGGTAAAACTAATTCGTGAATAATTAGTATCTCTAATCAACATCGACAAGACAATATACAAAAATAGTCCCTAATATGAACATGCATCTTTGACTAGTAGGCCTTCTTGGACAATATAATATTTTCTATTTCTCATTTATATTTGAATATTTTGTGGTGTGTGAGAAAAGGGGAAAGATGATTGGTAAATTACACCGACGTATTTTCATGAAAAGGTTGCATAAACCTATAACTCTGTCATTGACTATTTATTTTTCTCATTATTCTTTATAAAGCGATAATCAATTATTATTTTTCTCTCCTTGTATGTGGTTTTATGTTTGAATCGATACGTCGTAGTCGACAAATAGTAGTGGGAATATTTGTATTAAACTAGGATTACCTTACTGGACAGTTTTCCTAGATTTTGGCAACTTCTCCCGCGAGGATCTATATATCATCTATAGCCAATTTGAGCGCGAAAATGTGTTCTAGTCCTTTTATTAAGATAGCAAATCTTAAATTAGTTTACATTACTTCTTTCCAATAGTGGGTGCCTATATGAATGTCAAAGACGCCTACAATTCGATTGCTTCTATATAGGTTGTCTAAGTAGGGATTTCATTTGATGAATTAAGTTATTGTCGGTCAAGGTCGTAAATAATTTTGAAACGTGTTGCTTCATATTCGATTGAAAAAATAACTTCAGCTCATTTGTAAAATTTTCAATTTCACATCGTCATCTAGTAATTCTTCTTTCCGTTGTATACATAGGTCATGAAGTTTAAACCACAATCTAGTGGACTTTGGACAAACAATGATTAACTATCAATCATATAAGTTGTTTAAAACTGCTAATTGGATTTGGAAATTAGAAATAAGTATAATTTGTAATTGGAAGACCTATCGCATACCAGCTAATCGGCAATTTATTTTAAAATAGATCATATGAAACTCTCTCTAATTTGTATCGCAAAGTTAACAGAAGGCGTGGCCTAAGACACTTTATTTATTTTATTTTCAAAATAAAACAATCTTATAAACGTTATCATCAAACATGAAAGTTAACCAGCTAGTCACATGTTACAAAATCATCGTTTTCTTATCGTTTTTTTAAAAGAAGAGTATTGTCCCATAATCATAAAAACTTGTTTTCGGCATCACAAAAACTGTAGCGACATCTAAAACAGTTTACGATATAAAGGGGAGGTAACTCTGCAAGATGGCAGAAAAGTATTCATTGTTACGTTTGATCAAAACATTTGGATCATTGCTGTGTTGAATTCACGTTTATTACTTCCGTGTCGATTGAAAATGTAGGAGGATGTGAATATTGTTATGAAAGTTCGACTGTAGTCTTGAAATAGAAGAAATTTATTGTATAGACAGAGGAAATCTCTAGAAAGTGGTCGAAAAAACTAGAAAGTTTGTGATAGTCCGAACTGTAGATTACCTCCCTTGAAATATTAAAGCTTTTCTGAGTAGCGAAAGCGTTGTGATTGTATTCCACAGAATATTCACAGCATCAACATTTGAGGTATAATTTATCATCCGGAAACAGAATTAAATGTCAATTTGATTCCATCAGTTATATTTCAACTTCAAATTACTCAGCATGTGATCACTGGAGACTGAGCGCAATAGTATGAACGACTGTAATGGCCCTGTTGTACAGCTTAAACAAAATTCCTCCTGTGTTTGATTCAAAGCATGCAACAGAAATGGATGCACAAAATTTCAGTTGTTTCCCCAACAACAATAATAACAACAACAACAACTATGTCACAGGCTTTTCATCACCAGGATTGTTGCCATATTTGACATCATCTATGACTTTTCAAAACACATGCATGCCAACGATGCCTTCGTCGATCTATCAAACTAGTCCAATTGGGCAGACGACGAACTTTACCTTCACAAGCCCGACTCAAGGCAACATTATATCACACGCTCCGCCTCTCTATACGGCACCAATCTCTGCCGTGCCTGGACCACCCCAGCAATCTCACATAGTGCCAGGGATCGGTGCTCAGTGGCAGCACACTGTACCACAAAATATGCCGTGGGCCGTCGTCTCACAGGGACAAACTCATGTAACAGAATTTACAGCCCAGTCATTAGCATCTTACAACCCTTCATTGAGCCAGTAAGTATCCATACCTTAGTATTGTGTCAGTTTATTTTGCAATATAGACTAAGACAGATATTAACTTATATTATGTAAGAGTGTAATGATGAATCAAACCATGGATATATTATGATAGTCAGCTTTTTAATAATACTTTATTGATAGGTAACATGAAAACACAATTGATTTGTCAATATCTAGGTAAATTATCAAAAGGTTTCATTTTGTAGTCGTTCATGTATTTAAGTTTATTTAAAGTGACTTGCACATGTATTTCAAATTCATGCAGGTTTATTTTATCTTGTACCATTTCTCTATGGCTTAGATGAGAAATGTTGTTGTTACAGTGAAGTATGGTAAAATATCATTGATAAATCAAATAATTTCAAATAAAATTTTAGACAATAACAGCTGACACACATTTTTGTTTGGACCCATATCTATGTATTGAAATATTAGGTATATTTTAGGTAGTCTGTTGCATGGCATTAGTAGGTTGCAATGGACTATCCAATTTTGCAATAGTCCAACCAGGGTCAATAGTCACCCCAAATAATAACTATTTATTATGTTTTGTTTTATAAGACCTGAGCCAAGGGCATCTTGTAGCTTTACACACCGTCGACCGAAGAGACATTCGTCAGATACTGATGTGTAAGTATATAAGTTTATTACCCATATGGTTAATCATAAGCGGTGACATATTTTCAATATGAGCACATGTGCACATATCACTTTTGCCTGGCAACGATTGTTTCAGAGCGAGTTACCGTATTACCTCGTCTGTGACGTCATAAAACCATTGTTTGTGACATCACTGTAGCGGGCCGCCGGAAAGGAAGCAGGCCGCATTCCGTGTGTTTAAAATGAAATAGAATCGGTAATAAAGAAATTATAACCCTCGGAAGTGTGTCATATGACTTTTACGAAACTCGTGCGAATCTGTGTATAACCCCCGCACTCGCTCGGGTAATACAAAAATTCACACTCGTTTCGTAAAAGTCATATGACACACTTCCTCGGGTAATAATCTCTATATGGTTCTTTAACGTTTACAGATGAGAACAAGAAATATCAAACATCAATATTTCAGTACAAATATCTTAGGCCTCCAAGACATTAGAATATTGTGGCTGTTATATTTTGCGGAAGGATAAGTGGGGCCAATATCTTCTTATGCATGATGACATGTATTAGTAGTTTGTATGCTGATATTATAATGGCAAAAGATTTATTAGATATTATAAATTTGCAACTGTGAGCAATCCATTCTTGTGGCTGAATTTCAGGAAGAGATAGATTAACAAGAAATGATTAAGATTTTGTCAGTTTTTTACTGGAATATGACTGCAATGGCAGGTAGATTGTTAAGATTATTTCTCATTTTATCACTCATTATAATCTTCAGAGTTAAAGAACATTTGTTATTGTTTATTTCCTGCCACAGAGGAGTAGCGCCGTCCTCAAAGGTTCGAATCTCGGACGAGCTGATGATGGCACGGATGAAAGGACTTCACATTACAGCGCCAGAGTTCATCAAAAACACCCCCAGTAGTCTGAGTGTGTCAAGCTGGCAGAAGCTGCGGGATCTGGAGGAGAGGTAAACTCTCTCTACCAAATACCAGTTAAAGGGGCACAGAGTATGTTGTTGGGGTCAAATATTGGAAATTTCATAAATGGTAACAATTCATCGAAAAGAAGTGGTTGTTTCTGAAAATTAACATCTCACTGCTTAATAATTGCTAATTAGCTAGCATAGTTACAATAAACAGGAAAACAAGTTGAGGGTTATGATCGTAAACTGGAGAAGTGCGCGTCATTGACTCAAACGTATTATTGGAAACATAATTAAATCAGACAAAACGAGAAATATAGGTTGGTAGTGCTTAGTTAGTCATTTTACTTATATAAATGTAAATGGGAAGCTGAATTTCGACTTTTTAACATTTATATGGCCGTTTAAATTTACAATTGAAAACAAGAAAATATAATAATTTTGGCATTTAAGAAAAAAGATGCAACTTTTGATATGCTATTTGAATTAAACTAAGATCATATGATATTTTGGCTCTATTTAAGACAAATTATAAAATTCTTATAACATACTCTATGTCACTTTAAAAGGACACAGAGCATTTTTCATAATTTTGTGTGTGGCTTAAAGCGGAGTATTAGTTAAGTTCAAATTGTCTTTCCAAAAGTTTATCTTTATCTCTAAAATGCTGAAATTATTATATTTACTTGTCTTCAATGATAATTGTATCCTGTCTCAGGGAAAGAAGTATATCTGACGCTCCACTCTTCTTACCCTGGGTGTAAACCCCGATATAAAGTTTGTGCCGAGAATTATGACCTACGAATTTTCTATCAATAGTCAACCAATTGAGAGTGCTTGAAAGGCGAGTCGGCAATTTAATATGGCGGTGCCCATCTCTTCGAAAATAAAAACGATCCCACAAAACTGAATCATCTAAAGTTAATTGCAAACATTTGAATGAACTGCAATATCATTTCTTGGGAAAATATGAAAATATTTGCTGTAATAAACTAAACAGAATCGCAAAATTTGACTATAACATTATCACCATCGTCAATTGGCTAAAAAACTTTCGATTTTTTTTTCGTCGCCATTTAGCAGAAGCGAAAGCCAACTGCAGTTTGAGAGGTTCTCTTTGGTTGGCTGAAATTTAATCGCAAAGCATCGCGTTAAAAATATTTCATTGGCTGAATCATAGGTCATGGCACAAAGTTTTTACCGGTGTTTACATTCAGGGTTTTAAAAAAAGTGGAGCGTCAAATATGTGAAACTTCATAATTATTGTTATTTGACTGATAATTAGGGGTTGTGTGTGAAAATTAGCATCTTAATGCTTTTCACTTCAGTAAAGTGACAAACATGTTAAAGTTGAGATTTGTCTTTAAAAATGGACAATGGCGTGAGCAAATGATTCAAACGTGATTCTGGAAACATATATACAGCAGACACAATGACAAATATAGATTGATTTTGCTTTATAGGTCATTTAACTAATATACATGTAATTATTGCGCAGAAACTCAACTTCTTAACTTTTTTTAAATGGCAGTTTAGAATTTATGAAACATACTCTGTGTCACTTTAAGGTTTAAATGTTGTTACTGAGTTTATGACAAATGATGGCTAGTTCAATTTTGACCTAACTGCAAATATAATTTTACTATTTCTATCAATTTTGCAACAAGCACAATCAATTGGCTGACCAAGATGCAGCTTTTCCAAACACTGAAAAGGAAATGTCAATTAAGAATTGTTCAAATGTTCATTAAGAATTGCAACGTCAAACTTGCAGGAACTATGCCTTAGAATGTGGTTAGATGTGAGTCACACCTAAATTTTGTTTCAGGTTAGAGGACGAGCCCGTTGATATTGACAGCAAGCCAGTGGACATGACCGAGAGCAATAGCATGCACAAGTCTTTGCCTCGCCTTCGACTCAACGCAGGTCTCAGTACAGAGGACCTTCTCAAACCAAACCCCATCTTGCCCAAAACAATCATCCAGGACCTGTAAGTGTCTTTTGATACCTTAGTTAATTAAAGAGGTGAGGGCTCATAATTCTTAGCCCAAACAGTCGTTAAAAGCTTTTAGATTGTTCAAGTAGTGTTGATCAAACAATGGATAGTGTTCTTGAATTAAAGCCAAAAAATATTTGCTATATCTATTTGGGTCATTTGCTGACTAAAATTCAAATTACAGAGGTCAAGTAAAAATTATGAGGTCCCATCCTTTTACTTTTGTAAAGCCTATAAACATGGATAGTTGAATCCAATATACAGTATAAAATTATATATATGAAAAAAACGTTTTGCAAGTAATAAATACAAAATCTTATGACAGTTTTTGCCTATAAAGAAAGCGAAATGACACTGTATGATAAATATGTTGTCAGTCTTGTATGTGAATGATTTCTGCACCATTTCTGCATATTTCAGCTATAGCAGCAGCATCCTTGTTAGTTTTATAATAGTAAATATGCAACACGGCAAACATGAGCAAAATGAAATGTCTACCGGTAATTCATTTGCAACATATAATAATCCAAAACTTACTGGCAAGAAAACCTGGACAATCATGTCAGGATATGTACATATTTCATACACTTTTTTACTGTGACACGTAGTAAATAGAGGATACTAAACGACCTTCTATTTAATACTATTTTTATTAAACGAGTTAATGATAAAGTATAAAACAAGCCAAAGCGAATTTGATACGTAATCATTAACGAGTTTAATAAAAATTGTATTAAATGGAAGGAAGTTTAGTATTCTGTTTATTACTTGACCTCAGTAATCAAGCTTGATTGCCGAAAGTGTACTGAACAAAACATTTCCGCGACTTGGCCACCATTGTGACGGCAGTGCCAAAATTGTGATGTCACAACCACACTATATTATGACGTCATATGTGCAACGTTAGTTTAATATCGCTGTATGAATATTACACTGCAGTATCTTCCACGGGCGAGTAATAAACAATGTTTTATCAACACAGTTCACCTATGACGCCGTGTTCCAAATACACTGATGGCAGGAAATCCGCCTTTGCTTGAAAGTTGATTTTGATTATTTTATTTTATTTTTTGGTTTTTTTTATAAACAGAATATCACATTTGTGCCTAAGACAAATTTTGTTCACAACACCCATCATGGCTGAATATCAGGATATCCCTCGCTTGGGAAATACTAATATTCTGGCATTCGTGTTTCAAGCATAAAATGTCGTGGACACTCATGTAATATCCTCTTTGTGTCAATTTCAACTTGCAGGAACAAGCCATGTATGGAGGTGGTGTTATGGAAGCCGCCAGGGCTCGTCAGGAACGTTGAGGACTTTACAGAGAAACCAGACAATCTTGATCAGGAGAGTCCAGCAGAGGACAGGTGCTTGTCAACCCGACCCCCTCAACACAGCGTCACCTCCGTCACCCCCTCCGTGCCTTCACTCTCATATGGGGACAAGTGAGTTATTTACCTGTCATGTCATTTGCGTGTATCAGAAGGGATGTTAACCCTCGGACTCATGCAACCGTATACCCCACTTTCACTCAATTTATTTTTGTTAAAATAACATACAGATGTTGAGTTGCACAAAATTTCCTCTTAAATGTTGATTTGGTACCCTATGCATTTCAGTGTAATTTTGGTATTTTACAGTATTCCATATTTTATGCTATTTTCATTTCAATTATCTATAGATATGTAAGTTCATCAAGCTTTTGTTTCAAGGAACAAAAAAATTGTCTTTTGATTTTATGTTCTTGCATTTGTGTTCTGTACCAACCCCCCAAAAAAACAGAGCAAAGTGAAGATTTTGCATCCCAGTATGTACAAATTTGTGTATAGTGTTACCTTTAATATTTAGAGAATCTCTGTACGAAATATTTTTCTTCTCTCCTCAGGTGTGTGGGAGAGTTCCCGTGTTCCAATTCGTGTATAGTTTTACCCCTAATATTTTGAGAATCTCTGTATGAAATATTTTTCTTCTCTCCTCAGGTGTGTGGGAGAGTTCCAGCCCAGCTACAGCATTATGGAGAGTATGGTGTGTGACGAGGATGATATGGACCTGTGACCAGCGTCTACAATAATCTATTTTTAGCTATTAACGTCAACTAACGCTCAAAGACTTGAATATGATGTTCTATCCGTTTTTCTTTCAACTGGAAGTGTGAAGCTGAAGCATCTTATCTGCTTATGTTTGAGATGGATAATGTAATCGAAAGTAACTTATCTCCCAAAGTTGGGCTGCATTTGTTGATCCAGATTCCTGTGAAGTTTTAGTTGGTTTGATCCCCACTTTTGAAAATTCCTAAAGACAAATAAGGTGTAGCAGAATAGTATTAGCAGCTGGATCAAGGTTTGTTTCTATTCAATTTCTATGTCTGATTTTAATGCAAAAACGTCCTCTTCAAAACCTTGAACATTATTTTTTCTCTCGAAAAGAAATTCAGAAAAGATAACTTAATCTTATTGGAATTGAATGGGATCGTGACGATTTTCTTTTTTTAAATGGTTAGATGGAACATTGATTGAGTGTGAAAGACAATTTGAAATATATTAATGGCTTTATCTATGTGCTGATGCTCAAACGGTTATAAAAAGGGGGAAATAATATGCCCATAAATGATGTTTGAGAATTGCAAGAAAGCAAATATTTCTATGTGGCTGATTCTAAAGGCAGCCTAAATCTCATACTTTTCAATTTTGATGAGCAGAAAATGATATTTTACTTATTTAGTCTAGGTTGACTCTAAGATGGTGTGTATGAAAGGTTACAAATTATCACAGATTCATCAATGTTGTTCTGTTTTTTTTTGGTGTAACTTGGAAGCTGTTTTTGATTTCATTCTTTGTGTTTCAATTTCATTGATTTTACATCTAGCTAGGTTTTTGCAACAGTATTATGTGGTGTCTACACATGTATATATATATATTTGATAATGTTGGAGTTTTTGTTTGTTTTGTAGATAGTTTTTAAGAGAGAGACAAGTTGATAGAATTATATAAACCTCAAGAGCATTGTAAATATGCACTGTTATGAATTTTTAAATCGGACAGTAAATACTTTAACCTGGGGATTGTTCTTGTGCAGGAAAGGGGCAGTTCGTTGATGCTTTGTAGGGAAATAAGTAAGCTGTGTTATTGTCCGATGTTAGTGCTTACAGAGATGAATATCTCCAATGCATTTCTACATCCAGCGCTTCGACTTTGAAAAAACTTTTTTTGTGCTGGAAGAGATTAGTCATCAGACATTCATTGTAAATTTATACATTACTTCATTGCTATTCCCAATCCTGTATATGGCACTATGTTTTCCCGAGCATTTTTCGAATATTTTCATAAGAAATATTTCATTGTATATTCACTCATTATATAAGAATGGTTATCATTGTTGATGTCTGTTTTAGCTAATCATGGGAAATTTAGGACAAGTTTCATTAGGTAATCTTATAGTATATGATAAATCTGAATAACAATAAAAGTAAGGCTGAAATTTAATTAGAATTCAGTGTTTTTTCTCCAGTGTTTTCGAACTATTTTGCAAAGCATAACTTGCACCAATATCCACCACTGGTCGATGTAAGCCTTGTTGTTGTATATCACATTTCGGGACTTAACAGCAATGGCCTCCCAAGCTCCCAAGTGTAATCCTATGTAGATATAAAGTTATATCCCTTGCCCAAGTCATGGGCAATGCAGATCCATTTTCATAATCAAAATTTCAAATCCCTTGAAAAGCAAATAAGCAGTTGACTGACACTGCTCAGTTGGTTGTGGTCCCTTGATGTAGTTAAGTAAGATCAGGTGCAGCACACTGGAGAGATGGCACTGAAATTATGAGAAGTTGCCGCAAGGCTTCTATCTACCAGTGAGGGAAACTAGTACTGGTTATATCTTGTTTAGGAAGTTGTCCGATTGCTAGTTATATATGACACAAACAGGGTTCTTAGTAGTCCAGAGCCACTACGGTTTGACCCTCCGTGTCACCCCAATTGAAAACTTATCAGGGAAATGAAACATTTCAGAGAGGCAGCATTACTTCTTTCAAACTTGACACGTATGCACCCCATGAATTTCTCATTTCTAAAAGTTGTGTCAAAACTTGAGTGGAAAAGATCATATAGGATAATAAATTATGATATTGTCAAAATACTATGTTGACTTGCCTCTCTTGATTCTCTATAGGCGTTTTCTAAGAAATACAATTGAATAGAAGACTAGGTTTGTATTCTTGTGTAGATTAGAGATATGTTTTTTTGTCGATCACTGTTTTGATAGTGAAGATTAGTTGTCTTTATTATCTGTGCTCCGTGGAATTAAGAATTAAATTATCCAGTGTAAGTTTAAAGAGCCACTCCGTGATTTTCATAACATATTATCTAACTTTGATACGAACCTAAATGTCATATATGGTGATATAAAATCAAAACATCTTAACTTTTCATGTCAAAAAGACATATATATGAAAAATAATGGTTTTCCATGAAAATCTAAAACAGCCTTATAAATTCACAGAGGTGTAGATATTACGTCCAATAAACATGGATACTAGTTATATAACCTTACAAACACTATCAACTCCTAACTGCCCTCCTGGCTGTTTTAGATAAGTCTCCAAAATTACGTTTGACTATTTAACGCGCGCCACTGTCCGGTTTTCGATAATAATTGCGACGTTCTACCTTCATAGTGGCACTGTAAAAAAGCCAGTAAGTTTTTTAAATGTGTCTTTTTGGTAACAGTCGATACTTCGCAATCAAATGACACCATTGATTAAGTTTGGCATATATGACTCCAACAACTCACGGAGTGGCTCTTTAAGAGAGTGTTGTCTCTCTGATCAACACACCAATCAATATTTAACTCGTCCAGACCCTAAGCTCAGTTTCTTCCTTGATAAATTTACGACTTCTCCATACTTTAGAACGATCGGAGTTTCACAGACAACCAGAAGCACTGCGACAACACCTCTTATTGGATAAGCAGGGATTGGGAAAGGCAGGGGCCATGGGCCATTTTGCACATTGGATGAAAAGTGGCCCAATTGAATTAGAAATTTTACTATTGCTACAAAGGGGAACGGCCTATTCCAAATTTCTGAAAAAGACTGAAAGCCCCAAAATGGTGTCTTTTCCAATCCCTGGATAAGTGTACCAACTACAAAATCATCACTGAAAGGTTCACAATGATAAAATCAAGCACATTTTGCCAAACAAGATGTAACATTAAGTATATGGAACTCTTAAAACTATTTAAAACTACTAAAAATTATTTAGAAAATTAAGCTGAGATTTTCTTGGTAAGTTAGCAAGGAAGAATCTGATCCTGGTTTGTTGTCTGGCTTTTGATATAAATTCTTCGTCACTTTCACCTACAAGGCATGACTCGTTGCAGTTTACGTCACAGGCTCATTAAACTCTTACTGCATGACACTGAAATTTTGGGCTTTGATACAGTGCTTCCATGGATATATGTATCATACTCTAGAAGATTTCCTCTATGATTTAAGTTCAGCTCCAGTACGCTTAAGAGATGGAACAAAAGTTGACAAAATGCAGCAAGGGTTAAATAAGTTGGTGATTGAGACTGGTCTAAAATCTGCCTTGCAGGAGAAAATGAATCTTGGTATATTGTCTGGAATATCATAAATGAATCGAAACTCAAACTTGTGATTATCATTAAAGTTTCTTCAAAGCTTGTATCCATGAATATTTTTAAGATATCCTATTTGTATGTACATATTGAAGGACGGGATAATGTCACATTTCTTGTTCGGTAGATTAGCTTTGGTTTGTGTCCATTGAAATTAGATCAAAAGTCTCATTTACAAGCATCTTGAAAATTCCTTATTGAGGCATACAGTAAACATAAAAAAACACTGATCCACATCTTTGTATCTTTTTACAAACAATACCCTGGAAGTTATTCTTTCTGTGAACTACTAACTATAATCAAATATTCAATGAGATTGCAGTTGCCTTTCCACAAAGGAGTTAATTTTATAAATATGAAATTACATTTTGCAATCGGTTCCCACATTACCAAGTCTAGTTTCAATGGGCTGAATGTATGCGTGTCACTGATCAGTCTTATGAGCGACTATTTCAGTGCTGTCTGTTTCATGTTCTGATATATTAAAAATAAATATTTAAAAATATTTCATTGCTTGTTTTTTCTTATTGATAACGACAATCTTGCTAAAAAATATTGATGTTATATTTATCAAATTTAAGTCTCCATGTATTGCTGAAGTCTTTGCCCCTTGATCTTGAAATATTTAGGTTTTAGGCATATTACAATTAGAGATTAACAGTTGGGTTTCATTCCTGTCAAACATGAAACTCAATGTCATTGACCATTTCTGGCATGAGAATGTACTTCTTGGTGGACACGGGCACAAAATATTATCATAAAAACCAATTGCATTCTGAATCTGTAAGTTTTCAAAAGCTTGACTCTACTACAAAGGTAACAGGAAGTTTACAAGTTTCTTTTTTTAATAAGTTCTGTCCTGGAAACAATAGACAGACGTGCCAGCAGGGATAATGACTTTTACTTTTATTATCACATGACAAGAATCCTTATACTACATCATATTAAAAAGATCCTAAAATTGTATTAAAAAGATCCTAAAATTGTATTAAAAAGATCTTAAATTTGTATTAACAAATTCCCTTACATTTATTACTTAAACTAAATTGCATGACAGTTAATAATGGATAAATATTATTACTATTACTTGCTTTAGTATTTCACAATATTTTAACAAATCATTTAAACACACATGCTAGCAATATCAACCCGTTAGCCCAGCCATGGAAATTCCTACTAGCCTCAGGTAAAATGACTATAGACATAATTTTTGGCCCAGTTTACTGAAACCCTTTTTTGATATCCTGAGAACTCTGAATTTCTACAACATTGTTATGTCGCAGGCTTGTTTCCAGCAGTAAACTTGACCCTAATCTGTACGTAGTGACTCTTTAGTAGTAAGAGCTCCCACTTGGTGGGGAAATCTCTGAATGTCCCTACTGTATGAAGTTTACTTAATATTATAGCATATGTTGCCTCTGCTCGAGATCGTCTTTGCACACGACACTCGAGTTGATACACACCTGCAGTTTGAATAAACAGTGATAAGTAACAATATATATATGAACCATATATATGAATAAAATGTTGGTCTTTTATATACATTGGTAAGACACGCCACAACCCAGTGAAGAAATATACATAAATTTACATTTATTTCGATCTTCTGGGGACAATAAATTTAGATAAACTGGAGCTCCCTGACAAACCACTTTTATTTTTTCACACCACCCTCAACACCGGCGTCTTTTCCAGACCCGTCATATATTCGAGACTTATCTATATTTATATTTTCCAAGATACATAATTCAGGAACATTAAAATAAAGGTATAAGATAGAGGATATTAAATGAGTGTCCATTACATACTATGTTTACCACTTGAGTGACCTTATATTAGTATTTAGGCATGAGTTACTATTAACACGGGTTCATCACTGATATGATGGTCTACTTTAAATTTACTTTGCAGCGATGTGCATAATTTTGTTGTGAGTTTAATTAATCGCTCATTATTAATTGTGGTTATATTATGTTTCAAAATCATCCCAAAAGTCATCTGCATGACCCTCAATTATTATATCCCTTTATTCTATTGATAGGGGGGCTGGATAGCGCAGTCGTTAGCGCATTCGGCTTCAGATCAAGAGGTCTGTGGTTCGAATCCCACCAGGGGCTCCGCAACTTTGACTGCAGTAGAGAACTGTTCTACACGCTGTAAGGTTTGGGTTCAATGCTACACTGAAGTTCACTGCAGTACCACCCATGGTTTGCTAGTTCCAGCCGATGATTGCAGGTTTCACAGCAATACATAGCTACAATGGTATTGCAGGCTTTCTCCCTGCATTAATACTAGCAGTTGCGATATAAGTGAAATACTCTTGAAAGAGGGGTTAAACCCCAAGTCAACTCACCTCATCTCTATTGATAGCAATAAATCAGATTGGAGGAAATTCCTTTGTTTATTGTCCATAATTTCATTAATAATAATCCTAATTTTGTTGGATTTGTAACAATGATTTGCTAAATATACAGAGAATATGTTATAAAGTACTTTTTTAAATATCTGAAGTTCTACCCTTTGGTCATGTATCTTTAATACTCGCCCACTCCAATAACCTTCACTTTATTCTTGCTATAAATTATATTATTAGAGACATAGGCTCACTTTGTTACGACAGGCAAATTGTTCACAACTCAAACCAATCTTTCCCCAGAAATTTGAAAGAACTTCCTGGACTTTGTTTGAATTCTTGCCATCAACTGAAATTTGTGAGAAAGTTTTGTTCTTGTCAACAAATAATCTGTACGACCAAGTTTGGACTGGTCCATCATGAAAAGAATTTTTGGTGTTGAATTGCCTATTTTGAAAATATCATAACATCAAGGTTTTTTTTAGTAAAAACTTAAAATTTATGAATTTACAAAATCATAATTTTATGAATTTAAAAAAAAATCTCAAGTTTCTCTCCATGAAAGTTTGCCAGTTTTAGATGTTTTTTTTTACAATTGCTCTAAGTTATATGAGTGTCCCTCCAATAAAATAATAGTTTGTCTAAATTAATAAATTTGGGTAGATGTAAGTTAACTACAAGAGTGATTTTCATCAGATCATCCGATGTATATTGTGAAGGATCTTATATGTACAATATAGGTATGAACCGAAATACCATGAAATTTGGGACATGTATCAAGTAAAACGTGAATATTTCATTTTGATGAGGAAAATTATATTGAAAGAAACATTACATATTTTCAAATAATATCAGTCTTTCTGAGATCTCTAAGTTGTATGTCTTGAACAAATAAGTAGATAGTTAGAGCAGATGAGGTAAAGTGGATCAAGTTGAGGAAATATTTTTGTCCAACTAAATAACTCATTTATTTACAGATTAAGCTGTGAGTGTAGGAAGATAGTTGTAATGAGGATCTGAAAATGATAAAACTTGAAATACCCCTAGTTTATTTTCACTTGGCAATTTTACTCCTCAACTTTTTACTTTGAGGAGTGAAATACCCCTCGAATCAAATAATTATCTGGAGCCCTGTATCAGTATGATCCAGTCTGATTAAAATTGACCGTGTTCTGAGGAAAAAAAGTTTTTTAAAATGACTCTAGCGGGGGGGCTTTCCTCTCCACAACGGTCTGAAGGCAGCCTCACTGCTCGCATGTGCTGACACAAATTTAGCGCAGACAAAACCTAGTTATTGCCCCTAGCTACTGATACCAAATGCTTTTGCCGCATGCATTGTGATTGGTTAGATGAGTTTACGTGTGAACGTGCGCTACAGTAGGCTGCGGTCAGACCGTTGTGGAGAGGATAGCCTACAGATAGAGTTCAAATCTCGGTAGAGTCAATATTTGGAAACTTTTATTCCTCGGAACACGGTCGATTTTAATCAGACTGAGTATGATCCAGACAAAGTTTGGGGCAATCTCACAGGCTGAGATGATTTCAAGCTTTTTGATACGCTGACTAATGAGTTATGACTTCTTCACGTGCATCATCCTAAATGTCATGTTGATACGAACTCCTGTCAGTTTCTTACGCGGAGGTAGGGAATGATACCAGTACGAGTTGGTGGGGTGGTTCATCATCAACAGGCTCCCATTGGTCAGTTCAACTTTCACTGTATTCATACGCCGGGTCGCATTCTTTCCTCGAGCATCCTGGTGCTTGAATACAAAGTCCCGAGGCTGACCGAGAGTGAGCGATGCGATTGGATGCTGCTTCACCAGGTCAGCTTCATCGTCCTTGTGTTCGCCCATGTGGTCGTGGCCATCTTTGTACCTGTAGGCATGGAGGATTAAATCACGCTTTTAAAAGTGCTAGGTATTAAGTATTAAAAGTTGAATTAATATAAGCATTCTTTCTTAGGGGAAACATGGCGAGTTACTGCTAGTATATCAGTAAGGAAATAAGTAAACAAATGGTACAATTTAAAACTGGGTTATGGTTATGGATTATGTCAGAACTTTATTATTTTTTTATTTGATGCAGGACACATGTGAATTTTCAAAATTTTATTATTTTATGGGGGGGGGGGGGGGGTGTCCATGTTAGATCAAACTATTAACTTATCAAGATATTTGATTGTACTCTATCCAAAGGAATTTTTTAAAACAGAGCCATTGGCTATGGAGCTCATCAGGCTATCTATAATCTATTCTCTATATATTCTATAACAAGAAATAACTGCGACTTTTAGATTTAAAAAAATGCTGGGTCAGATCCCTGAAAGGTCGATGATTCATCCAGAAAATTCAAGTATTCTTCTTTTTTCTGCTATGCTTGGGGAAGCAGGGGCAAAATTCGTAGACATCAAGACACTATTTATTCTTGATAGATTATCGCTATCACAAGAGTCACTTGTGCGTCAATAGTCACCCCTACCTATTAATGAGAACAAAGTTGAAGTCATGCCCTGTCAACTTTGAGATTAAATTCTTGACATGACTTAGCAATTGTGTCCAAGGCCTAGCTGGTACAGTGTTTCCGGAAAACTTGTAGGAAAGTCCGTCATCGCCATGGGCAACCTGTCAATACAAGTGAAATTTAATATTATCATTTTTATTATATTGATGATAATTAGGCAGGTAACATAACAGGGCTCAAACAGTGGCTCTAATTGTTTACAATGACCTCAACCAAAATAATGACTCCAATTTCAAAGTGGGAAGGGTGGGAGGAGAGAGCATGTTGCCCAGCAGGCATCTGACGTCATTTCCACGTCGAAATTTGGTTGAATAGTTCCCTGACGTTGAAATTCGGTTGGTGTTTTGACGTTGTTTCAACGTCATCAGAACAACTTTAATTAAAAGGATAACTTCTCACGAGCAGCCATCAAAGTCTTGCACCGAGGCCAATGATAGAGCTGAATTTGTAAGCGTAGCCTCACAGATAATTAATGCGTTGCTTCAAGTTAAAACTAACGAAATTAAACAACACATCCTGATGAATCAATAAGGCTTCACGTCGAAATGACGTTTTTTCAACGTCAATACAACGTCTTGGCTTCAACGTTGAATCGACGTTGAAATCACGTCGGATTTCGACGTCACCGCAAATTTCAAATCCAATCAAATTTCAACGTTATTTCAACGTTGCTAAACGATGTCGTTTCAACGTTGATACAACGTCAGATTGCCTGCTGGGTGGGGTTCTTGAATCCAACAACTAATTTGCACTGGAATTTCCTTTACACAATTGCTTACAATTTTATATATTCAAACAGCGAGAAATTAGCTTTATTCATGATAAATTGATATTTGAGATGAAAATATGTGCTAAAATCTTACATATTAGAGTGCAGAGGTAGGTCACAGGGGAAATCATTGATCCTCTATTTGTATGATGTCATAATGAGGTTCATTTCATTTAGTTCAGTATAAATTCTTGCTCAAAACATGGCCGGTGAATACAAAGATTTTGCAAAATGGTACCTCGATGATTCTATCGCTAATACTGCTCCTACTGTGCGTGCAATTTTACCTGTTTTCTTGGAATGTTGTGCCACTGGCCAAATATTTTTACTTTTGCCAATTGGCCAGTGTTATAATCAAGCTCACGTTCACAAAGTTCTAACAAACGTTTTGCCGTTCTTTCACTAAACAACTGAACAAAATCACAATCCAAATTTTCTGCTCTCAGTTTCGTCCACTTTGGATCTGTCGTCACACAAATCGAGGCAAACTCATCACTGTTATCAACGCGAGTTTGTTCTTGTTTATCCGTAATGTTGTGTTCACTAGTTGTGCTGTTGTCTGTTTTAATTTTCTTTTCGACAATTTCATCTTCATCGGAGTCATGTTCAATCTTCCTCTTTTCTTTTCTAATGAATCTATCGAGTGACATTGTTATTAGGGATATAATTCTTTCCGTAAACTTTATAATCTACATTTATTGAGTGCTATTGCACAACTGGACAATGTTTGAAGGTTTCATAACAAATGAGAGTTGCTTCCCCTGACAAACTATTACCACACTAAAATGCATACCGTTAAATTATATTGTGATTTGTTCCCCTTATGAAATAAAGGTATATATGGGTTTAGAAATTTAGCATAAAGCATTAATAGCAGCATTAGCATAAATATTTTTCAACAAAGTGGTTACATAGTGGAGGAAAAAATACAAGAGGCAACAATGTATTTTAAAAATCAACTTTGTTTTACTTATAGCTAATGCAAAATGATTGACAGGAAATGTTTGTACATTTCTAGTTCTCACTAAATATTTTTGCTATTGTGGTAGGGAAAGCCGGCAAAATAAATGTAACTTTAAACTGCAATAAAAACCGCACGCGTCTAACAAAATGATCTCATGTTTATCTATACATTCACTGATAAAAGACAATGTTATGGATGACAACTTCTTTATATATTAAAAAATAAAGAAGTTGTCATCCCTAACATTGTCTTGTATCACTACACCACCTTCTAAATGCCTTTGAAGAATTTGTTGTTGTTTTTTTTTAAAAACACTGTCGTTTACATTTTCCCCTGCCCAAGAGAATCTCTTAAAGAGCCATTCAAATACGCCAAACTTAATAAATGGTGTCAATTGATCGCGAAGTATAAAGTGTTACCAAAAAAAAGATTTTAAAGCTTATTGGATTTTTACAGTGACAATATGAAGGCAGAACGTCGCAATTATCTAGAAAACCGGACAGTGGCGCGCGTCAAATAGTCAAACGTAATTTTGGAGACTTATCTAAAACAGCCAGGTGAACAGTTAGGAGTTGAAAGTGTTTGTTAGGTGATATAACTAGTATCCTTGTATATTGGACGTGATATCTACACCTCTGTGGATTTATAGGGCTGTTTTTAGATTTTCATGGAAAACCAGTATTTGTCATATATGTGACTTTTGGACATGAAACGTTAAGATGTTTTGATTTTATATCACCACATATGACATTTAGGATAATATCAAAGGTAAATAATATATTATGAAAATCATGGAGTGGCTCTTTAATACTGGAGAGAACTTTGATATACTGTTATTTAGACGTATTTTAAATACTTTATTTAATTTTTGGAATCTCATTTTTGGAATCCTTAAGTTTGAAATTGCACAGAACAAAAAAATCTTATCGATGTTCTTCCCAGACAATATGACACAATATATAGAACTCAATTACGTCGAATCTTAGAACCAAGTGGATAAAGGGGATTCCATTGTTAATTAAATGTACAAGCGTTCGGCCAATCTTTTATGTATGCATTTGCGGTTTGTTAATTAACGAAGACAATAGATATTACATAAAATGGAATTTTGAAACCGTTTAAATAAACTGCGTTTTAAGTCTTTTAAACAAAACGTTGAAACCTAATCTGTCTATTCATTAACATTTTGTAACAACAAACATAAATAAAACTTTCAAAATATTTGTTTGAGAAAAAGGCAACAGGTAATAAAATGGAATTTTGAAACCGTTTAAATAAACTGCGTTTTAAGTCTTTTAAACAAAACGTCGAGACATAATCTGCCTATTCAATAAAAATTTGTAACAATAAACATAAATAAAACTTTCAAAATATTTTTGTGAGAAAAAGGAAACAGGTAATCATCATTGTAATCATAATCATAATCTTTACTTCGTACGTGGGCCGATAAATATGTACAAACACATTATACAAGATGTGGTTTTGTAAGAGAGATTGGCTAAATTACAACATATAAATTGACAAACGCTCTGCACATAAAGGTTTTAGAACATCTTAGTGCCTGTTTAAAAGGAAAACAGAAAAACCGACGAAATTACAAAGCTTCAGAAATGGATTAAAGGGGATATTTAATGAATTTAATTTTCATATATGTGTTTTCGACATTTTCCTCATTTCAGTTTAGCCTTGGAGGAAACAACATTCTTTTTCTTTATGGATATAAATATGGAATTCTTCACCCCGCAAAGTATTTCAAACGACAAAATAATATTTTGTAACATTTTACAAAGTCTGTTTAAACAATCACGCGTTTTGTGTGTGTGTTGTTTATTAATCAATTGCACACTCATAAGAAAACAAGATACTTCTATATTGTTAATATTCCGAGAGGATGGTCTGTTGATATTCAATATAGAGTTGCAACTGCATGCATCCATAATGATTCTTTTATATTTGACTTACACGTATATGACAGGATTTAAATCGTATATCATTTTGAGCTCGTCTTTCGCAATGTTTTTTGTCAGTAATTTTTTTCGATTCACTGAAATATACGAGAATTAAGTCTACTTGAAAGCAAAACAAAACCTATTTTACGCATTAGGACATTTATCCTGCTATCTTAGCCTAGCTTTAGTAAAATGATATAGAAAATTGAAGTAAAAAGAGGCAATCGGTGATTTGGATGTCATTCTACGTGAGCCAAAAACCATTAACGGTCATATCCATACAAAACATCAATCATATTTATCCAAAACTGCTAGTTTTCAATGAAAATTAAACCATACCCTAATATGCTTGTACCGAAGCCGGAATCCCATGTACCATTTAAATAGGTACTAGGTATATCCTTCCAGATATTATCAACTCTAATTTTAGCTTCTGCCTGTTTCGATAAGTTTTAAAAGAAAATTAAAATTAAACTAATTGACGCTTGTCATTGTCCAGCTTTCGACCGGAGACTTCATACTATCACTCCACTGAAACGATTAGCATTGCAATGATACTTTTCAGCAACAGTCAGTCCTTCAAGTGACACTATTTGAAAAGTTTGGGAAATGTGACCCCAACAACTAACGAAGTTGCTCCTTCAACAATTCGGCATTTATTACACAAATTATGTCATCCTGGTGCCTGGCATACAATCTCCTGCTCTCGATCGCAATTGAGGTAAGGTGAGGTGAGATGGGGTTTAACGCCGCTATCAAGAGTATTTCACTTATATCGCGGCTGCTAGTATTATTGCAGGGAGAAAGCCCGCAACACCATTGTGGCTATGCATCGAAAACCGGACAAGGGCGCGCGCCAATACCTCAAAACGTGATATTTGAAAACTAATTTACAGCAGACACAATGACAAATATTGGTTGGCAGTGTTTCACAGGTCATTTAACTAATATACGTGTAAACTGAACCAAGACTTTCGACTTCCTAACATTTATATGGCTTTTTTTCGTTTATCATTGTAAAAAAGAAAATATGATAATTTTGACATTATAGAAATATAGATACAAGTTAAAGGCCTGATTTGAACTTAGTTCAGGACATATGATATTTTGGCTCTTTTTTAAGCAAGATAAAAACACACTCTGTGTCACTTTAATCATATTTCCATCCCTAATATATTTCAAACAATTTCACATTCAATTTCAGTTTTCTGACACCTTCACCTTCTGTTGTACACAAAGGAAGAAAAGCAACAATGTAACCCCATAAGATCACGCCAAGCCTGATGACAATGTTAAGGCCCTATTTAATAGAATATTCTGGTAAATATATACTTGATGCCAAGACTTATATGATAGAATATTCTTGCAGATGTATACTTGATGCCAAGACTTATATGATAGCATATTCTGGCAGATGTATACTTGATGCCAATACTTATATGATAGAATATTCTGGTAGATGTATAGTTGATGCCAATACTTATGTGATAGTATATTCTGGTAGATGTATACTTGATGCCAATACTTATATGATAGAATATTCTGGTAGATGTATACTTGATGCCAATACTTATGTGATAGTATATTCTGGTAGATGTATACTTGATGCCAATACTTATGTGATAGTATATTCTGGTAGATGTATACTTGATGCCAATACTTATGTGATAGTATATTCTGGTAGATGTATACTTGATGCCAATACTAGTAGTAATTAAGAAGAGGGGGGATAGTCATCAACACATGAATTGGCTGCCAGGGAGCAGAATTTTATAGTTATGTTTCGGAGGTAACACCTCTTCAGACTGATAGTACTTCTTGCATTTGCAAAGAGGACCAAATAACCAGAATGAGTGGAGAATACTAAGGTTTTCAATCCTAAATAAACCCGAAAACTACATACAAAAGAAACAAAAACACACCAAACTTTTTGCATCATTAACATATTTTATTAAGACACAATATAGACATTCAATTTTCTTCATGTTATGATGTAAAGATTGTCTTTGAAATGTTACCACTCCAGAAGTGAAAGTTTACCTCAAGCATAATTCAGAAAACAGTAAGAAAGGAAAGAAAATAATAATCAAAAGACAAAAGATGCAGGTTCCTTAATTTCTGTTTACATATGCAACTTTTTGCCCTATATCTTAAACAAATCAACTGAATAAACATAATCATTTTCAGTAACCAATGAAAGTAGAAATGTCCTGAAGCCAATGCATCTCGATTTCTACCTTACTGACACAGGAAATTTTGAGTTTTCAGTATGATATGATTTAATATCAAGAAAACTCAAAATATTGCTATCATAGGATACATAGACACATTATTTTTGAAAGTACATTTTGGTATAGATTACAAGCCCATGGTGCCTAGCTAGGATATTTTCAAGAATAGGCAACCAAAATCATAACCAGTAATATTATAACTAAAGGGACTAAATATGTAACATTTAACAACTTTCCTGTTTAAAAAAAATTTCTTCCCAGTCTGAATAAACTTGACCGTTTTCTGGGGAATAAAGTTTTTAAACCATTCTATCAGGGGTTTTCATCTCCACAACGGTCTGAAAGCAGCCCCACTGCTCAACCAATCTGACAGGAGTTTTGTGCAGACTAAACCTAGTCATTAGCGGACCAATCACATCATCGCTTTCAAAAAGAAGAATGAACTAAAGAATGAATAAACTAAGTTTACAAATGCTTCCAGGAGTTACTTGTCCCTAGATACTCATACCAAAGGTTTTTATTACAGTCTTTGTGATTGGGTAATTAAAATTGATAGAACATTACTTTCAGACAGTTGTGGAGGGGAAAAACGTAATAGAACTTCATCACTTTTATTTTGGGGAAAATTTCAATACAATTCCTCAATCATTGATTTACAAATATTTTACATACGGCTCCATAATAGAGTAACTTGTATTTAAACTTACTTCATTTAATGACTTGAGATCTGTGCCTATAAATCTTATGTGATAATTTATGACAATTTTCAACCCCTGAAGACCACAGCAATTATTTGCATTAAGATGACCTTGAGGAGATCTGAAATTTTCATAAAACAAAGAACTGTGTCCAGTAGTTTGTTATAATAAATTGTCATAAAAGTGGAATATTTGATAAAAAAAGAAAAAGCATGTCGTTTCAATTTCTTGCGTTAAAGCTGAAAAAGAACATATCTGGCAATACCAGTATTTACACTAAATGACTTATTGAGTATCTTAATTTACAAATTTCTAAAATCTAACAAAGTTTATAAACATTGTCGATGTCAAATCACTGTCTCCATTGAGAGGTATGCTGATAATTTGGCACGAGTGTCCAAAACATGCTGTGTTACGGGCATAAAAATAATATTACGAGATGTTCATAAGTTGCGAAAATAATGAATTTATTTTCAAAATCAACTAAATGTAAGTGGATTACCTGCCGTTTACGCATTAGAAAAGCAACTTCATAGGCGAACTGTGATGTCAAATCATTGTTTATAACATGACATCAGAATGAAAAGTGATATTTTTCTCTCAGGCATTATACCATTATTTGATTGCCCCCTATAGGTCATAAAATGGTATACAATAATATCCTTTTTCTAACAATACTAAAGATTTTTCTCAATCCATGAAGACCTTTGCTCACCATCAAAGAATTATTTACAGGTAAAACTTGTGGTCATGATTAAAATGAACTGACCATTTTGGTGGCTAAACAGGCAAGGGACAACAATAAATTTGTCACTTTTAAAATAGACCGTTTTCCTTCATATTTTTTCTTCGAAGCTAGTATGTTCATTTAAATACAAGGGTTGCATATTGTGACCAAAATGCATTGCAATACGAAACCATGACGATAATATGACTGATATTTGACTTTTGTATACCATCACATAACCATGTCAGTTCAAACTAGAGATACAACAATACAAAGTAGTTCCGAGTATCGATTCGTGATACTAAAACTGATGCTATGCTTTTAGTGAAAGATTTTCTTTATCTTGAAACATTTAGTTAACTTTAAAATTGTTTATTTATCCTAAACCTCAAGGTCTTTGTACAAAGCTTATGTATTCTTGAGAAAAAAAGATAAAATCTGAAAATAAGGTAACCTGACATGTTTGTTGCATATTGATTCCTATTGTCCTGAGATATTGTGATACCTATCGTATTGTGAAATGTCTGTATAGTCAGAACTCAAATTGATTTGAAATATGTTCAACATAAAGAATGTCTCATCTTAATGTCAAATTCTCTGTATCTTTGCAATAAACAATATCATGCTAAAATCATCAAGTGACAAGATCTAAAACTTGAAAATCATAATCGCTATATAAAGTGTCAATATCTGATGCTAATTAACAAGTCATTCTTCAACTGTCAATTTCTGATGCAAGCAATGCAATTTTTGTTTTCACGTCTTCAATGGGTATGCTCAATCTCTTTTTACCAGTGACATCCCAGCCTTGAGTAGCGGCCTTTTGAAGCCTCTTTCTGATCTTTGCAGGAGGAATCGTATCAAAGGCAATCGTCCGCCGATATTTACGCTTACTCTGAAGTAGGTTGGGTTGTTTGGTCTTCTCAGGAGATTCAAAAACAGTCTCCCACATACGTTCTGTGGGCAGAGTATAGTTCTTGTTCCTGTAGAGATCCTCTAGGTTCTCCTCCTGGACTTGAAGAGTCTTCTTCCTTCCTCTGCTTTTCTTCGGCTTCTCCTTGTCAGACTCCTGACTCTCGGGGGACTCTGACATGGGAGCTTCCTCTGCAATTTCTATGGGAGTCTGAGATTGGTAGCGGAACATCTCCAGGGAGCTCCTTCTTTGCCGCCTGCTTCTCCTGACGGACACAATCTCCTCCTCTTCCTCCACTGGGACTTCCTGTGTCCTCTGGAAGTCCTCACACTCCTTCTGAAGAATAGTTATTTCTATGGACCTTCTCTTTGGCTTCCCCCTTCTTTTGGCTGGTTTCACCTCTTCCACATTGGTGGACTGTTCTTGAAGCACAGTTTCTGAAATATCTACATTTTGCATCTGAGCAGCATTTTCCACAGTTTGGACGAGTTCAGGGTGGTTGCTCTGAAGTTTCCATACTGGTGAATCTGGGGCAATGATTGTGTCTTTCTTCTCTGCAAGGAAGGCAGAGAAATCTAATGATTGTCCATTGATTGATTCTATTTCTTGAGCTGTTTCTTGTAGTCCAGGAGATACTTCAGGGATTTGATCAGGAAGCTTTGGTTCTTTCCTAAAGCTGAAAACACCAGCAGAACCATCTGCAACAGTCAGTGGGGAACCTTCCCCCAACAATAAGGATTTGCTGTTCTCTTGGACAGGTGGCTTTGTTTTCTTTGTTCCGAACGATTTGCGTTTCTTTTTTCGGTTTCCAGAGAATTTTCTTGCAAGAGAACGAAACATTTCACAGACGTCACTGGCTAAGTTCCTTTCTTTGCTCTTGCTCTCAGAGTCCTGAACATCTTCAGAAGGTTCTTCAATGGTCTGCTGTGTCATGGCTGGTTTATTCTCAGTAGTATCAGTATTTTCTTGTGTTTCTAAAACTTCAAGTTCATTCTGTAGGCTTGGTGAAGTCATCTCTTCCTTAGTACTAGCAAATTCTTGGTCAAGTTTTGGTTTACCATTTACAACTTCATCTATGATGATTGGGTGCACACCAAGCTGCTCACACATGTTATTGTTCGAGGCAGGTTTGGGCTCACCGTTATCAGCAAAACAAGTGGAGTTAAGAGTAGTTTTTTGTTCAGAGGTCACAGAAGTGGTCATAGGAGAGGACAGTGAGCTAACCTCAGATTTGAGGCCAGGAGAAGACCTTGAGCTCAAAGAGCTGGGCACTTTGGAGGCCACTGAACTTGCAGCGGAGGTTGGTTGAGGAAACGACTGTTGGCATGCCTCAGAGCTGAGCCCAGGAGAAGACTGTGAGCTAGCTGCAGAGCTTGGTAGAGGAGAGCACAAGGGAGACGGTTCAGCACTGGATATACTAAGGAAGTCCTCAAGGCGGTCCTCCACACAACTGGTGTACGTTCCTGAGCTTGGTGTGGAGTTGACAACACTTTGAGAAGAGCTCTGGTCTGACACATTCAAACTCTTACTGGTCTTTTCCACTGAGCCTGGACATGAAGCTGGGGTTTTCACTTTCTTGCTTTCACTTGTGATGAGCCGTCTTGGAGCAGTTGTCTTTGGGGTCTGGCTATCGTCTGAGGAAAGCTGTCCTTGCCGATAAGAGGTGCTTCTCCTTCTCCTAACTACATCAGAGGCCTTGAGTTTATCATAGATAAACCCAACAATGGGCGATTCATGAATTGAATCCTGTGATTTATCCAATGGGGTCTCACCTTTGGATGGAGTCTGGTCAAACTCTGAGAAATCAAGAGAACATTTGAACCGAATATTTTTCTTAAATTTCGACAAATCCGGTGTACATATGAGCAAACTGTCTTCACTTTCATCTTCACAAGAAGGGGGACAACTAATTTCTTCCTGACTGCCACAAGGAGTGTTCATGTTCAGGAAATAGTCATCAAATCTTTCAGATTGGTTCTGCAAAAGCTTTCTATGACCCAGACTCACTGATGTTGGAGTTTGAATGTTAGGGAGAGACTTATCACCTGGAGTTTTAGAATCAGACACATCTTTGATGTCACCTGACAAGGGTAGGGGGGTCTCTATGCAAGATTCTGCTTCTGGGCATGGTCGCCGTGGCAACTCAATTTCTGGTGACTCAGGTTTGACTTGTTCTTCCAATGCAACATCTAACACATTTTTTGCAACAAAAAATCCAATATTGGACCTCCTTGACTTTCTCTTTTTTGGTAATCTGTCATCTACTTCTTCCCAGAAACTTCCACAGTCTGTAGGTGCGATGTACACAGATGAGTTACAATGTTCAGAATTGTTTTCTGTTTGATGATTCTGGCAGTCAGATTCTTCAGTATCGGCTAGTACTGGTACTAAGGGTGGCCGGTTCAGTCGCAGAGACCGCCTTCTTCGTACTCTCTCACTCATCGTAAATTCTGGAATAAAGAGATAAAATTCAGTATTTCAATGGACAAGAATACATTATGAGTTGTATGCTTCTCAAAAGGGAAAAACAGTCTGATGAACCATCTTTATAGCAGTGTTACTGGTACAATGATGGTACATCAGACCGTAACACCCGAGGGAGAGGCATACAACTACTTATCTTACCTTCATGTATAATTTAGCAACTTTTTGACTGTAGATGATGGATTAGCTTTTACCGTATGAACCATGTCGCTAAAAGTAATCAAAATGGAGTCATGCGTCTCATCTGAAAAGTTATTAGTTGCGTCACACAGTACTTCATTCTAAACATTAAATTGGGTGTGCAAGAAATTCATTCGATTTTGATCTGGAAGGCTTTTTCCTTTTTAAGTCAATAAAAATGTAACATCTAACTAAAATCAAAACGTGGATGGAAAGAAATAATCTTTGACTACTACACAATTCAATGTCTTATCTTTGTCAAAAATAAATAGTATATTTTTATATATATCTTTTTTTTATTCAGGCGCAACACAATTGTCATTACCATCTACCCAAACTGGTGTCTGTCAATGTTGATAAATAAGAAGGATTTAGGGACAATTCTAATTTTCCTGAATATTAACATAACAGTCCTATCTGGGTATTTTTTGTGGAAACGAAATTCAAGGGGACATTCCAATTTATACAATTATGTTATTAGTACATGTTGATAACATTACCTGGTCGTGGGGAGCTTGAGTGATTTTATGGTCGCTTTCAAGAGTATTTCACTTATATCGCGGCTGCTAGTATTATTGCAGGAAGAAAGCCCGCAACACCATAGTGGCTATGCATTGCGGTGAAACCTGCGAGCATCGGCTGGAACTAGCCAACCATGGGTGGTACTGCGCTGAAATTCAGTGTAGCATTGCACCCAAACCTGACTGCGTGTAGAACAGTTCTCTACTGCAGACAAAGTTGCCGAGCCCCTGGCGGGATTCGAACCATGGACCTCTTGGTCCGAAGCCGAACGCGCTAACCACTGGGCTATCCCGCTCCCTGGGCCACCAGAAGCACCCAATATGGAAAATCGGACCACCAGATACAAGCACCCAAGATGCAACCATTGGACCATCAAATGCACTCAAGATGGACACATTGAACCTCAAGCCAAGAACAATGATTCAAAATTTACCTGATACTTCAACAAGCAATTTTCCATTGTTTATGTCACTGTGATGATATTACCGTATTCGACGTGATAAGCGCCCGGGGCGCTTAAAAAATTGGTAATTAAAACGATAAAAATGTCCTCAAGTTAAGTCTTGAAAGTGTTTTCTTACGATACACATGTCTTTTAAATATGGTTTTGTAACTTTTATCATTTTGTTTTACCAAATTACAAGCCTTGATTACACTGAATTGTTTTTTGTGTTTTATGTAATATATGGTAAATAGTTGAATAATGCTGAAATGCAAGTGAAAACGAATGGAAACATGGCGGACACATCGAATGTGAAGTGACTGAAACATATAGACATTCGATGGAGGCTGGGGGTCTTGAAATACCCTGTATTCTTCACTTTAGTGGAAGTAAAAGACTTATTGCAAGACTGAAAAACCTTCTTCAATGAATCAGCTTGCAGGGTGAGCGATGTTGAGAGGTGGTCGCTAAATCAGGACACATATTGTTCAGTCAAAAACGTGGTGGGTGGGCGCTTACAGGGGAGTGGGCGGTTATTAAGTCGAATACGGTAATTGGAAGTCATGTATTCTTGATTAATATTTTTGACAGAAATAAATGTGCCCTGGGTAGTGTCCCAATGTACCCCAGGGTGGGGCAGTTTGGGACAGCAATCGTTACTTTTTTATTTCTCATTTATACAAAAGGTTTGTTAACATATTTTATTTTCTCTAGTTTTCATATTTTGACGATAAAGGTTGCTTGAAATCTGCCAAGTTTCATGTTGTTTGACTTCATAGATTTAGAACAAACAGGAAAATAAGGTTTTTTTGTTCCAGTGTGCCCTGGTCTCCCCTACTGCTGGGGATTATTTCAATTTGTGCTCATAGGTCTAATCATGAAAATGGAATCTATGAAAATTTTTAGAATCCCCATTTGTAAATCACTGCACTACCCTGCACTGAAATAGTGTGTGTTATTGTTTCACGCCGCCTAGGCAATATATAAGCCATTAACGGTATGCAGCACCGATAAAAATTTAATTACAAATCAAATCGAGTTTTTTGTGGGATCTTAGCTACACAGTAGACCTAAAAGGTGAAGTAAATCTTACGACTACAGCAGTAATATATAAAAAGTTTTAAGCTGGGTTTTGTTTTCTGATACTTACTGCAATGAATAGTTATGCATATGAAAGGTCATCGATTGGAATCAAACGATGACAAAATTAAAACAACCATGAAAAGCTTCAAGGCGACATTTTGAATTTGGTGCAAGATCGCTTCCGGCAAGGTTTTGGCCAATCAAAATTATTGTAACCAGCGCGCATGCGCGAAATCCAACATGGCAGCGCCCATGTCCACGCGTCAAAATATACAAACAAAATGTTTACAAATTTGAGAACAACATTGTAGATGAAGTGACAGTCGACATGGCTAACCAAGAAAAGATCATTTTCCAAGAAATTTACGGCTCATCTTCTCTAAAAAAGGATTACTGTCGGAATATAGACGGAACCGTATTTGAAATTGACCGATCTGCTAAACACACTTCTGTGTCACAATTTTTTAGAGTACGTAGGGACTATCTAATCAATTAAAATAAAGATTAAAGACAATAAATTTTGAATCAATTTGACAGTTTTATAGATTTAGTTTATTTTGATTTAAAATAATCAATGAATTATTTTACATTCGGAATGATGTAATTTGAGACCAAAAAATTTGAAAATACTGTGGTCAGTTTAGGAATTGTACAACCAAAGTATTACTATATTTTCAGTCTGTGTTCCTTCCACAAGGTTTTCCTGAGAGTGTAAGTGAAGACTATGTCACATACCAAATATGGGACACAGTGCAGGTGAGAATCAAAATTAATATCTTATATAACTTTGTAAACAATTCAAATTCACACTTTTCTTTTTATCTCATAAATTGATGTAATTTGAGGCACAATATCATAAATCAGTAAGCTTGATTAAGTTGGGATCAAGTGAAAATTTTGATAAAGCGTAAAATTCAGACTTTATTTTTTGTTAAAAAAAAGCAAAAACTTTGATGGATCCGCTAATCAGCAATCCTCCATAATATTTCTTATGGTAATTTTTCCAGATATGGAATCAGTTATACGTTTATTATGTGTTTACAGGCATTTGCAAGCAGTATCACTGGTGCTATGGCTGCACAAGCCATGTTGAAAGGGGTTGGTGTCGGTGATGAAACTGCTACTGTCCTAGCTGCTACTATGACATGGTTGTTAAAAGGTACAAATCTTCATATTGAAAAAAATGGAAAAGCAGAATTTGATTTTTTTAAATACATAATTATTCATCCAATGGTATGTAATACTGTGGGATATTATTTTTTTTTACATGACACTGTTTGTTGTCCGTCCTTTATCATTTTGTTTCCGGAGCATAACTTGAAAACCATTCATCAGATTTTTCTGAAACTCTGCATTACTATAACAAATCTACTGGAGTTTTGCATTTCCGCAAAATTGAGTGAAACTGCAAACAGGCGGAAATAAATATCTCCTTCACTAAGAGAAATGTTCTTCTAGGTTTTCTTTCAAAAAGTAATGATCCATTAAATGCAATATGTCTTGTCATTAAAGATGCTATTCTCAGAAGTTACCTCAATAAGAGGACATTAACAGTAACGCATATTCAGAGAGAGTTGGCAAATTACTATAATGTAACAAAAACTATAGCCTTTTCAAATTGTAACCCTAACAAATTTGTAAAATTCTGGTCTAGTTGTCATAACTTGTTCACAGACCATTCCTAATCAACTGTGCTGTTCATGTTTAGTGACAATGCTAAAATGTTCAAAAGAAATTATTTCTTGCGAATGTTTTATATAATTTGCTGTACTAAAAAAAAGTGGAATAATTGAAAAAAAAAAAAATTCACCAGATTTTTCTGAAACTCTGCATTAGTATAACACACCTACTGGAGTTGTGCATTTCCGCAAAATTGATTGAAACTGCAAATTGTTCAACCAAGTAAAAATTGATGCAAATATGTAATTTCGTAAAAAAAACAATCAATGTAAATGGTCATTGACATAATTGTATAACAATTCCACTAGAGTAAATGTGGGTATGAGTTTGATTATATTAATAAAAATTACACTTGAAGGAATCTGACTTTTGGATAAGAATTTTCCTAGACAGTCCCGTATTGAAGTTGTCCCACTGTGGAAACATGTTGTGTTTCTGGAAAAATTTCATTAATCGTTTTAGGTCTGTCACTCGAACATGATGGTAGATATTTTCCAAAAGAAATCTTTAAAGATTCTTTGTCAGCCAAGAGAGTAATTCTCAATCAGTTACATCACAATCAGAAGAGAAGATAGTATCTAAGTTTATCAATGAACACGTCTGTTACCAATGATGAAAAAACCTGCAAGAATTTATTCCAAGTTTTCAAGCAGAATGGGAGTTCAAGAAATAAAAACAAACATTTTTGTTGATGGTTGTTTTTATAAGGGTTAAACTGTGAATTTGAAATAGAATTGAAAAATGTAAAATCATATGAAACTTAGTTTATTTCAGTAAGTAAACACAAAGTAATACTGTATTGTAACAAAATATAAAATGATGACTTTTTTATTCTTTTTTTTTGTTGATACTTTAAAAACTGCGGATAAGTATCATTAAAACAGGGCAGGTAAAAACCTGGATTTTATTTGCCCAATGGTAAATAAACTTTAAAAAGATTGAACCCCTGCTTACCCACCTACTGAATTGGAGTTCTTTTGATGTTCAGCTTATATGAAAAATATTGTTTCAGTTTCCTTGAAAACAAGTCAAGGAACTACAGGAATAGCTTTATTTCGGGAGCAGAACTCAGATACTGCTCTTCATATCTTTCCAAATCTCTACTCAATGGTTTATTTATAAGCAATTTTTATTTTTTGTTTACAAAGATAAATGTTATGAAGTATTTGGGAATGGTGGGATATGTCATCTTCTGATGATGCATGTTGTGTTTTGCCTTAAAGTATATCTTATCTCATCTCAAATGACTTCAAAGCCCCTCAAACATCATGGGATAAAATTTGTACATCATCCAACCCATCCCCCTCTGCCTGCAACTCTCCATGCCAGCAACTACATGTCTACGTAGTTGCAACAGTTTCATTTTCCTCCCTTTGTCAACCTAAAATAATTATCTTGACTTGGTTGTTTTTATAGTCTTCAAGCAATACATATCCTGAAGAGCTGCAGAGCCAGATGGCTCTTTTTATTACTTCTATTTCACTGTTTTTCAAAACTTTAGAAATTCTTCTTCCTGAAATAAAAATCCCCAATAATCAAAATTCAAAAGAGATTGTGTTCAGAACCTTATATTATTTTTGATATTTTCAAATTTGCCTTCAGATGGAACTGGTATGATTGGACGTATAGCATTCGCCTGGATACAAGGGTAAAGGACTACTATTGTTTCAAAGATTTCTTTGTATTTAAGTTAGGTTTTCAAATTAAATAACAATTCCTCAATTTGATTCCATTGCTTTTTCCAATCACAATGCTTCAATCTAGTTGAAACTAGATGTAATGATCGGTAAATACAATGATGGCAGGAAGTCAGATTTCAACCAATCAAAGACAAGCTTCTTTTACATTTTTGTTAATGATACATATTGACGTTTACCCTACGTTTGTCTTTATTTATCCTTAAAATCTTATTTTGTCATTCTTTGACTTGATTTGAAGAAGTACCACACAAATAATCTGTCATCAATATCTGCTCAGAATTGATACTATCATCATATTTTTCAACAAAATTCACTGTGGTACATTGGTAAAATTTGGATTTTGTAATTGATTTTTGTAATTGCTCAAGAATGGCGCGAGAATCGTATTGACACACGATTCAAAGTGCTGGACCAGTGCCCATTTGATTGGCTGATGTTTGCGTCTGCGCAACACGGAATAGGCTTGTTATTCTTATGATGTAAAAATGGACTTGGGAACATATTATATTACATTAAGTTTTAACTAAATCGCACAATGCTTAAACAGAAATGTTTTCTAGGGTTAAGAGAGAATCCTGTCAGGGTACTTTTGTGGAAACAAAATTACAGGTGTTATCCTAATCATACATACCTGTTTTTATTACATCATTTTTTCCTAATATAGTTGAAATATGTTGCTTGCTGAATATTTTGTTTGCTTTAGATTTTGATATTTGACATTACATTCATTCCAAAAAACAAATGATCCATTGAAAGCGAAGCCATTCATTTGCGCTTCAAGTGTGAATAGCCTTGCTTAGGTATGACAAGATGTTTTTATATCATTACGAGGAATGGTAACTTGTGGATATTCTCTCAATACCATTATTGGATCATTGATAGTTTGTAAGAGAACAGAGCTGTTATGTAATTTCACAATATCCCAAAACAAAATGGCGGACTCCTCAGAACTCACACCATGATAGTACCCTCTCAAAGATACTCATGTTATTAATTTATTAATATGATGAGATATTGAAATGATTATACATGTATATCTTTCATCTTAAATTTTTAGGACAAATTTGGACTGTGATGCAAAAAGATGGAGGTAAGTTGATAAAATAAGTTAATTCCTCAATAACTCCCCATTGTCCCCTTATGGTGTTTACTCAGGTTTTTCTTAACTAAGCTCTGTAACAACCGGAACAGTTTTTTGTCAACATTGTTTCAAACTGTCTTTCTCCTTACATTGAAAAGACTGGAGTTTCTTAATCTATAAGACAGAAGTCAGATTGATATGAAATTAAATATTTGATTCAAAAGTGTCCAATGATAATGATAATAATAATGATTACAAATTTAAAGTTTCAATGCTTAATATCATTACCTTTGGGGAATTGTACTTTCGAGGCAGCTTATAAGCGCTTCGTATGACCATATAGGTCCGATCATCTTGTATTCAGGTACCCAAATGTACAGATGGGTAGATTGAGTGCAATGTGGATGAAATGTAAAGCCAAGGGCACAAGTTGTTGGTGTCTCCACCGGGATTCGAACCCTGGCTGTTGGCGTGAGAGGCCAGTGCTAACACTGCACAGTGTAGGCTAGACACACAACAACGTGATGGAAGATTTTGAAAGAACCTAGAGCTATTGCACAATTGTCACAGAAGGGACATCCAAGTCTCCTCTTTTGGTACAGAATTAAGAATTCTGTGCTGGCTGGAGAAAATTTCCATGTTCTGAGGAATAAAGTTTTTAAAATTGACTCTTGTGGGATTTGAACATATTCTATCCCTTTCCTCTCTACAACAGTTTGAAAGGAGCCTCCTTATTGCACAAATGTCTTGGTGTGATAAATTGAGTAATTTTGATTTCAATTAGTAAAATATCAACAGCAGGTTTGTATCTGGATCTTTTCTTAAAACTAAATCTGAATGAACTACATGAAGCAGATGCTATTTATATTTAAAAGGTTAAATAATTGTGATGATATCCAGTGCTCTTTCATATTACAATCAAAATATAGTTTCATGATGTAACTAATTTGGGAGAATTATTTCAGATTGTTTGCCGACATCCTGAACGATTTTGCAATATTTCTCGAGATCCTGGCTCCGAACTTTCCACGTGTGTACTTCACACCTATAGCGTGTACTGCAGGGGTCTGTAAGGTCAGTTCAATCAAGAGAGATCTAACACAAGCCCGACGAACCTTATAGTCACATTCTTCTAACTTCTGGTCAAATTTATTGTATGAAAAAGCACCATATAAATTAAACTAGTATGGCTGGCATATTCCAAAACTTATGAATGACTCTCCAAAACAAATTGGCAGCAGCTATCAGATGCTCAAATTTTCAGAAGAACATCTTTCATGTATGGGGACTGAAGTTAGTCTTCATCCATCTTATAGGCATGGAGAGGTAGTGTGTTTGTTTATGTGAGAGAGTGGGGTCATATCCAGGAATCAAGGAGAGATTGTATCTTTAAGTCATGTAAATGTCAAGTCATAGGGATCACTGACAGACAGACAGACAGACAGACAGACAGGTTTATTCACTCATTTTAAACAACAGAACAAACGATAGAATAATGACATTTGTACCAGGAGATCAGGATTGTGTTGTTCAATACATTTCAAATGTGCTTGGAGGATAAGTCTGCAAAGCCTGATGAGCAACTCCTTGTACTTGTCCATATTGCAATCAATGAGAAGCTGGCTTGTATTCATATGTGAACTAGTCATATTGTTACATATCACAGGGGGGGCGGGATACCTCAGTGGTTAGAGTGAAGAGTTTCGTGGTACGAATCCCGCCAGAGGCTCGGCAACTTTGTCTGCAGTAGAGAACTGTTCTACACGCAGTCAGGTTTGGGTGCAATGCTACACTGAATTTCAGTGCAGTACCACCCATGGTTGGCTAGTTCCAGCCGACACTTGCAGTTTTCACCATAATGCATAGCCACAATGGTGTTGCGGGCTTTCTCCTTGCAATAATGCTAGCGGCCGCGATATAATACTATTGAAAGCTGCTTAAAGTCCATTATCACCTCACCTCACGTATCACTGGCAAACATTTGGTCATTATGTACTGTTTGTATGCTCCATGTTATTGAGATATTGTCATTGAAATTATACGTATTCCTCTATTACAAATCTTCTTGATAGATAACAAACAAGAACAAAAATGATGTATGTATGCTGCCATGAAAATTGAAGTGTGCATAAAAAAGGGAGACAACTCTGTAACTGCTAAAATAGGTCAAATGTTGAATTGAATTATGAATTTTACAGTTGCTTTTGATTGTAACTGTTCTTTTGAACATAAAATGATTGTTTCAATGTCATATGCAAATGAGATAGATATTCTCTACCCCCAGTCTATAGTGGGCGTGGCAGGCGGGGCAACAAGAGCAGCCCTCACTCAACATCAGGCTCGCAGGAACAACATGGCTGACGTCTCCGCTAAAGATGGCAGTCAGGTATCTCGATGAATTATCAACAAGTGTAATACCAATATGATTGTTATATGTATCATTGGAATTGTTATTTTTCACTAAAAATCAAGATGTTTGTCAAAGATAAGTGTATTTTGTTCAAAGAAAAGATACTAAGTTATCATTAAATGTATGAAATCATAATGTTCTGAGATTGTCTGTAGCATCACTAGAGTTGAATCCGTACACTTCAGCGTTGGTTCAGTTCCAATATGTTAAGGTACATTTTACAGTAAAGATGCAAGAATGCAATGAAATGAAATCACAAGATATAATTTGTTCTTGAAACTAAAGTTTAGTGCCTTTAAAGTTGAAAAAAAATGAATAAAATTAAAAATGGCATAAAGTTAAAACCCAGTTTACACTCTAATGCATAAGTAAAATAGGAAATACAGTTGTTCAACCATTGTCATAACACCAATCACCATGGTGAAACCCTTTACTACTCCTTACATCTTAGTGCACTTGAAATGTTCGTTTTCAGGAGACTCTAGTGAACTTGGCAGGGTTGGTCTGCAACCTGGTTCTTGTTCCCATGGTTTCTGGACACCAGATGTAAGTCTTGTTCCATGGAACTCAGAGGAAAGATGCACTATCATATCATTAAATTCTTGAAAATCAGAATTCTAATATTTCCTAACGTATTTCACTTTGTAAAAGTTCTTTCTCGCTGAAACAATAATGGACTCGTCCGTGATGGGAATTTTGGTTCCTTGACCTCAAATAGTTCAAACATGACGTTATATTGCTTCTATTGCCATGTATCAAAATGGTATTGGATTTAGTTCATCTTAGTTTCATAAGACTGTATGTTATTTCACTTGCTTAAATGGGGCAATTAATGTACTGAATACAAAACTTAGAACCAAGTGATACAATTTTATCAAACTTTCTCTTGCTCATTTGATAATTAATCATTAGGTTCTTTAATAAAAATTTCATTCCACGGAATGCAGTTAGGAATTCTTTATGTATCTTTACATTGCAGGATAGTGTGGACGCTGTACATTATTTTCACTATTCTACACCTGTATGCAAACTACTCAGCTGTCACAGGCGTTGTCATGGAAACCTTCAACCAGACCAGACTTCATATTTTGCTTCAAACTTACTTCAAGACTTCAGAGATTCTCTCTCCGAAAACTGTTAATAAAAAGGAACCTGTTGTCCTTGGTGAGAAGTGGATTTGTTTCAGACCAGAAATAAGATACTACAAAATGCATTTACTTGAAATTAGGAGCATGTGTCAAGCTAGCAGAGATGATATCCTTTTGCTTTGTGTAAAAGAAAACTATTGGTTCTGTAACTCATTTGTCAGGCAACATCTATCATGATCATGTTTTGTTAAAGTTTTTATAGCCACAAACATATTTCACTATTTTCTGTGGAATATATGAATGTCTGATTACAATATTGTATAGTGCATCAAAGGTCGCTACTCAAATATGTTTAGTTTGGTAGTGAAAGCCGTTTTTGAATACCACTTTTGATGGGCCGCTCAGATCTATCTGGCCACAAACCAGTGAGTGCATGTCTGGTCACTCGCCCTTTTTGTGACGTCATAAACAGAATCATTGCCTCGTGATCTATACATCTATCGTACCATTATCACAGAAAAAACCCAATAATTAACGATTTTCAGAGAATGTTTTCCATTTAGTAAGATAAATCATTTGACGATGTAAAACTATTAAGCGTTTGGTGTATAAAAGTTATCCACATCAATGGTTATTAAACAATTATTTAAGTCGGTATTTCAGTTGAAATAATGATGCGCCACTCTGTACAGTCTGTTTATTACGTCACACCTGCGCGAATTTTATGGCCCCTAGCCCAGGTGGGTTTTTTACAGCCGATAATTACGCTGTCTTAATGAAAAGCTAATGAAAGGTGTTTATTGGACAAATTAACAAAAATCAAGCCCAGTTCTTACTTTGTTGAAAAATCTAGAAGTGATAAAGTCGAGGTTACCGGTTGTTTAATAAGCAGTGGGAATCCAGTGTCAGATCCAAAGAGGTCGGGGAAGAGGGGGAGGAGGGATTTAAAAAACCCAAACTGGCTTCAAAATGAGTGACCCAGAGGTCAAAGCCTCTCCATCTTTTCAACCCTCCTTACAAAATTCTTTGATCTGCCACTGGTAGCTTCATTGCAAATGGGGTTATGAAGTTCTGGTTTTGGAATAATGTTATGATGTCATTATTTTGCAGCATTGAGAAGACGGCTGCAGATAAAACTAGGATCCTCTCTGTCTTTAGCATTTAAAAGGTATGCAACGAAGAATTTAGTTTTATTTGTTTAGATCATTTACCTCAAGTCTTTTGTGAAATATAATACAAACACTTTTCCCTATTCAATCTTTCTTCTTAGGTTTTTGGCTTATTGTTTTACATTTGGCCCCTGCAATTCAAATTAACGTGACATTTTGCGTCATGTATTGTATTACAAATAACAAATTTGATGATCATTCATTACATTCACAATAAACCTGGATCTATGTTTATTATTTATTTTTCATCCTTTTAGGTCTAGTGATCTGGTTGTTTTAGAAAGTGTCTACAGAAATAGTCCCTACATGCTTGCTGTAAATACCAAAACAAGTAAGTTTACATTAACTGAAGTTTTTCCATAGGCTTTAATGTATCTGTGGCGTATCTGAGGGGGGTAGGGGTTCAGGGGGCTCAAACCACCTACCTCTTGGATTAAATTGTCAAAATTCAAACATAAGATATTACAAGCTTATTTTATCCATAGTAAGTGAGTGGATTATTGTTTAACGCCGCTTGGGCAATGTTTCAGCTATTAGTGGCAAGTCCACAGTAAGATATATGTTGTATTGACTACTCTGTTTTGTTGTTGTACTACTCTGTCCCATGACCATCAAATATATAATCTTCTGTTCAATTTATTGCAGACAGTATATATATAGTCCTCCATGAGGATAGCACAATACAGGATCAACTACAGAGCTTGTTTCAGGCAGAGATCATAGAATACGTCGTCAGCAATCTAGACAATAAACAGGTATACTTTGTACCAACTTCCACTGCAAGGTGTTACTACCACCAGTTCAAATTACAGGCTTAATATGGACTTGCTGCTTGGTACCAAAATTTGGGATTGAGTGCAGTGACCTCTTCTGCCATATGTTGTAACCTCCACAAGATTTCTTAAAGAACTGTCAAGTTCAGCCTCAATAGATTAAAGAGCAGGCACAAAATGCTGCATGGCTGTAGTTAGTCAGTGATTTGGACTGGCCAGGGTTATGAGTTGCAGGGGAAGCTGACTTTCTAACTGGGCTGCTTAGTCCATACTCAGTTTCTGTAATCTTCATTTTTGTTTCATATCTTAATTAACTTAAGCTTTGTAGTGGTGCAGCTGTAGTATACAGTATATAAAATCCTGAAAAAAATTATGCAGTTTTACATCTATATGTATAAGTACGATGCAACAGGGACAGGCTACCATGTTTTTGACATTTGGTCTGTTTATTTTTTTCAATAAAATATTTAATCTTTTTTACCATATTGACTAAAAGATTCTTTTCAGTTACTATTGGCTATAATGTTTGGGTTTACAGGAAATAAAGATCTCAAGACTTATATGTCTGCCTACATGTGAATTCACTGACACACACACTCAACCTCTTTCACTCATAGGTGATATTTACCGATCTATAGAGTCAAATCTTGCATGTAGTTTGTGATTTTAAATATTGTTTTCGAATATTTTCAGATGTTAAATGTAGAAATGCAAGAAATAGCAGCCGGAGTTTTAGAAGGTGAGTGTATCATTTCAATATCATCTGTCAAGAAATCAAATAAAATCATCCTTCTTATCAGGAAATGAAGTAGATATAATAAAGTGTGTAACTCTTAAGTGCCAAGTTTTTATATCATAGTCTGTGCATGCACACATTCATGACAGAACAGTTCAATGGCATACAAAGCATCTGATTGGCTGAAGCAAGCTACTGAGACAACCGTAGTCACTTCCTCTATAAATTAGGTGCTGAAGAATAATGAAGGCAAGTTTATTGATACATTTATTTTGGGAAGGAGATGTTTCGGTAATACTAATCCATTTATTTAAAAACAACATTTGAATTTAATGGTATGTTGAATTGATGCCACTAATGTCTGAAATATTGCCTATGTGGCGCTAAAGAATAACTCCCTCATTCACAAAGTGAAAAGGTTGCCTTCCTAGAACAATAAGTTGAACAGACATAAATCTGCTTTCATCATTCGAGAGTAATGCATAAGATTAACAATTGACTAGCAGTATCATCTTCCCTTGTGAAATATGTGTAGATATCAGTTTGAGTTGCCATGACTTCTACTGTTTGACAGTGATGTTGTATTAACTTCTAGTTATGGTAATAATGACATATGAATATTTCATGGACATGTGATATGTCATAACAGGAAATATTTTGATTTCAGATAATATTCACAAGATACTTCAGACGTCCTACAGACTTTCCACCATGTTGTTTGCACAATTTTCCCAGCAGGTGTCACTGCGAGGTTGGGACACACAGACAACTGTACTTGGAGCCGATGAATGGAGAGCAAAATGGGACTTTATTCTGGGGCTGGGCGATAAGAAGGATTATTGACAGTGTTTTTATGTCCAAAACAGCAAAATAAAATCATATTCTGTTTTTTTTTGCCTTTTAGTTATATGTTGACAGTGAAATGCTCTTTGTGATTCAAATAACAAAAAATCTATAAAAAATATCAATCTAAACGAAACAAACGTAACTTTTTACTTTAACAATAACAACAAATAATGTTTTAATATGTAGAGTTTTTTCAAGCACTTTTTGGATTAAAGTAGAAATAAACCATTTGGAATTTCCGAATACAGAATACTTCCAAATAAGGCTGTTTATATTCAGGCCTGTCTGTCAATGTCTTTTGCGCTGTCATTGAGATTACCAATAAAATTCTTAAATCCCATGAAGCTTCTGTAACAAGTGGGACATATTTAACAGTCATAGACAATCCTCGGCAGCGAGTGCTACAAGGATACCATCCATATTTTCATAGTCATATACTGTGTTACATCTCCTTCTTACCTTTGTTAGAAATAAGTGCTCATCTCAAAGGTGAAAGAACTCAAAGTCGTCTTACTATCAGGGGACACTTCAAATGCTTAGATTCAAACATCATCACAAGCACCACTGAGTCTGATTGCACCCAAACAGCTTCTAGTATTTTATCCCAGTAAATACTCTATTAAAACAGAGGTTCACAATAAGAAGAAATGACCAGAATAACTGCGATAAGGAACTGTTTTTCTTATGTATCTTCCGTATTAGTATAGCACTTTCTGCAGGAGTCACATATGCCGAACTTAATAAATTGAGTTGAGAAACTTGTGGTGTCTCCTTGGCAAGACTTTATTCAAAATGGTAGTACGAATTGGGTACCTGGTGTAGATTGTGTTGGAGGTGGCCTTTAAGCGCTGTAATCATCAGCTTGGGTTAGACCAGGGTAATAATGAAGGGAGCGCCTTGAGCATGCATTCAGTGGATATATGCGCTATTAAAAATATCCTAATTGTTATAAATTATTATCATTATAATTGTGATACACGTCTATGATTCTAACGTAGTTTGGAAACTAATATAAAGAAGGTAGAAGATACAATTTGAAACGATGGTGTAAAAGTTCACATTGGTTGAAATATTTAGTGCTGAAAACTGAAAAAAGTGGTGAAAATTAATGTGCATAACTTTCATTTACTTATTTCATTTATTTTTGACCAAAAAAAAGAAGCTCATTTACACCGTAAAAGGACAGTGGGACATTTTCAGATGAATCATCTCACAAAAATAAATGTTTCCAACTGCACGACAGTTTATTTAATCAAAAGAAGCAGTTTAAGAGAAATGTACCATAGTTGGTTATGCTATGCAAATGAAACACCCTACCTACCTCAAATGATTAAATGGTCTTCACATGAAAATGTCCGATAGTGTTTTTTTCTTGCTTGATAATGGTGCCTACACAAGATCTTTGTGATCTAGAAATAAAGGAGTCATAAATCCATAAGACTTGTTCTCCATTCATCATCATAACAGTCTAAATTCATCTCAAACAAGTAACAAAATGAATATCTTAATGGTCATGAAACTGAAAAAGCACAACCAACAATTATTGATACTTCCTTTGTTTATTTACAATATGTACATGTAAGCACCGTCCCAGTCTACTTGGCTTCATTGACCAGCAGATCTCGGGCCACCTGGAATGCTGCAATCATCGAACTCAGCTGGATCTTCTCACTCGTCCCCGCAGAAAGGCGATACCTTTTAGATGCAAAATTTAAGATTTGAAAAGATTTCGTCTGCCATAATCACTTGTAAATAATTTATGAGCTCATAAAAACCCTTGAATTCATTTATGAATCTATGCCTGGTTAAACATGCATAATTTGACAAGCGCCACATCTTTCAAATTTATCTGCTGTGAACAATTAACCTTTTGTACGATGTATCTTCCTTGTATTGTAAAAGTAAAGGCACTGCAGCAGGTTTTCAGGGAAATATATTAATTTTACAAAAATAAAATCTAACGTTACCAATTGCAAGAAAATATTTGTTGAAAATAGAAAGCATCAAGTTCAGTCAAGCTATGGAAATCTATTTCCTTAATTCAAATTTTAAAAAGATGTCCTTGCAAAAAAAGGTCATAAGCAATTTTTTTATTATGATACGTGATAATTTATTTTAAGACTATGGACAATTTGTTTGAGTAATGAGATGCTTGACCCTCTGAAATGATACGTTTTGAAAAACTAATACTTACAAGGAATTTTTTTAACAAGAGTGTTCTCAGAGCAGAAAATTCCTGACAGACTTTTTGTTTCCTTAAGAAGCATTTCAAATGAATGTGTAATTAAAGTCGACAGGTCCAAGTCAAGGACCATAACTCCAAAAATATTAAATACATTGGCACAAAAGGGAGATGTGCATCACTGACATATATCCAAAGCACGTGTCAAGTTTCACAAAGACTGATAAAAAGCTTTGGCAGAAGTTGATTTCACAAGACAAGTACCCTTTTTAAGGACGGACCACACAACAGTTTCCCTATTTGGCTCTACCCGCCGGGAAATAATCAAATTTAAATGAAAAGTGTGACAGTGCCTTTGATACTCAAAAGTAACTGGCTTGAGTATCTGGAATCAAGTAATATCATGGGTCTGACCCTTTGCGAGTCGAAATTTTAGTTCAAGACATTCTATGAGATTCTATTCAGTATTCTATCGAACAATCACACCATACAGTACAAGAATCATCTTAACAAAATTTCAAAACATAGCCAGAACAAGATCACTTGACACACAGACAGATCACAGACAATGAAAATGATTTTATATAGAACTTATCCTCCCAACTTTGTATTACATATATATATTACGACTTTTTTTCTTTTATGAGCTTCGAAGCTGATGTGATGAAGAAGGATGAAGCTAATCTATGTTAAAATGTTACCTTCCAAGGATATAGAAGTTATTTATCCTTAAAACTTGCCATAATTTTTCTTATATTTATATTTTAATGGAAACCATCAGTAAGGACCACTCACTCAACGTCTGCCAGTTTCTCCAATAGATGTATCCTCACATGAATGGGCAAGTCAACTGAAATAAATAAATAACCTTGCATTCAATTTCATTCTTTAATCACATTAGGTTTTCTTCTGGAATCTTACTATTTGGTCCGAAAAAAGTCGCAAAGTCCGACCACAGATACATGTAGACCACTTTCTGACGTAAACTTAGTTATAATATCACCACTATGGCAAAAGCATTCACATCAGTAGGTAGGGGCAAGCAACCACCGTGAATCATTTATTTACTTGATCACTGCCATCCATCTTTAAAATGCAACGATGGGATTGGTTCGCTCATTAATATGGTGTCAAAATGTGCGCTATGTGTGGCTACAGTGAGACTGAGTTTAATCAGACTGGAGAAGAGGTAAGCCTAGCTCAAAATGCCTAGCTCTTGTGAATGTAGATTAAGTAAGTGTCCAAAAACATTTCATAGGTCTTCAAATATTAAAAGGGCTTGTTGATTTTTCAAATCACAGTCCCTGCTTTTCAGTAAAGAGAGAACATAATTTTTACATACGGTTACTTCCATGTAAATAAATCAAAGCAACTTACTGAGGTGAACATATTGGTGGACCTCTGTGAGAATATCATGCAACGCCAACCCTTTGGCAATCTTCAGCTGGGAAATACCTCTGGGGGTCAAGGGAGATAACTTTTTTGTAGATTTTATGCAAGTTAAGAACTGAAGAGAAGGCAGGCTAAAATTGTTGTTCAAGTCACAATTTGATAACATATGAGTATAATTTCATGTGATGTCTTGCTAGCTAAACTGAAAGAAAATTTAACACTGTGGTCAGTGTCACTTGTGACTGAGAATTTACCACAACGATGCTTTTGCTGGATTTATGAAAGCAAATCAAATATCCTGAAATTTAGGGACAACAGGTACTGAGTCTTGTTCAGCGGCCATTTTAGTTTTTATTTTGTTTAATAGCAAGTTTAGATAGCATCAATGGAAAGTAGAAGTGTGAGAAAACTATTGAACGTGCTAAGAGTGTGTTTCATATAACTTCAATAAAGTTTATTTATGCCAAAATTGCAAATGTACTGATTTAAGTTCAAATAATCTAATTCAATTTGTAAATCAATCCTAAATACAAATTCTAAGTCTCATTTACATGTACACTAGTTACCGGTATTTGATGTATTTAACTCTACCAAGTGCAAGTTTTCCTTTAATTTGTGCAATAGAAAAGTTTTCAATAAAAAATGGCATGTATAAAGGATACTGTTGTATGCAACAGTAAAGTTTTCGTTGAGCACCCAGTTGACAATATTCTCTATGTCCCTCCTCAGTGGATGCCCGACACACGTGTAGACGTTATCTTCGTTCACTTCATCGTAAGCCATTGATGCACTCTGCAACAAGATTGACCAATTGTGAAGTGACTAAGATATTCATTTATCTTTTGGCATTAAAATCAAGTGGCCATTTGAAATCTGAATCCAACAGTTTGATTTTGTTGATAAAAGCCATCACTTTCCAGTGTCCCATATACAGGGAGTGGCAATTTAATGAAAGTCTAACCCAATATAATGGAGTTTAACCCACTCTAATATTGGATATGCCTGACTAGCATGAAAAGTATAAAGCACTAATAGTTCCAGAACAGGATGATTGGAATATAAGAACTGGCTAAAGAGTACTAACGATTAAAAGCTGACCGAAAAAGGGTTTGAAATTAAAAACTTAAAATATTGGATTACACAACATTTGGATCTGCTAGCAATTAGCCCTGTTCAGTAGTGGATCATTTTTCCTATTTTGTGTGCTTCAACTACACTACAAAATAAACATTTGAAAATATGAATGTTTTTTTTTTAGTAAAACATATATAACATAACAATATATCTCCCCTCCCCCCGGTTGACAATTTCTGAATCCGAACCCCCAACCCCACCCCCCCCCCCCCCCCTTTCAAAAATCCTGGATCCGCCACCATCTAACATACTCAATGAACAACACTTAAGGCTGAAACTAGTGGATTCAGATAAGTAACTGATAAATTGACAAAGCATCTTGAAAATGTGATTATTTTCTTCTTTTTAAATTGAATTTACAACAAATAAAACTAAGATTAATCTGGAACTCAAAAGAGTAAAGAGTATTACAATCAAAACATTTACACAATGATCGTGACCACACCTGCAGAATGTTGAGGGACTTCCTCATGTCGCCAGTTGCCAGTGTAACCAGCGCCTTCATTCCATCTTCTGTAACCTTGATCCTGCAAAATATAAGATAAAACTTTAATATCCTTAAAGATTCTTCTTGCATCAAACTGCATGACCTCTTACACTTTATATAAAAACATAAATATATCATAAGGAAATAGAGAGTAGTCTGATAAAAAGTTTTCTTACAAGGAAAAAGATCCCTACATATAACATTGACAAGTTTCAGACTCCATAGGTATTCATTTATGTTCATTTTGGTGCCTTTAAGATATGTTAGAATACCAAATATTTTTAAGATTTAAATTGGAGGTCAGACTGCAGCTAGATTGTGTTTCCATGACTCGCTGAAGATAGCAAATGGCATTTGCACGAAATTAACAGGTTATGTTCTATAAATTTAAAGCAAATCTGGCCTAAACTAACAAATGTAAGGCACCATAAACCTCCAAGTTCTCCAGCGGTTTTTCGCAAGCTTCATTCACAAGAAATGAAGACAACAGACACCATTTAAAAAGCAAACATTTGTTAATAAGAACTCATTTACTTTAGAATTGCATGAAGGTTACCCTAGTGACTTACAACCACCTCTGGGCTTTCTGAAAGGTGAGCCTGTGACTTGTGCCTCTGTAGCTGTGACATGCTTTGTTAAACTAAACTCCCATTCTTCAAAGTCACAAGCATTTTTGAAAGGAAAAAGTTCATCACTTAATTCAATCTTTCCCCTAAGTTTTGCAACAATTTTCAGAATTTCTTATGAAAAGGCTCAGCAGGTCCTTTGGCAAAAGCTGTGACTGAGAACACATGACATTTTACAGCTGAAAATTATGTGAAACTACACCATGCTTACCTTCTTTCAACAGAGAAAAAACATAAAAGGGATAAATTCAACAAGCAGACAGAGTCAGCTATATCCCCCGCCAAAGGGAAAGGGTAGTTAAGGATACTAGTTGTGGAATATTGAACAGTGATTTTTTTTGAGTTGTGCTCCGGAAACATTCCGGAAACAAAATCCTATGTTACGTTTCCATGGAAACGGGTAAAAATAAAAATGCAAAGAAGTTGAAAACCCCAAAAGGCACATCTCCGCTCCGCATGATGCCCGTTGCACATACCAAGTTTCGTCGAGCTAGGTCTCACAGTTTTGGAGTTGTGCTCCGGAAACGAAATCCTATGTTACCTTTCCATGGAAACGGGTAAAAATAAAAATGCAAAGAAGTTGAAAACCCCAAAAGGCACATCTCCGCATGATGCCCGTTGCACATACCAAGTTTCGTCGAGATAGGTCTCACCATTTTGGAGTTGTGCTCCGGAAACAAAATCCTATGTTACGTTTCCATGGAAACGGGTAAAAATAAAAATGCAAAGAATATGAAAACCCCAAAAGGCACATCTCCGCATGATGCCCGTTGCACATACCAAGTTTCGTCGAGATAGGTCTCACCGTTTAGGAGTTGTGCTCCGGAAACGAAATCCTATGTTACGTTTCCATGGAAACGGGTAAAAATAAAAATGCAAAGAAGTTGAAAACCCCAAAAGGCACATCGCCGCATGATGCCCGCTGCACAAACCAAGTTTCGTCGAGATAGGTCTCACCGTTTTGGAGTTGTGCTCCGGAAACATTATCGGGACGGACGGACGAACAGATGGACAAACGGACAGACGGACGAACGGATGGAGACCATTTCAATATCCCCCGCCAACTAAGTTGGGCGGGGGATAACAAGGAATGTATCTCTCAAAAATTTTGGCGATGCAATTACTAGATTCTTGGTATATCTTACTCAGGTTGTAACTCTAGTGGGTTGAATTGATTTGCTTGCTGGCAGAGCCGAAACGGCAACGATAACCAGTATCAGCTAAACTGTAAAACGAGCATTGGTCTAAGCGATCATCTTTTTCTCGGTAAGAATAAATAATTCAATTTAATTGCTTTACAAAAGTGTTTATATGACTTTAACACTGCACTATGGATACTAATGACCACCCAAGGGCTTTCTGAAAGCTGACTCAGTGACTTACGCCTCTGTAGCTATGACATGCTCGAGCCTGGGGACCATCTGGTCGGTGGTGAGGGGGCCGAAGCGGAAGCGTGTACATCGAGACTGGAGGGCGGGGATGATCTTGGAGAGGTAGTTGCAGATGATACAGAACCTTGTGTTCTCAGTGAACTTTTCTATCACTGAAAGAATCAATTATAGATTTATTACATAAATTCTGAAAGAACTTGTGACGTTGGGAGGTGCTCTTTCCAGAAGTTCTTCTATAGTTTCAAAGAAATAAATTCTTGTGTTTTGCTTTCAAAGAAACAGATTATGTTGTTACCTCTTCTTAGAGCATTTTGAGCGTCCCTCGTCATCGCGTCAGCTTCATCAAGAATCACAATCTTGAAACCTGATCTAGAAGTAAATGAGAGAAAAACTGTCAGTGACAATCAGGAGAATATGAAAATAGGCTTTTAAGGCAACAGAATGAACAATTTGGCATCCCCATTGGCAAAGGGATTTGTACACAAGATATAAACACTCCAGAGTCAATGGTTCTAGGGAAGACGCATCCGGTCTCAGGGTAAAAGTATATGCTCCCACTCCACTTATATACCCTGGGATATAACCCCTCTAAAATGTATGCGCTGTGACCTATGACGTATAAAGTACCTTAAAAGCAGTCCTCCTGGTCTTACAGCTTTTCCTCCTCAGGACAACCAAAGAGTTTTAAGCAGAGTTCCAATTTAAGGTACAATGGAATTTTCATTGAAAAAACTAAAAACAAGATTTAACCTTCTGAAGTTTTACATATTCAAAAACAATCTACACTTCATGAGCCTCAATTGCAGAGGAACACATATACACATTTCAGATTCATGTATTTAGAAGATGAAATTCACAAGCTGAGAAGTCAAGGTTTTTGGATCTGGTTTCAGATCTTTGTTAACAGAGTCTAATGCATCTCATGGGCCAAGAACTGAAAGTTATTTTACTTCTTTTGCTTTGTTCACTTGCAAATCCCAAAAAGATAAAACAACATCTGACAACTTACTTGAAAATTGTTCTTGTACTTGCAAAACTTAAAATCTGATTTCTAACAATTCCAATTCCTCGGTCATCAGATGCATTCAACTGAAAAAATAAGTATTAAGTTAGTATTGAAATAAGCATTTTCAAAGTCTAACGAAATGTCAATGAGTAATTATTCATTACGCAATAGCATAACACATCCAACAATACAACAGACATTTCCACAAACTAAATTTTTTACTACTAATCTAAAATTCTTTAATTATTACAAAAAGTTGTTTTCAAAGTTATATCTTTATATCAGCGTTTAAAAATCTCATAAGTGCCAATAAGTCATTGACTTCAGACAGATTCTTTGTGTGAAACTTAAGACGATGTTTTCCTTAATTTCTATTTTTTAAAATCACTTCATATTTCATTGACTTTTTGGTAAATTTTATGGACTCTGGAGAGTCTAAAATAATATGTTATGCTTCAGTGACCAGGGTTCCCTGCCACAAAGTCTCAAAGTAGGTCACATTGTAGGTCACTAAGGTAACCTTAGTTCAACATTAAAGGATGGGAGTTAGGGTTAACCTTACTTTGTGAAAACAGGCCCATTGACCACTTTTTATTGATGAGATATAAAATCAAAAACAGTTGACTACTGAAAGAAAATAATTGAAACTTATCTCCACACATCTTTTACACCATTCCAATGAGCATAAGCCTTGCATGTGGATGTCTGGCAGGTAAAAGTACCCTTATTATTACATCTTCCCACCTAACCTCTGTTACAAATTGAACAATTTCCTGACTAGCAAGACAGAATCCAGACCTAAGTTAGTTTTTCAATCAGCAGAGTTGCTTCACACTGAGCATTTAATTTTTGGAGTCCAGTTCCTTCACTTATGATGTGTACACAAATTTCCCAATCTCATTGAAATAAGGTACAAAAATGGGAAATTTTCGTATCTACCTATGCTAGATCGCTCTTCAAGATCTCAGGCATACAGTGTAAAGCTGTATGGGCGACCTGGTGTCGGAAGTGACACAAAATTACACTGCACAGCAATACAACATCTGTTAAAACAGAGTTCCCCATGTTCACAGTTTTAGATGTAAACTTGAGAACTAGTAGCAATACATCAGCTTGTCTGTTCTGCTGAGACTCTTTTGAGCTTCGTTAGATCTACCATTTGCTATCTAAATCAGCATATCACTTGCAAAACAGTGGAGTCCGGCCATATCAAGAGAGATTGATATATTTGTGTATGTTTCAAGCTTCATAATCTATAAGCACCAACCTCTAACACCATGGAGTTGAACTCTTTAGGGGAATAGATCTGTTTAGCAACAGCTAGGATAGTGCTTGTCTTTCCAGTACCAGGGGGTCCGTAGAATAGCAGATGTGGAAGTCTCTCTTCGTCAACAAACCGCTTGACTGTGGAGAGATGTCACGTTTAGTATTGAAATAAGGCATCTCTTGATATATTCATTGTCCTATCTATATAATGAGATAAACTATGACATGGAAGTGAAATAAGGCCTGCTAGCAAATGTTGTAACCCATTATTTAAAAGTGATAAAAATCCCAATTTGAGGCTGTAAGCGTTTAAATCTTTTTGCTTATTTAATACATGGGATACAGATCTCTGAGAGATGATTTTAGAACAGGGTTTACTTTGGAAAGGGAATCAAAATTGAAAAATGTATACTTTTGACTGTTGTTAGTGGCTTTACACTATGATACAAAAGTGTTTTAAAATGTTTCAAGAAGTTGGAAGAAGAAAGAAGGAAATGAATGAAGTTTAAGTCACTGTCACATGCCTTTGGTGAATAAATCAGTGAATACAGAGAGTGTGTAATAAGATAATCAAAGTAAAAACTGCTTTGCATAAATACTGCCAGTATACATTAAGAACTCACAATGTATCAAGTAACTCACTTGTGTTTATGATGTCAACATGTGAAATCAAATCTTCAAGTTTCTTGGGACGATACTTTTCGACCCTGAAATGAAATCATTACTGAAAGTCAGAAACTTAGAACAGCCTATGCATGAATCATCATAGTGAAATTACAATGTACTATATAAAAAATGGTATTTGACAATAACGGTGTAGGAAGACATAAAATCAAACACCAAAACAAAATCTTAAATGATATTTTGATGTGATCGAAAACCGGACAAATTCTCTAACAAATTGTCTTTCTACTGACACACTATTAGAAGAAATCGTTTAATGACACACAATTACAAAAAGCTTATTCTTGTCGTTACCATGGCAGGTTCGGACTCTTAGTATCGCTTTTCTCTGACATCCTTTTCGCAAAATTATTCCTGTCTAGAAATAGAATTTCGCGGCAAATGAAATGACGTCTCGGCGAAAGTCACGTGACGCAAACGAGACTTAATCGTCAATATGGCCGCTGTTTTCCTTGGTCGGAGGCTGTCAAAGTGTGCCATAACTATTCAACCAAAATGGTTTCTCATATGTACTGATAACATTTTGGATTAATATTTGAGGAGAAAACATGTTCGAGGAATTACCTGCATCATAGTCGTGGTCAAAATGTCGTGTGATTTCGATAAGCAAGATCCTGTCGAGCAGGCAATTGGGGCATGCAAGATGGTTCAGTTTATGATTGACTTCACTGCTAAACAGCTTATTGCTTTGAGAACACATTGCTCGACTACGGAGGAAATTACCCAAAAAGAAATACGCGATGCTGAGGTAATAACTTCTCAACGTGTTCTTTAACCTGAATTGAAATCTAAGCTTTTCTTATTGGGCTGTCTTTCACTTCCCTGTTTTGCTGCGGCAGTGACTTTGACATTTGTGATTTCAACAGAAAGTGTAATTGCGAAGATGGTCAAATAATCTTTTGTATTAATGTTTTTTGTGTATTATATCAAAAAAGTTCTTGTAAGGTCTATGATTATATGATTGCGGTGGTTATTTGAGTTAAAAATCAGTGAGCATTATCTTAATCCTTTAGATAGGCTTATTCACAAGTAGGATCAATCAGGTTAAACATACTAGTAAGTGCTGATTAAGATATTATTTCTTGATCAGCCGGCGATAACAGATCAGGTTTATAATTTAAGGACATTAATATGCATTTCCTCCATTACCATTGCATTACCATTTTTAACGTGACATGCATTCTCCAAAATGATCTGAGTTAGCCAAAACAATGAAAAACATCTTCTCTTAATTATTATATATATATGTTGCATGTTGAACTATTGTGTATATGAAAGGAAAAGGCTTTATCCTCTATTAGGATATATAAAAAAACCAATATTAAATGCAGATCAAGGTAGCTTTACAATTGCCACTAAATGTTTTGCTGATTTTTTCTATTGTGACGTCGGTAGCAGTCTTGATACATGCCTTATTTCAAATAAGTTTATAAAGCTATAATGTGACTGGCTTGTTGTACAAGGTTTAAGTCACAAGTAACATTACTATTTCCAAAGAAAGAGAGAAAGACCTACTGTATTTAGGCAAGACTATACTAATTATAGTATGACATAGGAAGGAAAATCATGGTCTGATCTTAGAATGATTTCTCCTTGATAAACATGCCACATGGTGCAGCTTCCGTTAATTTAAGAAATTATTCTATATTTAGATCTGTGTATCTTGGCCTTCAATCAGACACTATATCCTGATTCAAGTTTTATAAGGCGAGACAATGTATCGTGGAAATATTGTAAGGAACCTGCGAGACGATAGATTAGATACCACTCTTTCATAATCATTACATGAATGGAAGTAATAAAATCAGCGAGACTGAAATTGCGGATTAAGTATCAGAAATATTGTATATTTTCTGATTGTCTAATCACTGTTGATCTTTCCAAAATAGAATAAAACTTAACTTTGTCAGTTAATAAAGTAAATTGTATAAACAAATTTTAAAAACAATGTCAGGATATATTGTCTTTTTTGGCGATACATCAATGTATCATACCCTCAAAGTATAGATATCCTGATATATTTTCTAAATGTGTTTTGCATCGATGCACTAAAATTGCGTAGTAGAGGATACAAACATCGATACTTTCGGCGAATCGTTACACTGCCAGTTATATTGTTAGACATCAAGTCATGGAGAGATGTAATGTCATGATATTCTCAAAGACTTCAGGTTTCATGGTTGTAATGAAAGAACTCATGCAGAAACTAAGAATCAATAGATAGAAGTGATTAGTGCGCATGCACATACATTAAGATTTTTATTATTAGGTATGCTAAAGAGAATAGTAAGTGACAATGTTCTTAATACCACTTGCTATGAAATGAGTGAATAGTGTTCCATTCATTATTAACGATAGTTTTATGTACTAATTGTACCCCTAAATTTGGTAAAAATGGTGTTAAATGAGGTTGGTTTAGTGATTTTTCCTTTACTCATCTATTTGAATTTCATTTATGAATATTTATTCATTAGCTTATTTTTAATCTGGACAGTTCCTGTCATGAGGAATTGCTCTTGCAAAGCTAACATTATGAAATCATAATTTCATAATTTATCAGCGCTAGCAATATAATAAACAATGTGTTATATCACAATGAATTTATCAAACAATAACTTTTGAAAAGAGAAAAATGTAACCATGACATCACATCAGTCATTACCTGTGATCTGATTACACTTTGCAATCATGAATAATGATAATAATAATAATACTTTATTGCCCGATAAAGGAATTCTTATTGCAACAGTGACGCAACATATAACAGTTAAGACATATGAACAAGGCATAGACACATAAACAAACAAACCTTATAAATATTAAATACAGATTGTGTGTAAGTTGCTAGAGGCATAATAATCTAAAAGTATAATAGTACCATAATGATTAGAATTTTTAAAAAGCGTGGTGGTAAGTTGAAGTTCATTTAAAAGTTTAATGCTTGTAGGTAAAAACGATGCACGTGCCCTTTTCTTCCGTAATTTAGGGATAAGATATCTGTGTCCAAAAGGTAAAAGTTTGTAACAACTGTATAAGTTATAGGAGGGGTCAGATAAAATGTTGTGGGCAGACTTTAAGACACAATTTTCATAAAGTTGAAAAATAGAATTAAAAGATGAGCCAGTGATTTTTGAACAAATGTCGATAATTTTTTGAAGTTTGTTTTTGTTTTGGAGGGAAAGGGCACCGAACCAACACTGTACAGAAAAAGATAAAATAGATTGGATGCAACAATTATAAAACATATTCATAATAGATTTATCAACATTAAAAGATCTTAATCTTCTTAAAAAATACATACGTTGTTGACACTTTTTGTAGATACGATCAGTGTTTGCAGAAAAGTTAAGTCGAGCGTCAATGACAGTTCCAAGATACTTGTATTCACTTACAATTTCAATTGGTTCGTTATTAATGTGTACAGGATCACAGGTTGACATTGACATTGTAACTTTATCAAACTTTGATATCTTTAACATGGGAGTAATAAGAGAATTTATTATATGATTTAGAGCGAGATGCAAAGTTTTATCAGTGAAAAAAACAACTCTATCTGGCTACAGTGGCAGTGACTATCGATACTCCACAGATTGGAAAAAAAGTTTGTCATTTTAGTGACGTCAGACCAATAGTATGATGTCAATTACATCAACTTTCTTAGGGCCTAAATAAACGATTGAATGAAGGCAATTAAAACAAAAAAACACAAATATAGCCATCTTGTCTCAAGATCGTGACGTCACTTATATGATATAATTCTTTCCTTCCGATGACCTCCAAAAACAAATAATATCTCATCTTGTGAAACACCTACTTTCAACCTTTTTATTTTACAGGGACAGTAGCATTTGTTTTAAGATAGATAAATGGTTCACATGGAAATGAAAATTAATGTTTCTAATTGCAATTTTTTTTAATCAATAGAATCAGTTTTACAACGATCTTAGCATGATTAGTTAAGCTGTGCAGATCCATATCCCTACCGAAAATGATTAAAAGGTGGTCACAGATAAATGACCGCCAGTGTTTAATTCTTGATACTTGATTACTGATACGACTACAAGACGTATTAACCCTCTGAAGATAATAATTTTGCCATAAACAAATGTTTATTGTGTAAAATTGAAGAAATAAAACTTTCTAAAAGTGCTACTGCCCCATAACAGAGTGGATTCTTCTATTCAGAGCAAGCTAGTGAAGCTGTTCAGTGACCAGCTGGTAGCCAAGGCACGCCTTGCAACAGACGAGGTACCAGAACAACTCAACGAGTACCCCAAAACTGACCAATGGCTGAAAGTGGTGGGAGTGTCAGGGGAGGCTATTGACGTGAGTAAACCTTTCCAATTCATTGAGAAATATACAATTTTGTTGACCAAAGTCACAAGACTCTAAATATACACTGAAGTTGAGTATACATTTACCGTATTCGACGTGATAAGCGCCCGGGGCGCTTTAAAAATTGGTAAAAGGGGGCGCTTATTTAAAGGATAAAAATTGTCCTCAATTAAGTTTAGTCTTCAAAGTGTTTTCTTACGATACACATGTCTTTGAAATATGGTTTTGTAACTTTTATCATTTTGATGGTGGCTGGGGGTCTTGAAATACCCTGTATTCTTCACTTTAGTGGAAGTAAAAGACTTATTGAAAGACTGAAAAAACCTTCTTCAATGAATCAGCTTGCAAGGTAAGCAATGTTGAGAGGTGGGCGCTAAATCAGGACGCATATTGTTCAGTCAAAAACGTGGTAGGTGGGCGCTTATAGGGGAGTGGGCGGTTATTAAGTCGAATACGGTATATAATTTACAAAGGTAATTTAAAGTTGGCCATCTTAGATTTCTTCTGTGCCAAGAAGAGGAACTTGGATTAATTTACAAAAGAAACAGGGCCTGCTTTCACAAAGCAACCATTGCTAAGGTTAACCTTGACTCCCATCTCAAATGTTTTTGCAGTATTAGTGCATTTATAATGTGCTAAGCCTATACTCCATTCGCTAGCTATATGAATAGTCATGTATCTGGAGCCTGCATTAAAGCAATCTCATTAAAATCTGTCTAAACCTATCTGCTTATTCAAGTACTGCTCCATAGATGCCGTAGGACACCAGCCAATCAGTATCAAGGCTACCAAGCCGTCAGCATGATTTGAGATCTAAACCGACCTGATTGTTTGAATTATTTGAAAGGGAAAGGTCACACACAGGGTCACCTGACTATGTAGCAGTACTCAGATCATGCGCGTAGCGAGATATGAGTAGCAGGTTCAAGATGATTTAAATGAGATTTACATCGAAGACTACTGTTTTAAAGGGTTCTATGATACTATTGCCTTCAGATTCAGCTGACCAAGTGATTTGTATTGTTATCAAATACTGCTTCTGTCAATTGCTATTTGGAAATATTTTGAAGGACTTTTTTGTCAGATCTTGTAAGGGTAGTAAGGCAGGATTTGTGCCACCCTGGAACTCTGTTTTCATGAACTGAATAAAAGCAGACAGACATGCATGTTTTCTTGATAGGTTGTCAAAGGTAAATAATGCATTTATGTTAATTTCTGAAGTGGGCATGTAATTTACAATGTTTTGTAATTCATGTTAATTTTATTATATTTATTGCATAATGTTTTGAAATGTTTCTCCAGGGCATTATGGAAAGGGGGATAACTCTTGACAGTCTGCTGGAGATGAATGAGAGAGATGTGGAAGGGTTTTTGTCTCGCTTCCAGTGTGCCAACACAGATGAGACTCGCAGACTGAATCTTGCTCTCAAGAATCTCAAGAACTGCACAGGTGTGAAGAGTTTAGCTTTTCATGTCATTCAGCATTCTTTAGATAATTTCTTTGAAAGAAATTTAAGATGACCTTATTTCTAATAATTGGTGATTTCAAATGTTTTTGTTTGATTTTCAATTGACTTCCTTCAAAAGATAGATATATATATGATAAAATCTCACATTATTTTAAGGAATTGTGAGTGTTTAATTAATAGTACAGTTTCCACTGAGACTCAATGCATGTACTTTGGTTGCCATGGCAATGAATTTGACACTTGTTGACAGAGCTGCAGCTACAAGGTCAGGAGGGTCGCGGAGGTCAAGAGGACTGGCACTTCACTGACCTCCACGGACTGACATCTAGCAAATCTGCCTCAAATAGTCCCTGCAATGGAAGTTCACCTAAATTCCACCAAAGACCTTCCACAACCTCCTTACCCTCTGAGGGCCTCACCAGCTCCCCCCATCCAGAGATCCCCACTCCCCCACAGAGCACCCCCTCCTCTCCCCTCCCCACCCTGCATAAGGAGAAGTACACACCCCCGCCAAGCCCTCCTCCAGGGGGGAGACATGGAAGAGCCAAGATCCCCTCCAGAGGGACGCCCCCACCCTTGCGAAGTGTCAAGCTGTTCCCTGATGCTGTCCCCATCACCAAGAGCAAGTCTCATGAGTCGCAGCTGGCAAACAGAATCATTGAGATTGATCCAATAAAGTGAGTGATTTCATCAAGGTATTTTTTTCCATTTTCAGTCAAGCCTTGAAGATCAACATGTCATCAAGAAATAAATCTGTACATTTACCTGACATACTGGCTTGTGACGTGGTTGTATCGATCACATGACTCTTTCTATTCAGTTATGTTAAATTCAGTTAAATGTTACATAAAACAGCTTCAAGAAAAAATTTCATTATAACAAGACAGTTATTTGCTCATGGAGAGTCGATTGTGTCAATATGCAAGGACGCTCAGATCCAACTCCTGCGGGCTTGGTCATATCAGACCACCTTGTAGGTCAGGTCTTAAGTCATTGTATGTCACATAACAGCCCATCATTAGTAATTAAGTTTATGATATATATAGTTAAATGATAACTCCTTGCAAACAATAGTATGCCTCCTTTCTTTCCCAGATGTAACAATAAAAACCAAATAATAAAGATCAAAAGAAACGTAAATGATTTATTCTTCTTTCCTGTCTAGATCCTTAAGCAGATTCTCAAGAGCTTTCTGTTTTGAAGCAATGAGTGTCAGAACTATCACGAATATCTCTGTTTTACATGATGCACGATAAGTATACCTCCCAATTGTCATATTATTCAAAACCCCCAGAGCTCCCCTGGGAGTCCATTAGCATCATTTCCATCACAAATATCTATTTTGTGTATTTCTTTTCTGACCCCAGATCCAACAAGCGGAAGCTCCAGAGCTTGCTGGGTTGAAAGCCATGAGTATCTGTTCCATCTCTGACTCTCAAATATCTAATTTGGGCATAATGACTATTTCTCCTTTTCTAACCTCAGATCCAACAAGCGGAAGCCCCAGAATTCCCTGGGGGGAAGCCATGAGTATCTGTATCGTCGACGTCTCTCGACAGAAGGTGGATCTGACACAGGTGCCACGAGTCGCGGACAATCGGGTCACACGTCTCCCGTTGTCTCCTCCCCTATCCGCTCGCCTCCCTACAAGCATGAGCAGACACTACCTGATGATTATGCTAATAAATATTCGAGTAAGGAGCTTGTCTGCTTGCTGTGTGTCACACAAAAACCCTCCGTACAAACTTTGTTCAAATTTAAAAGTTGATGTTATTGGTTAGATGTTTTTACAATTTTTTCTTAGATCTTCTTAAATTTTGATTTATTTATTTGGTGCAATTTGTTGAAATTGAATCGCATTTTTTTTTTTATGTGTTTTATTTCCTTTGTTCAGTTTGAAGGATTTATGAATTGAGGTTAAGATAATCTTAATAGAAGTTAATTGTAGTGATTTGAAATTCTGAAAAGTTATTATTTAGTTTCACAGGTTTGAAGTTCAGAGAGATATTTGATCCAAATTTATTGGTAGAATTTTCAACAAATGTCAGCAGAATATCTCAAGCTACTCACTGAAATCTCTACATATCTTTCACAAGATTTCTACTGTTAGAGATGCAGGCCCCAGTCTATTAATTTTTGGTTATGTGAAAATTGTTGTCGAGTCAAGTTTTAAGCATACGAGCATGGGAACCTTCATGTTAGCCTAGACTGCAGATCTTTTAAAAACATTCTTAATCTTCTGTGAGCCTCACAATTTATTTTGAGCTTCAAAAAGACAAATTGAGAACATCAAGGTAGGTAATCTGTGACTTCCTCTTCAAATATGTGCCTAGATCCAGCTGCTTCACAGAATAGTTTATGATGAAAATACAAGTTGAAACTATGTATATTTTGAAGTAATAAGCATTAAAATGGTGGTATTCAGCAACTATGTGATTACCATGAAAATGATTGGTACAATTGGGTCAAACTCCATACACTGTTATTTTATAGTATGTTACCCGGGTAAGTGTAATTGTGAGGCAAGTAGGGTTGAATCTCTTTCATACGAGGGATCAATTTATATTTCGTAATGTCGCTAATGGCTGAAATATTGGCCAAGCGGCTTTGAACATTAACTCAATCGCTCATTATTCTTTGTAAATTATGAAAGAATCACAGCTAGATATTCAAGTAGGTAAAGTAGATATAGATCTGTAGATGTGAAATTAAAAAAAATGTGTATCTGCAGGTTTGTCTTTCCCTAGGACAGAGTTGGAAATTGTTTTTAATCCCTAATGGCAATCAGGGCTTGTGGTTTGAAAAATGGGCAGCCTATTTGCATGTAATTTACCCCAAAAATATCCAATAAGGGGTTTTCCTGAATCCCCCTTGAACTGCCGCTACAAAAGAAGTTATGATTTTGAAAGATACATTCTGATTTTAGTTACGCAGCATTCTTTTGGTATCAATATATATCTCTGTGAACTACTGTTATTTTGGATTAGTGTTATATTTCCAGATACATGAATGTCAAAGGTTATAAAAAATCTTTTAGTGTGTTGGTTTTAGAATAAGAACATATTTATTTTCTTTCGTTCAGTCAAAATTTTCCTTTTGTACAAATTTGTTTATTTTTTGTTTTCTTCATAGAGAATTTAGGAATTTGTTTTGTGCAATACTTAAAAATTCAAATCTATTTAACATGGTCATACATGTACCAGTTGCTTTGTCATCAACGTTTCATTTTTATTACACCATTGTATGTCCTATTGATGTTTATGCATCATAAAAGAAATGTTTTGTTACTTTTTTTCAAAAATGAGTCTTTTCCTCAGCTGCAAGATAAAATCATCACATAAATACGAGCACAATGTTATGCTTGAATTTCCACTATAATGCCTGTTGCTTTTTCACCCTTATTTGGTTTCCTGAATTGATTCGCCGTTCATTTTTAGTTGAAAATTAAGGGCATTATATTGATTTATTTTAGTCTAAATCTTTTTTTGTTTTTAAATGTACACCGGGTTTTTGTGGTAACCATCTCACCTCCAGGGAAGAAAGAAAATGTATTTTTAATTTTTAAATTTCACTACATTTTCAATATTAAATGTATTTTTAGTGGTCTTTCTCTCTGATAAGTACAATTTGATTTCAATTCGGCAGCATGATTTACCTCAGGGCAATTTCCAGGGTGCTTGTATTGTATAAGGAAATATCTTCAAAAGAAGGTCTTGGGTTGATGCACAAAATTGTTCTACAGGCAGTGTAGTTTATTCATAAGTTCAGTAACTCACTTGACTGTATTTCTTCAGGTTGACACCATGTGTACAATTTCTTGTAAGAAATAGGTGAAAGTGAGAATATGAATAATTTATTCTATTATTGATAGTATTTTTTCCCCCATACTGGTACAAATATATGATTTGATATGGGCCTAATCCCGTTGAATCATGAACAAATATCGACCAGCTCTGTACCAACAGTTGCTTAATGGTTCCATTTCTGTAATTTTGTATTCCTGGATGATTTATATTTATAAAGGCTGTCTCGAATTGATGCCCTAGCTCGAATAGACACAGTGCATGAAGATGGTGATAGAGGGGTTAAATAGATGCCAGGGGTTTTCATTCAAGAAAATACAGCAGTCAGATATTACTAAGAGTAGCACGTTTAGTTTCGGATAATAGGCTCTTAGGTTTGAATGCTGACCACGGGCATGTCCGCTTTATGTAAGCTTTTGAAGCAAAGTTTCATAGAAATTTCTGGCAGCTCCACCAAAGACCATAGTTTAGTTAATCAATTGAGCTGTTGAGTATGAATATCACAGTTGTTGCATGTTTATCAAAACCCTCTGATTGGCTTTCAGTTTCTTTAATAAGCAAATACCTGATGAAAGAAATTAGCTTTACAGTTTTTGCCTTACGCTGGAAATCAGTTCGCCCCTGGATTGTCATATGAGAGAAATTTGAACATCAGAGAGCATAAATTTAAAAAAACATTTTTTGGCAAAACTTGTGTTACAGTCTGAGCAATGAATTCATTGTCGTCAATTGCAATCTTTCTGCCTGTAGGTGAGAGGTGTTCTGATACTTGTGATGCTATTTTGCTCTTAACTAACATGTTAATTACATCTAGTGGTGACAAGGTCCTCAACTCTTGTAAGTACCGAATGTATATCATCATGGCTTTCACTGTAACTATTCTAGTATTGGTTACTTTAGCTTGGACTAACCTAGGACCACTAACCATTAGTTCACATTTAACCGATTGGTGTGACTGGTTGAATTAATATCGGAAAGTGTCACATGTCCATGTACAAAAAAACTCTTAAATTCTTTGGTCATAGAAACATAATTCTTTTTCATCTTTTAGTATCAAGAAATGGTGAAAAAACAATTCTTTGTAAATGAAGTTTTGAAAAATATCAATTTCAAATAATTCTTATGTGAATTTTGTATTTTGGTTTTAATTAAAGAACCAAAAATGGTTCATCATTCAAATATTTTAAAAGTTTAAATAATCAATGGGTTAAGTGCCTATTGAGTTACAAGGCCTTTTTTTCTTATGGATAAAATCTGATAAGCAAATTGATCAATCTTTTCATCAGGCCATTATCATTGATCTAAACACTGTATGATTGGTACATTTGAAATCACTGACAATTCCTGAATAGGGAGATAAGTGTAAATTGCAGTTATGATAAAAGTTCCTATATACCATCATTCTGTATGTAAATGTGACTGTGTAAGGTTATTTGTGAGATGTGCATGTTTTCTTGCATTGGGAAATGTTGCATGGGTTTTGTGGTGCAATATTTCATGACCGACTATACACTTGACATGCTCTTAAAAAGCTCTCTATGTAGTAAACAGTCGTATCATGCTCTCTACCAAGGCTCTCTTTGTGGTGTAAAGGCTCTAAAGCAAATTTTCTGTAGTTTTGTATGTTTCATGTTTTTTATGCTTATCATCTCAACACTTTTGAGTATTACAGCCATATCTATTTATTGTTTTGGAAAATTAAAAAAATTCTTTTTGAAATTCAAAATTTAAAAATTGTTTGAAATATCCTTTTTTTTTTAACATAATTAATATTTACACCAAATCACTGTGATTTCCATAACAGGTAGAAACTTTCAATATATTTTTTTATGTTTGAAAATTTATTTCAAAAAATATTTTTGATTTAGTAAATTGTTTCAAAAGGGTTGTTGTAAGATCAAATGGTTTCTCAGTTACTCTATTTGGAATTGATTGCAGTAAAGAGTGAAGGAGCCAGTAATTTTGAGGGAGGGTAGGGGGCACCTATTGAAAAAGGGCAGCCTGGGGCTTCACCTAATATACAAGCCATTGAAAAAAGGTTAAAAATGGGGGTTTTCAAACCTTCTGACCACCCCCCTCTCCTCTCTGCTGGATCTCACACTTAAATGCCAACTAAACAATTCGGCCTGATACATGCATGGATGGAATCTCAAATATAACCAGATCACAATGCACATTAACTAATTAATTCTGAAAGCTTGTTTTCATTAAATATATCAATTAATTTGCTATATTTCAGTTTTGCTTTTTGTCACCAAACTCATCCATACATGGAAACACATCGTTTCCTTAATTTCCTTATTTGTTTTTATTTAATTTGTAAAAGGAAGAATTACTTTTCTGACATTCCTTAGCACTTAATTGTTTCCATTCTGTATTTCCTTGCTCCCGGGATATTTGCACCCATTTTGATGTTTTTTGCAAGTTACCTAAAATAGACCATTATATGAAATGTTTCGTTGTGGTGCAATCTCATTAAAGTCAGATCAAACCTATCACTCATACCTAACAGAAATTTTCTATACAATTACTGCTCCATAGGGTCATTTTTCTCACTTCAGCCAATCAGCAACAAGGCTGGACATTGATCAGCACGATTGAATATTTTGGCGTGTCTCAGATTGAATAATGAATTTAAGGTGAAAAGTCTGGCAATGTCACCCATGGAAGAATTCTTTGAGAAGCATTTCGAATTTGCAATAAAGAAGTTGTAAATCCAAAGAACTTGTTCTCTATTCACCTATGTTGGAGTGACGAGAAACCCCTTTAGGTGCGAGTGATAAGTTCCATCTGATTTTAATGAGATTAAAATGAAGGGTGCTCATTGTGGTTACTCTACAGGTAACACTACATTATCGCTTGGTTGATAGTATATTTGAATATTAATCTTTCAGACACTCTGACTGTTCCCAAGTCCCCGAAGACGCCTCTGAATCTTGGTCCCAAGATGAAGCATCAGATAAGCCATAGGTATGTTTCTGTTTTCTTAAGGGATAGTGAATACAGATAGTGTACAATTGTATCATAATCTCTAAAAAATTCAAACAGTGTCCAATCTAATTTCATTTGTATGAAAAGTGAAGGATTTGATAATTGAAAGCCATTCTCAAACTTTGACATCCCTAAAAAATAAGTCTTAGTAAATCTAAAAATTAAAAAAAAGTGAAAAATCTTGAAAAGGCTTCCTGGGCAGTTTTGCAACTGGTGCCATCTATACTTGAATGGCACTCCGGCGGGCAATTTTTAAACACTAATAAAAATCAGTTCTTGTCATTCAGCATTGCAGTTTAGGGCTTATGATTCAGCTATTTAGAAGATTTACGAGATGTTCTTGTTGATGCAGCTATGCTTATGAAATTATAACCAATTGCTCAGACGGACTGCATGTTTATTATGCGTAATAGCATAGATATGCAAAATGTATTATAAACTCGTATATATTTCCATAAAAAAACAACAATTATAAATGTAAAAAAAGTGAAGATATACAAAATAAGATTGTTTTCTCTATGTGTAATCGTTATTTATTCAAATGCATTTAATTATATTCTGTATCATATGTTTAGAATTTAGGAATTCATCCTTCACATTTTTATGTATTCTATGTTTGGAAGCAAAAACAACATTGGCCAAATCATTGAAAAAGTTTCTCAACTATAAGGCTTTTGCTTTTAGTCACTTTAATCAATTTACCATATCATAGTATCTAAACTGGGATTTTGTAATTCATGATTTGCATTTTAAAGGTTTACTTTGTATTAAAATAACTAAAACTCTAAGGAAAATCTTTAAGATTTTCAAAAGTGTAAGGATTTTTGTATTGTCACTTTCACCTTTTGCATATAATGAAAGTATTCAAACTGTATTTTTCATTGCTGTCTAATAATAATTGTTTTCAGATACCTCAGGCTAAAAGTCTTCAATAATTACCATGTTTGAGTTCCACATTCCTGCACACGACTCCTGTAATAATTGATGAAATTTTGCGTCCTGAAAAAGCACAGTCTCTATAAGAACTATTATTGGTTATATCTTCTGTTACCAAGGATTTAAAGTTCATATCATTACAGCTGTCATCAGTGTGTCATCAGAACTAATATTCCCCCCCCCCCCCCCCCCCACCACCACCAATACCTGTGTCATGTCAGAGTTAACTTTGGAATGAGATTTCGTAGAATACGGCATCAAGAAGAGAATTTCTCAACAGTAGTTTCTCACATAGATTAGGTCGCCAAGTGATTTAACCTGCACTCGCAGTTATTTAGCAGAATGCTGTCGGAGGATGGTTTCCTCAGGAAGATTTTACTCGATAAAAGATAAGCATCTCCTTTTAGTTCCTGTAGACTGCTACATATTGTGTGTTTCACTTTACCGCTACCTTCTCTAGGAACAACACTTTGAAGGGCTTTTTCACTACGATAAGTTGCCATGAATTATTACAGGAGTTGTGGGCAATGGCATACAGACCTGTTGATTTTGGAGACTTTCATTCTCTCTTAGCAGAGAAAACTCAAGTCATGGAATCATGACCTAAACTCTGTTCGAATACAAGCACTTTTCAGGCTTCCTGGCAGATTACCCTTTGGCAAAAACCTGCCATACAAACGATCTGCAATATTTTAGCCAATGAAAACACTTGTAGCAATGAAAGCTTTTTTGTTGTCAATGAGACCTATGTCACGATACAGTCGCTACTTTATGTGAAGGTATCATGTCAAGATAATATATCACAGTCAAATGAGTTCTAGTTTTCCTGAAGCGTAAAATTGGGTTGGTGATTGCTTAACTTGTTTTAATTGCATCCAGTAAGGTTTCTTCATTTCGAGCCCAAAAAATGCTTGTATTCAAACAGATGTCAGGTCAGGATTTTATGAGTTGAGCTGTTGGGAGAGAATGAGAGATTTGATTCAACACCAACTTTTTCACATCTCATCATTTTCATTATGTAGATCTTGTTGACATGTTTTTATGTAAGTTGTTCAATGACCCAGACATATTTTTAAGAGTTTGTTTTCATGTATCCAAGTTATGACATTTCACTATTATATTTTTACTTGGGTGTAAATCATTTTTAAACATTTATTTTTGAAATTTTTAAATTTTAGAATAAAAACTATTGTTTTAGTGTTGTATTTGAAAATTCTAAAAAAATTATGACATTCAAATTAGGTAAATTTAGTAAATGTTCATAAATGTTTTGCACCTTTTGTATTTGAATCACCATACAAAATATTGACTTATAACATGAAGAAATGCAATGCTCAACTTGTTTTGCCAAAACCAGTTTGGTTTGATTAATTTTGACCATAGCCATTTGCTCAGTGTCCAAAACATTGTAACAGTCGCTTATTTGCTTGATTATTTTCTCCTATCCAAAAAGGATAAGTATTGTTTATCATTAATCAGTTAGTCAATAATGTTTTTGCATAAAGTGAAATTTCTTTTGAATTTTGGAAATGGTATTATAATTAATATTATCACAAAATTTTGAGAACAAAGCTGAATTTTTTATATTGACGTGACATCAACCCGAATTGAAATTGATTCAAATGGCTTTGTGCAAAGCATGTAAGGCAGTTGACTAGTGACCTCAAAATTATAGTGGTATGCAGAGTGATGAAATTAAAGTTATCTCCCCTTGTTTCTCCCAAGGTTTACTAACACCTTTAAGATCACAACTTGTGACGTATGTCATAAGCAGATGTTTCTGGGGTATAAATGCAAAGATTGCAAGTAAGACCATTATTGCCAACGTATTAAGTAGACAAGTATCGTAATAGCTTACTCACAGCCTGTGTACAAGCTGCCCATGGTAACATGGAATACGTAGTTCGATAAGGTCGATCAGATGACATACCAAAACATGTTTCAAATGCAATATTTCCATTCTTTCTATTTGAATTAAGGATTTTATTTCAAATTTTAATTATTTTCTAAATTGGACAAGAGTAAAAATGTTAACCATAATTTCTACTCATCGTTTTAAATTGCTCAAAACTTTCTGGATCGTCACAAAATTTAATTTTTAACATTTGGGTGCTATTGAAATGTTTAATTTTACCACTTTGAGGTGAGTTGTTCTTGATGACTGTTACTACGTCATCCATGATAGCAAGGGAACGGACTCGAACTGTACAGTTGTAAACATATATATTCATATCTATGGTTGGTTGTCTTTCTCTACATTTATACAACAACAAGGGCTGGTAAAAACAATTCTAAAACTAATTCAAATCTGCTGAAAAAAGTTTCAGAGCCAATTTAACACACAGTTTGACATGAGAACCAGCATCCTTTGCAAATTTTTGTTTTGGACATCCGTTAAATCATAAATCCATGCAGTTAGACCAAAGTGATATTCTTTTGAAAATGATAGATTTCCTGAAAATTATGTAAAGAAAGAAATGTCCAACCTCTGTCCTATCATACAGCTTGGTTAGTCTAGTTCAACTTGTCAATATTCATCCGGAACCATCAAAATGAATCAAAACCTTCTTCTTCTTTTGTCTTTTCTACAGATCATCTTCTATTTTACGGAAAATATTCATTCTGTTTAAAGTGTAAATTATGATATTTTTCTCCAAAAACTGGTTCTGGTGCATATTGGAACTGCTCACAATCTAACAAGATCATGTTGACCTCATTGAAATTAGGAACCATCTTGGCCTGTAATGTTTGCTGGCGATGTTGTGGGGAGCACCTCATTTTCATGTTCAACCTATTCATTCACTGGGAGTTGTAGACAGCATTAGGTGTACTTATTTAAAGCGGTGTGACTACAGAGATACTTCACAATACGGATAAAAAATAAATAAATTTAGAGTCAATAATACGTAACAAGACCATATCACGTTACCTATGTATATTGGCGGATTAATTATCAAGAAACTCGATACAGCGATATAACTAACTGTTTTACAATGTATGAAACACTGGTCTTTTGTGGAAGAAGTTTAAATGGAGAGTCTAGTCAATCATAAAAAGACACTCCATGATTTTCATGGCGTCTTATTTGGCTTTCATGTCTGTCAACTATGACAATATTTAATTGACACATCACATTCATCCAGAATGCCAAATATTTGACAATTATTAGTTTTATATAAAAAACAAACAATATCCCATGTGTATTCTCAAGGCAAAATCATGCATGCCATTTCATGAACACTAGCATTACAAACACAAGTTTAATCTTCTGCCACCTTCAGATTAGTTTCCAAAATGACATCTGACTTCTTGTCCGCTTTCCAATCAGAATCATAACATATACGTTTATATTATCAATGTTGATCCAATGAACATTAATTATAGTAAATAAATAATGTGATTATATATGGCAAATTTCCATATACTAACATCTGCTCTAAGGGCTGTTTGAATTGTACTTCAAAAGCGGCTGTAAAGTGCTAAGCACAAACATGTAGATCCGTGTATTTTGTTATCATTAAAGTGATACTTGCAGGAACAGTGGGTACACCACTCATGAGTTTAGCATATGCATTTCCATCAACTCCATTAGTGTCTTTAAGAATATTTGAATAAAGAACAAGTGCAGCCCAGGATACCAACACTGTCAAATACAATGTTTCTTTCTGGTTGTAGGGTTTACCTGAGCAATTACCTACAGTCCTTAAATGCCAAAATTAAAAAGATCCTTGAAAACAACCTGTTTGCACGGTGCCATCTAAATTAGGATCTTTAAAATCTTATAAAGGCAACTGGTGCTAACACTACCTTAGCTAAAGTCCAATGTAGCTTTTACTTATATGTCAACTGTAACTTAGCAAAATGGCTCTATATATTTAGCTTTGATATTGATTCAAGGACACTGCTCCATTCTCACATCTGATTGGTTGGCTAAAATAATTTTAAGGTCAGCATTGTCAGCAAGATTACAAGTCGAGTGCATCCTAATTTCAATCCAATTGACCTTGACCTTTCATCTCTCTCCTTCATCTCCTCCCCTATGCTTGTTTTTTTTTCCAACGCTTGATGCGTACTGTCTTACTCTACTAACAAACAATAGGTTGGCCACGTCTGCCGTCTTAGGAACCCTTAGTTCTGATTGGCTACCCTTCACAGTATTTTATTGGCTCCCCAATTCAGTATCTGATTGGCCACAACCTACCCTGTATCTGATTGGCTGTTCACTTACCCAATCAGTTTTGTCGTGACTTGATGTTGTCAAGACAACCGTCTGTCAATGTCTGTGAACACCGAGAGCGTCTTCATGTCCACGTACACAAGAAAGAGTTGATATGCTTTTGTTAGAGTACCGTTTTGTGTGTAGCCAGTAAGGTGTGGCCTTTGTTTCTCTCTTTAGATTTAACTCCAGTTTTGTCTTTGCACCCTGTGATATTTGCTCTACCATTATCCTAAGAGGAAAAGTTTGTAAATATTGCAAGTAAGTATGTATGCAAGTTGACTCGTTGACTCTTGTTTTTGCTTACTAAATGATTGAAATTTCTCTTTTAGATGGTAACTCAGTTAGTTTTACACAGTTGCTAGGGACAGGGTTAATGTTTTTTTTAATATCCTATTTTTACCTTTTCCAAAAGTTTCGGTTTGTCCTTTAGGTCTTTAGATTAGAGTTCAATCGGTCTTCATGAATCTGTTGCAAAAGCTTTTTTAGCTTTTGATTTCTTAACTAACTCTAACACATGATCTTTGATCTGAATGCATGCATGTCCTCTATCTTTTTTTGCCTGCAAAAGTTAGCCATATATCTGCTTTGATTTCTTTAATTCGGATATTATTTCTACTAACAAACCATATGTCAAATGATTTAAGATTTTGTTGGATTTGAGTAAGTCAGATTACAGATCAAACCCTTCGCTTTATGATTTTTTTTCTCTTTTACATTTTCTTTAAAAGTACTAATTTTCTGTCAACATTATGATTGTTTTACTTTCTACTTGAAAAATATTTGGAGTGCGTGTGTATATTGTGTGCAGTGTTGTGTGACTAGTGTTTTGCTCCCTCACATTTTTATAGTGATGTTTATGTCATACTTATATAATATAGCAAGGCAGTGTTTTGATGAAGAAAGATGTCAGACAGTAAAGAAATTCAATAATAAGAGGAAATGTTCTTCATAAACAGTGTTATGATGAGGGAAGTGGTCTTATAAATTTAAGTATTGTAGTTATGAGGGTGGGCCTCATATATAGAGGGAATGTTGTGAAGAGGGAAAACCGAAATAGCAATTCAGTGATATGAAGAGGCAAATAGTAATTTTGTTAAGGAAGTGTAAAGGCGCCGGTAGCACATTTAAAAAAAAAAAATTAAATGATTTCACAAAAACTAATATAAATTTTGTAAATTGTTAGACAATATTTTATAATCAAAAGAAACAGTTTTAAATTTAAATCCATTTCCTTACCTCAAATGATTAAAAAATGTTCACATGAAAATGGCCGCTTGTGGTTTAGGCTTGATATTTGATTATTTCATTTACTGCTAGAGCTGTGTTGAAGACATGCAAATGCAAAGGTAACATTGCTATAACAATAATATAGCAAGAGAGTTAAGTGATATGGCAAGATAGCTAAGTGTTATGGAGAGAAGGAGAGGAGACAGTGTTATGACGAGGGAATGAAGTGTTGTTGTGAGGATGTAAAGTGTTATAGCAAGGGAGCTAAGTGTTATAGTGAGGGAGACAGTGTTATGGTAAGGGCGCTGAGTGTTATGGTGAGGGAGGCACTGCTATGGCGAGGAAGAAAGTGTTATAGCAACGGAGACAGTGTTGTGGTGAGTGAGACTGTGTTATAGCGAGGAAGAAAGTGTTAAAGACGTGTTACAGCGAGGAAGAAAGTGTTATAGACAGTGTTATAGCGAGGAAGAAAGTGTTATGGCAAGTGAGACAGTGTTATGGCAAGGAAGCTGATTGTAATGGCGAGAGAAAGTGTTTTAGCGAGGGAGACAGTGTTGTGGTTAATGAGACAGTGTTGTGGTGCATGAGACAGTGTTATGGCGAGGGAGACAGTGTTATGGTGAGGGAGACAGTGTTATGGTGAGTGAGACGGTGTTATGGCGAGGGAGACAGTGTTATGGTGAGGGAGACGGTGTTATGGTGAGTGAGACAGTGTTATGGTGAGTGAGATGGTGTTATGGTGAGTGAGACAGTGTTATGGCAAGGGAGACAGTGTTATGGTGAAGGAGACAGTGTTATGGTGAGTGAGACGGTGTTATGGTGAGTGAGACGGTGTTATGGTGAGTGAGACAGTGTTATGGCGAGGGAGACAGTGTTATGGTGAGTGAGACAGTGTTATGGCGAGGGAGACAGTGTTATGGTGAGGGAGACAGTGTTATGGTGAGTGAAATGGTGTTATGGTGAGTGAGACGGTGTTATGGCGAGGGAGACAGTGTTATGGTGAGGGAGACAGTGTTATGGTGAGGGAGACAGTGTTATGGTGAGTGAAATGGTGTTATGGTGAGTGAGACGGTGTTATGGCGAGGGAGACAGTGTTATGGTGAGGGAGACAGTGTTATGGTGAGTGAGACGGTGTTATGGCGAGGGAGACAGTGTTATGGTGAGGGAGACAGTGTTGTGGTGAGTGAGACGGTGTTATGGCGAGGGAGACAGTGTTATGGTGAGGGAGACAGTGTTGTGGTTAAAGAGACAGTGTTATGGTGAGGGAGACAGTGTTATGGTGAGGGAGACAGTGTTATGGTGAGGGAGACGGTGTTATGGCGAGGGAGACAGTGTTGTGGTTAAAGAGACAGTGTTATGGTGAGGGAGACAGTGTTATGGTGAGGGAGACAGTGTTATGGTGAGGGAGACGGTGTTATGGCGAGGGAGACAGTGTTATGGTGAGGGAGACAGTGTTATGGCGAGGGAGACAGTGTTATGGTGAGTGAGACGGTGTTATGGCGAGGGAGACAGTGTTATGGTGAGGGAGACAGTGAAATGGTGAGTGAAATGGTGTTATGGTGAGTGAGACGGTGTTATGGCGAGGGAGACAGTGTTATGGTGAGGGAGACAGTGTTATGGTGAGTGAGACGGTGTTATGGCGAGGGAGACAGTGTTACAGTGAGGGAGACAGTGTTGTGGTGAGTGAGACGGTGTTATGGCGAGGGAGACAGTGTTATGGTGAGGGAGACAGTGTTATGGTGAGGGAGACAGTGTTATGGTGAGGGAGACGGTGTTATGGTGAGGGAGACGGTGTTATGGCGAGGGAGACGGTGTTATGGCGAGGGAGACAGTGTTATGGTGAGGGAGACAGTGTTGTGGTGAGTGAGACGGTGTTATGGCGAGGGAGACAGTGTTATGGTGAGTGAGACGGTGTTATGGCGAGGGAGACAGTGTTATGGTGAGGGAGACAGTGTTGTGGTTAAAGAGACAGTGTTATGGTGAGGGAGACAGTGTTATGGTGAGGGAGACGGTGTTTTGGCGAGGGAGACAGTGTTATGGTGAGGGAGACAGTGTTGTGGTGAGTAAGACGGTGTTATGGCGAGGGAGACAGTGTTATGGCGAGAGAGACTGTGTTATGGTTAAAGAGACAGTGTTATGGTGAGGGAGACAGTGTTGTGGTGAGGGAGACAGTGTTATGGTGAGGGAGACAGTGTTATGGTGAGGGAGACAGTGTTATGGCGAGGGAGACAGTGTTATGGTGAGTGAGACGGTGTTATGGCGAGGGAGACAGTGTTATGGTGAGGGAGACAGTGAAATGGTGAGTGAAATGGTGTTATGGTGAGTGAGACGGTGTTATGGCGAGGGAGACAGTGTTATGGTGAGGGAGACAGTGTTATGGTGAGTGAGACGGTGTTATGGCGAGGGAGACAGTGTTATGGTGAGGGAGACAGTGTTGTGGTGAGTGAGACGGTGTTATGGCGAGGGAGACAGTGTTATGGTGAGGGAGACAGTGTTATGGTGAGGGAGACAGTGTTATGGTGAGGGAGACAGTGTTATGGTGAGGGAGACGGTGTTATGGCGAGGGAGACGGTGTTATGGCGAGGGAGACAGTGTTATGGTGAGGGAGACAGTGTTGTGGTGAGTGAGACGGTGTTATGGCGAGGGAGACAGTGTTATGGTGAGTGAGACGGTGTTATGGCGAGGGAGACAGTGTTATGGTGAGGGAGACAGTGTTGTGGTTAAAGAGACAGTGTTATGGTGAGGGAGACAGTGTTATGGTGAGGGAGACGGTGTTATGGCGAGGGAGACAGTGTTATGGTGAGGGAGACAGTGTTGTGGTGAGTAAGACGGTGTTATGGCGAGGGAGACAGTGTTATGGCGAGAGAGACTGTGTTATGGTTAAAGAGACAGTGTTATGGTGAGGGAGACAGTGTTGTGGTGAGGGAGACAGTGTTATGGTGAGGGAGACAGTGTTATGGTGAGGGAGACTGTGTTATGGTTAAAGAGACGGTGTTATGGCGAGGGAGACTGTGTTATGGTGAGGGAGACAGTGTTGTGGTTAAAGAGACAGTGTTATGGTGAATGAGACAGTGTTATGGTTAATGAGACAGTGTTATGGCGAGGGAGACAATGTGGTGGTGAATGAGACAGTGTTATGGCGAGGGAGACAATGTGGTGGTGAATGAGACAGTGTTATGGCGAGGGAGACAGTGTTATGGCGAGGGAGACAATGTGGTGGTGAATGAGACAGTGTTATGGCGAGGGAGACAGTGTTTTGGAGGGAGCTAAGTGTTATAGCAAGGGAACGAAGTGTTAGAGCGAGGGAGGCAGTTTTTGGCAAGGGAGCTAAGTGATATAGCCAGGGAGAAAGTGCTACAGCAAGGGGGACAGCATTATGGTGAGGGAGACAGTGTTATAGTGAGGGAGCTAACAGCATGACGGTTGAGTGTTAACCAGCTTACACATTCACTCTTTCAGAATTTGTGTTTGAATTTCCTTTGGTTTAAATTTGATAACCATTGAGTTGAAGTAAACCATATCAACTATAATGATAAAAAAAACAACATTAAATCATTTAAAATATAATGCAACATTAAATTGATTTATTATTTATATATATCAATTATAGCTCTGACTTGATAACTTTAATAATTTAAGTGTAAACTATATATGATGTGTAAAATTATTGAAAGATAAGCTGTAGTGATATGATTTTGCTGTGTGTGTCAAATCAGCAATTTTTGTGCAGGAAAAAATTCCATAGAGACTGTGCGAGCAAAGCTCGCCCCACATGTGGTCTCAGCGACGACTATCTCGACCGAATCATATCCGGATTCCAAGGTAAGCAGGTTTTTTTACCTTTGACACTTTCTTGTTGCATTTGTAAATATGATTACATTATTATTTATCTCTGGAACTCTTGCTAAAAAGTGTGGCTATCTTGTTTAGAGGTTTATTCATCGATGTGAATTATTGTATAAAGATTTGATGATTGTGCTTGCCACAATGACTCAGTGAAAAGTAAATATCTTCTAAGAAAGCCTTTATGTAATCTTTTTATATTTGCAACTATTATCAATTGCATTGATATTTTTTATATCAGAAGACTCCGGGTTAGAGTCATCCAAAATCATTAGGTTACCTTTAAGATATACATATCTAAACACACTACTGCCCTTAGACTTTCATGAGGTCATAGTTTGTCATGAAATTTCATTGCCTGATGATTTAAATGCACCATAATTTCATGTAGTTTAATGATAGGGATCCATGCAGAATCTGTGTAAATGATCTCTCCTGGGAGATATCCTTTGTATCTATGAAACTAGGTTTTAGATGGTTGAGTTTTATAATCCATCTTGCAGCTTGTTCAGTGACGATGTATTCTGTATTCCAGGTCAGGATCACCTACCGGACTCCAGCTCCAACACATCCTCATGCAACTCCTCCACCCCCTCCTCCCCCGCCTTCCCCTCCTCGGGGACCGTCACCTCCCCCTCCCCCGCCCCCTCCCCACACCTCCCCTCACAGTTCCAGTTCCCAGGTGAGTCGTGCAGATCTTATCTTTATATCATTAGGGATAAACTTACAATACACTGCGTGGGAGTCCACATCTTGAAGCTTGACTCGGTGTGTAGAACATGGTCAAATGCTGAGATATTGTGAACATGCCGCTGAACAAGAACTCATTTACACTCTAAATGTAGAATATCTTTTTATACTAGAGTGGGATTTCCAATCTGTTGGATTAACACAAGAAAGTATTTTGTTTGTGATAACCATTTCTAAATTATGTTTCCTGATTACTATTTCTTTTTTGGCCTGTTTTTTATATAACAGTATTTAAAATGTAATTAAGTAAACAAATTTTATGAGAATCAAATTTACTCTGATACCAGTTTTCCAATGTGTTTAACGTTAGATGGTTAGAACTCTGTGGTTTTCATATATATCCATTGCTTACATCAACAAATGTATCTCTTCACAGATGTGGAAATGGACGACAGTACCACAGCAAGTCTACCTATCGACTTCATGCTCAATGATAGAATCTGTCACAATGAGTAAGTTACTTATATTATATAAATGAGGACGAGATACTCTATTCTATCAGTGAAATATTCCTGCTATTAGGCCACAGTAGCATTTATTGCCACTCTATTCAGTGGCAATATACTTAGAAGATAAATAGTTGCGTTTGTAAAATTTCCGGGATTCATTGTTATTCAACACCCACAAATTTAGTTTAAAACCGACGGCGTTAGCCGGAGGTTTTAAACGCTTAAATTTGCAGGTGTTGAATAACAATGAATCCCGGAAATTTTACAAACGCAACTATTCATCGATATTGTAACATGACCGTTAGTAATTAGAAGTTAAAGAGCGAACCCTATTTTTGTGTGGAAAGGACTTTGTGACTGTTCTATTTCTGTAAGAGGTGATATAAGGTCTAACTAATGTGAATTCCCTGCATTATTTACATTACAAACATCGCTGTGATATTAGCAAATAGTGGCATTCGTAACAGCGATACCTAACAACAAACTTGTTTAATTCGAGACCGAAATCAACAATCATAAAGCTCGTAGAAAAAATATCGTAAAACCCCGAGTACAAATATCTTGAACTTGCCCACAACCAATGTGACAGCGACGCAAACATTGTGACGTCAAAACGTTTGGCCTTTGTGACGTCATACCATGGGAACGGCATTCGAAAGAAGGCGGCCGCATGAAACTTTGCGGCAAACTTGGACTAAGTAAGCCAGTTGAAAATATTTTCGTTCTTCAAAAATAAATCATACTAAAGTGTATTTGCGATATCTACCGGTAGACACATCATAAAAAAGGACAAAGACAACTGTCAAATCGGAGTATGGCACGAATTTTCTATGAAACTGGAATATTAAAACTTGAGTCGGGCCGGCACTAGTGAACATGTTGTATCAATTCGCGGTGATTCGCCTTTGCTAATTTGCGGGTATTCATTGTCATTCAACATAGGGTAATTTTTTTCGAATCGACCAATCAGAATCGAGGATACAACGAAGTCATGTTACAATTTATCGTCACTCGTCAGAAGATCAAGCTGACTCAAAAAGGTTTGAAATTAATGTCAAAATTGAGTTTAGAGAGTGTTTTTTGTAAATGGGTTTGTTTTTATGGGATACATTGTATTTTGCAACTGTTTTTAGCTTTCGTTATTTGAAACTAGTTTGTTGTGACAAATTTATCAATTGTGTACATGGGCAATTGGCCATTTGATGAGATAAACATTGTATTTGACAAATATTTAATATCCTCTATATATTTACATTATGTTGATTTTTTTGATTTGGCAAATATTTGACAAAATCTAAGAAAAATCAAAACAAATAAGTTTGCCCATTATTTTGTCTTTGTCTATATAAGCCCAAAAGACTTTTTGGTGAATATTTGGATTAAGATATCCTTAAGTCAACTTTTGTAAATTGAGATTTATTTATCTTACATAATATTTGAAAATGCTGATCATCTACTTAAAACAAATATACCAAAATGTTTTAACTCTTTAAATAGAATATCAAAGATCAAGAAATATCTTCTTATTGGTTTGCTTTGTTAGCATTTGTCCTCAGAAAGAAAAATACCTAATTTTGTTTGATATTTGGTGAAACTTGAAATGTAGGGGTGTTTAGTTCTTCTCAAGATGCAATTACTTTCAAGAAACAGGGTATAAATATTTGTCAGCCTCCTAACCGATTCGATAAAAAATTACAATATGGTTCATACATTAATACAAGTTTGAAAGATAACTGAACGTTATGAATCTTTGAGTTTGTTTTTGAATTTTTATTTTCTCTTAATGAAAGTGTGTTTTCTCTTTTCAGTGACATTGTCAGCACAAATACATCCAATGATAGTGATAAAACCTTAGTCGACGTGAGTATATGTATTTTACTTACATATTTATGTGAACATAATTCACATCAAACATACTGTTCAGAATTTAATTTCAATCATTGTCCTTTTTTGTACCAACATTAGAATTGAAGTTTGAAAAGTTTCCAGTATTTGAATATGTAGAGACAAATCTGTGAAACCTGAACAAAACAAGATGCTTTCTAACTTCACCAAGAATGCTGAGATGTCAATGTTATTGTAAATAAACTTAAGTCAATCATTTGAATTACTTAAACTATTTGCACATGAATGTTTTATCTAATTGGTATTATTATATCAAAGATATTTTTTGCAAGATATTTAGTGGCAAGAAAGCTTAAATGCCTCAGTCAGTCTGGAATTTATTAACTATTTTAAAACAGGTTTCAACAGTATTATCAGTATCAACGATGAAGACTTTTGTGACAAGAAAAATGACTGCCCTTTTGAAGTCTCAAAGTAAAATGTTGTCCTCATGTACTGCAACTTCTTAGCATGTAAAAACTAGCACAAGCCCCAATGATTGGCTAATTTAGACCTTGCAACATACCCAACTTTTCTATGCTTGTCTACCAGGCTACTTTGATGTGTCTCAATAGTCAAATGAAAAATATTAAACTGACACAGAGTATGTTTCATAAAAAATTTCTTTTTGTTTAAGAGCCAGTCTTGGGTTTAGTTGATATAGCTTCCTAAACTTGCTTATTTATCTAAAAAATGTCAAAATTATGATATTTTCTAGCTTTCAATGATAATCTTAAGACAGCTATATAAATCTGAGTTCTGTGCTTCATGTACAAAGATATTTGTTAAATGCCCTACTAGACATTACCAAGTCATCTTTGTTTTTGTGTCTGCTGTAAATAAATTTCAAAAATTACATTTGAGTCATTGGCGGGCACCGTTATCCGTTTTTTTTATCACAGTTCACAACTTTAACCTGCTTAATGACAGGTTATTGTACTGAGATGACATTAAGATGGTATTTTTGAGAAACTACCACTACTTCTTGATAAAATAACACCAAAAATAAAGTTTGACATATTTCACTCCAACAACCTACACTGTGACCCTTTAAGAGAATAACTTTTTACTGAAGAGGTTGCTGCACTCAAGACAGGAATTTGACGCTTAGCAACAAGGTTTGAATTAGCCAGTGATGGAGACTCATTGGCACTATATAAAGCTATGAGGGGTAGCTTGAGTTTACTGCTGTTACACTTTTTGTGATGTTTTTATGTTCCAGAGCAGCGGGAATCCTATAGACCGATCCTTGCTGGATAGGGTAGACTCTGTAGATAGTCAGGACGATCCCCTCGGACACAGTTGGAATAGGCAAAATAGTGTAAGTAGTTTCTATATATTTTAATAATAATAATGATAATGTGTCTATTTGTATAGCACTATTCCTGGCTGAATAACATGCTCAAAGCGCTAGTGTCACTGTTGTTAAAAAAACGAACTCGAACTGTCTCAACTAAATAATTGTAAATCATAATTCTCTAGATATTCTATGGGATAAAAATATACATGTCCCAGGTCATCGACTTACCAAATTATACTTTTGACTCCTCCAAAAAGACCCTGAAAAGCTTTTAATTTTACACATTTACCTACTAAAGTGGCTTGACTTTCTGAAAATATTCTTTGACTGTATGCAAAAAAATACTCTAAATCCATGATTTATTTTGAAAAGAGCTTTTAACCCCGTGTAATTTAACTGTAATATTGACATGTGTTTCTATGAAGCATTGTTTTCCTTTCTTCTTCTCCAGTTATCGGTTGCAATGAAAGAGTGGGATATTCCTTACGAGGAGTTGCAATTTATAGAGTCAATAGGCAAAGGAAGACTTGGATATGTGTATAGGTGAGTCCGGAGATCTTTTTCCATTTAAACAAATGCTTTCTTATACATGGTGACAGTATGCCTTTGTAAATCAGTGAAAAATGAGAAAAAAGTAGATGTGATTAAACATCACCCTCAAGGCATAATTGCACCAGACTCAATCTCTGACTAACTGAAGCCTTTCTGTTTTTCGTCAATATTTGTAATGTGAGTGACAAGGCCTTATAGGAGGTTGGTAAGAACCTCCAAGTGCTTCCCGAAAGAGTTATCAAGATCAGGTGCATATGTCTGAAGAGCTGGCACAGAGAAGGTGTCAAAATGCAGCAAGGCCGAAATTAACTTGTGATTGACACTGGGCAGTTATGCTTTTGCATGGGAATATGTCCTTCTGTTAAGAATTAATTTGACAGAGTTATTTCCCTTTATAACAAAGATTTTAGGGATGATTCTCTTCAATGTCAAGCACTAAGCAAAACTAAGTCTTCCCTATAAACTTGTTCTAACCCTTTAGTCAGCAAAAAACAAGCAGTGGCAGATCCAGAAAAGATTTTGAAAAGGAGGGGATGGGGATAATTAGCATATCAAAAGGGGGGATCCAGCACTGCCTCTAGCATCAGTCTTTTGAGCCAGAGATATTTAAGGATTCAGCAATTTTGCTGAATCCTTATTGAGATTGGCGTGTTTTATAATTATTATCATTTTTCCACCGATTTTGTGAGCACGATTTAGCACAAAAGGCTAAAGCTTTTACAGCCAAATTTGCCAGTCTGATAGACCTTCATGAGAAGCTTTTGGGCTTAATTGAATTAAGCGTTAAAGGCACAGTACGATCCAAAGTTCGAAAAATTAACATGGGATTTTTTTTCAAAATGCACTTAGAGACTTGCAACTTGTTTTAAACGATTGGTAATAGCAATACAAGCAAAAAAGTAAATCATGGCAAAGTCGTAGGTCACGTGGTTTCTGCGCCATCTTGAATTTGCGCACTTTTTAGAAATGTCGGACCCCATGCATCTTTGGCGATTCGGCTCTGTTTTAATTACTGCACCAAAAAGCTCATACTTGCTCATACTGTAGCCAAAGCATTGACCCTTACCAAGTATTTCTCAAAGTCAGCAAATTTCTAATACTTTGCTCACAGCGACCTCCCAAAGTTTGTAAATTTGGAAAAATAAGAAAAAGTTATATAAAACAATTCGCCATAACCAGACAATCAAAAAAGTCTACTACGATAATCTGTAAGCATCGTAGTTTAAGAGTTATGATCGATTTTCTTTCATTATATAAGACTATGTTCACTGTACAGAGACAGGGTTCTAACAGTGCGCGAGGGTGCCTGTCAAAGTGTGTGAGGGGTAACGCTATAATTAGATACCATACAGTCAGTCAGTCACTCGCGCTTCAGGCGGGAATGAAGGCCACTGGTTTGTCCTTATACAAAGTGCATTTAAGACATGCAAAGTGCATTTAAAGACATGCAGCTTGTTTGAAAGGTTGCGCAGTATTATTTCAAACGAAGAAAATCATAGCAAGTTCTAAGCATGTATACACTTTTGCAAGTATCTACGCTTTTTCGTCATATATAAATTGAAACAGACGTCAAATATCCACAATTACGCTATGAATGAGAAACGTTTGTCCTTTTTCAATGTGCATCTTATCACGTTAATTGATGCTCTTTGTTCTCACTAGACTTTCTTGACACCTATGATAGGACATTGCAGTTATCAGAGTGAGGTCATTCTCATACTCTACGGGTCATATCTTTATTTAATAAGCAACTGCATGTAGACTGTCTGACAGTTTCATTCTGTATTTGTTGTCTATGGATTCAAGACAAAACAAATGGAGGAAAATGAACCAACCTTCAAATACTGATAGTCATTTTGTGCAATTTGTCAAGGTTTTAAAGGCGCAGTGCGACTTAGCTTGTATATGGCAAACATTCATAATGGTAATAGAATTTTAGAGTTTAAAGCGGATTAAGTATTAACTGACTACATGGGCAAATTGTCATGTACAATGCATTTCAGGAACAAATATCTTTGTAAGGAAAACAATACATTTGTTAACTACATACTATAGTAAATATGGTGCTGTACCCAAATGGACATTATAAAAAAGAATACATTGTGGAAAATTCATGAGTGTCATATCCGTGCATTATCAACTTCTTTGCGATAATCACAGTTTGCTTAAGAGATTAGGTCAGATAAAACATGCTGGTGTAGCTTAGTGCATGCACCAATCTTCATGAAACTTTCAGGAAAGCTTGCTAACATCACTATGTTTGTACTGAATGTGCTTTTTAAGCGCTGAATTCTTTTGTCGTCGCTTGCGACTATATTTGATATTTTCTTTTTTATCACCAAAGGGGCCAGTGGCATGGAGACGTGGCCATCAAGTTGTTAGATATGGGCGATTCAGACAATCAGTCATTAATAGCAGCCTTTAGGTTAGAGGTAAGTGCCTTTATGTAAGATCTGTTTCATTTAGAAAGACGAGGATTTGCAAATTGTGAAATATCAAATTTTATGTGACATAATTTTGTAAAATTTTCAAATTTATAGTGAGAGTAAGATATTCGTCTCAGAGTGATTTATTTGTATGTCAAATAGAACACAGTATAAATGCTGTACCTGCAATTAACTCTTAGTTTAATTTTCATAAAAGATTTTATAATCAAAAAGTTTGTTTTCACTATCATTCACATACTCATCTTTGAAAGGCTTTTTCTGTTTTACCAAGACGATGTAAATTGTTGACTGAATTGTGGGTCTGTTCTGATGATAAAACATATGGTTTTATCCTTTTCAGATTGCATTATTACGAAAAACGCGACACGAAAATTTAGTTTTATTTATGGGAGCATGTATGAAACCTCCAAGATTAGCCGTGATAACAAGGTAAGTAAAAGCATTAAAATGATAGTTTAACTTGAGTATATGTTATTGAGACAAAATTTAGAGAAGAATAGTTTCTGTATTAGCGTAGTTAATATTAATAGTAAAATATGTTATGATCAGACATATCTTTAATACTGGTTTGTATTGTGAAACTCATTAGAATGATATGTTTCACAGTCACCTTACTACCCTACAGGGGGCGGGATAGTGGTAAGCGGGTTTGGTTTCGGATCAAGAGGTCTGTGGTTCGAATCCCGCCAGGGCCTCAGCAATTACACTGAATTTCAGTGCACTACCACCCATGCTTTGCTAGTTCAAGCTGATTCGTGCAGGTTTCACCACATTATATAGCAACAATGGAGTTGCAGGCTTTCTCCCTGCAATAATACTAGCAGCCGCGATATAAGTGAAATACTCTTGAAAGCAGCGTTAGTTCCCTATCACTTCATGTCACCTACTATATTGGATTCAACCACTATTTGGCAGGGTCAGATCCGTTACCCTTGTGACATTTAGAAGGCCTGTTATACATATGTTTTGAATTGTAACGACAATTTCCAAGACTCATTTCTCATTTGCTAGCTTGAAAATAGCACAAGACCTATTCACAATGCAGTGGTCAGATTTTAATGTAGAAAGGTATTAGGGTTCAGAATGTTCTCATTTAAATGAGATTTCATAAATGCAGGATTTGTATATATATCATCAAAATACCAAGGTTGTACAAACAGTAAATATGCGATTCAACATATAGTAACATATATATTTACTTTTCATATGAATCTACGTAATCTTTTTGTTTCAACCCTAAAAATCACTGTTGACAACACAAGTTTGTCACAACACAAGTGACAAACATGTGTTTAACACTTCAATGAGTTTGATGGAAATGTTAAATAGAAAATAGAGACTGTTCCTATTTATCGCTGTCAGTTTGACAACTTAGAAAGTGATGTTTGTAACGAGTTCAGTAATTGACCTTTCACACTCTTAAACTTGAGTTTGACGACATTTTTGCGGTATTACTATCACGCTAGTACTTTTGCCTTGAGTACTACTAGCTCTTAGGGGTGTAACAGTATATCGAACTATTGATGCATCGCAATAGTACTCTATCGATAGGGAACCTGATAACCCTATTGATATATCAATAGTAAGGTAAACTGTTGATACTATCGAAAGTGATATTTTTCCTGGATTAGTTATATTCTTAGTGGCTTTTCCAAATATTTCAAGCATGTTTATTTGAATTCATTTAACTTTTAAACTTTCAAGACGAGAAATTTTCTTTTAGAGTTATGAACCCTGGTTGCAACAGTGGTCTGGAAGATTGCTGAAATCTGTTCCATCAATCAGATTATCCTCATGAAATCTTTGGAATTCACAGCTGAAATATGTTTTTGTTTGGATCGATAACTATCGCAATAGCAATTGCAATAGTGGGTCACAATAGTCTAACGCTATTGCAATAGTAGGCTGCAATAGTCTATCGCTATCGCAATAGTCAAATTAGGCCAATAGTCACCCCTACTAGCTCTGTCCTCAATAGTCACAATATAGATCTCATAACATCAGATACATTGTTTTCATATTATTTAAAGTTGAAAATAATTTTTTACTGTTTCAGTTTCTGTAAAGGCGAGACTTTGTACAGTATTATCCATGTGAAGAAGGACGTGTTTAAACTCAACAAGGCAATGATTGTGGCCTCACAAGTTGCACAGGTTAGCTTCACTTCATGGCAAGGCATAACTCACTTGTCCAATTTGCTGGCTGATTTAAGGCTTACTGCATTGCCCCTTTACTTTGCCATGTCTCCAACCCAAACTTGATATCTTGTGACAAATCCCCTCCTATCATTGAGGATACAGAGATTGGGATAGACGGGATCCATGGGCCATTTGCACATTGAATGACAAAATTACACATTATAATAAAAAAGTTTACCAATTGCTACAAAAGAGGAATGACCCATTAAAAATTCTGAAAATGACTAAGAGCCCTAAAAATGTCCCATTGTCAAAGGTGTATTTCCCAATCCCTGTACACTCATCACAAATGTTGATGCAATGCATTAAGACTGTAATAAGTCTGTCAGAGATAGAGACTGCGGCTATTGGTGACTTGCAGGGAAGTTGGACTTTACTATGTCATCTCTTCCGGAAAATTATTTAGTTAAGCATCAACTCTTCTTCCCTTTCTGTCTTTCTCAGACTTTTGTGCCTTCAATATTGTTCTGATCCTGAATTTGATAGTCAAATAAATAATGAAATATGAGCCACTTCTTGAATAACAGAAGAACTTTATTTTCTGTAAAAAAAAAATGGTTTCTCTGGTTTTAGTGATTTGAAAAGCATTAAAGATTAAAAATCATAGATGAAAAATTATTTGTTTCAGGGCATGGGCTACTTACATGCAAAAGGAATAGTCCATAAAGATCTTAGGTCAAAAAATATTTTCTTGGACAGTGGTAAAGTCGTCATCACTGACTTCGGATTATTTAATGTGACAAAAATTTGTAGAGGAAACAGGTGAGTGGATTTTGACTATTTTCTATTTTTTGGAATGCGTGCAATATGATTTATGCGTCTATATTTTTTAGAATAAGTGGTATTGAATTCTATCAGTCACTTCTGAAAATGACTCAAAAGATTATTATGAAATTTAATCTGTGGTATGCCAATTACTGTTGTCACTGAATTATCTCCCTTGTTCTCCATCTTTACTTTCTTTGTGGTGTTGTTGCAGACAAAATATTGCAGTGAATTTTATAGAAATAAAGTAGGTTTTTAAACAAAATCTTTTTGAAATAGGAATAAAAGACCACAAGATCAAATGAGAATATTTTGGACATGTAAGTCAGGAAAGAAATGTTCTTGAAGCTATGTGCAAACTTAGTAAATGAATTAAGAAAATAATCTGCAAAAACTGATGTAAAATAGTAAAAAGTAACCATATCAAAATATAGTACCAGAGAATATTTTTGCCCTTTATATCAGGAAAGATGTTTCTTTTAGACTTGTTGAAACAGTTACCAGATGAAGAAAAATATTGTCAAAAATGAATGTATAGAGAGAAAAATACGAGATATTTTATAAAAATCATTGGTGAACATTTTGAACTTTTGATATTAGAAAATTTGTTCTGAAGAAAATATATCGCAAATCAAACTTACTTAATAAATTTTATTTAGTTAGCCAGGTAGGTAGTTTTTTTTTTTATAGAAATGAAATTTAAGAGAATATTGTCTGCTGTTCTTTCCAGGAAAGAGAACTGGCTGAGAGTGCCGCCGGGCTGGTTGTGTTATCTGGCACCGGAAATAATCCGAGCTTTGCATGCTCGGCAGACGCCAAACACTGAGTTGCCCTTCACAGTGAAGTCTGACATTTATGCATTTGGGACTGTGTGGTACGAACTCCTCTGTGTTGAGTGGCCATTCAGGAACCATCCTGCCGAGACCATCATCTGGCAAGTCGGGATGGGCATGAAACAGTCACTTAGCAACGTTACAGCTCCTCGTGAAGTCAAGGTAATGCTTTCCATCATCCCTAGAGCTTTGACAGTTGTCATGTACTTCAGACCTTCAGATTTTCAGTTTAGACTGATTAAAATAGACCATGTTCCGTGGAATAAGAGTTAAAAATTATTGCCTCTATAAAATATAGCCAGTGTTTTCCTGTCAATATGGTCTGACATGAATCTGCATAGGCTCATCTTCTGTTACCAGTTGAATGCAGACAAAATCTATGAGCGACCAATTCCATCATTGCGTTTAAGAGGAGGATGGCGGCAAATATGGTAAACAACTGGTTCACCAGGATTACTTGCCCCCAGCTTCTGATACTGAAAGTCTTTGCTAGAGGCTTTTTGCTTGGCTATTTCAGAACAGGCAACTGTAGAGTTGATTTCGGAAGGTTTTGCAGGGAAGCTGCCTGGATTGAGTTCATATTTAAATAGAGACATTATTTTGAATTTTTCATTCTTCAGAACATGGTGTATCTTTATCAGACCTTGTATCATTGATGGCCTTTAGTTTTCTGTCGTCGCCAGAAGTATAAAGGGTAACTTGTCTCTAGCCAGTGGTCAGTCTAGGATAATCCTTAATGCAAGGATGGTTTTTGCAGTGACTACATGAAAATCATAGTGGCAATCTTTGATATGTTTGCAGCTACCTCAGAACTTATGTTTTTGCTTAAGGTTTTAAGTCTATCATGAGACACTTAGTCCAAGACCGAGGACCCCTAAATAACCTTTATCATATGTCTCTTTCAACAAACCTACCATTTACTTTATTCTGTTTCCAGGATATCCTAATGTCGTGTTGGCAATTCAAACACTTTGATAGACCAGACTTTAGTCAAGTAGCTAAAGCTCTTGACCGAATACCAAAGACGCGGCTCATACGAAGCCCCTCCCACCCCATTCAATTGTCAAGGAGCACCGACGGAATCTTCAACGCTTAAACTGATCAGTGCAACAAATCGGAGACTGTATGGCATCAAAGGAGTGTGGGAGCTTCAAGGCATGTTTGTATAGAGTGATCTCGAAGGAAAGCCAGTTAGAGATTGCCCGAAATGAACAACTAGGATACAAACAGCCTGACTCTTATCACAGCAGATCGTGCTTCACAGGAGTTCCTGGATTGTCAGGTGGACTTGATTCTTCAAAGAGAGCCTCAAATCTTGAACATCCATACTTATCAAATATGTTACCATCCACTGGACAGTGTCTCCTTAAATTAAGAAAGGAATTTTCAAACAAGGCCTCAGGATTTAAATATCTAAAACAACCGATTGTATTGAATAAATTAAATCATGTCAAGTAAGAGAGGAATTATTCAATTACATGAGAAAAATAACTCACAATGTCCGATCAAAATCAGTTTTGTGGTTTCTTTAACTTTTTGGTCATGTATACATGTGTTGACAAAAGAATTCTAATGAAAGTGTTGCCAGTGATCAAAGTAAATATTTAACAGCTTTTATGGATCATTATATGTCAAGCAAGATTTGAGAGTGCTTTGCCAAACAGGATGGGTAGTCCTACATGAAGACAGGTCGTCTGGTTGTGTCAAAGGTCATCAGGATGTGTCGTAGGTCAGCTGAATGTGTCACTTGCTCGGAGTTCACATACAAATCATGAATGGTGTTTATATCATTTGACAAAACAGTTACTGGTGCTCTTTTCTAATGCAGTCAGTCTATGCCAGGGTGAAGGTCAATGGTTGCCATGACAATGTGAAATGACCTTGACCTTCAGTGAGAACAAAATCCTGGTGGGATCACTGTGATTGTTTTTGTCTTTATCAATCTTCTCATCATCTACGGTTGTTTGTCTTAAGCGCTGCTTCTATTTAGCATGCAAAGTTTCTTATTGTCTATATTGAGTATTTTTAATAGTAATTGAGTTGATTTACTGAGTTGACAGGGTCAGAAATTTATTCAAATTCAAAATTCATCCGAAAGACAACACAATCATGAAAAGAGTGATATATGCAGATTGAGTTGTCAAAATTGCAGAACCTATTTTTTCAATAAAGATAAAATTGATTTCCAAAAAGTATTACATATTCCATGGAAATGCCCTCTGTTCAGTTCTATGATGTAAATGAAAGATTGAAGATAAGACATTTTGCCTGCTGAACTAGTTGTGCTGTATGTGTAGTAGAATATGTTTGATTAACAGGAACTGTGAGCCATGAAGGAACTTACTGCAGTTTTCTGTGGTTCAATCAAGAATACATGATGTGATACGCTTTTCACATTTCAATATTGAGAGAACTTCCTCACTCTTATGCTGTACAGACCTTGACCACTGACGTCATCTATAGAAACTCCAGAACTATTGGATTACTCTTTCAGGACCATCTTGCATTGCATATGAAAATATTTAACTCATTAATTATGTAAATTATCATGTCAACTCCCTGAGAAATATTCTGCAACTTGTTGACAATTATACTGCAACTCAGTTGACGAAATCTTAAGTCTTTTAACTTTATAATTTTTCATCTAATTTTAAAAGAATTTTTTCCAAGAACTATCCGATTCATTGCAAAATTTGCAATTAACTTGTTCATTGAAGATTTTCAAATAATCTCAATAATATCTTATCTTTTGATTTGCTGAGAATATAAGTTATTTCATGTCAATTGTCCAGGAAATTTATGGGGATTATTTTAAAACTTTAGTTCAACAAGTTTAAAATTTTCTTATAGAATTATAAGTTTGATTGTCCTGTCTTGACAAAAAAAGGGCATAATCTTTGGTACCAAAGTTCCGTCTAGGGTTCCTATTTTAAAGGAAAAACATTACATACAACTGAAGATTTATAAGAACATTATCACATCATCTTGTACTATATATGGATAGTATATCATTATTCTTTCACCCTCACTGACAAATGCAAAGTGTGATATCCATCTTAGTGATAGCTTTCTGTATGAGTTACCATCGTAATGATATCATGGAGACTTTGGTAATACACGTCTTTCAGGTATGAGTGGACGAGAAACTGTGAAATGTCCCAAAGTGTATGATTATTCTGATGTATGTAACTCAAGTCATTACTTAGATACTGTCATCTCAACGTGATGACCATTTCACTGTCATTCAGGATGTCATGTCATCATGTGGATCCTCATCCTAATTGATCCAATGTGATGACCATTTTTGTCATCATAATCGATGCCATAACTAGTCATCACCTAAAATTTGGTCATCATCATAAAACTGATTGTGATGTACTTTCATCACTGAGGATGTCTTGCTCGTGTAACTAGTTCATTTGACAAAAACTTGTTACAATACAAAGGTCCCAAAATAACAGAACTATAAATTAGTTGGCTACAGTGAGCAACCTGATAAACGCCTCCCTAAAAGCCTAACACCCTTAACCCCTCTCCCTCCCTCCCCAAATCAAATTTACCAAATTATACGCCATGTACCCAAATCAAGTTTTTTATTGACCAAACATGCCCCTTGCTATTAACATAGAACATGTCAGGATTAAAAAATACCATTAGGATAGATGTCTCCTCAAAATATTTCATGAAATGATGCTTTCCATAAAATAGATTGCATTGACCCCTGATTGAACTGAAGAGTTGTTACCAGGAATAGTGCTATCCATGGAAAAAGAAAAATTCTCTTCAGTCCCATTGTGAGAAATAAATTTGAAAGTGTTATTTAAGGAAATGTGCAATGACCGCTCACAAAACAGAACAATTCGAATGCATTGTCGACTTCTTAAATGAAATATATGTCACGTATGTGATTATCATTGCAATAAAGAAGTTGACCATCCTGTAACTTTTTCTCCGTGATCACACCAGCTTCTATAATGCTGATGAAAGACAACACTCACTAGAGTCAAATCTTCATCAAATCAGCCGTTTCACCCTTAGTTGATAATAGTTTAATGACAATATATTTGTCATTGTTTTAAGACATGATGACGTCATCAGTGATTTGACAAAAGAATCAATGTTAGTGTGATGACTTCCAGTCACATGATAAGGTCTCTCTGTACTCCTTTGTTATCATTGTTGTTTTAATTATTTTAAGTCATATCATTGTTGTCACCTCTTGGTTTTAATTCATTTTCATTTGGACGTCATGACACTGAGAAAAGACATTATCTCCATCGTGTGTTTCAATGTGATACTCCTTTTTTTTTCAGAACAACTGTACTCTATTTCAAGTTTTTAGAAATTTATGTTTCTAAGTTTTTACCGTTTCATTTTTATATGGCACAGAACAAAGGAAGGTAGAACCATGCTTGTAGGGTTATTGTGTTCAGGCAGTTTAGCTTTTATATTGGAGAAGGATTTCAACAGATTTGAAACTTTTTGACTGGAACCTTATTTCTATCAATGTCTCAATGGTTTTTATATTGACCGAAGGATTCACTAACAGAGTATCAGCAGAGATGAGAAGTGAAAAAATTTCTGATTTGAGCTCATTTAAGGTTTCTGTCAACCTCAAATGTTCATGCTGCATTAAGACTTCAGAAATAAAAAGTTATTTGTATCTCTTTAAGGGACAGGTTCTTTTTAAAAAGGCAAATTTTTACTACTTTTCTTTTGGATGTTGAATCCTAAAAACTTGCATGAAAGTCTACAGGAATAGGTATAGGTGTTTCCCAAAATATTATTCAAGAGAGTTACCTTTTTTTTCAAATTATAACTGTAAAGGCCGTGATTGAGACAAACAAGATATAGTTTATCATAAGCTGTATTTCATAAAACTTGATTACACAATTGATTTAAGTGTAAACTGAAGCTTTATTTCATTCTGCATGGTTCAGTCTAAATCATGAATCATGAATCATGAATCAGTCACGGATGTTACTTAGAATGTATAATTTGTAAACAGCATATGAAAGCTTAACATAGTCGAAACTGGTAGATTTTTTTTTATTGAAGAATTAATTGAAAATGAATTGAAATAATTTTTTCCCATTCAATATTCATTCTAGTTTGTTTCATTCTAAAACTTTGAATTAAGAACAATTTACAAAAAGCTTTTAAAGAATTGGTTCATAAAAGGGAGGTAATTCATCCTTCCTTGAAGATCAGGCTCTGTTGGGGAAAAGCAATTTTGAATTGTGGAAGTGGTTTATTATTTTGATAATGAAGTTGTAATTATTTCAAGGTAATACTAAGGGAATATACAATATTCTCTAAAGTCTTGACTGATTTATTCCTTACTTAAGCATTTAAGTTACATTTTTTCTAAATTTATTTTAATCGCTATGCTAGAATTTTGGTGCACAATTCAAGTCACGTCTGTAATTTCATAGTTATTGTGTATCAACATTATAATGTTACGGTTTCATATTGTTATTAGAATATCATATCTGATTAATTTCTACCGACTGATGAAGGAGAAATTTCTTTTAAGAAAGAGGTGAGAGTTTTCTTCCATTCAAAATGGATTCCATTGTTTATCATAAATGCGATCATTGATGTGTTCGTGTGTGTGGCTGAAAGTCAGTGTATGGATATATATTGATGTGCTGGTTAACATGTGGATGTGTGTCTGGATGTGTTTGGATGTGCGAGTTTTACTTTGAAGCTGTTATATCTGCATCAAATTCTCTTTGTACCCATTTGTCAAGTATTTATTTAGGTCTGTATGACATTTTGAATGGTTTTATTATTTTTATCCATCATCTCATAGGTGTTTTCATGAGATATACCATATTACTACTAAATACAATCTTGGGTATGAATATTATCAATATTTCATATATAATGATAATAATGGTTATTACTGCACTTCTAAGTAGTCCAGTTGCAACATGATGATTATTAAGATGATGAATACAATCATACTTGAGTATTTCGCAGGCAACACCGAAATACTCCATTACTGATATTCTTTTATTCTCCTGTGATTTTAATTGAAAATCATATGAATTGTACAGAAAATCCCATTTGTAAAACTCCCCCTTGAAAGCGACATAAAATTCTTTCAAAGAAAAAATTGTTTTGTTTTTTATTATTTGTTGCATCACACTGCTTTGAGTTGACTTATTAATTTCAATGAGTAAAGAGATTTTAGTTAGGCATGTTTTCCATAGGACTATTACAAATGTCGAGGAATTGTGATATGCATTATCACAGTATTCACACATTCCTTTGTGAACCCAAAATACATGACCATTTGAAGCTTATAATGAAAATAGTTAAACAGCCTTAGATAATTTTGTATTACATATGCTGGCGGCAGTCAAAAATATATCACACATTCCTTTGTGAACCCAAAATTACATGACCATTTGAAGCTACTATGAAAATAGTTAAACAGCATACATGATTATTCATTGCACATATTGGCGCCGGTACGTTGACTGTTTTATCAAATCCGGACTTCATACTTTTATTTTCTCACTGTTCTTAACCGATATTGATTATTTTAAGCAACACCTCAGTTCTCGATAATATGACACCATTGATAACGTTGGACATCTCCAACAGCTTACAGAGTCAGTGTCTCGTTTAAGTGGCGACCAGAATTTAGACTGTTATTCGCTGTTCGTCATTCGTCATTCGAATGACGAATAGCAAATTTATCTGCTCTTCGTCTTTCATGTTTGATGATATCTGAATGACGAATAGCAAAAAGAAAAGCAAATTTATTTGCCATTCGACTTTCATTATTGAGTGCGATATAAATGACCAACAGAAACAATGTTTTGCAAACATAATTCCTAATCTTCAACAAAAATCCAAGGATTAGCTCCTGGAGCTGCCACTTTTAGTGGGAAAATTTTCCCCCTAGAATACAGGTCTCTCAGAAGAACAAAAACCTCTTCTGGAAAAATGAGATGTGCAAAATTGACATTTTTTTGGATGATACAATCAAAGTTATATGCTTGCAAAGCTTGAAAACTTGTTGTATAGCTCACAGGAAACACTTAAAGATTAATGTCTACATTAATTCAATGATGAATGACGAACTGCAAAAAGCAAAGAAAATTGCTATTCGTCATTCAAATTTGAAAGGCAAAAAAACATTTTGAAAAGTCAAACAGACATTAATTCTATAAACATTCATTGTTTTACATAAAAGAATATATGTTTAAAGGATTGCAAGTGTGTAATGTCAAATTTGCACACCTCATAATTTTCCAGAAGAGGTTTTTGTTCTTCCGAGAGACCTGTATTCTAGGGGGTAAATTTTCCCACTAAAAGGGACAGCACCAAGAGCAAATCCTCGGACTTTTTTTGGATGATACAATCAAAGTTATATGGCTGCAAAGCTTGAAAACTCCATCAACACTTGTTAATGTCTACATTAATTCAAAAAGAATTGAAAGGCGAATGCAAATGACGAACTGCGAAAAGCAAAAAAAATCGCTATTCGTCATTCAAATTTGAAAGGCAAAAGAACATTTTGAAAAGTCAAACAGACATTATTTCTTTCAACAATCATTGTTTTACATAAAAGAATATATGTTTGAAGGATTGCAAGTGCGTAATGTCAATTTTGCACACCTCATTTTTTTCCAGAAGAGGTTTTTGTTCTTCTGAGAGAAATGTATTCTAGGGGGAAATTTTTCCCACTAAAAGTGACAGCTCCAGGAGCTAATCCTCGGACTTTTGTTGAAGATTAGGAATTATGTTTGCAAAACATTGTTTCTGTTGGTCATTTATATTGCACTCAAAAATGAAAGTCGAATGGCAAATTAATTTGCTTTTCGCCATTCAGATAAAGGCAAAATATGAAAGACGAACAGCAAAATAATTTGCTATTCGTCATTCAGATATCATCAAATATGAAAGACGAAAAGCAAAAATAAAATTTGCTATTCGTCATTCGAATAGCGAATAACAGTCTAAATTCTGGTTGCCGTTTAAGTGTGCTCCGACTACACACCTGGTCTAGACTTAGTCGTTATTTGTAAAACTCCCCTTGAGTTTCTGTGTTGAGTTCATTGTAATACATTTCTCAGGTTGAGTGCTCGCTGAATTGCTTCCCGAAAACATCTTCAAGTTATGAAATAATCTCGAGATACGAATTCATGATTTCCATTAGTTTATTTAAACTTTGTATGAGGAAGGTGACAGCAAACTTATCAGATTCATGGCGCTGGTCAATCATCTGTCATTAAAAAACTACTCAACGGAAAATTGAAAGGTAATTACGTATGCTTAGTAGAGATGATTTCCTAACTCTGTTTAAATGACAACAATGGGACTTAACCTCAATTTATTAAAATCATTCTTAGTTAATGGTTAATCAACATTAATAAATTTAATGAATAATGAATCACCTTTTGCCAACTTTTGGTTAGTTTTTGTGTACCCTAGTTCCCTGCTCCACGTCGAAGGAGAAACTCTGTCACCCCGTCATGCAAGACATTTTAGGTAACTCATCTACAACAAGATCTTACGTGCTGGCGGGGATAATTGCAACATAGATGCCCTCCTTATCAGAACTTTATCAAATTATTGATTTTCATCTCCAACTGGTTTCTGTCTTGTAAGAAGCATGTGCATATCCTACAAGTAAAGGTACTCCAGTCTTGAAATTATCATTAGTTATTGCACAAATAACTTAGTAATCATGTCTAGCCCAGAAAACAATCCACTTGTAACAGAGATACGTTCAAAATAATAATTAAATAACCTTATTAAAAGAAAATGTTCATAGTTCGCCTGTACTTCAATTTCAAGTACAAGTTCTGTAAAGATAAGTATGTGGATGTTTCTTGAACAGTATCATTTTGAACCTAAATCATATAAATTGCTGAATAAATATTTCATAATGAAATATATGCAATTTCATGGTTGTTGTTGTTTACATAAAATGACAAGTCTTAGTAATTTTTTTTAAGGCCCCTCCCCCCTTGGTTTCGCTTTCACCACATCTTCCTCTGCATGGATTGAAAATGCACCAGTCTATATCACTGGCTAATCCAAACCTTGCTGCCAACCTGTCAAAATTCTTGTTTTGAGTTCAGCGCCCTTTACGGCGAAAATTTGCAATTCTCACGTCGCAGCAGCATGGAAGACAAGCAAAGAAAATAAAGGTAAATGCGGTAAGGCCAATCTTAGCAAGTCATTGGGGCTGGCACAAGTGTAGGCCATGCGTGGGAAGATGCTTACACCACTTGATGTCATTTAACGGATTTCCTTTCTTTTAACTGCATAACTGAAGCCCTACATGTATAACCTCTTCCCCAATTATCATTGGGCGTATATTTTGGCGAAGCAACTGAAGCGACTTTCTTTTCATAATTTATCATTCTTGAGGTTACGAGACTGACATTCTCAGAAAAGAATCAACTGAAAATCAATCACAATACTCATATGAGGAACTATTGAGTGAACACAAAATATGTAGTTATTAAGTTTCGTAAACTTTTGGTCTTCCGGCAATGTTTACAATGTGCGAATAAACCACAACGCTAAAGGAGGTCAAACAACCATACTGCGCAAGTAATAAGGGATATTTGAACATTTTGAAATTATTGAGCAAAAAATATCTCTTCATAGACCACCTTATGAAGTATTTTTCATAAAAGTTCCATTAGCTTTAACTTATTTTGTTCAGTATATATTGAGAGCAACTTCCCCCAAAAGAAACTTACATGACAATATTATGTCCTTTAACCTGCTTGACTGTCATCTTTATTATCACACCTTTACATGTGCACTTGTCTGTAAATCAAAACCTTTATACCAATATTTGTACACAACTGTTAGCTTTTGAACCAGTGAAACATCTCCCACGAAGCATAACTACCACCAGTCACGATCAATTGGGAAATACAAATCTTGCAACTTTTCCCCAAATTTTTCGTCTTCAGCGTGCTACGATACCTTTATAGAGACAGTAGCACGTTTGTTGAGATGAATAACGTGGTATAAGATAAATTTTTCCAATTGCAAAATAGTGTTTTTTCAATCAAAAGGAACAGTTTTTAACCCTACATACCATAACAATTAGTTAAGCTATGCGAATCCATTTCCCTACCTCAAATGCTTAAAAGTTATTCACACAAAAATGGCCGCCGGTGGTTTTTGCTTGATAATTCTTCGAAGACCTCGATTAATCGGGTTTAGAAATGAGATTTGTTGATCCACTGAAGACAAAACATTTGGCAAAAATTAATGTTTATTGGGGAAAATTGGAAGAAATAAAGCTTTAAAAACACCTTCTACTGACCCTTAAAGAGAGATTCCCTGGTAAAACTTGAGGTGAGTAAATCTTTTTGGGAGAAAATAGCAGTAACAACGAACTACCACAATGTACGCAAATTGTGTCGCAAATGTCTACACAAATATCAATATAAAACCAGGTATTATATTTTTCCATATTGAATCACTTTGAGGATAATTGTACAATCTTGGAGCTTATCATATTATTCTATGAATCTATATGAATCCACCCACTACCAACCACATTTGCAGGTACTTACTTGTAATGCTGGAAGGACATGGCCACATCCAAGGGATGAACCGGCTGATAACACGTAACTCACTAAAAAAAGCCAGACATAGGCTGTTGTTGGTCACCATCCAGTGGTAAGAGCGTCTGTTTGTGCTGAACTCTAATGCTACGAAAACGACCACTTGTCGCTACAATCAATACGCAAGTCCTTAGTCAATTTTCTTGGTTTCACTCTTTATTCACTGAACTCTCATTTCGTATTTTTATCTAAACTCCCTTTACAGTATATGCAGTATGGAGTTTCATATCAATGAAATCTACAAATATGAATCAGCTGTACCTGAAAACTTGTTTAATTTAACAACGATGGAATAAGAATATTTTAGTGCTTGAAATGATTTTGAAAAATGGCTGACAAAACGAAATATTGTCAATAACAATGCCAACATACAAAACAACATTGAAACTTTGTCGTAAAGTTGCCAGGTTTAGAATATATGCAAGCGGTGGTGTTTACACAACCTGTTACGGTATCGTGTGAGTTGCATCAGGACAGCTGCATATGACAATGAAGCTTCCACCATAAAACGTGTGAGAAAATTACGGAAGTCAGAAACGCCCCATTATGTATGATTCCTGCTTGCTCAGGCGAAGTGTTAAGCAAAGACGGAAGTCTGATAATGGTTGGCCACTTTTCTGTTATTTGAAAACGTTTTGTGAATTAACCTGAAAAAATAACTATACCGAATATCTAACTGTGTATAACTAGACTTCATTTTAGTTCCAAAAGATAAGGTTGAAGTCTTGGTAGACCACTATATCCTATTTCCTTTCTTCAAAGGTGTTTGTTTTCAACGTCATTTGTCTGTACAATTTCAGCGCTAAATTCAATGTAATTTTCGATTTAAACTTCAAGATATCAACAAGCGTCAAATGGAAAAGAATCGTAAAGTCGTTCAAATCACCCATGTTTCTTAATAACAGTGAACCATATGGCCATTGGTAGCTTGTGTGAAAATATTAAATGGCACTGACCCACGTTAACTGGAGAAGAGTGTGGTGATTGGGTGGGTGTTCACCCATACAGATATAATCAAAGGGGATGGGTTGGGGTTATAGGTGAAACTCTCTGGGATAATTTCATCAGCAGATTGATTTGTTAATAATAAAGGAACGGAAACTTTTTCACCAAACGACGATGTACGAGGGTAAATAAAAAGTAAGAATAAGCAAGATGTAACAATACAATTACTTTCAAATTATCTATAAACCTGGAAAGCAATCTTTTCTGGAGCTAGTGACGTGGAGTAGTTTTAAAAAATTTCACATATCCCAAAGTGCATAGGGATGAAGAAACTCGAAAAATAAATGATGTTGAAAAGCGTGCAGTCATCAAGTTTTGTTCAGGAAAGGAATGTCTGATCAGGAAATCCACGAAGACATGCTCGTTATATTGAGTGATGACTCCCTTGCATTCTCAACACTTGCCATTTAGTTTGCTGATTTTAAACGTGGCCGGCTAGGGGTTGAAGGTGATGCCAGGTCTGGACGGCCAAGAACTTCCACCAGTGATGTTCAAGTTGATGCTGTTCACGACATGGTGCTTGCAGACACACGTGTGACCATTCAACACATAGATGGCACACCGTACATTATTTTTGGGTCGGTATACATATTACTGTAAGATTTTCTTCAGATGAACCAGTATTCTGCAAGATGGTGCCGAGAATGTTAACTGGTGATCAGAAACAGAAACAGATGGACATTTAAAAGGAAGTATTGGCTCGATTAAGGGAATACAGGGATCATTTCCTGAAACGATTAGTGACCAAGGATGAAACGAAGGTACATCCCGTTTACCCTGAAACCTAAAAACAGCAAACAGTGGAAGCATGCCAATTTCCCACCAAAACAAGTTCAAGCAAGTTACATCTGTTTGAAAGGTGATGGCATCGGTGTTTTGGGATAACCAAGGTATCATTATGATAGATTACATTGAGATGGGCCAAACTATCAACGGGGCATTCTTTGTTTATGAATTGAGGCGATTAAGAGCAGCCATCAAGGCAAAGCGGCGAGGGAGGCTCAGTGCAGGAGTGTTGCTCCTTCAGGACAATGCTCTCGTCCACACAACACATGTTGCTGTCACTAATTGGATTGCTGCTGTGGAGAATTTTCTTGAGATGAGAGTTCTACAAGAATAGCATAATGAAGCTGGAACATAGTCCAAATGTATTGATGTCAGTACAGACAATGTTGAAAATATAATGCAAAAAGTGTTAGTTTGATCTTGTTTTCTATGTCATTCTACGAACTTTTGATTTACTCTCGTATCCTTCTTGAAGTAAGTTAAAAGGCAAAGGCTATAGAGTTTTTCTGGGCCCGCATGAATTGACTATAGAGCAAAGTGAGGTTTGAATTATTGTGTAAATCCATAAGACAGATGAACATAAAAGCCCATAGAAACATCATTCTTTTTTTAAATGTTGAAATTAATAATATATTAATATATGTAACTTCTACATTTGTTGAAATAACTATTTTTTTGCAACTAGGTCTTTCGAATAAATCACATATACATAATAAAAGGCACTTTATATAGCACGCTTTTTCGATTCACTTTAGCTTTCTATCGATGCTTTATACTTATTATACCTTACAACTGACCTGTAAACAACAATGAAATAGTTAGGACGACAGAAGTGATTTAGAGATATAAAACTCTACGGTCAGCTGTGCACAAAAATGATTAAAGTTGGACAGTTGAAAACGGCTGAACTAGTAATGTGTGCAGCTTTGGAAGTTACCTTAACTCTGGATGAAAACATGTTTAATATAGCAATCTTATAACTTATCAAATTTAAAATGTGTAGTATAAGCATTGTTATTGGATTAAGCTAGCGATTGCCGTTTTCGCTCTTCCGGCTGTAAGCAAAATCTGAATATTTCCGATATAATTCGAAGGTCATGAGGATTTAATGCAACGTTGCATTTAATACTTCCGGTCTATTAGAATCAACTTTATAATCCGAAAACGTACATATTTGTTATGTATTACTCTATGTATTTTAATTTAACATACGATATAACTGGTGAAGGAAATAAAGTAGATAAATATTTTTACATCTCCTTGACCGGATTGAAATTACAGCTTGCATCAAAAACATATATTTTGACTTTTAATTCAAGGGGTACGCACATCATACTGATCGATTGATTGTTTTCACTATTTTCGGAATTTTCTCCAGAAGGGAAAAATCATAAAAAGCAATTGTTCACAGACAGTTTGGTTAATACAAATAAAAATGTAGAATGCATGCCCTAAAATCAATGTGTTTAATTTCTCCTTAAAAAACATTTGGGCAATATTTTGAAGAAGATTTAACATTTTTAATATTTCATATATAATGACAAATTATGCAGGAGCTGATGATGGACAGAGCCACTATGTCTCTCTTGCGCATCACGTTTGCGCATAACAAAAAGAAAAACGTAGTTGAGGTTATCATTTGTTAAAGAGCCACTCCGTGATTTTCATAACATATTGTTTACATTTGATACGAACCTAATGTCATATGTGGTGATATAAAATCAAAACATCTTAACTTTTCATGTCCAAAAGACATATATATATGACAAATACTGGTTTGTCATGAAAATCTAACAACAGCCTTTGAATGAACAGAGGTGTAGATATCACGTCCAATAGACATGGATACTAGTTATATAACCTAAAAAACACTATCAACTCCTAACTGCCCTCCTGGCTGTTTTAGATAAGTCTCCAAAATAACGTTTGACTATTTGACGCGCGCCACTGTCCGGTTTTCGATCATAATTGCGACGTTCTAACTTTATATTGTCACTTTCTGGTAACAGTCGATACTTCGCGATCAAATGACACCATTGATTAAGTTTGGCATATATGACTCCAACAACTAACGGAGTGGCTCTTTAAAATACAAAGCCAAATGACAGATGCACCTAGATACAGCACTTCCTTGATGCAGTGTTATATAATATTTACATATGAAAGTAAATTGATATTGGATTGAACAAGCTGCAAATAGACACGTAGGTAATGGAATATTTACAATCTGACTACGTTTGTCCTTATTGTGTGAAGTTCTTTTGCACATGACTGTGATAGGGTATATATGGGGCCCATTTGTTTTGACTTGTCACGTCAACATGGCAGTCATGGCTTTTCGGCTGACGTTTTGTCTTCTGGTAATCGGGTTGGCGCAGAGTCTTGAAAACAGTGCTGAGTACCAGCATCAGAACCGTAGCACCTCCGGACAAGGTTTGTTCTCTCTTTTGTGTTTCTGGAATTCATAAAGCTTATGAAATAAAATTCCTTTTCAACGACTTATTTTTTCACCAATAAAGTAACACTACCCTGTTCGATAGGCCTACTTGTAATGAGGTCGGAAAAAATGCAAATTTTCAGATATGTTAAATGACATGGATATAGAGGATATTATATGAGTGTCCATGACATACTATGTTTACGACACGAGTGCTTAATACTAGTATTTCCCGAGCGAGAGCGAGGGATATACTGATATTAAGGCACGAGTGTCGTAAACATAGTATGTCATGGACACGAATATGATATTCTGTTTATTACCGAAGTCGAGAAATCAAAGAAACTAATCAAAATCAACATCCAAGCATAGGCATAAGCGCATTTGGAACACAACGTCATAGGCGAACTGTGACGTCAAAGCATTGTTTTTTTACGTGACGTCACAATGAAAAAGTGATATGTTGCCCTAGGGCATCGTATGAAAAATATGAACCCCGATATGATTGCCCTCGTAGGTAATAAATTTCATTATTTGCCAGAAAATTTTCCTGTTACACGCGCCTTTCAAGATCGATACATGTTAAATGCATGGCACTTGGATATAAGGTCCTGAGCTAGCTTGATTCAGTTTTTACTATCATTGGTCGAGGAATATTCTTATTTGATAGTAAGTGCAAACTTTTGTCCTATATTACATACCTATGTATATAATATTATTCAATTTCTTCTTCAACAGCCTATCAATGTCATATATATATATTTTTAAAAACAACATCCTCATGATAAATTTGAGAACACAAGACATAATTATTTGACGAACCATCTATTAAAAAACATATAGTGACTAATACTTGATGACACACGTTTAAGGTATCGTCACCATTTGTACGTTAACCAGAGAGCGCCTAAACTATCTGTGCTTTCTTTTGGCCAAAGTCATTAATCGCACTAGTGCACGCCAATATTTCGTAAACACAACGAATGCACAGATACTACTCACTATCCTCACTCAAGTAATTTACCTCGCATGTTATTTATCATATATTTACGTATTCAGGTAGTAAAGTGGGGTTTTAAAGGCGGGAAGTATTTAATGTTACGTTACAGTAAATCCGCATGAATAAAGATATCGGAAATATTAAGATTTTGCTCATAACCAGAAAAGCGGAAATGGCAGCCGCTATGGTCAATCTAATAACAATGCTAATATTGTGTTATTAAATCGGTTAATTGACAACCTTGCTTTCATAAAACATATTTCATGATTTGTTCTCAGTTCAGAGTTTAGGTAAATTCAATAGCTGCACACAGTACTAGTTCAACCGTTTCCAAGTGTCAATAATTTATCTGTTTTGTGCACAGCTAACCATAGATACACAGCGGCTGTCTTAACGTTTTCATTGTTGATTGCAGGTCAATTGTAAAGAATGTTTAGTATTTCATTGCATCGATAGAAAGTTTAAGTGAATGCACAAGTCCTCGTAAACCTTAAAATAGCCAATTTAAACCGTAAAAGCGTGCACTAGTGCCTTTAAGTAAAGTCTGAGGTTTAAAATGGTGATATTAATTGAATATTACCATTTTAAATGCATGCTTATGGCATTTTTAATAACATTAAAGGCCAAACTATTGTACCTTTATTGAGGTTATTATGAAGAAAGATGTTGGGCATCGTGATGAACAGTCGTTGGTGTATTAAGATTCCACGAAACATAACTAAAATTTATCCAACCTTTAATCTCCAAGAACACAGGTTTTGTCAAATGGTTAGCTTAAAATGTATTTTAGGAATGAAGAAGCGGAAAAACATTTAAAAGATTAAAAACGCGATATTCACTAAGAACTAAGAACGAAACATAACCAGTAATTATGTATTATTTCTCAGCTTCATGTATGAATGACTATGTAATAGAGTACCTATGAAATATTGTTTCAGGCGGTCATTTTAGTGTGAACACCTTGATCTCCTTCGAGTAACGTAAATTGTTTCGCGTATCTTAACCGATCTTTTTGCATTCCGTTTTAGAACTGCATTTAATGAAAACAATGCCCGTCCATTGGTAACATTATCATTTGAGGGGAGATTGCCTTGCCTTAAAAAGTTTGAACAACATATTCCATGGTGAAGGGGGTGGGGAATCATAGGTGCAGGGAGAGTGTCAAACAAAGATTTCTTTATCATAGAAATTTCATTACAGAGTGTCGGGTACAATAGCAGAATGAACGTTAATTTCTTTTTCTTTGAAAAAAATGTTATGATAGGAATACACCATATTTTCGAGATAGCTTATATCCAAAAGTGACACTTTCGGTCACATGTAGTTAAGTTTCCTGTAGGAATTTCAGTTACTGACGTACAACGTACTTCAGAACCAGTCCATATAAACTTTCTTCTATAAACATTGACTTGTAAACATTCAAAAGGTTTATGAAAGGTAAGAATATATGACTGCTTGTTACCATGTCCCTGTAGTGCAGAATTTAAAGTACAATTGAACTCGGTGCGATATTCACAAGCAAGAATTTAATTCATGTAGTTCCTGGTGAAGTTTTAAAATCCTTATCTTGGGGTCCCCTCACTCGCTCTTGAAAAGACTCCATTAGCGGTTAAAAGACAGAGCTGCTGAACAAGAGATTGTTTAAAAGGACAGTCCTATCGGGAAACTATTTGTAGAATCTAAATTTGTCAGGGTGTAACGAAATCTAAACTCAGTCGAGACACATTTATCCGACAGAAAGATAAGAACATAACATAATCAAGCCAATAAAAGTAAGAGAGAAGCAATGAGTGAGTAAAGTGATTTATTTGCAGTCTAAACAAGACGATAAGTGGGTACGACAACTGGCTACCCGTTGACAACTCAACATGAGTTAAGAACTTATTGAGGAAGTAAACGACCTGTGAAACAAGCTATAGGAATAACTCTAGGATACCCCGAGACATTGAAATAACAATATAAGCTAATGGCCGTCTTAACGAGATAGCGTCAATCAGACAAATCAACTATCAATCAATCAATCACTGACGGGACAGCACTAAATAGGGATGAATAAACAATAAGTACACAGTACTGTAGATAATCCCTTATCACTACTTGAGTGAATAATAAATAAGAACCACCAGATAGGTTTAGTAGGACTTATGAAAATAAAGGGATGGTAAGGTAAAACTGTAAGCCTTATAAGGAAGTGATCACATACTCCAGAAAGGTACAGAGAAATAAAGGTATATTGATTTCACTAATCCAACTTCCAACGTCCAAGAGTCCCGTCTTGTCCCAAAGTTCAGCCGCGTCCTTGCCCCTAGCAGGGCAGAGAGTCCTCTCGCAAGCCAAGCCCAGCTCGTAACTAATGGTTCCAGAGCGTAGCTGGCTATTTATGGTCCGTGGGCGGACGTCGGAAAGAATAGGCTAGTGCCCCATGGGAAGATGGTAGTTTATTTTTAAGATAACACGAAGTTGTGTTTCTATGTTAGACTAAATTAGCCCTAGCTCCATAAATGTTTGGGTTACGGTATCAGGCAAAAGCTTATATTTAAGGGCACAAACTCCTCTACAAATGGATATAAATATATATATAACATGAGCATTGATATATTAATGGTACATGTAAAAAGGATGATAAATGGAGCATGAAAATGACATTTGAACATATAAAAATAGCAACAGTCGGCGAATAAAGACATGAATAATAAAAATGGATACATGAATGTAAAGTATATAATATGTACTTTCGATATATACAATAATTGGTGACATTTGATAAAAGTACATTAGATGAGAGGCGGGAAAAAGAACGCTCGCTCGAACCGCGCGACAAAATTCAAGGGGAATTTAGCGTATATATGTATGTTATTAGTACATTATAATAACATAACCAAGTTGAAACATGTTACTGATCATAATATTTTGGTGGATTGAGATTTTACAAATAGATAAATGAGAGCGCAAACTCGGTGAAATAAAACAAGAGTGAGAAATGAAGTCATTCATCGGCGTTACGAGTGTGGAAATAATTGCTACGGCATTACAAGGAATTTTTGATTAGTCCTCGATACTTGTTGTATATATTTTATAAATTTGTGAAACAGTAACAGAACAAGGCCTTTCTCATGACTTATTCCTCACCTTTTCAACTTATCTTCTCGTGGATACAATAAACCATAAATTGTTACTTTTATTGAAACTTTCTTAGTTAAGTTAAAATACTTTCATTGGTGATGTGGATATTTATGTGACCTTGACCTGTAACCTTGAAGGAGATCATCTAAAAGGTATGGAAGTTCCAAAACTCTTAGGTTCAAACTCTCTTAATCAAGGGCTATAACTCCAAATATATCACATGTGTTATCTTGAAAATGGGATGTGCGCATCACAAAGGTATGTCCAAACCATGTGTAAAATTTCAGAAAGAATGAACAACTCGCAAGACAGGTAGTGTCATCGCTTTAAACCAATGATCATTACTGCAAGGATATGCAAAGCATCAAACTGACAGGCGCAACACTGACATAGGGCCTGACCATAGAATATTTCTGATAAAGAACCATATGGTCCAATTACATACACGGCTACAAAGAATTATAGTCCCCATGTCCTTGAATATGTTGTAGTAAAGCGGCGAGAGCTCGCAACCGTGAAGAAAGACACGTCCTTATCAATGACGTCAATTCATACACAGATACATATTTGTTTATGTGAACTAAGGTACGAAAATCTTGGCCTATTTTCATATCAATCAAATTTTTTTACAACTACATTGTATCAGTGTAGATCGAGAAAGGGATCGTGGAGAAGTAGGGTTTGGGTGTTCACCTTTTTGATAAGGGAGCAGGGGAGGGGTGTTCACCTTTTGGAGAAGGGAGTGAAGTATTTCTACAACCATAAAACCAAGGACGTGCAATTGAAAACTTTCATGGATTATTTCGCATACTTTTTTTTAAATATTCGCAAGGGACGTTTACAAAGAAGTTGTGAAATTAATTGATATTTTAGTTTGCACCAAGTGTTTGCGTTAATCAAGCAACTGATGGAAAGCAACAAAAGCTTTGAAAAGTTGTAGTTATAATTCTGTTTCTTTGACAAAATAATCAGGATTCAATTTAATAGAAATTGTCCATAGCTAAGTAAACAGGTCCTATAAAACGTAACAAATGAAGTAAATAAACCCCAAAAACATAAGTTTAACCTACCAGATGATTGTTTCCGCGCTTTGGATAAAATATTTTACAAATGAACAAATGCAAACGTATGTATCCATTATAAAACTTATTGCTAGCGAAATAACTTATGACATGTCTCAGTTCATATGCAAAACAATTGATCTTTTCAGGCAAGTTGATCTTCTTCAAAGCTTTCCAGGCCAGAGATGCAGTATATGGAGTAAAGAGCACGATCGTGTTTTCAAATGTCGAAGACAACATCGGAGGAGGCTACAACCCATCTACAGGCGTCTTCACAGCTCCAGTCACCGGTAAGTCGTGTTTCTAGCTGTTCCTAATCATACAATTAATTCTATACGTTTCCAATGTGTCATTTTATCAAATAGCTAGTAGATATAAAACGAAGCCCGTGTCGAACTTTTCTTCTGTTGCTGGAGCCTACAATCCTGCTTTAGGAGTCTTCATGTCGGGTCAAATAAATAGGGGCATTGAAAATATACCTCATTGTATGAGCCTAACGTCATTCCCATCATATCATTCCTTTAATCCCGGAAGAATGATCACCCGAGATTTTGGCGGACATATGGATCTAACTTAGAAGATAAATATTTACGTTTGTTTAAATTTGATGGCCGGAGGTTTTAAAAATTAGAATTTACGGATGTTGAATAACATTGAATCCCGGACATTTAACAAAACTATTTTTCGATATTGTTACATGACCGTTAGTCATTAGTAGCTAACTCTCTTGTTCTTGTGGAAATGACTTTGTGATTTTTCCATTTTTGTGAAACGTAAAGGAAGTTTAAAACAAAAGGGGAATCCGCGCTTGAAACAGCCTTCATGTATTACCGAACAGTGGCATTCATTGATGTGAAATCTTACAACATTCACTATGTCATTTTAGATCAAGATAAACATATGTGTAACTCGTTGGGAAACATCGATAACGAATTGATCGATAATCTTAAATATTACCTTATTCCATTCTTACAGTGACGCGATCAAAACGGTTGACCTTCATGACTTCATGCCATCGGAACGGCATTCGATAGAAAGTTAGCTTGTTTAAATATTTTGATAAAAGGAAAACTGAATCATATTGAGGAAAATTGTGATATTTACAGGGTAACTCACACCAGAAAATTACAATAACTAAGTAGGGCTTGTACATTAAAGTGACACAGAGTATGTTTCATAATTTTTAATTTGGCTTTTGTAAGAGCCAAAATACCTTATGACCTTGAGTTAAGTTAAAATCGCCCCATAACTTGCATCTTCATCTCTAAAATGCCAAAATTATGATATTTTCTTGTTTTCACTGATAATCGGAAAATGGCTTTATAAATGTTAAGAATTCACAATTATGTGTCCAAGTAACGTGTATTTTAGTTAATTGGCCTATTTAACACTATCAATCAATGTTTGTCATTGTATCTGCTATAGATAATTTTCCGAACTTATTTTTGACTCATTGGCGCGCACCACTGTTCGGTTTTCGATAACAAATCAGGACATTAACCCGTTTATTCTCCTTATACTGGGTTAATTAGCATTGGGATTCCGCTTTGCTGAAACAACCACTACTTCTCTATAAAATAACACCATTTATGAAGTTTGACGTATTTGACTCCAACAACATACTCTGTGCCCTTTAAGATAATCAGAACATAAAATGTTTATGTCAGTCCGAATATAGTCGACATGATTGATCATTTTGCAGTGATTCGTCTTAGCTAATTTTCGGTTATTCATTGCGATTCAAATCAGCCAATCATAATTCACCCGAGCCATGTTACAATAACTAAGAAAGAATAAGATATTCACATCATTTATTGTACTGTATATCAACCACCTAACCCGTTTATGTAAAGGAGCCCCAACACTGGTATACATTTGATAGTCTTCATCTATGTTTTATTTCTTTTTGATGTTTTAAAAAAAAGTTTTCAAATTAAGCTGTAGACTTTTTTTAATACATTATATCTAATACTGTACATAATGCTATTAAGGGTTAGCTTAAAACTTTTCCAAAAGTTACTGAAGAAAGCATACCTTAATTTCAGGCCTGTACGGATTCCAGTATCGTGTGCAAAGAATTGCTGGAGTAAAAGCAGAAGTATCTCTTCTCAATCAAAACAGCCTGGGAACATTTTCAGAGTGTACACAAGATTGGGTAAGTTCTGGAGCCAGCACCATCATGAAGGTGAAGAAAGGAAATCATGTGTATGTCAAGATCACTTGGAGTTCTAACAACGGCCTCATTACCCTACATGCTGGACAGTTGTCGGGCTATCTTATTCGTGAGCTATAAATTCTAACATTGGAAAATTTGATCAATAAATTTTAATAATGATTCAGATTAGCTTAAGTTTTTGCTATTGTATCATATGTGTGAAGTCTAGTTACGAGGTTAGCACATTATGTCATGTGAAAACTTCTTTTAGTTAGACCATGTGCAGTGCTTTTGAATAGTACCTACGTATCATGAATGGCAGACATCACGCTCGCGTATTGAATGGCCAATTTATAACTGACGCGATAATCTTTCCGAGAGAATGTTTCCGAAGTTTGTTTCCTACCACATAGAAGAATAATAAAGTTTTTATATAAACTGAATACCAAAAGAAACTTTGCACATTTAAAAACAAAGTTGTTACAAATTAGTTGGACAGGTTAAAAAACAAATAGGTATGAACACATCGCCCAAACGCAAGCTTCTTTGACCTCCAATTTCTACCGGTAATGTGCCCGTGTTTCTTTGAAAACGCGAAAATGTCAAAATCACGTGACGTCGTTACTAGGAGAAATGCACGTGCCACAGGAGTATAAAAACTGCACAGTAGCAATCTCAAACAACCACAATGCAAAAAGAACACTGAAAAATGCCAAGACTTACAGAAGGAGAGCGTCAGCGAGCACTGGGAATGCTTGATATGGGGGCCACGCACGTTCACGTTACAAGAACCTTTGGCTGTTCCCGCGTTACAGTTGGAAATTTGGTACAGCGGTTCAGACAGACTGGACGGACATCGGACAGGCCCAGAACCGGACGACCACGCCGTCACCACGCCAAGGGAAGACCGTTATCTTCGAACGCTGCACCTGCGAAACCGCTTCCTGACGGTGACGTCATCAGCACGGAATGCTTTGGGTCGGCGGGTGAGCCCACAGACAGTGTCCAGAAGACTACGAACAGGAGGTATCCGGGTCTTCCGACCGTTCAGAGGACAGTTATTGACTCCTGAAAATAGACGCAGACGACTACGATGGGCAAATACAGTGCGAAGGTGGCAACGTCGGCAGTGGCAACGCGATGTGTTTTCCGACGAAAGTCGGTTCTGTTTGTTTCGAGTTGACGGCAGACAGCGTGTTTACCGTCGCAGAGGTGAAAGGACTGCTGCTTGCTGCGTTAGAGAAGTCGTTCCCTACGGTGGTGGTAGCGTTATGGTGTGGGGAGGCATTTGTGGGAACCAGAAGACGCCACTCATCGTCATTAATTTGAATCTCAACGCGCAACGTTACAGAGATGAAATCCTTCGTCCAGTGGTGCTGCCCTACCTCCAACAACAGCCCCAGGGTGTTCTGTTCCAACACTACAACGCCAGGCCCCACACAGCTCGTATAGTACAGGACTTTTTGGCCGCCAACAACGTCAATGTCTTGCCGTGGCCAACGTGTTCTCCAGACTTATCACCCATTAAACACCTCTGGGACCGCTTGAACAACCCGACAACACGTTCCCGCCAACAGACAAGAATTGATTCAAGCTCTGCAAGAAGAATGGAACCACCTGCCACCTGATCCCATCCGACGTTTGACGTCTTCAGTACGACGTCGAATCATGGCCTGTATTGCTGCACAGGGTGGTCACATTCGATATTAAATTTTAAAATGACATTTTTAGTGATTTTGAACACTCTCTTGATGTTAATGAACTGCATTGAAACTCTGAACAATGGGATTTTCGACCCCTACCACCTTTGTTTGTATGGTGTAATTCCATTTACCGCACAGCGTTCATTTGAAATTTTCCAATCCACTGTTGACATGTTGATGCATTAAATATACTCTACATCAAAGCGTTGTTATTTTCAGTTATTTAATTACAATATATCAATCTGATGCAAAGTTTCTTTTGGTATTCAGTTTATATCTTAAAACTCTGACAAGACTCTGACTCTGACTCTGATGGTACTTTGACAAGGTGTCAGTGAATAGTTTTGATTTGCCTAAAACAAAACTGAATTTAAAACAATATCTGTTTCTGTAAATTTGGATATATTGAAATCGTAAGACGTATCAATGGCAGAGATACAAGATTTAAGATTTTATAATAATTTTTTTTTTTTTTTATAAACTAATACCAAACGTTTTCCTTTATTTTATTCCCATAGTTCCCTTTGTTGTATTTCTACTCAAAACTTATTTGTAAAATGTTTTCTCAAACATTATCGTTTAGATATCAATGAGTTTCTTCCAAAAAGATATATGCTATTTTGAATGAGAAACAAATATAAAAAAACTGTAAAAATTCACAGTAAAGTGAACATGTTCTAAACATTGGTATAGTTTTACGTCATTATAAGCTAAAATTAGTATCAACCAGTCACAATGTACTGATTACTTCATTAAGTCTACAGGCCAAATTTGTCCACTCAAGTGTTGCCCTACCTCTTTTTAAAATTGCAATTCCCCATTGTATTTAGTCATTATTTCATTAATCTCTCTTATAAGGTTTATTATCTTTTTTACGTGTTTCTTTGCTACGGTAAATAAAAAGATAATTGTATATCCACCCTGGTGGAGGAGTAAACATATACTCCCAAACGTGCCTCTCAAAACCTATATACATGTAAACTACCTTAAGATGACTTTTTAAGAGAAGAATTTATTACATTTTTTAAAGTGTACGAATCTAGTAGTTTACTAGACATCTTCTGAAACTTTTCTCAGTAAAATGATTTGTAGCACATATATATGACGTTAACTAAAACTTGTTTGAAGCTTTTTGTTTTAACTATATGCAGAGAGGCATATACGTCACGTCTCCTCATTCTACATGTCATTATAAGATCTGATCAACCCTTACAAACTGTCGTGTGATAATAGTACATGCATTTCAAACTGTTACCGCATTTGGATGAAAGCTTTTTTTAAATCCTCAGGAGGATCTTGTTTATAAGGAGAAATATTTCGAGGTTTTAGTCAGGTTTATACATTAATATCAAACGAACAAAATCATTCCATTAACTCTTTACATGTGTAAATATCTAAGAATTTCAGAATACGGTCTATCATGCTGTAACTGAAAAATAACATCCTTAACAATACTGACTTTGGTTGAAATTGAACATTATGGAATAACTTGCAATAATGAAACAACTTGAAGAAATGTCTTTAATGAGAACAAAATCGAATTGTTTAGAAGTTTTTATCAAGTAAAGAAAAGCGCGAATGTGCTTATAACTATGGCTTTGTTTTTGACAAACACTTTACACTTGCTTTTATTGCCAAATGTTTAACAAACCGTAATTGCTCAACAGTTTGCTTCAATCTAAGAATGTAGCCAATTTCTAAAAAGAGCTAGCTGTTAAATGTGTATATCTCTCACAATATAAGAGGTCACTATGTAATTTTGAACTCAAATACATAACATGAATACATGCATTTAAAATCTATCTCAGCATATACATTAATTTGGACGCCACCGACGATCATACAACTCTACTACTGCTATGTTTTGGACACATGGATTCCTTCCTTCCCCATGGTGTTTTCTGCACATCCAGTTAGGGTATAGTGTCATTTGAAACGTGTAAATAACAGTAGAATTGTCATTCTAACATGACATGAAAACTAGAATGAAAATACTGCTTTCTGATTGGTTACCACAATCAATTTAGGAGTGATTATTTCGCTAAAAATCACCTCTAAATATTTACGACCGATTCACATTCATACGCGCATGTTTACAAACTCCATTCGCTGAACTTAATGTTTTCATCGCCTTAGACAACAAAATGAATTTCAAATCAATTCTATGCAGACATTGAGAATACCGTATTCTTTTAAAGAAATTTAGAAGATAAATCCATTCTGTGGTATATTTTTTGTCGAAGTAGTTTATTTTTTTATCACTAAATTTAATATTTCAAACCGAGCTCGCTTCTTACCGTAACGCGCGGTAATAGCGATTCGTCAAGTGAACAGATGGGACGTATGTTATTCTTCAACTTTCCTTCCCTTTCCCCCCTCTCATTCATAAGTGAACACATTTCCAGACAGTGTATTCAACCATGACAAACTATAAAGCTTTCTTTGTCGTTTATTCAATCAGTTCACATCTTGCGTGAGAAGTTAGCGCTAGCAGTAAACAACTACTTTCAGAGTAACGTCCCTTGATTTGGTCAGTCCTTGTCGGTATTGTAGGGGTGATAGGTGTCTGTATGTACGTGAAAAACGTAATTCTGACGGGATTAAAAAAACCTGTCTATGGTTGATTTTATCCTCAATGAAATAAATACTTAAAAGTTTTATCTAAAACCTGTTGGTTTATGTTTTGATATTTCTTTATTGAAGCGTGTTCGAACTGCTCGCAAGCTCGGTTTGAAATTAAATTTAGGGGTGAAAAATGCACGACATACAACCCCAAAATAAAAAACAGAAGGGATTTATCTCCTAATTACAACAATAAGAGGGCGTAAGAAAATAAATATTCTACCATCGGTTACTGTAGATCCTGTTTGCCTGAGGATAGTCGGAATTTTCAAGGAAGTTGAAAAGTGTTTAGGTCATCTATACATCAGTAACCGAGTAAATGGAAAACGTATTCGCCAAAACACTCTCCATGCATTTCAAGATATATAGTCTTCATGTAAAAAAGAACACTTTATCAAATGTTATATATTTATATATATATAACTTTATGATTAGGAGTTCTCAAAAACGTTTGGTCCTCATGCTCCAATTCAATGACAATAACCCTAATCGACATGTGCATCACTAATTTTACGTCAAGGCATGTTCTAAAATTTCAGAATGATTTAGCACAAATTAGTCATAGACATAGTTGAAATAATGACAGCTGACCTGGTAACTATTTGTGATAAAGATCGAGCGCTTTGATCAAATCTGTTTAATTATGATTTTCTATAGAACGGCATGTTTGTTAAGTTTTCTCTTTAAGAAAATATCATTAGGAAAAGTATTACTGTTAACGAAAATAGATTCTGAAGAACATCACAAATAGAGGCAAAGGGTTATTCAGATAGTAAGCAGAGGATAGGTCTTATCCGAAGTCCGATACCAAGCACATCGCAAGGCGTAGCCGGGCCATGTTCATTGTATCGAACCGCGAGGTTGTTTATCTTGGTCAGCCTGATTTTAAGTATCTAAAATAACTACCTTTGATATTGACCTTGAAAAGTATATTGACGAAAGATAGCAGCGCAGTGCACATCGTTTTACAGCAACGATCAAGAGGAACTTATCATTAACTGGAGGTGCATTTCCCCGAACAGCAAGGGTCACTCAAAAGTATATTGCACATGATCGATTTGTTTAATTTCTCCATAAAAGGCCAAACCACAGAACACCTCACAACAAAACAGTCTGCCTACTTAACATATTATGACAAATTATGCAAGGACTGATAATCGGAAGAGCCTGTAACCCTTTTACAGACGTCTTCATAGCTCCGGTCTCTGGTAAGTTCTTTAAGATTAAAAAAAATATTTGAATACATACATTTTTTTAACCTCTTATACCTTACGGTATTTTCCTCATATAAACCTGAAAATCTAACAATCGTGAGATTATTCTTGTTATACAAGCTGTTAATGGGTCCTTCTTAAATTAGGGACTGCATATATGACTTGTAATATAGTTTAAAACTATCGGGGATTTATGTTAATTCATAAAATTGCTTTCACCACTTCCGAAGTTGTGTAAAAGAGGCCAAAAGACATGTACTAAATTCATCTACTATATAGACCCCTTGTACATTAGAAAAGGACATCTGTGGTGCTATCTGATTAATCTTATTATTTCTTAACATATCATATTTTAACAGGTCTGTATGCATTCAAGAGTCGTGTTGATAGGATTTCTGGAGCAGATGCAAAACCTCAATGCAGGCCTACAGCAAGTACAAAAATCTTCAAATAATTGAGAATCTTATGGAATCAGTAGAGTCATGAAGGTTAAGAAGAGAAATCATGTGTTTGTCAAGATAAGCCAGACTGATGAGAACAACCACATTACCCTACGGTTCGGTTATTATATCCAGTTCACAGGGTATCTGCTTCGCGAACTGTAGTAAAAATATGAGAGATTTGGAGCGTAAAGTAAAAGAAAGTATTAAAGTTTGTCATCATATAGAAGGGCAAAACGTGTTATTGGAGTTGTATGTATGATGCTGAACTTGAAAGTATCTGCAGATGCTCATGGGAAGTTTTAATGAAAAGGCATATAAAGTTCATAGTTTGTGGGTAAAAGCAGTATAGCTCTTCATACGTTTCATTGCTGAATCTGTCAACGTAAGTTTTGAATCAGTTCCTCTCAAACGAAGAGAAATATGACTTTTACTGATTTCAAATCTCAAATTGTCATATATAACAATTATTTTGCCTATTTACATATTACATTATTTATTTCAACGTGCCTGTTTGAGTCAACACTTAAGAAGTTCAAAATGTTTACCCTCAAAAGACAGTGTCGAAGTGTCATTGATAAATAGTCATAAGATTCTCATTTGATGACAACAATCTATTGCGTCAATAGTGATTTATTTTTAAAAATCCATTGATTATTGAAAATTAAGGAAACGGATTTCAAAACATGGCAGTTTTCGGCAGTATAAAGGTCTTGTTTAGATTTCCATAAAATATACAGGCACATGAGATACAAAGCATAGATTTTTACATGGCCATTTGCTGGTCTTTTGATTTAATATGTCTACCATAGAGAAGTATTACAGGTATATGTTGCCAAACCGAAAAGCTGAACATTGAAATTTGCAGATAAAAAAGCTACATTAAAAAGATAAGAACAAGATAAAGGTAAGAAGATAAAAAGGCACATTAAAAATTTAGAACCTTGTCTGGAGTCATTTAATTGTATCTACTATTATCTGGCGTTGATTTGTTAAAAAATTAATCATGGGTTAAAGAATGCATTTTGAGGCGTGGATTCGGATCTAATTGATTTCACCTATCCCCTCTTCATGCTTGCTCTATTTCATAACCAACATGGATTTGAATTTCCTTCAGAGGTGCTCTGATTCAATGACAAGCTTATATTAACTACCTTGCTGAGTGGAATTTGTAAAAAATTGTGAACTCTATTTACCTAAAAATATAACATAATATTACAATAAACGTTTCATATCGTTTGAAATTATATGTTATCTTGGCAAGTTATTTCATGATACATTTAGGGTTACAGGAAATTTAAACAGTTTGGATTTCCGAACTTTTCACTGATCAAGAAATCCCATTTGTTCTAGATGGGCAATGTTTCCATCAAGTGAAATAATCTCATGATACAGATAAATTTATCCAAACAAATAATAACTAATTCTCCAAGGTACACTTTAACTGTTATTATTCTATTTTATCACTTTCATAACAGGTCTTTGAAATCAGTACAGTACATCACTCAAAAATAGTTAAGTGCTTTTATGATGGCGGTCGATTAAACGGAACAATCGGAGGAAAGGAAGATGAAATTAATTGAATAAAGTAGTGACTATACTGAAAATTGGTGCTTTACTTAAAAATAAATACGCGTATGATTATATTTATTAAACATTGGTGAAGAGCTGATTTTTTAAAATAAAATAAATCAAACGGTCAGTGAATGGACAGATCATTATAAATTTCATAAATCTATAAATAAATAAATAAATATATACTATTTTTTCTACAGAATACTCAGTGTAGTATACGCCGTTGTTAATGACACTTCTTTATAACACTTTAAAAAAGAAAAGAAACCATAGATCGCATTGAAACAGAGGACCTGAGGATAGACGAGGTATCCGATAGTTTAAAATGAATGTCCCATTGTACACTGTAATAATCCTTTTACAAGGAAATGTCTGAAAACTCACAATATAGCAATAGTTTTTAACGCACACATACAATTGCTTTCTTTGGGCGAAAATTTTATGCTGTCTCTATTACAAATATGCAATACCGTATAATTTGCAATATAAATGATACCTGTAGTCCCAGCGTTCAAGCCCTATCGTTTTTAGCCCATGGCAATATTAACGAGTTTTGGTTTTAGAATTTAAGCCCATGGTCTTATATATGATATTTGGTTGTTTCACCTCCTTAAGAAATTACGCCCTGGCCTTAATCTTATTAAAAAGATGCGTTTATTTTAGATTCAATGAATAAAATTAAAAATTAAGCTAAGGGCCTAAAAACGTTTATACCGGCACCACAGCTGCAATATTGTGGACATTATGGATTACGTTTTTACAAATGGTGTGTTCTGCACAACCAGGTAGGGCAAGGTGTTAGTTGAAACATGACAGGGACACGCTGTTCGATAGAAGGAAGTGAGAAACAAAATATCCAACCATCTGTCACTACACATCCGGCTTACTTCAGGGTAGGTGTGAAGTATCAAGAATGGTGAAGAGTGTTTTGCAATCATGAGTACCCTTCAAAGTAAGTTGTAAAATAGCATGTCTGCAATTGATAGACCATGGGCTGCAGTTCGTTTACCAAGTGGTTCACGTGCATTATGCATCACGAGAGTGCCCTGGGGGTACTGTATCCCCACCACATTTTCTACCACAGGTTATTAATTTACTAGTTCCTTTATTAATAATGGGAGTTTCCAAAAATCATAGTTCATATGCTTTTAGGCAAGACATGTTCCAAGTTTCTGAAAGATTGAGGAAAAACTTCAGGTGAAGTTGTATGTACAAAACATGTACACTCAGTCTGACACGGCAAAGTTATCGTCTCTTAGTCAAGAGTAAAACACATCGGAAACATTCCAAATGTCGATTTTAAGATCACCGATGAATAGTACATGTACACTCAGTCGGACACGGCAAAGTTATCGTCTCTTAGTCAAGAGTAAAACACATCGGAAACATTCCAAATGTCGATTTTAAGATCACCGATGAATAGTACATGTACACCCGGTCGGACACGGCAAAGTTATCGTCTCTAAGTCAAGAGTAAAACACATCGGAAACATTCCAAATGTCGATTTTAAGATCACCGATGAATAGTACATGTACACCCAGTCGGACACGGCAAAGTTATCGTCTCTAAGTCAAGAGTAAAACACATCGGAAACATTCCAAATGTCGATTTTAAGATCACCGATGAATACCAAAGGCATATTCTAAATCATAAACAAATGGGAAAGTAGGAAAAGCTTCGGACAAGGTGAACGTACGGACGACTTCACCGCATGAACCCATTTTTGCTCCGCCAGATAAAACCCTTTGTATCTTTGTTGAACAATATCAATATAGAAATTTAACTTCTGGACTTCAAAATTCTTGATTTAAGATTCAAAGAATTATTCTTTTAAAAACATTTAACTTTATATCCCACTAATAAACTGAGTTTTAGAAATGGATAAAAACAGAGGGCGTATATCCTGAGTAAGTCCTGTGGACAGGAGTTTTCCAAGCTTTTCCAAGCAACTAGTGGGAGATTTACAAGATACATCACAGTTTTCCAAAAGCAAACGTGATACTGTTGTGTAAGGTTGTCTAAATAATATAAGAATTATTCATTTGTGTGGAGGATAAACATGATACGATTTTCTACATTCAATTCTGTACGTAATTTGAAAGTATCCATATTTATTGGTCACATATATTATAATATTATCGAGAAATAATAATTGTTTCTGAACGTTATCATATTCATAGTTTAAATATCTTGGAATATCAAGGTGTATAGTCGCGATGTACAAAAATGAAAACCGCATCAGGTACCGGGGCTAGTGGTCCTACCAGTGTAACTTTATTATTAAAACCTAAACTGAACGGACAGTTTTGGTTTGCTAATCTGAAGTGATAACGTATACACATGTACATGAGACTAGTGATCTCGGCTCCAAGACATGAATAAGGCCGTTGCATTCTTTTCATTAAAGAAACGATATACAAAGGCACATTTAGAAAACCGTATAACAATTCAAAATAGTTTAATTGTCATCAAGAAGACGGTAATGATTAACAATCTCTGGTATATGTTACTTTCGAATGAATACAGCATTGAAAGATATCAAAGTTTTCGAGGGGGTACCTAAATCTTAAAAGGTATGACATGATCAACGAGATTTATGTTACATCTTTGTTAAACGTTACACACAGATAAGTGATAGATTTTGTATGTCTGGCAGCTCTCAAAGATATCCAAAACTCCATCATATTTACTTAGGTACATTAGTTAAGGAAACATCTGGGTAAACGGACATAGGATCTGGTAAATATTTTTGTACTGGTCGCCACTGATTGGGTCAGCCTTGTGTCAGCATTATTTCAAACCTTGTCATGGTATAAATGGCCGAACATTTGATTCGAACCAGTACATCAACCGTGGAAGCCATGGCTACACGACTGACGTTTTGTCTCCTGGTACTCGGGTTAGCAAAAGGTTTTGAAAACGGAAATCGGAAAAAGGTATGTTCTCTCGATATTGTATTGGAATGAATAACTACTGCCAACGAAATAAATTTTTTCCTAGAGATTTGTTTAACGACCTTTACTATTACCTCTGAACAGAAAATTGTTTAACTAGTTCGTAATTCATAACTGAGCTTACTACACATAAGGTTTGGGGAAGTAGTTCATTTGACTACAACAATGTCTTTGTATCTTGCTGCAAATAATGGAAAATGCATAAAGGAGTTAAACTCATCCATTAGTATTTTCATTTTCTTCTAGTATTTTCATTTCTTGCAAAAGGATATGAATAAAAAGGTTTACAAAATTCTCAACCACATGTCGACAAACAGGGTTTATTGTAACACTAGATAAAATCATGATCTCAATTTAAGGTGTTAGGTTAGAATTTTATGACTTGAGCTAAACTGTGGGAAAAGAATGGTTTACTTCAGATTACGTACATTTTTCATTTCAGATAAACAATTTAATCTTTAATGTAATTTTAATATGTTGAGGACCAAAGTCTGTTTAAGAAATTTTTTGTTTTTCATTTTCAGAAAAGGTAATCTTCTTCAAAGCTTTCCTTTCAAAAGAAACAAAATATGAAGTAAAGAGCACAATCGTGTATTCAGATGTCAAACACAACATCGGAGGAGGCTACAACCTTTCTACAGGCGTCTTCACAGCCCCAGTCACCGGTAAGTCGTGTATTTAGCTGTTCCTAATCATACAATTAATTATACATTTCCAATTTGTCCTTTTTTCAATTAGCTATTAGATATTATACCGAAGCCGTGTCGAACTTTTCTTCTGTTACATTCCTTATCTGAAACAGTCCGACAAAGGCATAAGGACTGAACGGATAGAACATTAAGCTTATTAATTATCATGGGCTTTAGCCTAAACAGTCAGTTATGTCAATAACTATTGCTGTATTCGTTTCTGTCGAATGATTGCATTTCATTATATTGTTTCAGTATAAGCTCATCAGGATTAATAAATAATAAAACATTGTTTTTCCTTCGAAAAATATCCAATTGAAGTCGGTTTGAACAACTCCTGTGTACCTCACTGCCTGTTTGACCAGAAATATCGCAAAGCATGGCTTAAGTAGTATATATTATACAGAATTAAAATAAAGGTAGTTCTTCGTAACTGCTATGTGAAAGGAGCCCCTGAATACTGCTCATTAGAGTTCAAGTGACCTGGTTTGGTACCTGTCACCTTCATTACCTTAAAGAGCCACTCCGTGAGTTGTTGGAGTCATACATGCCAAACTTAAAGTCATAGTCTCATTTTTGCAAGGCAAATTGTTATAAATGCCGGACAAATAGTTCACCACTCACAAAAATCTTTCCCCTGACGTTTGCATCAATTTTCAGAACTCTGCAGGCATTCTAGCCCTCAATAATGAAGTTCAAACTACCCTACCCTACCCGAATATTATGTTTTTTGCGAGCGTTAGTACTTACCACGTCATTTCGCTAAGGCCGTGACGAAGAACACATAAAATTTCCCAGCTGAATATCCAATGAAAATAGCTAATAGCCTACGCTTTTTCAAATACAGAAATAACAAAAAGGTGGTAAACTCAGTGAAGAATGCGTCTGTCATAAGTATCGGCGCTGCGAAGACTAGATTTCCGGTGTTTCGTACTCGCGATGGGATTGCACTTGATTCGGTACCTCATCGGTCAGAAACGGCATACGCCAATAAGCTGCTTCATCCAAAATTGTAAAACGAGCATAAAAATGAAAATCTTTGCAAATGCGACAGGAAATATTTGTGTTAGTGATCAGATTTTGTTCGTGAAGAATAAGTAGTTCAGTTTAGTTGCCTTACAAAAATGAGACTATGACTTTAAGTGATATGACACCAAAAAGGTGTTATGTCGATATATCTTTGGTGAGGTCATATCTAAACGATGAGCCACTGACAAAAAACTGATCCAGGATATGTACAACAATACATCAACACGTGGTCAGATTTTCATTGGTTGCCTCTTTAAAAAAACACTCATTGAATTGATGTTCCTTCAGAACCCTACTTCACATGACAGCGTATAAATGGGACGTATTTGATTCGACTCATCACGTCATCATGGCAGCCATGTGTCTCGGACTAACGATTTGTCTTCTGGTAATCGGGTTGGCACAAAGTCTTGAAAACATTTCTGAGTCTCAAGTTGGTCAACTGAAAAGGAGCTCCTATCAAAATGGTATGTTCTATCTTATGAACTCCTGAAAATGCTATCAAAATATGTTTGTATTGCTGGATCGACGTGTATTTACCGGATTTTAAGAAACCAAAGGAAATAATGATTGATTTCAAATCCAGGGAAATACCGTTTGAACTTGTTGATATGAGTATAAGTACAAATGAAATCGTTTCAGAATAAAAGTACCTAGGTACCATCATTGATGATAACCTGAATTGGAAAAGCAATACCAGAGTTATAAAAAAGGGTTTTTACTCTTGATGGCGTTATTCAAGTTTTGAAAAGCTCAAAATGATTAAGATTGCACATTTAAGTTAAGAATTGCTTGCGCAAACTCGACCATCCTAAAAATCTAAGTTCAGCTACAGATGTGATTGAAATTCTGTTTTAATTATGTACTGAAGAATGAGAATAAGATTCAAGAGAAATAGCCCATGTATTTGGTTAACAGGCCTGTAAAAATGAAAACAATGTAGAAAGTTTATCAACTTAAGCCAAACCTAAAAGATAAATATTGTGAAAAATATCCAGTATCGAGGGCCTATGCAGCTTTTAGCATTTACCATTAAGTGAAAATACATTGATTTTAATTTGAACAAACGTAAACTGTGAAACTATAAACTATGTTTTGCAGATAAGGTGATCTTCTTCAAAGCCTTCCTATCCAGCAATTCAGTGAACGGTGTGAGAGATGCGATTGTGTTTTCAGATGTCCAACACAACATCGGAGGAGCCTACAGCTATTCTTCGGGAGTCTTCACGGCTCCGGTCACTGGTACGTCGATTATATCAGTAACGAAGTTCTCCACAATTATAAACCTCAATAAGAACTTAACTTTACATAAGGTGTTTTAAGAATACAAGCGTTTTATTTTGTAAAGATCCAAGAACTCCTTAAAGTGACATGCACTACGGTTCATGAATATTGTTTTTGGCTTACATAAAGTCAAAATATCATATGACATGAACAGGGCTGGTAACAGGGAGACGTTTATTCTTTAAATGGAGAGAACGGGACGGGCGATTCGCTGTGTTGGTCTAAGCAAAATTCGAAGGCGAATTTGTAGAGAGCGAAAAGTGACAATCAAAAGCTTAAATTGAAACCTGTAGTGAACTGACAACCACTGAAGAGACGGTTTTCCGATTTACGTGACTGGTTAGCAGCAGCATTTTGTAGTTTGCTTATCTGAGTCTTGATGGTAGCAGCTAGAAGAATCCTGCTCATAAATAGAGATATGACAAGAAACAGTGCCCATGAATAAAGCAGCTCTGAAAGAGATGGGAAACTTAATAATTCAGTGACGTGTCCAAATGCATAATGGTCTTTTACATCGTGAACTAATTTGGGTGTCGGAAATAACAGATGAATTCTGTAAGGCTGCAAATCCTGCTCTGTGTACAAAGGACAATAGATTCGGTCTTATCCCTTTTCAGTATTAATTTGTTGCCTTGTTGGCACAGCATCAGTTAATAACCAATTCTAGTACTCGTCCGTGTAAGATACTGCAGTGTTATATTTATATGGCGATCTTAAACTTATATTAGCACCGCCGTCACAGTGGTGGCCAAGAAGCAGAAATGTTAGACACTGTCGATTGACACTTGATTTTGGACGACGGGTAACAAACAGAGTACTAAACGTCCTACAATTTAATACTCTTTTGTTAAACTCGTGAATGATTTAGTATGAAACTCGCTTTCGCTCGTTTCATACTAAATCATTAACTCGTTTCACACAAATAGTATTAAATGGAAGGTCGTTTAGTATCCTCTATGGAGATAATTCTGTCCACGTGTCCTCAGATACAAGCATTGAACGATTATGAATAATAAGATTACTACCAGCCACTTATGTTCTTAATGAAGCTTCTCTTACTCGACAATAATTACCAGCTGCAAGGCTTCGTGTGTATTAAAATATCAACATAGACTTCCATCATGTTACTGATTTTTTTTATAATTTTGTCTACAGGTAAGTGAAACGTCTTCTAAAACTGATCAATGAATGTTACTTAAATACAATGAAGAGTCTTGAATTGAATGTTACTTTTCAGCTTGTCATCGTTACCTAATTTTGAAAGCAAGTTTAATCTGACACCGTTTATAAGATGAAGAAAAATAAACAAAACATAAGAAATATTTCAAAAGAGGTATATTTTATAAAAAATAAACACATGTGATGTTGATGTGCTCATCGTCAAACACTATTGCGATTAAGATCGACATAGGTTTTTTTTCTGATCTTTTTTAGTCCAAGTATGAATGTTCTTTAAATTCTGTTTTCGTATTTATGACAAGTGTAACAGTCACGCCATCTTAAATCGGAGGAAGCATATCGCCTAAGTTGCTAACTCTGAATGATACATATTGTCAATTACAGGTCTTTACGAATTCAAGGGTCGTGTGACAAAAATGTCTGGAGACGATACAGAAATTGCTCTATTCAATCAAAACGGACCGAGAGCAAGTTCAGTTTTGCTGAGAGATTGGGAAACCTATGGGATCAGCGCCATCATGAAGGTGGAGAAGGAGGAGCATGTGTATGTCAAGGTCAACTGGAGTAAATACAACAACAACGTTACTCTACGTTCTGGTTACTTCAACCAATTCACAGGCTATCTGATTCGTCAGCTGTGTTTTGAAATCTAAAACGTTTCAGATCATTAAAGTTTATCATTATCCAAATGCATAAGGTAAATTGTTTTTGTTGTAGTGTTATTATCAGATCATTAAAGTTTATCATTATCCAAATACATAATCTAAATTGTTTTTGTTGTAGTGTTATTATCAGATCATTAAAGTTTATCATTATCCAAATACATAAGGTATATTTTTGTTGTTGTAGTGTTATTATCAGATAATTAAAGTTTATCATTATCAAAATACATAAGGTAAATTTTTTTGTAGTGTTAAGTAACACTTTCTCATGACGCCATGCCGTTAACGCATGACGTAGTGTATGTCCAGGTTGTTTTTTTAGTGTTTATAGTATTTAATTTTGCTTTTATTAGTGTCATACCACAAATATGGAGATATTCATTCAAAATGACTATCATATTCAACTGAAAATGCCGAATCCATGAAAGAAATGTAATTCTTTTTATTACTTTCCCGTTGAAGATACCGCCGTTTAATAAACCTACAATGTTATTACACATAAGATTGTGTACAACAATGGTTATTCCTGCGATTTTCATGCTTTTCTTTGATATTATTCATCGAGTAATAAATAAAATACTAAACTCAGTCCCGTATAATTACATTTTTATGAAACTCGTGAATGGTATCGGTATCTAACTGGCTTTCGCTCGTTAAATACCAAACCACACACTCGTTTCATACATATGTTATTAAACGGGACGTCGTGTAGTATTCTCTATTTTACCAATCACATGAGTACATGACAGTGATGTAACCTATCAAAAGTTATATTATCAAATGATCTCTTACTCTTGCATACCGAAACTTGTTCACTTACTACTTTATCTTAGTGCATATATAATATAGTTTGGGTTTAGTTTGGACGTCAATAGAATAAATACAGTAGAACTGACAAAGGATCACACATTGTTCAAGCGTGAAATATTTTTTTTAACTATCTAAAAGTGATCGTCTGATCTCTCGTGCAAAAATTCGACTTTTGGCGTGACTAAATACACAGAAAGAGTAAAATCTTTCAAAATTCCTCTTTCAAAAACTCTCTGAGAAAAATGTCAACACAATCACAAATCACAATGAACTTGACAAGTGTTTAAAGGTGTTTTATGTTGTTTAAAGAATTTGGTAGTGTATACGATTGCGTTAAGATACAATGGATCTAAACTTTTGTACTGAAAATTAAACATTATCCGTTTCACTTTTACAATGCTACGATGCCTCAAAGACATCCGAAATTACAAGATTTACAATAAATGCAGATATGTGAACAAACCTTCTGTATGGAGCTGTACATTCTTAAGATAATTTAGCAAAGTTATCTTTGACTTATTGACGCGTGTCATTGTCCAGTTTTCGATCAAAAACGAGAATTCATAACATCATAGTGTCCCTATAATTCAGTGCTTCTCGATATAATGACACAATTTCAAAAGTTTAGCATATGTGACTCTTACAACTCAATGCGTTTCTCCTTAAGAAAGTAATCAGGTGATAATTCTAATAGAAGGGCACTGGCGGAATAGAAGATAGAAACTAACATTTTCAATTTCGTAACATTCACTGATCGTAACCATATTTGCCATAATGCTCACAAATGCACATTGAATATGTTTGAGATTCTAGAGTCTATAGTGGACGGTTTTGCTTTTAACAAAATCGGTCCGAAGCGTATTTGCTCAAGTGATAAGATGTGGTTTATCATACCCCTGATTGATAACAATTACACTATCTTTATCTCCGTCCGGAAACATTTCGTATAACCAGAAAAACTATTCATCTAATTCAACATACATGTACATATTCTAAAAGTAGGGTTGCAGTGCCAAATTGCAAGATATTTTTGAGGAAAGGACAAATTGCATATACTTTATACAGTCATTTCCTAAAATCGAAATTTATTTGATTGCAGAAAACTATTATTTCATATTCAGATTTGAGAAGTTACAAGCGATGTGACGAAGGTTTGAAATTTTGAACAATTTCAGTAATTTAAAGTTAGTCATATAATATTACCAAATTTGTTCAACCGATTGTGGTAAATATATTCATCCAATTCTTTTCTGATAATGCGCAACTCTTTAAAAGTTACTAGTAAATAAAAGATCATTTTATGAATGTTTGAATTTATGTTGTCATTCCACATCCTTTGACAATTTACTTGAATCATTACTGTGATTAAGTTAGACCTCTATTTTAACAAAAAGATCCACAAAATAACCGATGATTTATGAGATATACATATAGGTAGAAGATAAATGTAAACAAACTTAAAATAAATACATTACAAGTATCTTTTTAAAGGAAATAATATTGGCCAGTTTGCTTACAGATTGTCCAAAAACTAGCCACTTCACATATTGATGGATCTACTGTCATGAAAGAATTTTCAATAATGCATTCTGAATTCTATATAACTGAATTATTCACCCTAAAATAAATTTTATTACACTTTTTTGAAGTACAGCAAATCATACAAATCATTCGCAATAAATCATTTCTTTTGTACATTGTAGCAATGTCAGACTATGAACAGTACAGTTGATTGGGAATGGTCTGTGAACAAGTTATTCCAACCGGACCAGACCGTTACAAATTTGTTATAGTTACAGTTTGAAAAGGCAATCACTTTTGTTATATAGCGGTAGTTTGCCAACTCTCTATGGATATAGAATAACTGATTATGTCCTCTTATTAAGGTAACTTCTGAAATTAGCATCTTTAATGACATATTGCATTTAATGGATCATAACTTTTTGAAAAAAAAAATAGATGAACATTTCTCTTAGTGACATTCTCTCCCAACAGAGGTAGGGAGAGAATGAGAAAACTCTGATTGCATCCAATCAGCGTTCAACATTTCTAGATCAAGAAACGTTCGTATTAAGACAGAGGTTGTATAGGAATTAATGACGGAGCTACCTCTGTTGGGAGAGAATGCAGACTATATATGAGCAAATTAGGTTTTCTGTCATTAATCTCTTTAAGTAATGAATTAGTCCCAAAGCACTCTGCTTGGTCGGACAGCTTTGTCTTCAAATCTGAGACCTGTTAACGCAGATCATTAACTTCATCCTGCTGGATAGAAAATGCGTTTTCAATTATCTACACGGACACAAACTTTTGAATTTCACTTTTGATGTCAACCTTAGCGTTTTCTAGCTCTCTGGGGAGCTCCGTTTTGTTTCCTGGAACATTATTGGCACACAGTTTTGAAAACGTGGCTTAATCTCAAGTCGGAAACCTTAAAGGAAGCCCCCTTCAAACAAATATGTTTTCTCGATACTGCATTGGATTGATTATTACTGCCAACGAAATATATTTTCCCCAAAACATTGCTCAACAACGCTTACTTCAGCATCGTAATTCATAACTGAGTTAGCTACAGGTTTATTTTTAGGTACCAGTTCATTTGACTTCTACATTGTCTCTGGACACAAGTGTATCTTGCTGCAAATAATGCTTGAATAAATAAGGTAAACGGGGCGAAAACTTGTCAATTAGTATTTTTCTTTCAAAGGAAATTGATGGTTGTTTTCTATGGTTCGCCAGTGACATGTTCGTGGAACTTCTTAAACATTGAACACATCTAAGAAAGCAGTAAGATAAGGACTTAATGACTTGAGCTAATCTTAACGAATGATTTACTTCAGATTACCTATACATATTTCATTTCAGATATACCAGTTAATCTTTAATATAAATGTTTTTAACATGGTGAGCAGAAAAATATGTTAAAAACATTTTTATCATTTTCTTCAAAGCCTTGCTGCCAAAAGAAACAGGATATGAAGAAAAGAACACAATCCTGTTTTCAGATGTCAAACACAACATCGGAGGAGGCTACAACCCTTCTACAGGCGTCTGTCTTCACTGCACCGGTCTCTGGTAAGTCGTGTATCTAGCTCTTCCTAATTATACAATTAATATAAAACATTTCTAATTTGTTCTTTTTAAAAAATATCTATCATCAATCTCTCAAAAGCCTGTGTCGAACCTTGCTGCTAATCTGAAACAGTCCGACATGGACACGATGCCTGAACGGCTATAGGGTAAACAGTGACGTTAAAGGGTCGATTCTGACAATTACTAATGAAATACTTCAATGAAATTATGAAATTACATCACAACAAAATTAATAAAACATTGTTTTCCCCCGAAAATATCCATTTGAAATCGGATTGAACAAATCCGTCGTACCTCGCTGCCTCTTTGACCAGAAATACCACAATGCATAATGGCTAAATTAACTTACATTATACAGAATGTACTTGAAGGTAACTCATCGTAAGACTGCCAAGTGCAGGAGCCCCTTAATACTGCTTGATAGAGGTCAAATGACCTGGTACGCTTTTAGTATGGGAGTGTTATCGATAGACAAATTGATATTAATTAAATTGCTTGGGAAATATTCAGTTCGTGTTAAATACAAGTTTAGTAATTGATAATGTTGTCCTACTATACTTAGGTAATATTCTACCTGATACCTCTTAACGAATATTTATTCTATCCAAACCTAATTTGATTAGATAAAAGTTACTTAAAGGAACAGTAAATATAAATGTTTTCAATTGCAATACAATGAATTTAATCAATGGAAACGAATTTAAAACGATAAGTTATATGAGTTCATTTCCTTACCTCAATCATTAAAAGGTGTTGACACAAAAGTGGCCGCCAGTGGTATTGCTTGAAACTTGATTATGTATTCTACGATTACGGATGACCGGGTGAGTAATGAGAAGTTTTTACCCTTTGGAACAAACTATAGTTTTTATTTGAAAATATTGATCTTTAAAGAAAAAGGTGCTATTTCCCTGTCATGTTACTGATATTTATATATATAATTATAATGAATAAATGAATATGTACTTGCAGGTCTGTACGAGTTCAAGTGTCGTGTGACAAGAACGACAGGTGCAACTGCAGAAATTGTCCTCCTCAATGATAACAGGCCCAGAGCTGGTACAACGTTTATGAATAATTGGGAAACCTATGGAATCAGCACAGTCATGAGGGCTGAGAAAGGAGACCATGTGTCTGCGATGGTCTATTGGAGTGTTGGTAAAAACCCGTTACCTTACGGTCCGGTTACTTCAGCCAGTTTTCAGGCTATCTTATTCACCAAGTATAATTCCATCCATTTAAGATTTCAAACCACTGTTGGGTGATAGATGCTAATTTAAAATGGCGGCTGCATTAGCATAAGTCTTGTGGATATGAATTTTGCCGAGATATGTTTCATGTTGCTCTACATTAACCAATTTAAGGGCACATTTGTCCTAAAAAAGTAAATGTGAATTTATTTATCATTTATTCATTATTTGTAAAATAGTTGGTTATCATTCAAACTTATGACTTAACATTACTAAGTTTAAACATTGGTAAAGAATGTTCTCTCGTTATGCTAAAAATACACCAAAAGGCGGATCTTAACGAGACCGTCTCATTTAGCTATACAGAGAGTTTTTAAAGCCCAACCTGTTTCAAATACTCCAACCTTTACGTATCCTTATCCTCTAAAGTACAGTGTCCAAGTTATTACATATATATATATCAGTGAATGCCTTACTTTCAACAAAACTGAACCAAAACAAGTTTCAACAAAACGTGTCACTATCATCGTACCTGTACTTCCTCTGTGACAGAGGGCTTTTCTGTCAAAAGTATCTAAAACGTGATTAGTTTTGGAATAATTATTATGCTAAGAGGTTTCTTTTATATTTAAACAATGTAGGTATAGAGAAAACAGAAGCATAACGGTATCCTTAAAAATAAAACAATATTATATAAGTTACCATATTAAAAATTTGTGGAATTCCGACGAATTACAGAGATCTTCCAGGCTCCGCTATGATATACACTGCCATTTTTGACCATCCATTCCAGTCTCAGAGTAAATCCTTTCATATTATCATCAGAATCATCGAAACTTCCAAAAAAGTTGTTATTATTTACTTTTATCGCTAAATATTTAATACTATTAAAATTTTCAGGAACCTGAATAAAGTATCTTCATGTATAACATTTTGAAAAAGAGATATGGTATTATTTCTATATGCCGTTTCAACCTCAACAAACATGTTATCATTTTACAGCAGAGGTTAAAGATTCATAATCTATATTACATAGAATCGGTTTCACTCGAATGATACAAATGTGCCTTGCGACACTGTTTGAGAACAATAGAGGCAAATTGTTCAGGATATGCAAATAAAAAAAGACGATTTAGTATTAGGAAACTACAACTATTCAACCTTATTTAGACCTCACAGTTTCTATGCTAGATCATTTGACCAAGCAACGGTAATAATTTACATTTATTACTCGCCAGTGTCAGAAACTGCAGTGTTATATTATTCGGCAATATTACAGATTGTAATACTGTGCGTATGACGTCACAATAGTGTGTATTTGTGACGTCACAATGTAGCCACTCCGTCATAATGACCGCGGAAATGTAATTTTCAGCACACTGTCAGCACTTATGCTTGATTTATGTAAGCAAGTAATAGAGATAGTAAAACTAGTCAATCTTTTCTAAACCTTACAAGTTCTTTTCCAGGTTATTTCCCCCAAAAAGGCTATGATTAACAATTTTGTGTTATATAATCTTATGAAGTAAAAAAGCCATTAAATCGCGATGCATTTTGAAGTTGTAAGGAAGTATATAAATTCATAAAAAGCCATATGATATCAGCACTTAGTAACAACAGAAAGTGAGAAACCTTCTTGGATTGCAGTATATGTAATATCTACGATGAACACCTGTCAGTAAACTGATAGAGGATATGGTGAAAGTTATCTCTACACGCGATACGACTTCACTTGGTTGCGTTTAATTGACATCATGATAAACAATCACTGAATCATTTATTCTCAGGCCCTTACATGCCAGGGTATAAATGGGCCGCATTTGATTCGACTCACCACGTCATCATGGCAGCCATTTCTCTAAGACTAACATTTTGTCTTCTGGCAATCGGGTTGGCACAAAGTCTTGAAAAGGTTGCTGAGTCTCAAGTCGGTCAACTGAAACGAAGTTCCTATGGAAAAGGTATGTTCTATCCTTTGCACTTCTGAATGAAAAATGAAAAATGTGTTTGTATTGCTTAGTAGAAAATGTTTACCAGAGATTCAGTAATGATTTTTTCTCTGTATAATAAAAAACAAGGAATTACAATTGATTTCAAATCCAGGAAAAGCCGTTTGAAGTTGTTGTGTATAACTACAATTTAAATCGTTTCGAAAGGTACCATCATTGATGATAACCTGAATTGGAATCGCAGTACCACAGCTGCGTTACACAAAATGGTTTGCACTGTTATTCAAGTTAAGAAATAAGAATAATTAAAAAAGTGGATCTGAGTTAACAAAAACGCTTGCGCCATCCTCGACCATCCTGGGCCAATATGTGATAGTAACATAATACCAACACGAGAAAGGAAGGTCATTTGAGATCAATTATATGTATTTACACTGCACCATCACACTCAGCTTATTTACATTTTTTTTACAAACTTTCAGATGTGCCTGGCAATACGTGTAACATAATTAGATAGTCATTCATAGCATCTAGTGTTTCATTTCTAAAGAATGAAAAACGAAAATCTAGAAATTACTCATGTGACCTATACCAGCATATGAGTTGATGTGAATGTTAGTATTGATTTATCATTTATCCAAAACTTAAAATCTATTTTATGAATTGGCTTTTGTTTCATGTCATGCTCTGAATGATGTAAGAAGAAATCTCTTTTGGGTAATAAAATGTAATATCATAATTCAACTCAGTAGTTACTATTTTCAGCAATAATTTCATCATGCCTCGTAACAACCCTATCATGATTGATGACACAAATGTTGTTTCAATAGGATGAAATGAATTTAACTGTGTAATGTAAATGACACGACACAAATGCTCTTAACCTGTTGTGGTCAAACTATAGGCAATGAATATGATAATATATGAATGCTACCAGATACAAACTTAGAGATCATATACATATATATATATATATATATATATATATATATATATATACTTAGAACAAAAAGTTATGCGCCACCAGAATTTAAACTAAAGTTGAACAAATACACGTAACTCACATGTATCCCTGATTATAGAGATGTTTAAATTGGTATCTAGTGGTAATAAGGGTGTGTCGACTTGACAAAATTGACAACAATAAGTGGATTGTTTAACATTTTACTGACTCTATATACTAAATTCCAAACAGTGTGTTTTTCAGCAATTGAGCAATGAAAACAACTATTGCCATATCTTTTATATAAGTCGATAAAACATAATGAGACTGTCTTAATAGGTAACATTGCGGCCTTAAGAAGAGTGTAAACCAGTGTTCAGTCAATAGCGAGTGTATGACCCTTGTGCATTGTTGACATGATTGACCCTTCTCGACATGGTACGTATCAGTCTCTGAATGACTTGTTGAGGATACGTATACGGCGACCAAGAAGATCCCACAGATGTTTTATCGGGTTCAAGTAGGGACTGCAAGCAGGCAACGGTAACATTGTTATGGCTTCCCGCTGTAGAATCTGTGTTATCAATCTGGTTCTCTGGGGTCTAGCATTGTCACCCATGTAAACTTGTCCGTTACGAAGAGAGTGGTTGTCAAACACGAATTTGCCATCCACAGTATGCAATAGCATCCTACACTCATCAGACCAATGGATCCGGCGCGCTGATGCCAAATTCCTACCCACCCTTGCTCTACACCACCTTAGATGTTCATTAATGGGCCGTTGTGTTAATTTCACACGTTTGAGAGGTCTATGTGACCGCCGCTCGATGGCGATTCCTAATGGTTGATATGGAAACCCTCCTGTGGGTAATCCAGTTATCCCTCAGTACTGGGGCACCAGTAAAGGGGAGGTGTCTACAACCCGAATCAGTGCTCTGTCTTCACGTACAGACATTACAGATCTCACAAGTCTTCCACATCATTGGTTTGGACCTTTCTTTTGTACCAAACGTGTGGTAACACTGTGGTGATACCCCAACTCCCTAGCAGTAGCTCTGGAGGACATTCAGCCATCCCGCATACCAATTATTCGCCCCCCTTCCCGTTTGAAATCTACGCCTTGCAATAATTGAATCTCAAACTTATATGCAATCATTTGTTTGTGGAGATAACGGACGATATTGTTGCCATCTAAAAAGTTGATTTCTTTAACTACACGAGCTAATGCATTAAACTCGTCGCACGAGTAAAATGTGAGTTTCAAGACCATTTGTGATTGTCTGCATCAATGTATGGGGAGTTGTTTATGCCATAATACAACTTCGATATAATTTTCGACAACATAAAAAGTTATTCTCAATTGAAATAAGTGGTGCTTAACTTATGAACATATTCGATTGGCCAAATAGTTATCACTGAATTAATACGGTAAACAATAGAAAACTTGGAACAATGGAACAAACGTAAACTATGGAAATATGTTTTGCAGATAAGGTGATCTTCTTCAAAGCGTTCCTATCCAGAAATACAGTATATGGAGTGAGGAGCACGGTCGTGTATTCAGATGTCCAACACAACGTCGGAGGAGCCTACAACCCTGCTTCAGGAGTCTTCACAGCTCCAGTCACTGGTAAGTTGTCTAAAGCAAAATAGAATAAACAAAAAACAAAACCCACTCATGTAACCAAGAAGAGTTAACAATCGTTCTTGTTTAACTGACTGTTCATGGGTTCTTCTCAGGTAAGCACTCATTAGTGGACAATAATTTTAAACAAGACTATTATGGAATTTATCCTATAGTATTTTTAAAATGTGTGACAAGGGTCAGATGAATGGTACACATAGTTATACGGGAATGGTTGTCTAAAACTATATTTACATAGGCCTCTGCAGGTTTAATGGAAATATGTGCTATCCAGTAGTTATCTGATAAATTTTAATCTAAACATATCATATTCAAACTGCAGGTCTGTATGAATTCAAGGTTCGTGTGCAAAGAACTACTGGGGTAGATGCAGAAATTGCCCTCTTCAACCAACAGAGGATTAGAGCAAGTACTGCTTCTATCAGAGATTGGGAATCTTATGGAATCGGCACCATCATGAAGGTGAAGAAGGGAGATCACGTGTTTGTCAAGGTCAGCTGGAGTAATAACAACAACCATGTTACTCTACGGTCTGGTCACTTCAACCAATTCACAGGCTATCTGATTCGCAAACTGTGATTTAAAACGCTTTTGGATTCAAAGCGTTCCAATAAAAGATGTCATGAAATTTCGTCATTATTCAAAACGCTGTTGTTGTTGTTGTTGTTGTTGTTGTTGTTGTATGCATGATGCAGAGCCTGGAACGCATGGAATACCTACAGAGTATGTTGTTGGAGTCAAATATGTCAAATTTCATAAATGGTGTTGTTATATCGAGAAGTGATGGTTGTTTCAGAAATCATATTCCTAATGCTTATCAGTCCAGTAATAGCGACAATAAACGGGCTGATGTCGTGCTTTATGATCGAAAACCGGACAGTGGCGTGCGCCAATAAACAAACGTAATTTCGGAAACTTGTTTACAGCAGACATAAAGACAAACATTGGTTCATAGTGTTAAGTGGGTCATTTAACTAATATGCACATTAATTGGTCACATCACTTCGAAGTTGCAAGTTTAGGGAGCAGATTTAAGTTCACGTCATAACGTATTAACTCTTATTCAAGCCACATTAGAAATCATGAAACATATTCACTTTGTCACTTAAGTGAAAAGGTGCAGAAATTAAAACTCGCTACTGAACGGGATAAAGTAAGTCAGTAACCTTTTGCCTCGAAAAAGTTTTTCATCAAAACTAACGTAAGTGTAAAGAAACTAGTAATTGTCATAAGTTAAAGACGGTACGCCTCAATTTAATTTGGAAGTTTTAACAACCCTTTTTTTAGTAACACTGCAGAGAGTAAATACGGTAACGGAAATTGCACTAGTTTTCCGAATGTTTGTAATATAATATATGAAATACATTCTATTGATAAGAAAATGTGTCATTGAAATATTTGAACAAAACTGCAAACACTCCGTGCTTCCAAAGGAAAACTTGTGTCCATTCTACCCAGTAAAGCCAGATGGACTTAATGACATGGCAGGTCCGTTCATTAGTATTAAGCTTTATACAAAATGTCATGTTAAAAAGGTGAAGTGATCATGAACTATAAGGGACCTGTGATTCTTTCCATTGGGTTTGTAAATTTTATATAAAAATATAGCCCTTACTCGACGTAATTTTCTTCATGGCCCTTCACTTTTTAAGGTGTATTTTCTTTCATGACCCCCCCCCCCCCCCCCCCCCCAATTTAAAAAAAGAAATATCTACAAAACATCTTGAAATTGGTGTTTTGAAAATTTATGTTCGGTTCTACATTCACCATTTTTTCTGACACTTTTAAAAAAGTTTCTCCTTTGAAAATAACACTTGAAAACGAGCCCATTTATCCTTCCATAATGGGTTGACACGGGACAGACCAAGATCGGGAAGACTGAGGGTAACAACTGCGGCCGAAGATCCTTACATCAGGCCAATTCACCTCCGAAACCGATTCGTAGCGGCGACATTAACAGCGGCGACGGCACTCGATCGTGTCATCAACACAAGAACAACCCTTCGTCGACTTCGTTTGGATGGTAAACGAGCCTACCGCCCCTTCCGTGGAATGGCTTTGACCCGTTTACACCGTTAACGCAGATTACGATGAACATTTACTGTACGCCGGAGGCAGCGACGTGACTGGGAGAGGGAGCTGTTTACAGACGAGAGCAGGTTTTGCCTATTCCGGAACGATGGCAGGGTTCGAGTTTATGGACGAGGGGGCGAGCATCTCCCGCCAAACTGCAATAGAGAGGTTCACCCGTTTGGAGGCGGAAGCAACATGGTGTGGGGAGGGATTTGTGGCCAAATAACGACGCCGCTGGTTGTTCTGCGAAGGAATCTGACTAGCCAGCAATACATTGATGAGGTACTGAGACCTATCGTCGTTCCTTTCATCCAACAAGAGCCAAGAAGATTGATATTGCAACACGACAACGCAAGATCTCACACTGCCTGAATTGTTTGAGACTACCTCGAGAACGCCAACGTCACTGTTTTGCCGTGGCCAGCCAACTTACCAGATATTAACCCCATTGAACACCTTTTGGATCACCTTGACTGCCACTTGAGACAACTGGTGCCACCTCCAAACAACTTGAGCAAGCTCTGTTAAACATATGGAACAGGATCCCTGCTGACGTCATCCGACGCCTGAAGACTTTAATGGGGAGGCGTGTACTTGCTTGCATGGATGCCCAGGGTGGTCACACTCGCTACTGATGACAGACGGCGTGATTCCTGTGTCTACTGAGAGTTTCAATGCTCTTGTCATTTAACTCCACATTTGTGTAATTTATAATATTGTCCCCCTGTCTCTTTCCTTATGTATTGGGGAAAATTAAATGCCGATATTTGGATGCCTTTTAAAAGAAAGAAAGAGAATATTAAGAGAATATTTGAAAATGATTTCTGTTTATAAACCTATCATCAGAATTGTCATATTTGCATTAATTTTATTTTATAGACTTAAAAAATGAGTGAAACCTTTCTTTTGTCTGTTAGTTTAGTAGTCTTAGCAACGTCAGGTACATATGTATATGGATGATGGTTGAAACCTGTTCTGAGGTTGGTGAAGCTAGCATGTATATTTTGGAGATATGCCTTGAACAAAATTACTTCCTCATTAGCGCACCGTGTATAATGTCCAATTTAAAACAATTAAATTCATAAAAAAAAAATTGGCTGACACGTTCATTACTTTGGATTCTAGAATGTATAGGTTGGGAGATAACCTCTGGATGACATGATTTCTTCAAAGCCCAAAAGTTTAAAATCTCTAAATATTTTGAGAGTAAAGGTACGAAGAATGCTAAAGGCGAAGCTTCACTCAATAGGGGTTAAATCATCAAATTTTATATAATTCAAACTATTAGTGTCTGTGTAACAAAATATATCTAAAATCTAAAAAAAATTGAAGGTACATGACATACATATACTAAAGGCACATCTAGGGATCATAGAAATACCTGTTACATGTTACATCCAGATATTTTTTAAAATATCGCTATGTTAAGAAATTTGCACAAATCAAGTTATTTGAATAAGTGTTAAGGTTTTATAAATTTGTATCACTGAGATATATTAAAATAATCATTCAAATATGAATAATTTGACTTGCTTTTTAAACTGTATGAGTCTACTCATTGACAAAAATGCATCTAGGTTGTATAAAATATAGTAAACAGTAACAAACGTCTTTTTTTTATATATATATAATTACTTGTATGAAACCGTCAGTCCAGCAGATCTTCTTTTCTACTTTTTGTTCTATAAATAACAATAAATAAGGGAGACAACTCATGGTGATTGTTTATATAAGCATCAGTTCTTAAGAAAATAAAATTGTCTTGCTCAAATTCTTGATCTTTTTCATTTAAAAGATCTCCATGATAATGTTTCAATCCCTCTTTCAAATCCTAAAGAAAGGTGGTTTTTAAACTGACACTCAACAACAAAATTTCTTATTTTTTCATGACCCTCTCCTTGTGGCTGTATTTTTTCTGACCCTCCCCAAGATTGGAAACAAAATTTCTCAACTGATCAATTTCGCCAAACTTTCAATAATTTGATGTTGCAGAAACAAAGAGCATGTTGTTGGAGTCAAACATATCAAACTTTATAAATAGCGCTATGTTATCGAAAAGTAGTGGTTGTCCCTGTAAATACCTATTTTGTTGCCGATCAGTTCAGTATAGAAACAATAATCAGGTTTAAGTTGTAATTTATGATCGAAAACGGGACAATGACTCAAAATATATGTTGATGGTGGATTAATTAACTTACATTCAAGTAAATTAGATGTAAAATTCCGACATTTTAACATCTGTACGGCGGTTTTTCTATAATTATTGAAAACGAGAAAATATTATAATTTTGGTATTCAGAGATAGAAATGCACGTTTGGGGACGATGTTTGATTTGAACTGAAGACAAATTGTATTTGGCTCTTATTTCAGCAAAATAAGAATATATGAAACATTGACGTTGTCGATTGACGATTGGCTTATTCACTATATAGGGACGAATACAAAGCGAAACATTTTGAGAGTGAGGTGCAACATATTTTAAAATGGTTGAAAGAATGTGAACATGTTGCACTGTTTTTAGTGGTTTATGTCTCTTTGTTTACCTTGCTTATCTTGCTGCAAAATGGCACCTTACCATTGGCGGATCCGAGAACATAAGGAAAGTGTAATACGGAACTAAAATTAAGTAAATATTAACATAAAAATCAAAAGAATATGCTTAATAGTTAACTAGATTGTAACTTGTGACACCCATTGGGCGCACCCCGCCCAAAAGAAAGTCCTGTGTCCGAAGATAATTGACACCAGACCAAAAAGAAATAATTATGCAAATCTGCAAGAAACATGAATGCATGAATGATCGATAGTAATCTCAGAACTATTTATCTATTTTTCATTTTCGACAAAGAGGAAATATCGAAAGAGGGAGGAAGGAAACAGATGATCGTGACTACATACTACTGTTTATATCATGCGTCTAGTTACCATTCTCTCCCAACAGAGGTAGCTCCGTCATAAATTTCTATACAACCTCTGTCTTAATTCGAAGGTTTCTCGGGCTTCCGGCACTTTCCCCTATCGGGACAATATTGCAACTAAAACTATCTGGCTATATTTGATGTCACATAGGCCTGTGCAATGAAACAGTCGGAAAATGAGGCGTTTGTTTTCTGTAAAGACGACTCAAAGTGCAAGGTGCATATTCGACTAAACTAACTAACTAAAAATAAAATAACTTAGGCGATTTGAATGATAACCTTTGAAACGGCGTCGCTGATTGCGCAACTAACTTTGATTGCATCCAATCAGCGTTCTACATTTCGTGCACAAGAAACCTTCGAATTAAGACAGAGGTTGTATAGAAATTTATGACGGAGCTACCTCTGTGGGGAGAGAATGGTAACTAGACGTATAATATAATCTTTACTTTTGGTATTGACGTCTATTTTATTATCATTACAACCAAAAAAATATAATGATAAGGCATTTGAGAGATAAAGATGCAACCTCATACTTAAGTCAGGACATATAGAAGTTTGGCTCTTATTCAGAAAAAAAATGAAACATAGTTTGTGTCACTTCAAGATTCACGGTTGGCGGACACTAGCTGCAAATTATGTTCAAGAACAGAACAAATTTATTAGATATTTAAGTGATCGACAGCGTCATAAATAAAATTCGTCTATGAGTTATGGACTTTAATTGCACCATAGCCTGAATATAATGCAATAAGAAAAATCGGAAAATAGAGTATAAATGCTTTTGGATATTGTCCAGTTTAATGTCATTACGACCACAACGTAAATTACTCTCGTCCAAACCGTAAAAATCAATGAACATTTTGATAGATGAAAACATCTTCAGACTTTTACTTAGTGTTCGGAAAAAAATTGAGGCTTAGATATGTACCAAGATGATTTAAAGAATTCTTAATTTTTATGTTGAATTGAGAAGAAACAAATTTGGAAATTGAGTTTAATTGGAATCGTTCATATCATAGTGTAATTTTTGTGTTACCTTTGTCATCGGAAAATGTTTCGGTTTGGTAAATTATATCTAAAATATAAATATACAAAAATTAGTTTGAGATGCCTTTGAGGTATCGTAGCGTTGCGAAAAAGAAACGTATAATATTGAATTTTCAATACACATATGCAGATCCATTCTTCTTTAAGGCAGAGGTTTATCGTACCCCACAATTACCCGTAACAGTTTTGGCAGGTCATTGGAGTAACCAGGGGTCAAAATTCCGAAAACACTAATTTTTATTTTTCTCCATAAAATCCTTTATAAGATATCAACTTCTTAAAAATTTAGCCATGTTTGTTTCTTAGCACAAATTAATGTGATTTTGTTGGTTTTAATCTCAAAGAGTCGATATGGAACATTTTATTCGACATTTAACGAAATCGAAATTTTGAAAATGTGACCCCTCCTGTCTATATCAATGTGCCACAATTCAAATTTTTGCACGAGTGACCAGACAATGTCAAAATGAGTTTAAGAATGGCTATTTCACACCTGGACAGTGAGTGATTCATTGTCAGCCTTGCTGAAGTTATTCTATTGACGTTGAAACGAAACCCAAATTACATGATATTTGCACTACGATTCAGTGGTGAGTGAACAAACTTTCGGTATGCAGCTGTATGTCAGTGTATAAAATGAACAATGGTGGACATAAGGGCAGGTCTTCTTTTCAACACTTGTTTGTGCACAGGCTGTTACGGCAAAGAGTTTCAGCAAATATGACAAAAACAGATAACATTTCATGATGCAACGATAACAATGTGTGAGAAACAGAGTTCTCCATCAGCTGGTCCTTAACATTCTGTTCCGTTTGGATAGTCTGTGAACTTGTCACGGAAGCTGAATTATGTTTTAGCGCCTGGGTTGTAATTTAAGTAGTTTTATTCAACAGCTTTCGTAAACTCATCTGAAAAAATACGTTCATTGAGGAAAGGGTATAGATCAAATCCATCTACATGTTTGAAATAAGAGGTACCAACTTGACAAGACCTTTTTATTGTTATTTTTCCCAAACATTTGACGTTTCAGTATTCATTTTTTGCTTTTGCATATATCTGATTATCTGTTTGAAGTATACGTAAAGTGAAAATATATTTTATACAGCCTGTTGTTATCAATATTGGCTGAATTTGACACGAACGTAAAGGACCGTTTGGTAAATACATTGAACAGAACACATGAACCCCTACCTCCCTCGCTACCGAAAAATAGAAAAGCAAAATACAGAATAAAGCAAAACAACAGTCACCTGAATGTTTTAAAAACTCCAAATGCGGTATTTTTAGCTCTGAAATGTTTTGACGACACTTTGAAACAGTTTTACCAAATGAAATAGGACTGATTTAAAGGACATAGGCCTTAATTATGATATAAATGTTTCACAGAATTTATTTCCGATGTGTGACGCTCAATAAAAAAAATAACACGCAAATATTAATTCAGGAATTCACATGATAATAAGGCAAGAACATTTGTTGTAATAAGTAAGTTCAGGTATCAAATTTTCTTTAAACATGTGAAAATCATTCCTATGAAATAATTTGCTCTATGAATAAGAATCAAATTATCAAAGTATATTCCGAACAAGACATCAAAATACTGAGAGCAAACTATTGAACCTATATCTTAATATAGTACGTATACATTAATCTAAACTAAGACTTCTATTGAACATATTTGCGTTTCCTCCCGTCAGTAATAATATTTGAAAAATATAGTTTTGATCTTTTACACCAATATATATTCTGAAAAGATTAAAAAAATTCTTTGATGTGTTTTTCCTTCTGATTTTAAAGATAAATTTATATTTGAAAGAAATTTTAATACAAATATTTTTATTCCATGTTAAAACAATGAACAAATGTGCTGGGATATTTACCATTTATCAACTTTTATGCAACCTGGGTCCTAAAAGATTATCATGAAATCTTTTTTGTATAAAAGAAACCGAGAAACACTAAAACTATTACCTTGTTGACATCAGAAATCATATGTACGAGGGGAAGTCAATAAGTTCAAAGAAGTGGATTTAAAACAGAAGTAAATGGTTGTGATATTGTAAATTTTTTCCAGAAGTAATAGTATAGAGTATTACGCCTTTAATAACAATGGAAACAATGAGAACCTGTCAAATGCCCAATATGTATTATCTGTTACGATAAACGTACATTTCCGATTCGGATGAAATCCTTGATAAAAGAAAGATTTTCTTAGTTACATGGTATATGTACGAGGGGAAGTCAATAAGTTCATAGAAGTGGATATAAAACAGAAGCCAACGGTTGTGATATTGAATTTATTTTTCAATACAATCTTTCTCGATGAACTTTGCCCATTTTTCTTTGGGACTGTCCATGCCCTTGCGGTAGAAGTCTTCTGACTGACCCCTCAGCCATGCCTTGGTAGCTGCCTTTAGTTCGTTATCATCGCCAAAACTGGTAACACGTTAATGTGATAACAAATTGCAAAATGGATAAAAGTCGCTTGGGGCCAGACCTGAATTGTAGAGGGATGGTTGAGTTGCTCAAAGCCACATTAAAAAGTTAAAGTGCAGCATGTGCATTACGACTCTTGTGCACTGGAGCGTTGCCATGAAGAAGCATAACTCTAGCAGTCAACATGCCACGTCACTTCTTCTTGATCGCCGCTCTCAGTTGTTTCAACAAGTCATCATGATATTGCCGACAGAAAGGTGAGTTCTGAACTTCTTGGGCGCAGGAAAGTGCTTATGCTTCCATTGCCGGGATTCTTGCTTGGTGTCAGGGTCCCAGTGACGAATCCACGTTTCCTTTCCTGTAACCAGACGGGAATGAAAGTTATCGGGATCAGCATTACAGATGTCCAAGAGCTCACGACTACATTCAACTCTCTGGTGTCGATCTTGTTAATTTAACTTTCGTTGCACCCAACTACAAACGCCTTTTAAATGTGCAAGTTCACATGAAGTATGGTGCAAACACTTCTATGATAAATTCTACAATTTGAAGATATCTCGTTCACTTTAATTCTACGTTTGGACATGATAAAACCCTGGAACCGTTCAACAATATAATCTGTAATGGCTTCAACGTTTCCGTAGGTCATAGTCCAACTCAGCTGACCAATTTGCAACAGAACAATAACTACAATAACGCAATGACCATACATTTATGTATTTCGGTCGCATTCACCCTCCTTTCGTGAGAAACCTGATGACCGCACAATGATCAGTTTTAAAACTTTCCATGATTAGAGGAGGGTACCCGTGTTCAACGGGATGTCAATAGTCGGGAAGGGTTGTTTATGTCTGTAAACTGTCGTCAGATGGCCTATATCACTGATGACATTTACGATGAAGTCTTCATAGGTTTAACAATACATGCTTCAATGAACTTATTGACCTCCCCTCTATATCGCTCAAACCAGTTCAATATGGTTGAGTGCATCTGTTATTAGTTTAAAGATAGATATTTGACTTGCTATTCTCGCTTTGGTTGGTGATTGCTTTTATATGTGTTCAAATAAGAAAAACATGTTCAATATTTGTTTATTTTACATCTACGGAGACGGTCTAAATTAAGTTGTAAATTGTACAGTGCCCGACTAATGACTTTGCTTCTATGTATGGAGTTATATATGGCTCGATATATTGCAGGTGGTTCAGCGATTAGTAGTAAGCATTGTTGAAAATTGCACGTGGTGTTTTGACGACATGTTTGAGCACATCACTCCCTATATATAGCATACACAAAAGGGTATAAATGGGGCGCATTTGATTCGACCCGTCACATCAACACGGCAGACATGGCTCTCCGACTGACATTTTGTCTTTTAGTACTAGAGTTGGCACAGAGTTTGAGGAACGTTGCAGAGTTTCAAGGCGGGCACCTGGAACGTCGGTCTTCTAACTCAGGTACGTTGTCACCCTTTCTTTTTCTAAATTAGTAATCAGAAACAACATTGTATCATATGTTAGTTTAATGCAGTTCAAGTCAAGTCAAGTGTGTTTATTCATGTTTGTAGGTCATAGCCATTTCAATAATACCAAATTTTCAGTATTTACAATGGTCATAATTGAAGTAATATTTGTCTTCTGTTTAGGCACATATATGAAACCGTATTTACATACATTAAGCATTAGCGCTTCATTCTCCGTCATCATGAGGCACTTACACTTAAACATATTTGGAAAAACACACAAAAAGTTTGAAAAATACAGTCATCTTAAGTCATTTTACTGTTCACATACAAGTAAGAAATGATATTCATTTTCTACATCACATTTACACAATGGACAAGTTCTTAAACAATAATCAATATTGGACCATCTTCCTTCACATGCATTCTTGCTTCAAACCAACAGGACAGTCAAAGTAATTTGTACATCGGTTATTATTCAGTCTTACACATGCTTTTACTAATGTATATATTCCCTGGAGAGCTTTCAACATTTTCCCACCCAGACCTGTATTTCTTAAACTTGTCCACAATTTGATACGATTAACAGAATCAAATGCCTTTTTAGAGTCAACAAATGCGACATATATATTTTCATTTCTTAGATAAGCACTTCTGTATTAAGGCATTAAGAGTGAATAAATGATCGACAGTTGAATATCCCTGTCTGAAACCAGCTTGCGTCTCTTGAATCTTATCCTTGATATTTTCCCAATTTGAAAGTCTAGTATTAAGTACACTGGTATATATTGTACCTACAACACATAATAAAGACAACAAAAATATTATCCATGCATTCGGTGTTTTCGTTGGCTGAAATATTGCAAGGTAGTTTTTGTTGCAATATTGTGAATCTAAGGGAAACTGCTGGAAACTCGAGAAGAGCTCTTATTATAACTGAGTTTTTATAGGAATTAATGACGGAGCTACCTCTGTGAGGAGATAATGCTCTACCCCGGCCGATTAACTTCATAGTATATCATCTTTCACACATGCCTTCTTCAATATGGTATGTAAGGCCATGTTTTATTCTTTACTTATATTTTGGCAATGTTTGACGAGATTTATTTTAAATTACAAAAAGGAAAACCAACAAAGCGTTATCATTATTTGTTGTAAATCTGACGGACAAATGATATTTCGTTTCATTAACTAACACAACCGTATTTTCATACCAGTCCGGTAAAATACTGTGTCGGAAGTATTTCTATATCAACAAATCAAGGCATTGAAAGCACATATGGTTTAGAATAATTGTGTTATTTATTTCGTGTTGGGAATTGTTGATAAAATAATATCTCCTCATTAATGATAATACTAAATGTATTTAAGCACTGTTAATTGAGTAGTGAAGTCATAATAAATATGAAATTACGTCCTATGATAGATAGTTTAAGAAATCCTATTCTCAAACTGATTTTGTTATTTTCAAATATTGTTTAGAATCATTATCTTCTTAATATCATCTGCTTGGCAGTGCGGTAATCATTTTCTTCACTTATGTGTTTTTACGTTTTCTTATTTCCGTGGAAATTTGATCAGTTATGTTAGATATGCAGATGTTATTAATAAATCAATACAATGTAAAAACAACATTAACGTTTTATTAGATAATTTTGAAAGCTGTTTCATTACGTCAAATCTTGAAAGGATGAACTTATTTTAATCCATTCAGTGAAAAAAAATATTTTACGTCTGTGGAGTGGTAACCGGTTAATTCCACTTATGGACATCAGTTTTTTGTTTATTTTTGCTCCGTAAGAGCCGCGTCAGACGGCCTTGACCGCCAGACTGTGCCAGCCAATAAGAATTGAGGCTGGAAAGACTTCGGCAACTGTTGAATTGACATTCAAAACATCACATCTAACCTTTGTAACTCGGGATTCGAGCTTTGTCTGAATGGACCCGAGCAGGGATGAATGCAAAATGATCGTGGGTGTGTTGACTATCATGATGAATACGCTGGTCGGAAATTTAGCTATGTCTGCGACCCAAAGAGGATAGTGATGTATAAGATGTATTTGCGTTTGATTTGGCATATTCTTCGTCCAAAAGACGTTTTTAAAAAAATTAAAAGTTATAGTGAAGAAATTTACAAAAAAACAAACTACGACACATTATTGAACAGGTCTCCAAAGTTTATATCAAAATTAGGTCGACAACAATTTTGTCAAAGGGTTTCGAGGAATTAATATCAATTTTTAAATTTCAGATTAAGTATTTTTGTGAATTGGGGCAGGTAAATAAATCAGAAAATGTAGAAACAGAAACCTTTGCAATTATATTTGATAAGTGACATACTGTTATTTATTTAGAACTCAGAAGTGTGCAATGGCTGACCATTCACCCGACCTCCTACCCTCTATCCACGGGGGTTATCGACAACCAGGGTGCCCCCTCTCGCTTCTTCGCTTTCACTCTAATTTCCTGGATCCGCCACTGGTGTGTATCTCAAGAGTGACAATTATGTTTTCAGTAAAAAGCTTATCATACAACTCAAAATGATAGATCTCAGTTGTAACAACAATGGTGTTTATTTTTTATGCTATCTTTTCAAAACTTTTGCAAAAATAATTTCAGGGCGTCCCTTATTTTCAACTTTCCGCAATCTTTCGTGATCAAACAAAACCAATATGTACGCGGACCCGTGATTAGTTAGAATAATTGGAGGTGAAAGGTCACGGTCAAGGCCGTCTGACACAGCTTTTATGGAGCCGTGGTCAGATCAAGAAACGCAGCGAGGTACGAGCGATTCGGGCTGATTTCAATGAGATTGAAGATAGACAGATGTTTCCCTGCATGTCGCCTGTTGCTGAACGTTGATTGGCTAACAAACTTATGTGCCGGCTGTAGCTCAGTCTTCTTTCTCACTTTTCCCCACTGATTATTTCTGTACACCGTATTCAGCATTTAAGATTGATATATTTGTTACCTGTAGTTGGCATTTTCGTTCTTATACATATGATAACTTTAAAACAGGCTTTATACGCCAGTTAGATTCTCGGAAAATTGAATAAATTAGCGATAAAAGTAAAATTATGATTATGAGTTGTGGAGGTCACACATTCCAATCTTTATCATTGTATCCAGAAGGACCCATTCAATCAAATCAAATCAAATCGTTTAGAAGTAACAGTTCAAAGCTAATCTGTTTTTTTGTGTATAGTGGCCAAAGGGAAGGTAAACGCAATGATCAAATAAAGGACAACTAGTCAAACCTTATTTGGAGACCTGTCTAAGCATTTAAAAGGATAATTACGAGATGATAGTGTTTGATTTGTCATGCCTCGTCATGAGTTGGTTATTGTTACAGTAAAAACTGAATATCGATTATAACTTGTAAACATCATATTTTAAAAGGGTTGCAGTCCTTACTTACTTCCGGTCAAAATTCATGACACATCTCTGTAGACTGAAATACATAAATTGTACCGAAAACATGATTTTCTGGAAAACAACTTCTTCATTGCAAATTTCACGACGATACGGGGTATATGCTCACTTCATCAGGTTGGATGTAGGGAATGGTGGTATTGTTATTGCGTTGGTTTAAGGTCTGCTTCCAATCTGATTACAATCAAATCATTGAATCTCCCCATAGTCCTTATATGTGATTATTATTTTCACTCATCTACGATCTGTGTCCCGCCTAGATGCGTACCCACGGGAAGTAATAATATCACCTATCACCATCCTGCTTTCAAATTTCTGGACGTAACTTAAAAGCAACGGAAATTGCCCAAGTTTTTCGAATGTTTTTGATCTCGCGATTGATTGGAAGCCCTCGATAGCTTAGCACAAAACTTATGTTCTGACAATTATGGGTATGCTCTGAGGATATCACTAAATACAGAGATAATGTCTGGTTTTGTTTGTTGTTGGCAGGTTTAACGTCTGATTCCACCTATTGGTGATATTGCTGACATGAGGCCAATGCCTGATTTATTACCAAAATATTGATTGGAATAGGTTATGGGTGCCCTAATATAGATATTAACAAGGAGTTATAAAACGTAAAAATTGGGAAGTGATGCAAGAAGATGAATAAAAAAAGAAGACGTGGTCGCCAACACTCACGCCATCTTGGTTTTCACTTTAGCTGACCACATTTTCCTAAATGTCCTAAATCAGATTCGCAAAACTTTACAAGGGCAATAACTCCGAAAAAATCATAAATAATAGAGGTACCTATCTTCTTGATATGGATTGCGAATTTTGTACTTCGGTTTATTTCTTTCTATGACGTTGATGCTGTCCCAGTTGATGGTGTGGTCAGGATGGGTTTTCACATGGTCCGCCAGGGCTGATTTTGAGTCATTCTTCCTGACTGATGCCTGGTGTTCTTTGATCCTGTAGGTAAGTGGGCGTGAAGTTTCTCCTACGTAGGATTCACCACAGTTGCAGTCGATCTTGTTATAATTATAACACAAACTCTAAGTGTACAAGCAACCTTTTATGTATCACAAATCACAATGTGCACATTACTTTAATAAAGTCTACGGGCCTTTGATAATTTCACCACTCAAGTGTTACTTAACCCCATGCTTTACTGCGATTCCCCAGTACATTATATTCCCAAGAAATTAATCTCTCTAGTTAGTTATCTCACTAATCTTTCATGTTTTCTTGCAATGTTATATATGTACCCCATTTCATATTCCCCACTTCCCACCTGATGAAGGAGTAAACATTGTATATACATGTATGTATCCTTTTCACATTCCCTTACCTGATGAACGATAAATATTTACTCCATGAATTTCACAATAAAGATGCATCATTCAGGCCTTTCGAAAGATATCTTTGTCACGGCGTCGTTTATTGCAAAATTAGATTTGATTGCTTTCAATAAGGCTTTTCCATTTCAGATCGAGGTTGGCTTTCTAGCCAAGAGGTACTTTTCTTATAATAGATGTTGAGTTTGTCACAAGGGATAATCTCATAACTCTATCTTCGTTTTGGCTTTATTATTATCATGGTTAATAGCCAGGTATTGTACATGTTCAATGAGATAAAATAAGAAACAGTGAAGAGAATTCAAACCATAGACTAAAGCCATCGAATTACCAAATGTTTCATCTATATTTGTATTAAAGATTGACTGACATGACCAATGGCAACTTTCGTGATTCATTAAAAATGTATTCGAATTAGCCAGTGACTGAAATTTAAATTTTTGAAATCAGCCGATAAACAACTTTAATACGGATTTTTCGAAACACCAGCTAACTAGCACCCGTGAACAGAATTGAAAGGGCCAGTGGTCACTGAAGCGTAAGTCCTGCCGCGTGACGTGATAGTAGTCGCCATTATAACCTTACTGAAAACATCTCGCTGTTTTAATAACTCTTTAAACATATCAAAAGTCATCCAAACAACACCAAACTTCTTCGACACATTGATCTTTGATATATATTTAGTTATTTGTATTGTTCTTAACGAAAGACAGTGTTTGCATACAATGCTACACGCACTATCCCATAGCTATGTAAATCAATTGCAAAGTCTGTCCCATGTTGTCACAACAATAAAGCTGGGTTAAGAACTCTCAATTTTATGACAAGCAGGTGCCCATTATGTAATACCATCGCATTAGAATTCGATTCTTTATTAAATAAGATCTATTGGATTTTCACGCCTTGGGCCCGTCAAACGGACTATATGTCAATCGTCCTATCATTACGGCGTAACTCATGACATTCGACTTAGTATAGTGTCAAGACGTCCAATCATTAGGAACCAATGAATTTGTAGAATATATATTCAACCAATGAATTAAGAGAATGAGATTTTGCTCATGCACTTCTACCGACGATGACGATCATTTGAAAAAGTAGATCGCGAGTAACGGTTACCAAAATTCGTAAGGGCTATTTAGGATCTTTTAACGCTTGCGCAAGGGATGTTATTATATCATTGATTGTTAAAAGACAGAGACATTGCCTCACAGTGTGAGATGTTATACTAGATAACAATATATGTTAGTTAACTACAAACGAATCATTGACTGAAGTACTTAGTTGTCATAAAAGTGAAGTGAAGGAAAAGAAATTCTGCGAAATATGATACAAATGCCATTACAGTAAACATATATTACATTGTCTCCCGTTCATAAAAACTTTCATTTTTTCGAGACAATTTAAAACTTCCTATCGATAAATACATGATATAACAAAACGTGTTATCAAATAGTGGTGGATCTCTCAACGCCCAAGTTCTAAACTTTTTCATATAAATCCGCCCGCGAAAACCGCGTCCAGGGCTTGTCACAGTCAAATCAAAGTGGATATGACGACTGAGAAAGAAAGTTTATATCATGAAGGAGTAATATATCGTATTTATGAATTCTTTCGGTTATGCTATTGCCCCTATTCTGCTGTCGAATTAGATTAAAAATACAGAGAAAATAAAAGAGCTCGAATTTCAACTGTCTACTAACCCGTCACACACTGGGCGTGGCCTCGAGTCATGCTTCGATGATTTTGTCAAAGCTTGCGCCAGTCTGATTAGGCGGTTATCCAAAACAGGGGTATAAAATGCCTCCTTGTAGTGGAATTAAAGGGTATATTTTCTCATTTATTGGCTCTATTGATTCTTATAAGTGAAGCGAATACAGTTAATAATTTGTAATAATCAAAATTATGCGTTACGCCTCCTCTTTAAAGCTGATAAACGTTTTTTGGATTACAACTTCTTTATTCATCATATGGTGACGTTTCTACGCAGATTTAATGTTGTTTTTTTTTTCAGAGAAGTTGTATTATAATACAAGTTTATTTTTTGTCATTCTCTTTAACCCTATAATCTAAACTTTCCATTATATAAGTTTAAAAATACATCTAGAAAAGTATAAATTTATGGCCAACCAGCTACCAAACTCTTGCAATTGTAAATTTGTCAAGGTTGACATTTTTTAACTTCTAATTGACATTTTCACTCACAGGTCTGTATGAGTTCAAGTTTCGTGTGCAAAAACTATCTGGAGCCAACGCAGATATTACTTTAGTAAGACAGGGCAGTGAGAGAGCGAGTACAACTGTTGTACGAAATTGGGGAAACCACGGAGTCAGCGCCATCATGAAAGCCAGGAAAGGTGACCATGTGCATGTTAAGATCAGGCATACAAATGAAAACAGGCCGATACAACTGCGAAAAGGTCAATTTACCCAGTTCTCGGGGGTTTTGATTCACAAATTGTAAATATTTCAAAATATTTGAAATTTTTAAATGTATCTATCTAATAAAGTATGAAATTAAAAAAAGCCAGCTTTGTTTGTCAGTAAAATCCTTTGACGTCATGTGTTTCATAAATGTGTATGATGTAGTGGCGGATCCTGGTTGATGAGAGGGCGTGAGTTTTGGAGCTGGTGTTTGGTACTTATATCTTGGGTGAAACCACTTACAAATGATAGACTCCCTTCCCTTGTAAAGGTTTGGATCCGAGAGAAATGTTACTTGGAGCTGTCCATATTCTGAAAAGGATACTCAAGGGACATACAATAGATGATATCGAACTTTACTCATTCAAAACAATTTGATACTGCCTACTCAGAACGAGGGAAATGAAACTTAAATTATCTAAAAACAACTGTAGAGGGACATTACCATGCTTCAAGTAGAAATGAGCCAGGTTAATGAAAGTCCAAAAGCCAGGAAAGATATCGAACCTTACCCGTTAAAATGACACAGAGTATATGTGACATGCAGTAGGTTCAAATCACCTCCCCAAACTGACGTCTCTGAAATGCCAAAAAGTTAACATTTTCTTGTTTTCATTGATAAAAACGAAAACGGTCATATAAATGAGTCCATTTAACGTGTGTATTAGTTGAATGACCCACTTGATACTACCAGCCCATGTTTGTCGTTGTTTCTGCTGCAAATAAGTCTAAACAATTACGTTTGAGTCATTGGCGAGCCATTGGCGAGCGCCATGGTTTTCGGTCTTAAATCACAACATAGACCGTTTTATTGTCACTATACTGAACAGATAAGCATTAGAGTGCTGATTTTCTTAAATCACCACAACTCTTTAATAGATAAAAACAGTTATAAAGTTTGAAGTATTTGACCCCGAAAACATGCACGTGGCCCTTTAAAATAAATACAATTGTTCCTATCTTGAACGGATAAAATTTAAGCTTTAATATAAATTTATGAATACTTTACTTGGTATTTAAAGCGTTTCAAGCCATATCATCCAACGAAACCATCGTCCAAAGTTTTGGTGAAATTGACAAAAAATTAAATGAACTGTTTTAACCACACCAAAACTTATGTAATACTGAATTTTACATATTCTTTTCTTCTTAAGATTAAGACAACTTTTTCAGATAAAAAACACCTTTTATGGTTATACATGTAACATGAGTATTTTCGGAATTTGAAACTACTTCTCTAGTCTTTTTGATTTCAAAAGTGTGTCTATCATAAATATTTCATTTATATTTTAACCTGAATATGTGCCATCTGTTAAACACAACTTTAGTATTTTGGTCATTTGGTCTTTATGAAGAATTTACACTTGTAAAATTTTTTGTAATTCCTGTTAAATTTAACAATAGTAAAGCAAGAAAACTGCAAAGTCAAACCACATGTTTATACTATAAAGTTTAAACGGAATTTCACAAATAAAAAACCCGATCTGTTCGCACATCATTCACACCAATACAAGATAAATTATCAAGCAAATTAAGACAGTAACAAATCAGTCATGATTTAATTAATTCAGCACAAGCGCACACCAATGTTTTGTCAAGTAATTTTGTAATTTGGCCGATTTCATAGATACAATTATAAACCTCAATAAGAACTTAAAGGCCGGCACCCGCCACTATACACGGTGTTGGCGTGGCCAAGTTGACCTGAAAAAACTACACCTTGAAGAGAAAAAATGAGAGTGTCTATGTTCAAAGTGGGATAAATCAAAATCGTCTTACCGGAAAGTTATCATATTTACACAATTTATCCTTGACACTTCAAAGAAGCGGAATTCCTAAACATGTTTAATCAAAAATAAAAAATAAAACAGTACCTTGACTGCAGTTATTTCCAAATTTGAATTAACTCTGTAAATGTCACGTGACTAGATTCTCATCATTACCATACCAAACAAGTCTGCTAATGGAGAAAAAGATCCATTCAGAGTGTCAGATTTCACTGCCTTCCCAGCCTGACTTGGAAATCAAAACCTCCCCCATCCCATATGTCCCCCAAATATTTAGCTCTCTTGTGAGGATAAGCTTTAGAGACTAAGGTTATAAAAAGATTACTGTGACAGTAAATGGATTTAGACAATTTTGTATAACTTTTGTCAACAATAGTGAAATATTCTCTTCAAATACATCCATGACTGATTGTTGTGAACGTTTTTCACAAGATTTTAACAAATACAATTTCTTAATAGGCCTATAGTTGATTCTATAATTAAAGATCTGCTTTGTGTTGGTCATCTCATAAAATACATAGAATTTAATGTACTAAAATAATATCAGCCAATCACACAAATTTAAACTTCATGTATTATTACTAATGGTTTTCTTCCTGATGATTATGCACTGAAGGTGACAAGACTACTACCAGTCACAAGTTGTAGTAAAGTTTGTGACCTTTGACCCTGCTGAGCTCTCCCAGGCACCAAAAAAAAAACCCGTTACTGCCCTGTCACTCAAACACTGATTATATCTTTGTTTATGGAATAAACCAATCAGAGTAAAGATGACAAAGATAAGAAACCCATGGGTTTTTTGGAGGTTTGGATCCCGGCCTTTAACTTTACATAAGGTGTTTTAAGAATACAAGCGTTTTATTTTGTAAAGATCCAAGAACTCCTTAAAGTGACATGGACTACGGTTCATGAATATTGTTTTTGGCTTACATAGAGTCAAAATATCATATGACATGTACAGGGCTGGTAACAGGGAGACGGTTATTTTTGAATGGAGAGAACGGGACGGGCGATTCGCTGTGTTGGTCTAAGCAAATTTCGAAGGCGAATTTGTAGCGAGCGAAAAGTGACAATCAAAAGCTTAAATTGAATCCTGTAGTGAACTGACAACCACTGAAGAGACGGTTTGCCGATTTACGTGACTGGGTAGCAGCAGCATTTTGTAGTTTGCTTATCTGAGTCTTGATGGTAGCAGCTAGAAGAATCCTGCTCATGAATAGAGATATGACAAGAAACAGTGCCCATGAATAAAGCAGCTCTGAAAGAGATGGGAAACTTAATAATTCAGTGACGTGTCCAAATGCATAATGGTCATTTATATCGTGAACTGATTTGGGTGTCGGAAATAACAGAGATTAATTCTGCTCTGTGGACAAAGGACAATAGATTCCCTTTTCAGTATTAATGTGTTGCCTTGTTGGCACAGCATCAGTTCAAACACGATAATAACCAATTCTATTACTCGTCCGTGTAAGATACTGCAGTGTTATATTTATATGGCGATCTTAAACTTATATTAGCACCGCCGTCACAATGGTGGCCAAGAAGCAAAAATGTTAGACACTGTCGATTGACACTTGATTTTGGACGACGGGTAACAAACAGAATACTTAACTTCCTACAATTTAATACTATTTTATTTAACTCGTGAATGATTTAGTATAAAACTCGCTTTCGCTCACTCTATTATTTAACCTTTATTTTCATTATTATCTGAGTTCGTTATAGCATCATAATTTTGTGACGTCTGGAGTATTGAGCCAAATCTTACCTTGCAAAATGCTGATTCCTCGGTCTGAATAGTTCATTTGTCGAAGGAATTCAAGCACACCTTGTACCGTTAAATCTTCATTCAAACTTTGAACACTCATGTTTGGTGGTATCGTCCGTTTTCAGTGTATATAACAAAAACGAATCCAACAAAGGAACAACTTCGCGCAATAATTATAATCAAGGGGCAAGTAACTCTAATTGAACGCTGAATTCCTTTGTTCTGAACCACGTGTAATAGGTTCGAAACAAAGAGAACTGAAACTTCACTTTTGTTTCTTATCATAGACACAAGCTTTTTCTTGTTTCATATATTTATTCAAAATCAATTTATGGGGGTAAATTTGAAAATAGTTTTGGTAAAATTTCAACTAGTAGTAGTAAACTTTATTTTTAAAAGTACACTGGAGTAACCTGTTTTCAATGGTCACCTGTTTTCGTGGTATTTACAATGCTGTATGTTCTCTCAAACCCCTTACCGCTCCTAACCAGTTAACGCTTATTTTATTGACCAGTTCTGAAAATCATTGAGATTTCGTGCTTGTTTTTTTAAACATTTATTGGTAATCTAAAACATATAAAACATATTTTTGCGAAAATGTTTTCCAGTTGACCACTGTAATTCTAATCCTGTTCGAATCACCTGACCTTTGAGTATAATACCTGTTCAATTGATAAATATATGAAAGTATAGAATTGTTAAGTCTTATTCATTTTTTGCTATTTTGTATGACTTTCCGGTGCAAGAAAAATAATATAAGTTATTTGAACAGTTTGCTTTGCTTGCTCATGTTTAATCTTTAATTACATGAACTTCAAGGTGTTTGGTGACAAAAAGCTCTTCTGATACTATAAATACACTCTAAGCTGCCTAATGATTTCTTTACTTTACTAGAAATAATTTAAGACATACTTTGCAAAATATTTGTGAAAATTAGATAATTCAATGACCGTGTAAATATTTTAAACACATATCAACATCAATTTAAATGCTAACGTACACTATCGATATGTGTTTTTTTTAAAAACATAAAAAAATTGAAGTTGTGGTATGTGTTGTATTGTAATAAATTAACTTTATAGAAATACAATGAAAACGGGTGACACCAAATATAATGGTGAAAATTGTCATCTGTTTTTAAAATGTCAACAAGATTTAACAAAAGAATAAAACAACTGTTTATTTATCATGAAATAGTGAAAAAATATGTACTTTATCACTTTATACTGTTCAGGATGTATGTTATAATCGGCAATAACATTAATAGAAGTGTATAGTTCTTTATACCCATAAGAGGTTACACGAGGGTAATTCATTCTGTTGATTCTTCGGATGATAATAATGATAGAAGTAATAATAATGATAATAATATAATTATCATCGATGTCGTCAACTTTAATATAAATGTAACTCCTACTGATATTTTCACATTGTGTTTTTGTGACCTTCAGAAAAAGGATATACATTATAGCAACATGTACGCATTCAACATGTTATCACGACTACATGTTCTTTTATACTTAACTAATATGAGATTAATTTGTGTGTAGTACAATGTGTTTATATTTGAAACATGTTTTGATTTACACCTTTCAATAAATGATGTGTTTAGCATTTGAACACATTTCGCAACATGTTATGAGTGAAACATGTACGCAACATGTTTATAATCACAACGCCATTTTTGAAGTATAGTGCAATGTGTTTATATTTGAAACATGTTTAGAATTACAACACATAATAATTTATGTGTTTTGAATTTAAACACATTTCGCAACATGTTTTGAGTAAAACACGTACGCAACATGTTTAAATTTAAAACGCCATTTTTGCAGTGTGTAGGCATTATCTAGATCATCTCTAGTATAATTTGACCTGTACGGACCGCGCACGGTCGTATTTGTCTGAAAGGATAATTGAAAACGTCAGAGAACTTGTTATTACGTCATTCACAATTGGATAAGCATGACCCTAAAATGTTTCCGTAGTTTTTAAATCGAGCGGCATCGTATGTGACCAATCACGTGATGTGATGTTGACAAACATCGTCAGGTAGCAGACGATACTTTTAAACAGTGAAAGCCGACTCGGTAATCGTCTTTATTGAGCATTATGGTGAATTGAAAAAAAGTAATAAGAAAAACGAAATTTTTTTCTATTTGCGATGTAGTTTTTGTCACACTGACCTTCCTGATTTCCATAGTTGAAAAAAAAGTTCACGGAGAGAGTCGACGTGACCCCATGTCAAAAAATGTGCATGTTGACCTCCGACCTCCCGCTCGTTCTCGTACAATGACGCGAGATTAACGATCGCCGAAAACAGGAGAACGCTGAATTCATGTTACGGTGGGATATTTGATAATCATACATAATTAAGTTTATTTTTTAAAAGTTGTTATTTTAGAAAGTAAATTAAAAAGAATTATAAGTTGTGGAATAGTCGCAACGAAAATATTTGTCCGCCATTTTACGCCGGGTTTGCCTGTCATTTAAAACCGGCGGATCAGGCGTACGCCTCCGGCCTACGCCGGTTGCCAATTAAGTGATTCGCCGCTTTCGTCATATCCGGCGGCGTACGCCGGATAGTTCGCCGGGATACCAATCAAGCATAGCCATTGAATCCGTTGTGATGTTATTCGTTCCGTTTTGGGGTTATTTTTACCGTTTACGAGGTTATTAGTACCGTTTTTGAGGTTATCTAATCCATTCATGCGGTTATTTGTTCCATTTGGAGGTTATTTCATCCGTTACCTTGGTAAGCCTGAGAATGTACAATAACAATGTGGAGTCGTCTTTATCCCAAGTGTCACTACGTGGTTAAAAAAGACTTCAACACCAGATACAATATAAACGAGTCTTAGTGTGCATCACTGTCACATGTATTGCATACACGTATGTCTTTTGTAGTGCAAAAAGTCGCAAGGACGACGTGAAGCAAATCTGTTCTTAACCTTTGTCTCCATCCACCCGATACGATCGAGTTGCCGTAATTTGTTGTTTATGACTTCATATAACCATTGTTCTTGAGGTCACTGTAGCGGGCCGTCTCAAGTGAAGCAGGCTGATTCCTGAATCTTTCATTGCGTTTTAGATTGAATAGAATCGGTAATAGAGAAATTATAACACTTGTAAATGTGTCACATGAATCTTATGAAACTCGTGTGAATGAGTGTATAAAACTCGCTCCCGCTAGGGTAATACAAACATTCACACTTGTTTCGTAAAAGTAATATGACACAATTCCACGGGTAATAATCTCTATTTTTTGCCACAAGAGACAATTTATCTCGATACTATTTACAAAATCTATCTTACACAAAGAACTTTAATAAGTTTTTATTCTATTTTATAAAGAATAACAGTGTTTATGATTATAACATTTCTGCTACTTTATCCGCAATATCACTCTCTGATTTTGTGACTTCTATATTGTTATGTTAATGACAGGTTGGTATCTAAGAAATAACACCAGTTTTTATGTTGTATTTTTTCTTCTTTCTTAAACTGTAGGATCAAATGTATCACCAACATGGTATTGTGATGATAATGTGTCGCAGGTTCCTTAGCAATACTTTTATGACACATTTGAATCTGGATACAGTGGCTCGGCACTAAGGCGATGATACATAGGTCTGTTCTTATTAGGGACCCCAGGATTACAAATTCTTTTAATTGTTATACCCCTCAGCCAAGGAGTATGAACCAAACCTTTCATCTTCACATGCTTATTCTTCTGGAAAAGGTAACGAAAGTAAGTTTTAAGGGGGTGGCCCCTGTTACCCTTATAAGGGGCCACAGAGTCAGCAAATCTACAATTCATAATCTGAATTGGCCAAGGTACCTGTACACAAGATTTCAATTCTCTTGATCGAGTCAGTGGTTCATGTGAACAAGTCGACAAAAAATGCCAAGTTAACGGGTGGACACTGGATGCTATGCCATAAGCTTATCAGGCCGATGAGACCAGATGAGTTATAAATTCATAATCATATTACAATTTTTTCCAGCTCTTTTTGTACATTCACCATGAACTTCATCATCAAGTTGTTTCTTTGGGGAAATGCTGATAATCTAAAAATGAATTTATCCATTTGTATAGATTACATGAGAATTGTGAGAAACAATTTTGGGCAATTAACAATTTCAAGTATTTTACTTCTTTTTAAAATACCTGAAAATGAATCACATGCAAGTGTTATCATCAAAATAAATTGAGCTGAAAAAGGTTATTTTACTGAATGCACATGAAATAAAAAAAATTCATAAAGGCAAATTAAAACATGGTATAATTAGGCAAAGGGAAGAAAAGCATGCTTCTTTAATGATGCGAGATGAAAATTTTATGACATCAAGATGTTAAAGAAACCATGAAAAACTGCCAACAGTGTTACAGGGGCCTTACCCTTAACCGGTCGATGATTGGTGTTAAATTGTTAGTTCTAATTTTTATTGGACCTCTTTTTTTATACCTCATAATAATCAGTTGTCACATTTTTTTCACTTTGAAACATGAATTAACATTCTCTGCAATACAACCCCTTTTATTTGATGAATTTATTTTATCTTTTAGTTGTTTCAAAAAAAGATATCTCAATTTTTTACTCCAATAATAACTGCAGTTACTGCATTGTTTTTTTCATAAACCTGTGTGGACTGCATTGTTTTATTGTTGTTTGCAAATTTAGTGCATTAATTATAACCTCTTCATAAAGAAAATATTCATCAACATCTAAATTGAAACATATGCTTATAAATGTAGTGATGTACATTCAGATGAAGATAAATCATCAGCTACCAGATGGGAAGACGTTCATTTCTTTCGTGTTTGCCTTGTTTCAATGTTGATGGCTGGGAAAACTTCCTTCTAAAGCTAGAGCGATAGAGGACATGATGATTTTAGTTTGGGTCATAGACATGCATACAACGTTGTTAACCTAATAGTTGTAAATATAGCAAATGATATAGATCTATGCTTCACAATGTAGGTATCACTTTTCATTAACATCCATGGAATATGATTTTTGTCATCTTACTTTATCATTTGTACCATCTTAGAACACTAAAATCGCAAACATTGTTTTCGTGTCTCTAAAATACAGAGTGACACTTGTATTGTAACTAAGAAAATGCGCACCTGATTCCTATTGAGCACAACTGAAAGACAAAAGATAACATTTGTAATTAAATTGAACACTATAATTTAAGATTTAAATATTTGCTATTAAACAGGTTATTTTACCTGTACTGTAACAGTATTTCTGATGAGAGAAATTACCGTTTTAGACCTAAATAATTAGGATGCAGATGAAAGGCAATCAACTTGATCACATTATTTGGATTTTAAAAATTTTGATGGTTATAAAGCTATTTTGACAGATAAATACAGTGTACTCATATTGACCTGTTGAACTGAATCTTTTCTGCCTACAATTAAATTATGCTTAGCTGGACCAAAGACCCTATGAATGTTAATTTAGCCGACCTCAACAGTCAGTTAATAAAACATAAAATAAGTGTGTCACATGATGTTGGTCAAATAATCTAAGTTTGATCTTCATTTTTTTCATTAAAACTAATTTTGAACTGATCACAATTAGGTCTTTATTGTTGCCACTTTGGTTGCATTAGGAAGATGACTTTGAATAATATATTTCATTTGATTAACATTGAAAATTAAAGACTAAGCAACACAATAAAGATTGTTGCCGCTAAGGTTGATCCTTTGCAGTTTATTTGTGTTATAAAGTTTATCTTTTAAAAAATTCCAGGATCATGTTGTGGAGGCTCGAAATGCGTGACCCTCGAAAATTGGTAACGTGGGTGTGCAGAAAATTATGAGGAAAACATTCTTTCCAAGTTTGAAATATTCATGTAAGCGACTTTATATACCAAAAACACTAAACAGCTTGTATGATGCTGAATTATAATCCGAAATCAAAACTTGCCTGATTTTAAGAAGTTAAACTTTCAAGATAAATAATACCTACCTTCTTTTGATTTCGAGCTCGACCGAACTTCAGATGCGCAAAGTAACAGCGCGTGAAATCTGTGATGCCAGTTTATTGGCCCGTCCAAAACAGAAGCGACGATTTTCCGAAAAAGGATACACAATCTTTAAAACATTTGAAAAGTATTGGACTTTTCATTCCATGAATAATGAATTAAAGAGTAACATCTATCGTGGGGAAGTTCTTTTTCCTTTTCACAAAGATGTATGTATAATCATTTCTAACATTCTTACATTCTTACATCACTGTCATGTACTCATGTGATTGGTAAAAAAGAATTACATTACTTTCATGGATTCGGCATTTTGAGTTGAATATGATAGTCATTTTGAATGAATATCTCCATATTTGTGGTATGACACTAATCAAAGCAAAATTAAATGCTATAAACACTAAAAGAACAACCTGGACATACACTACGTCATGCGTTAACGGCATGGCGTCATGAGAAAGTGTTACTTAACACTACACAAAAATTTACCTTATGTATTTGGATAATGATAAACTTTAATGATCTGATAATAACACTACAACAACAAAAATATACCTTATGTATTTGGATAATGATAAACTTTAATGATCTGATAATAACACTACAACAAAAACAATTTACCTTATGTATTTGGTTATGATAAACTTTAATGATCTGATAATAACACTACAACAAAAACAATTTACCTTATGTATTTGGATAATGATAAACTTCAATGATCTGATAATAACACTACAACAAAAACAATTTACCTTATGTATTTGGATAATGATAAACTTTAATGATCTGATGATAACACTACAACAAAAACAATTTACCTTATGTATTTGGATAATGATAAACTTTAATGATCTGAAACGTTTTAGATTTTAAAACACAGCTGACGAATCAGATAGCCTGTGAATTGGTTGAAGTAACCAGAACGTAGGGTGACGTGGTTGTTGTTTCTACTCCAGCTGACCTTGACATATACATGCTCTCCCTTCTTGACCTTCATGATGGCGCTGATCCCATAGGTTTCCCAATCTCTCAGCAAAACTGAACTTGCTCTCGGTCCGTTTTGATTGAATAGAGCAATTTCTGTATCGTCTCCAGAAATTTTTGACACACGACCCTTGAATTCGTAAAAACCTGTAATAACAATGTGTATCATTCAGAGTTAGCAACTTAGGCGATATGCTTCCTCCGAGTTAAGATGGTGTGACTGTTACACTTGTCATAAATACGAAAATAGAATTTAAAGAACATTCACACTTGGACTAAAAAAGATCAGAAAAAAATAACCTATGTAGATCTAAATCGCAATAGCGTTAGACGAATAGCACATCAACATCACATGATTTTGTTTTTTTATAAATTATACCTCATTTGAAATATGAAAATGTTTTGTTTATTTTTCTTCACCTTATAAACGGTGTCAAATTAAACTTGCTCTCAAAATTAGGTAACGATGACAAGCTGAAAAGTAACATTCATTTCAAGACTCATTGATCAGTTTTAAAAGACGTTTCACTTACCTGTAGACAAAATTAAAAAAAAGTAACATGATGGAAATCTATGTTGATATTTTTACTACACACGAAGCCTTGCAGCTGGTAATTATTGGCGAGTAAGAGAAGCTTCATTAAGAACATAAGTGGCTGGTAGTAATCTTATTATTCATAATCGTTCAATGCTTGTATCTGAGGACACGTGGACAGAATTATCTCCATAGAGGATACTAAACGACCTTCCATTTAATACTATTTGTGTGAAACGAGTTAATGATGTAGTATGAAACGCGAACATATGTAGTCCTAGAAAAATATTCAAGTATTATGAAATAATCAGTTGCGGCCATGTGTGTGAAATGGATGGTAATGGATTATCATAGCTTAACCAAACATTGTATGTTGATTTAAAAATGTTTCTTGAGATTAGAAAAAACATTGTCTTGCAATTTGAGACATTTAATTTTGTTTTATTGAGATCACATTTTCCATCTTAAACAAAGTGGTACATTCCTTTTAGCATGTATAGTCAGTCTTTGGAAATAATGCTGATTATTTATGAAGAAAGCACAAAATCATGTTTTTTAGGATGAAGATCTTGATGAACCATGCGACACCACCGAGGCTGTTTTAGAAATGACCATGCTGACTGAGGAAACAATTAGCCATGGCAGTCCCAAGAAACAGCAAAAAGGCCTCACCAAACATGATCTTAAAAGTTATCGCTTGATATTATTCTAAAACTAATTGATTTTTTAAGGTTGCGTTTGCTGATTGCATTTTTATGGGGTCATAACCAAAGCATTGGCAACAACTTTGTATATATACTGATTGAATCGTATGCAGCTTTGGAATTGCATTTAAACTTCCATTTTTGTGTGGCAAAGTTATTACCAAACTAGCTACCAAAATACCCTCAGATACTCAATTTTTTTAACAAGTGCTGCTGTCATAATTATATTTGATAGCAGAAGACACTTGGATGAGATTCTTTATTTGAAGTTCTTCACTTAAATTCAGTAGACCTGTTAGTGTAGCATTTCTCACTTTTCTTTTTAGTTAAAGAATGATGACCTGACCAGCTGCCCAAGTAAGCACCTCTAATACTGATTATCACCAACAAATCCCTGAACTATTTTGACCATCATGTAATCATGCACAACTTGAAGAGCCACAGTGCCACTAGCTCTTAAGTTTGTTGCTGTCGCTTCCCATCTGTAATTTTTTAAATTTTTGATCAGATCAAATTTGGCCTTAAAACAAATGAATATTGTGAACCTATCATACGTCTTATCTTTTCATTTATTTGTTTTTAGCATATTTTCACATTTGCAAGTTACTTCATATTATATTGCATAATGTTTTTAACTAACTTTAGATTCCTTTTGAAACAAAATCACATTTTATATTAATCATAAAATTATCGGTTATCAGTTATTGACTTCAAGTATTTAAGGTGTTAAAAGAACTTATTTCATCAAAATGTATTAATATTCTTTTTATCATATGGTGAGGTGCTAGAAGGTTGTTTATGAACTAAAGTAAAACTTGCAAAACTAATATTCAATTCATTGCCGTTTGTGATTGTTGCCTGTTTGCTTAAGATTACATCTTTTTTTTGTTTAAGGTCTTGAATATCTTAGAAAATATTTAGTTTAATAGTTTACAACATGGTTAATACCAAAACACTTATCACAACATGTTTTAAATTAAAATACATTTCACAACATGTTTAATACCAGAACACTTTTCACAACATGTTTAATACCAAAACACTTTTCACAACATGTTTAAAATCAAAACACTTTCTACAACATGTTTAAAATCAAAACACTATCACAACATGTTTAAAATCAAAACACTTTCTACAACATGTTCTAACCCAAAATGTGTTTTGATATTAAACACTTTATAGAATGTGTTTGGGATTTAAACATGTATTGAAATTCCATGTGTTTAAAAACAGGACAAGAGATGTGTTTGGGTTTGTGTTTAATATCCAAACACCATTTTTGCAGTGCAGACTTGTGATTTCAACTCTTAAAGATCGTTTGTCAGGTAATATCAGCATTGAAACAGTAAAGTCAGGTCCTATGCCGTTATTCACAGAACATGAGGAATCTTTTCTGTCAAGTGATATTAGAGTAATGGGGGAAATTGGATACGGATATACTCGCCAAGAAACTATTAATCTTGCAAGTGACTATGCTGTTCATCTTGGATACAGAGACCGTCAGCGCCTATTGAGTCTGAGATGGTTGTACAGCTTCCTTGATAGATGGCCTGAACTTAGAGTACAGAAACCTCGGAAACTTGAAGCAGCACGTGCGAGATCTGCGACAAGAGAAAATATTGATAGATATTTTGAAGAGCTGTCACAAGTCTTTCAGCGAAAATTCCCCGCATGCAATCTTCAATATAGATGAAAAGGGACTTTCAACTGATGTAAGACCACCAAAGATCGTCGCCGGTACTTATTGCAAGCCACAGACCCTGACATCTGGAAATTCACAAACAGTCACCATGATTGCTGCCGTTAACGCAGCTGGTGGAACTCCAACCAACGTTTAGTCATCTTTCAGAAAATCTGGAATTTTCCCAATGAACCCTGCGGTGATAGACGACTTGATCGTAATGCCTGCAGGATCATTTACAAGACAAGCACCTGTCGATTCAAGTTCATCGGTCGCGCGTGTCACTGATAAAGAAGCAGATGGAAATTCAGCACGTAACTTCTTGGAATCTCGGGGTGGAGAAGTGTTGAAAAATGTCCAAATATACAAACCAAGAAATACACTGAGCAAGATAGTTGGCGGGAAAGCCATTACAGACCAAACAGTCGTTGACAAGATCGTAGAACACAAGAAACAACACCCAGAGAAGGTTAATAAAGTCGGCATCGTGAAAAAGAAATCAAGTGTTTTAAAGTCAGTATCGCCATCAAAATTATCCAAAGGAAATTCACGTCAAAACAAATCGAAAGGAAAGAGACTCGCACGTGGAAGAAAAAAGCAAAAGACCACGCCCCCAGCCGCCATGTTCACGGACAGTTTTTCGGACAGTGCGATCGACGATGATGAACTGTGTTGTGTGTGTGGGAAATTCACCCCAGATGCCCTCAGCTGCAGTGACTCAGTTACTTTTGTAAAATGGGCACAGTGCGACAGATGTGGTCACTGGGTTCATCTTGTGTTCTGTACTACTTTGTCTGTTATTCGGACACATACAACATTTTTCTGTCCAAATTGTGAACAGAGCCCAGTTGAAGAATGATGTGATTTTATAACTTCAAAAGAAATGTAAATAACAAGTTTGGATTGTATCGTTATTCGTGTTCAAAATGATTACATTTAACATTATTATTAAACTCTGACATGTGGGAATATCAAGTCTATGTGTTTTTGACCCAATGGATTCTGGTGACAATGGAACTCCGTACTTATTCGCTGTATAACGTCATCGCCGAAAACAGGTGACGCGATGCACAAGTTGTCAAATGTGGACCATTCTTTTCATGGCGGAGTTTCTCCGCTGATAATAGCGATGGAATCTTACAAATGTTGGTGAGTAATCACAAATCATCATTGATTAACATGACTGAAAAATCTTTTAGTTGTGATGACATGATTAAAATTCTACCGCGAATCGCTCTTACGTCGCCGAAAACAGGTGAAACTGGGATACTCTTCATTGTTTGATAGTGACATTTTAATTCATATTTTAAAATGTTTGAAAAATATTTGTATCTTGTGGATTGAATGTATTCTGAAGACACTCTGAGCTATGATGAGTACTTCCTGTGCGTAAGCCAACACACTTGATTCATCTTGATCCTGTTCCATGTCCCGGCTATACGCTGCTTAAACCAATCAAGCGTAGCCATTAACCTCGCGTTAGCGCAGCGCATCGCTACGATATACCCAGTTTTAGCGAAGGAGCCCAGTCTTTTGTTTCTGTTTACGCTAGCAGTGAAGTTTCCCACCATGAATCAAAGATGAATTATTATAATGTCGTAATATTATCTTAACAGCGGTGTTTCATTCACTGTCCTTGACCCAATTAATTTGCATAATGTTATCAAGCGATCGCGTAACAGGATACAGTCACGAATAAAATCCACGTGAGTAGATTTTGTCAAATTGATTTAATTTTGATATACAATGAAACTAGAAGACATTTTCTATTACATTATATAGAAATTAAATCGCAACTGTGTTCCAATATTCCATGCATGAACCGTGTTGGACATGACGTTACACTGTAGATCTAATCGATCGATATATTTAGTTGAGTTTGTACTGTGGCGAATTTGACTCGCCACACACGCACTAAAATCGTAAATAACAAATTTACTAATCGTGTAAATATGAAATAATCGCACGAATACAATTGTAGAGATCTTCATGTTCACTATTTTTAGTTTGGAATGTTATCTTTCACAGATATCTATTCGTTTTCAAACAAAATCGCAAGTGTTAATTCTCAATAATAATTGCAAATGGAAGGGACGCTATGACACAGTGTACGTAAAGGGGACCGTCTCAAAAAATGTGTTTGTATTATATAAATTACAGGCCTTTTTACATACATGAAAATAAGTGATTTTCAAACATTCAATAAGATTATATTTGTGCTCAATTACTGCGAAAATAACAAACGAAATAGGCCTACGGGTCTGATGACCGGCGCAGACATCACAAAAGTTTGTTGACACGTTTCCCGATGCGTTAATTTCGTAGCTGATGTTAGATTGTATATTTCACGACTATTCGAGATCAAAAATGCATAAATCCTTCAACACTCAGTTGCAAAAATGTTTTCTCTCTTTAGTTTTAAATGGAATTTCTACAAGATGAAAATGATTTCTCAATATCTTGATTTGAAGAGCTCTGTGATCGCGTTATAACGAGGTCATACGGACTTTTTGTTCCGGCTTGTTTGGCGATTACAATGAGAGATGGACGTTCATATATAAGAAATAATCGATGTTATATACTCATATTTGGAATATAGAAAGGTGAATAGATTTTCTAAACTTCGGTGTAAATTAGATAACGATTGATACGTTGTTTGTTAAATTATGCAGCGTTCAGCGAGATTTTTCTCTCCGTTTCAATGCATCGATCGTTTATAACAAGTCCTTGCTTGCTGGAACAAACCTATGCAGTCATGCACCTAAATTATTTTCTAATTACCGTTACTTTTGGTTTCAAGTAAAAAACCATTGGATTTCGTTATATTAAACTGGCAAAAAGATATAACAATAATTACTGACAGCTGGTAGTCCTACTTCATGACTGTGTGTATAAAGGAGCCCTTTATACAGTCTAGGTTCATATTCAGCAAGTCTAGATTGACTGAATAAACATAAGGAGCCCGAATAATAAAATATTATGGATGAAGGAAAATTTAATTATTAAAATGTTTCATAGACTAAATTTTAGTCTAGACAGCTGCTAGCGTAAACAAAAACGAAAGACTGGGCTCCTTCGCTCAAACTGGGTGGATCGTAGCGATGCGCTGCGCTAACGCGAGGTTATTGAATCCATTTTGAGGTTATTCGTTCCGTTTTGAGGTTAGTTTTACCGTTTACGAGGTTATTAGTACCGTTTTTGAGGTTATCTAATCCATTCATGTGGTTATTTGTTCCATTTGGAGGTTATTTCATCCGTTACCTTGGTAGGCCTGATTCTGTGGTATATTGAACTATGACAAATTGTAGACACCGGGTTTCCAAGGAAGTTTCCCAGATCAGTCAGCTAACACGCATGTGTTCCAGAAGTGTCAGTAAAAGCATTACAGTGCACTTATACTTATAGAATAATAACTCGTGCACTCTAGATAATAACTCGTGCACTCAAGATAATAACTTGTGCACTCAAGATAATAACTTGTGCACTCAAGATAATAACTCGTGCACTCAAGATAATAACTTGTGCACTCAAGATAATAACTCGTGCACTAAAGATAATAACTCGTGCACTCAAGATATATTTCGTGCACTCAATATAATGACTCATGTGCTCAAGACATAACCATGTGAATTAATTTGTGTGCTCAATACATAAACATGTTTGCTCAAGATAATAACTTGTGAACTCAAGATAGTAACTTGTGCACTCAAGATATTACCTTGTGTGCTCAATATATCAACTCGAGCGTTCAAGATTTTAACTTGTGAACTCAATATATTACTTCGTGTTCTCAACATATTATTCCGTGTGCTCAGGATAAAACTGGCGCATTCAATAAAATAACTTGTGCACTGAATATACTAACTTTATCGTTCAATATACTAATTTGTGCACTTAAGATACTAACGGTATCCGTCAATACACTAATTTGTGCACTCAATATACCAACTCGTGCGTTATAACACGCTAAAAATGCCATTGCTCAGTACACTAACTTCTGCGTGAGCCACATATCACTCTATTAAACATACCGTTTTTCAAAAACGAAAATATTACAAGTTATGCCTATCTAGCATATGTTGGAGAAACACCTGGGAGGCAGCATTTACATATCGCAGATAACAGACATAGGACTGGGTAATATTAACATAATTTGTGAAAACTTCTGTGAAACAAATTTGTTTAAATGGCAGGTTTAGTTAGTCATGCAAGCATATGTGAGTGTACGGGAACGCTACCGCTTACCCACTAAGCCATCACCTCTGAGGAGAGTTACCTCCCCTTGCAATAACCGCATGGGCTTCCTTTTAACTCGGCGCGCCAAGCGAGCAAGTATATATCGCTATCAGAGTGACTTCAAAGCAAGTAATTATCGTCGCAAATATTTCTGGACAGAAATCAAGGAAGAGAAAGAGTTCTCCACCTTTGAGGGGCGCTGTTGCACGAAAGTCGACCTGGGCAAGCAAGCCATCTGCGAGGGAAATTGCGTCGCGAGTGACAAATTCAGCACAGCAGAAAAAGGGCAACCAAACCAATATGGCAGACCCCATGCCTACGGATTCCGTTCCATCCGTCGGTGGAACTCAACCTTCCCAGAATAATTCAGGTGATGTATCCGATACTCATTTCATTGTTCCACCACCCGCACAAATTATTGTTGATTTATTTACCCCAAAAATTACATACCGAATTATCTACTTCTGGTAGGGAGTTCGCGTCGAGCGACCTACCCCTCCCTTCGATCCCATACAAAATGATTCGGCCACTGTTGTGACGTCACATCGTACTTTCGACAATCTTCGTCCTTTTACGTGCAAGTCGCGAGAAATTGACATGCATCCGACTATTAAATCTCTCTTGAAAAATTAATTTTCCCTCTTCTTATATTATCAATAGTTTCTGGGATTATCGTCTAACAGCATCAAGCCAAGAAGTATTAGTACGTCGAATTTTCCTCCATCAGATATTTACGGAAATATTAATTTCTAGCGATTTCATTGGTCAACTCTTCCTGTGTTGTTAATAGATTACCATATTGACATATATATTTTAATTACATCTCCTTTAAGCGCTGACAAGCATTCTTTTAATCCTGTACATACATTTATGTACATATTTTACGTATTTTGCTTTTACTAAAGATGATGCTTGAGGGCAGGATAAAAATATCTTACGTTTCCATATATATAAAGTCATTTCCGGTTTTTATAAATTTAATGCCAACGACGGAGTGGACTTTAACATTTCGGAAAATGGCATTTGTCAACCATATTTTTTCCATCTTATGTTGACATGTTTGTAAACCTTATATATATCTTGAAAATGTTAAGTTCATTGTAATACATCGTTGTGATGTTGTTCTATTTTGTCATTACATTACATTTTCTGACTCAAACTCTTCAATGATTAATAATAATGGTGTTACCCGTGTCTATAAATAGATCTACTTTATTATTTTATTGCGCAAAACACTGTGGTCGCAGTTGGTTCCTATCTCTTAAACAAAGATAACCACGTGGGGGCGGAAAAGAGAAGCAGGATACTGTCAAAATGACGATAGACCAGAAGAGAGACAATTTGGTCAAAACGGCGAAACACATATATGAATTATTTGAAAGTCAAACTCGCTTTACTTAAGAGTTTAATTCGTTTTAATATGGGCAGGTTACTTGACTATTCATATTGAGCGCTCCATTTGTACGTTATGTTGAATTAAACATATTAAGGTCAAGTTGATGGCGAAGTAACTCTTATAAACTTATTTATTTCCACAGAGCAAGGTGAGTTAATTTGCATAACCATATATTGTGACAACTGAATCTATTATAAATTCTCAGTCTTCGACGGAACAAAGATCTTTTTAATTTGCATATGTACTGTGAATATGTTTTATATTAAATTAACAACAACAACAACATCCTTTTTTGTTTTGCAAGTTTTGGTCACCCTTTTGTTTAAAGAAACTTATGGTTATTTCTTTTTACGAATATCAAGTGTTTATAATATTTTGAGAAAATAAATTGTTTTTGTTTGTTTGTTATTAATAAAACCCTATTCGCCATCGAAGTTTTAAATTTGTGATATGATAATGTGCAATATCTGCTCTGTGATAAGATGTGATATTTGTAATAAAATAATATAATATATATAATATAATATTATAATAATATATTAACATTTATATTGAACGATCTATATTTAGGACTTCCAGAATAAACACGGCGGTCATTCAGCCATTTTGACAGAACACAATTTAAGTTGTTCGTGAGAGCAAAACTAAATGATGGATTAAACCGTTCATTTAATGATTACACACCTATTAAGGTATGGAAATTCTCCATAATGATAAGCACTTTTATCCGCCACCAATTTCAAAACTGTTGTCTCTAGGGTTTTGGTTTTAGGAATTTGACGCGAACTCCCTACTTCTGGAGAAAGAGGCGTATTTACAGGGGACGAATTCGGGTTTTTTTCAGGAACTGCACCAGGTGCAGTTGACTGTTTTTACAAGACTGCACCCGAGCCACTCTGGTGGCACCAAAGTGATCACCTTTATCAAAGCGTGTCACTTTGTTTTGTTTGCTTTTATTCATGTGTGAAGATGACGAAAATGAATGGGTTTTAAAAAGACTTCAAGTTACTGAATATCATATCTGATCTATCATCGACATTGTCATATGATCACAACAGTAAATAATCATTGTGCAGTTGTAAATAATATTTTCAATATATCAGTTTGATGTTCATGCATTTTCGAAATCGACTGTTCAAGGGGCAACTTTACTCTAGTAGATGAGGTTTGAGAACAAATTTCAGCAATTTCACTACATTCAGATCGTTTTTGAATTTCACTGTTCTGGTGTATTTTTATTTCTTGTAATTTAAAACATTTTGAACCTGAACGAAATGCATTTGATTTTCCACTTCTATCAAATTTACGGCAGATCGAGCAAAACATCACCTTATCAGTTTCATCAAAATGCAACCAGTCTCGTCCAATTTTCCATTCACTTCTGAAAGAATATATTTTAAACTTTTTTGACTTAGGTTCAACACAATCGTTGATCTTTTCTGAACTCGTAGGCCTAGCCGCACGCTTCTCACCACTTGTACCGGCAGCTTGGCCTTCCTTATCAGTGATGGGAACATCTTTTGTACTTTCCGATTCAACGAATCAGATTCATTTGTTTTCTTGTTTGTTTTTGTAAAGAATTTAAAAATTGAGGACTGCTCTTTTGACAATGACATTTTGTTAACATCAAGACAACACGTGTGACAGACGTGAGACCGGAAGACTCAGTTGCTATGCGACGATCGTAGTTTTACCGAGTTTATACACGAGTACAAACGAGTTCTCACAGAAAAATCTGAAGTAATGACGTGTCAAGCTAATCGAGATGTGATTGGACAATTATAGCTGTGACGAATAAGCAAATGAGAAATGCCAGGACAGGTCAAATCTATTTTTATCAAATGCGGAAGTAAATCATCGGCGTCGAGTACGAACGTTTTTGTTATCATTTCTAATAAATTCGTTTGAGTACTATAAATGAATCAATGCAAGTTATTTTTCAAACTGCACCTGGTGCAGTCTGGTAACTAGTATAAGTTGCACCAACTGAATTTAATCTGCACCAGTGCAGTCTTTATATGACGAATTCGAACGCTGATTTACTGATTCCGAGTTTATGGATTTGTATTTATTACTGTATGCAGACGATTTGTGTTTGTTTGGAGATTCGGTAGCTAGTCTTCAGAGAAAGATCAATGTATTATTTGCCTTTTGTAAAAAGTGGGGTTTGACATTACATTTTCAGAAAACAGAGGTTTCAGAAATGGTGGTACTTTGAGGCGGTATGAATCTTGGTACTTCGGTAATCATAAGTTAAACATTGCTTCATATTATAATTATTTGGGTTTATTGTTTTCAGGTAGACTTTCATGGTCCAAATCAGTACAAAATCTGGTAAATAAAGCGAATAACGCTTTGTCTTCAGTTAAGGTTTTAGTGGAAGATTGAAAAATGTTTCTCCAACTATTTTGTTTAAAATCTTTGATGTTCAGATAAAGCCTATCATTTTGTATGCTTCAGGAATATGGGGTTTTCAGAAATGGCATGTTATTGAACAGTTTCACATTAGGTTTTGTAAGTTTGTGTTGGGTGTCAGTTATAAATGCTCTAACGCTGCTGTTTTAGCTGAATGTGGTAGAAATTATATCTTTGTTGATACTCTCTTACGTACTGTGAAGTATTGGTTCAAACTTTTACACTATCATAGAGATAGATACCCCAAGCAATGCTATTTTATGTTATATAAACTTGACAAAGCTGAAAGAAAAACATGGGTATTCTTTGTAAAAAATATTTTGTTTAATTTTGGTTTTGGTTTTGTTTGGGTGGCACAAGGTGCTGAAGACGAGGAACGATTTTAAAAAGAATTTCATTTAAGAGTAAGTGACTGCCATAAGCAGCTTATATTTTCTAAAATGCATAAATGTTCTTCTCTTGATGTTTATTCAAAAATCAAAACTGTATTTTGTATTGAACCATATTTAACCTTTTTGAAATCCAAAGATGCAAGGCGTAGAATAACAATGTTGCGAATAGGTTCATTTCCATTACATAAGAATATTTGTAGATTTGATGGAATTCCAAGGCACCAAAGACTCTGCTATATTTGTAATGATAACTTTATAGAAAACGAGTTCCATTTATTGTATGAATGTAGAATTTATAATGATCTGCGCTGTAAATATTTTAAATCTTTACCGTAAATACTTTAAAATGTAACAATCTTTCCACGACCATAAACTGTTCAAATTACATTAAGGAAGCATTTTTACTGCGTTCCCAGTACACGTGATTGTAAATTGCCACAACTGTATAAATACACATATTTGTTTACTCTGTATTGTACGTGGGCCTAAGGCCTTTTACGAAATAAACTTGATTGATTGAATAATAATACTTCACTTAACACAGCCCACGAAATGGTTGCTAGGGACACTACAACGCCGATTCACGAGACACCCAATTCGGAGAGCAGGACAGCGTTAGCGACAGATAATGTTGGCTCTCTCATTTCTCAAAATATCAGGGACAAGATCCACAATAGAGAATACATTGACCTAGCTATTTTGTTGAAAGGTATCGGTAAGGAACAGAATATTAACAACATCATCACAGTAAACTCTGATGGTCAACTTGAAATGTCCCGTCAGTCAAAAGACTTACACTCAATCGAAGATTGGACAACAGCTTTCATCATATCTACAAGCATTTTTCTTGAGAAATTCCCAAACATGCATCAAGGTATGTTAAAGTATCTCTACACAATTAGAATGTCTGCTCACAGGGGTCAAGGTTGGCAAAACTATGACAAACAGTTCAGATTAAGGATGAGCAAACACACACTACCCGATTGGGGCACTATCAACCCAGAATTGTGGCACCTCTACATGACTGTGACATCACAAAATCAACTGCCCCTAGGGCTGGGTTTTGCTGGGACTTTAATGGTCCCGGAAAATTTTGTCGCAGACAGGCATGCCAGTACACGCATGCTTGTTACGAATGCAGACCCAGCTTACAAAATTACGTTGTGAAGACGTTGTCACAACGTTACGTTTACGTCGCCGGGACGTCAGCATTGAACGTCCTTGAAACGTCCCTCGTTTGGAGTCGAAATAACGTCCCCACAACGTTATTTTGGACTTTCATACGACCTAAAAATAACGTTCCCACAACGTTCAAGTAAAACGTTTTCATGACGTTAGTATAATAACGTCCCTAGCACGTCCCCTGTGTGGAGTCGAAAAACGTTCCCACAACGTATTCTTAATTGAAGTCTGCACACAACTTCCATTTTCATCCAAATAACACTGGAAGTTTAAAGCAATACTTTATAAGGCTGTACGTACCATATTTGTTTTAATAGTGAAATGAACACATTCCCTTCACACTTCCCTTTCTAATAATTTAAAATGGAGTCAAGACTGGGAAGTAAAGGCATCGCGATGACCGGTTTTCTATTATAACAAATATGGTAATGAAATATTCGGGTTAGCCATACCAGTACTGGATCTAGTCCGTCATTTCAACGCTAATTAAAAAAGTAAAAAACAGAAAGGGATAAACTATACAAAATTGTTTATTCAGCCTTAGAATGTTTAAGGGAAAACGCGTTTCTTCATCGTCTCGCTTCGATGTACATGTTTCTTCTTAGCACTGTTCAGGAGCGCAGAAGCATTCTGTAAAATAAATACGAAAATAATGATAAACAGAAAATAAACCGTTCAATATAATAAATCAAACACTGTATATCGATGGTTTCATGTATGGAGCCTATTTTTTCATTATTTAGATATATTGTGTTGAATTATTTCAAGTATTTCAATTCGTTTGAGCTCTGCTTCTATATACATAACATATAAAGCTTTCAGCATTCATCATACATGATTTTTATCATAAGTGGGTACTAACACCACAATTTGATAGTTGTTCGTACAGTTACAATAAACTGATGTGGAACACTTATCGGCACTAAAACGTGCATATTTACGAAATATTGGTGACTTTATTGAAGTCATGTAAAGCAGCGATTCCCGTTGACTTTAAAGATGTTTCATAAACATATAAGTTAAATTCTATATGTGTATATATTAAGGCCTGACATTTAACTAATAATTGGTATGAATCAGAATGGTCCTAATCTTTTGGAAGCGTAGATTTAAGCTATTTTTTTTACTCAAATAATTGCATAATTTCAGATGTTCGGAATATTCAGCACCTGGCGGGGAAAACATGAAATTAATGAAATACGGAATTTTCAGATTGTGTATATCAATTTTGTTCAATTTTGTTATCACAGAAAGAAGTACATGAGGTCTACAATTTATCAATGTATATTAACCATCTTCGTAAATTTGAAATATCTTGACATTCATAGACGTTTCTAACGTTCATTCATTTAGATTTATGATTTAGCTTAACTTGCTGCTGGTTATCTACTAAATGATTTTAACTTCACCAACATGTTTGCATTGTTTATATGAAACACAAATTTGTAAAATATTTAATATATTCTGTAATGTAATCACAGTAATTGCGGTTAAAGCACCGCACCAGCGGGATAAAGGATAATTTATTCAAATAGCAGAAATAGTTAGGTAAGCTAAGAAAACTAGGCCAGTCTGTTCTATAATGCTATAGGACAAAGAATAGTATTTGCTTCTAATTTTGTATCACATCCTCCTCTGTGCGAGGAAGTCTAGGCTATGTATCGTAACGATGAACATAAATCAGAAGTGCGTAGATTGTGTTAAATCTAATGATAGAAAGTATGCATAAAAGTTGTAAAAAACCCAATTTACCTCATAGCTTTAGGAAGGATCGGAGAGACGCCAGTACCAACAATACGCAATGTAAACATTAATTCCCCAAGGCGACGTCAAACATGGCGGCGAAGTACTCGTTTGTGACGTAATCGTACGACGTCATGTTTTATATGACGTCATGAGCATTTGTGATGGCGCGAAAATGGAGGCGGCTTTTCAAATTCTCCGAGATAAGAAAAATGATATCAGAAATATTTTAAATAAAAATATTTTATGTCAAGTATAGCATGGTATATATTATATATATATATTTTTAAACTTTCTCGCTGATTTTCGAAATTCTTAAGTGTCTTTCAATAAAAAATGTTTTAAAGTCTTTTCCCAAACTTACTGGTAGTCATATTTTTATTAAAGAAATTCAAAGAATGCCTACAATAATGTTGATATTTTGGGGTGACATGAACATTATATTACGAATCAGCTGAGACAAATCTAATTTCAAAATTAGATTTCGTTGCATTTCCTTGATAATTCGAGTAAGGAAATTCATTATTAACATATGGCTTAATATATAAAAATTTATGATCAAGACTGATTACAAAACATAACATTAAAAATTTTGATGAAAAAGAAGATATAGAAATAACGTTCTTACAACGTAATTAGGACGTTGTACACCTACGTATATGAAGACGTTGTGAGGACATCAAAGAGACGTTATATTGAATGTTGTGAAAATCTAGAAAAGTTATATTATAAGAATCTTTCTTACTGTGTGTAATTCCAATTATTAAAAACAGCACAATAGTGACAGGAACTGTCACTATTTCATAGGTTTCATAGGTTTAGACTATCAAAATTCTTTACACAAATAAGAACATAGCAAAAGATAAAATTAATATAATGTAAAATAATGAAATATCCAAGTTATACGTTTTTACAACATTATGAGGACGTTATCTAAAGAATCTTTAACTACGTTGCTAGGACGTTCTACTCACGTAATCTCTAACGTTGTAAAAAGGGAGTGGAATAACGTTAGAGAATAACGTACCAATAACGTCCTCCCTACGTAATTCTATGACGTAACCAAACCAGGACGTAAAAATAACGTTGTGAGAACGTAGCGTGTTAGTTGGGGAGGCCCCCATCACTACTCTAAGTGCAAACTGGCTCACCTTGATCAACCAAAACAGTTGAGCATGGAGTCATTTCGCCCATACAAAAGAAAGTTCCCGCGATCTAGTAACACTAGGCAATACACCAGTCAAAGTAAATAAACTGCTTACAAGTTTATCCTTTTCCCACCGAGGCGAATGCACTCCGTGATGGTTTCACAGAGGGATTCAAATTGCATTACACAGGCCCAAGAGAGGCTAGTTTGCATTGTCATAATTTAAATTCGGCTCAGGATCCCAAATTTAAGCATATTATAAAACAAAAGCTGCAAAAAGAAATACAGTTAGGCAGAATGACAGGCCCTTATCCATGTCCTCCTATACCAAACCTCCGAATCTCCCCGATTGGAATTATTCCCAAAAGAGAGCAAAACGAGTATCGTCTTATACATCATTTATCTTATCCTGATGGGAAATATGGCTTATTTGAAATCACAAGCTTTTCAGCTCATTCAAGCATCTGTTTCAAGCAGAACACGTTAACCATATGCAGCAGCGGTTAAAGCTTTCGACATTTTTCGCCAAGAATCTGAACTTACACAAATATGGCCTGCAACTATTGATAATATCCATTGCTACATAGCCAGTTTGTGTGCCAGACAGCTCTCCAGCTCAACAATAGCCTTAAACTTGTCAGCTATTGCCAGACACCACAAGATTCATAGAATACCTGACCCAACAGACCATTTCTTAGTGCGGAAATGTATGCAAGGTTACAGGAAAAGAAATCCAGCGAACGCCGACACAAGGTTTCCAATTACCATCCACATTTTAACTAGATTGCCTGACACTCTCAAAGCTGTTTGCACAACAAGGTATGAAGCATGTCTATTCACATCATTGTTCAACCTAGCATTTTTCGGTTTTCTTCGGATAGGTGAATTAGTCGTCACGACAACAGCAAACCAGCGCAATTCGTTACAGCTGAGGGATATTTCTTTCGCCACGGAGGCAGTCTACATCATGATACGCTTCTCTTAGACTGATCCACAGGGGCGTGTATCGCTTAGAAATAGCTTTAGAAAGACATATATACCTATAGACCCTACCCTACTACTATATAAAAGGAAAGGGATGTAACGATTAAACCACCCCATGCTCAAACAAAGTCAGGTTTCGCATCCAAAATATTTTTTCTGGCCACATTGTTCACTACGATTCGAAAGATAAATGATTTCCCTACAAAACGAACTATGGATTGTCAAAATCGGGTCATTATTTCAAAAGTTACATGCAACGACACCCCGAAAATCGCTACCGCCACATTTTCAAGCCAAAATCCCCACTCACGAAAAACGGCAAAAACTCACCGTTAAAATCGTTTTTTGATTCCAGCAGTGTTGACAACACCAATGTAGAGCTCGATTAGATCGGCGACATCAAACTAGAGGTTCACAATATGAGAACAGCACCTTAATATTATTTCTGCGAGTGTTAACGGACATTCTTTAAAACATCATCGGCTTTGCGGTCGCCTTGTCGGCAATAGCAGCGGCCTTGACATTCATTTGACCTCGTAACCGCAGCAAATTTACAAATTATCGTATTTGGAAGAAAATAGCATTTAGTATTTTCTATAAAATTCTCTTTTGCAGTCGTGTGGGTTTTCATGTACCCAAAATATTAAATATGCTCTTTCTTTATAACTATTGGTCAAAATAGATTTTTTTAATCGTTCCAGAAATATGTAATTGTTTCGACTGGCATTTCAAACGAATCGATAGATAAACGCAACATGACATTTTTAAAGTTCAATTGACAAAACTATTTCATAATGAATATAGCAAAATATTTAATATTATGATTTCTCGTGTTTTTTTAAAAGTATATAAACAGCTTTTACACGGCTTACCAAAATTTTTTTTATATCTTTTTAACAAAGGTGGTGGCATATAAAATCTTAACCTGTTAACTACATTAACATAACTTAAGAATCTCAAAGGCAAATTTAAAATTAACTCTTCATTCTAGATAAACTATTTCCATGTTGAATATTTGATCTGCAGTTGAGGGTTCATTGTTTGATGAAATAATTTTTTTTATAAAAACAATATCTATCTATCCCCAGTAAATAAAACAAATATTAAATTTAACAGTGTATCCAATAAATAAGAGAAGATATTTCATTCTTGAAGTAATCAATTTATTATACCCCCGCCTTACAGCGTAAGCGGGGGTATATAGCGTTCATTCTGTCCGTCCGTCTGTCCGTCCGTCACAAATCTTTGTCCGGAGCATATCTCCTAAACTATACATGCTAGCTTCACCAAACTTCATACACTTATCAACCATGATCCTTAGATGTGCCTTTTGAGGGTTAGACCAACAAATGATTTTTATTTTTTGCAGTTTCCATGGAAACATGACTAAAACAGTGACTCTATGACCAAGTCCTTTGTCCGGAGCATATCTCCTAAACTATACATGCTAGCTTCACCAAACTCCATACACTTATCAACCATGATCCCTAGATGTGCCTTTTGAGGGTTAGACTAACAAATGATTTTTATTTTTTGCAGTTTCCATGGAAACATGACTAAAACAGTGACTCTATGACCAAGTCCTTTGTCCGGAGCATATCTCCTAAACTATACATGCTAGCTTCATCAAACTTCATACACTTATAAAACATGATCCCTAGATGTGATTTTGAGGGTTAGACCAACAAATGATTTTTATTTTTTGCGGTTTCCATGGAAACATGACTTAAACAGTGACAAAATCCTTTGTACGGAGTATATCTTCATAACTATACATGCTATCTTTACCAAACTTCATACACTTATCAACCATGATCCATTGATGTGCCTTTTGAGGGTTAGACCAACAAATGATTTTTATTTTTGTTGCGCTTTCCATGGAAACATGACTAAAACAGTGCATTTATGACTAAGTCCTTTGTCCGGAGTATATCTTTTAAACCGTACATGCTATCATCAACAAACTTCATACACTTATCCATATTGGTGCGTCTCTTGAGGGTAAGACCAAAAAATTATTTTTATTTTTTGCGTTTTACATGGAAAGGTTACTAAAACAATGACTATCTGACAAAGTGCTTTTTCCTGAGCATATCTTCTAAACTATACATGCTAGCTTCAACAAACTTAATACACTTATCAACCATGATCTCTAAGTGAGCTGTGCTCACTTCTTTACTTGTTTTTTCATGTAAAGGTCAAAATTATCATGTCTGAAGTGACAGATCTTTAGACTGGCAGAGTACTTGTATTTTTAATTGCTGTTTCAAATGCAATAAATCTGATTTAGATATATTTTAGAATATTTGAGTATGAAGGCATTTCCCCCAAAACGTGCTGAATTTGTTTGTCTTGCAAGCAATAAACTCTTTACATAAACATGCCTGAAATGGTTAGAATTGTAATCCAATTAAGGTTCTACTTTTTTACACTTCAAAGAAATTAATTATGCTCACTGAAATTAATTTGAGTTGAGCGTGATAAAATAACACAACCCTTAACAGTAATACACACTCAACCTTTTTACAAGGTTCACAGTCTAGAGGCACATCAGTTTTGTAATATTTTTCTGAGTTTTAAAAGATTAGAGCCATGACCCTGAAGCTCATCAGACTTTCAAATCTATTATCACTAGGCCATAGTATTATAATACCACTCGCTTACAGAGCATATAGATATTCCAGCTTTCTAAGCTTTTAATTATTAAAGAAGAAGATACTTTTAAGGCCATGTGTGACCTGTGTGACTTTAGTGAGGGACAAACAAGATATAAAATATATAGTTTAGAATCCTCATTAGAATGTACACAAAAATTCAAGTTTCTTCACTATTTTCTTAAGGAGAAAAAGATGAAAATAGGTTTTAGGAGTGGCCCCAGAGGCCTTTCTTAGGTCACCAAATTTATAAATTTTAATCCTTTGTAGCCAAGGAATTGGTACACAAAATTATATTGGGACACCGTGCCACGTCAGGCGAGATGAGGTGAAAAGTGAAATTAAATCACTTATTTACTTGCAGTTAATTCAATTGGCATAGAATATGTGATGTAGAAATTCTAATTGAAAATCTAAAAACACATTCTTTGTACATCATCTGTTATATATCCAGCACAAAAAAGACAGATTTCATTTGTAGCCCATATTTCACCAACTGTTAAGCACTCATTACAAGTAATGGCAAAATGGCTACTATTGATGTGTATATTATAGTCATAAAAGTATTTGTATTCAGTATTGAATTTCCTTTAAAATTTACCAACTCAACCTATTAAATATTCACAAAACATCTTAAGCTCTTGAAAGGCTTTTATGAAATACAACCTTCTGATCATCTTAGTTATGCAAAGTGTTAACAATTAATCATGGTTAATGGTATTAAACTAAAACTTTGAAAAGTGAGGTGTTATCTATAGGTGTCTAGAAATTCATGTATTAAACACATGAAATATCTAACTTTTCACTCCTCAAAACACAGGTTGAGTTCTTTGAAGGCTAATGGCACCTATAATGATCACATATCAAATAATCAGAACCAACTGAATTCAATATTATCAATATAATTGGATATAAGTGATGAAAGTAAATGTATTTTTTTCGTAATTGGGGACTCAGTTGTTTTCTGTATATATACAAAAACAAATTAAAAAATCCTCACAAATAAGTTCATTGATAGTCAAATTATTTATTTTATATGAAGATTGAAATACAATAGCAGAAAATTTTCAAGAGCGTCCATGTATTAGAGATTCTTCTCCATGTATGCAGCAAGGATATTCTCCAGATTTAAACTGTGCCCTCTTGATATCGAATCTTCTAACTGAAAAATATATATTGGAACCAAATTCAATATGAGGTAAAAAAGGATTGTTCCATTATCATTTTATAGCTCCTCAAATACTGCAATATTCATTGTATATAATCACTTGCTTATTTGCTGCGGTTACGAGGTCAAATGAATGTCAAGGCCACTGCTATGGCCGACAAGGCGACCGCAAAGCCGATGATTTTTGAAAGAATGTCGGCTAACACTCGTAGAAATAATATTAAGGTGCTGTTCTCATATTGTGAACCTCTAGTTTGATGTCGCCGATCTAATCGAGCTCTACATTGGTGTTGTCAACACTGCTGGAATCAATAAACGATGTTAAATGGTGAGCTTTTGCTGTTTTTCGTGAGTGGGGATTTTGGCTTGAAAATGTGGCGGTAGCGATTTTCGGGGTGTCGTTGCATGTAACTTTTGAAATAATGACCCGATTTTGACAATCCATAGTTCGTTTTGTAGGGAAATCATTTAGCTTTTGAATCGTAGTGAACAATGTGGCCAGAAATAATATTTTGGATGCGAAACCTGACTTTGTTTGAGCATGGGGTGGTTTGGTCGTTACATCCCTTTCCTTTTATATAGTAGTAGGGTAGGGTCTATAGGTATATATGTCTTTCTAAAGCTATTTCTAAGCGATACACGCCCCTGTGGACTGATCAACAAGGGAAGGACACAATGTTGATAATCCCGCGGAAAGCTAACCAAGCAGTCTGCCCAGTCAGATCATTAACTGTGTACATCTCTCTTCGCCGAGCACAGCCAGGCCAACTCTTCATTCATTCAAATGGCAAGCCAGTTACCAGGTATCAATTCCTTGCAGTCTTGAAAAAATGCCTAAAATTTCTGAAAATAGATACAAGGAACTACAATACCCACTCTTTCAGGATCGGGGCGGCTACTTCCGCAGCACAACTTGGGACTCCGCACGACTTACTTTGCAGTTGGGGTAGATAGAAATCCGCTGCATATGCCAGATACATACTATTAATTTGACATGATTTCTTTTCAACAGCAATTTGGCTGGTTGGATCAAGTTTGCTTTACTGGGCTGAGCGCAAAGCAGTAGTTAGACCAGTTGGAACACACCTCGGCCTCAACCAGCAGGGTTATCACATCATATGGCATGGAAGAAGGGGAATGTAGTGGTCAACTTTGATTGCCTTTCTTCAACAAAGGTTACGTACCATGGCTCATCCCGCTTTCCTCCTACTGCACTTAGGCTCCAACGACCTAACAGGTACCCCAACCACAGAACTTCTACATAATGTCAATTGTGACCTCAACAAGATACAGCGCATGATGCCACTAAACTGTATCATTTGGTCGGATATCCTGCAGAGGATCACGTGGCGGGGAGTTGAAGATGGTAGAATAATGGAGTGCAAGCGCAAAAGATTCAACAGATTTGGAAGGAAAGGTGTGCTAGACTTTGCAGGCCGCGTCATCAGCCACAACAAAATTAACGTCCAAAATCGAGGCTTATTCAGACCGGATGACGTCCACCTGTCGGATATAGGTAATGACATGTTCTTGAACTCCTTGCAAGGCGAGCTCTTCATCAGCAATACTCAGGACAGAGTATCTTTTCAAAATTGAATTACTTTCCAAATGCGCGTATCAATTTAGGGGAATGAGCGGAGGTCGTGGCAGGCACAACAAGGTATCTTATGAAATCTGGACCAGAACTTAATTTTTGCTGTGCTATCTGCTCCTCATGTCGTGACTCATCCACAGAGGAAGGTAGTGTGGCACAACTTAGGATGGAATCGACCTAGCCTCTCACGGCAGGGGAGGAGCCGAGTAATTTCATCCTTTCCGGCCTCAACTGGTCGTGATGTACTGTTTTCCGGCCCATTTGGTCATGATTTTTAGTTTCCGGCCCATTTGGTCATGATGTTAGTTTCCGGCCCATTTGGTCATATTATTTTCCAGCCCATTTGGTCATGATGAACATTTACACATATCCTTTGCGTCACGATGTGTAGCTAAACAATCCTCGGACGCAAGGAAAGTGACTACATCGACTGCCTAGCGACTTTGGGGTTTGCGCTTGTCTTTATGTTCTATTTAGCAAGTGTAAGGGTCGGTTCTTAGATTGTGAATGGCTCACAGCTCGCCTTTTTGGCAAACTGAGGGTGAATAGAAGTCGATTCCTAGATTGTGAAGGATTCTCAGCTCGTTTTTATATGAAACTGAGGAGGTAAAGGGGTCGATTCCTAGATTGTGACGGGTTCACAGCTCTCCTTTATGTAAAACTTACGGAGTATATGGGTCGATTCCTATGTGAAGGTGTTTGTGCTTGTGTTATGAGTGTGTGATTGTTTATAAGTTTAACATTGTATAACATTGTTGTATTGTTTAGTGGGTCACACTTGTTTTGATAGTCTTAGCTGGCAGTGTCTAGAATCATCTATTCTAGAAAGTTATATCTCTTTCTTGATTGCTTGAGTTGGACACTTCTGATTGGAGTTTGTCGTGGAACTTTAAAAAACATTCTGGAAGGTATCTAACCTATATATATAAGCTGGCATTAGAACTCTTACTCATCTTGCTTCTTACAATCAACTTTGCGATCATCTGCCGTGCCACTGTTTTTTTGGATACCTTTACAAGCCGGATTCATCTATCTCCTATCAAGACCCACTGACTGTTTTCTACACTCATCAACTGTGTGATTCATAAGGACTGATGAATATATTTATTTAGCTAATTAGTGTGACTCATTTGATATTGTATTATAGCTTGTATTAGCTTGATATTGTAACCTTAAACACTTTGTTTATTATTTGATCGATTAAATTGTAATTAATATACAATTGTCTTGTTATATTTTTCTGGTTTGTCTGGGGAAATTTTCCTATTCCAAATTCATTCCTAACAAAATTGGGGGCACGTCCGGGATAGAATTCATTTGGCATTTGAGACTTTTAAAAAAAGTAAATAAATAATACTTAATTCTAAAGTTAATTGTTAAACCAGCAAAATGTTGTTTAAACTTGAGGATTTTCTTAAGTCCCCTACCCCTGATGCAGTCGGTGCCTTGCGAAAATCAGAATTGGTTTCGATTTCAAAGTTTTATGAACTTGAGGCTAAACCAGCTATGAGGAAATTCCAAATTCTGAAAATTGTGTTAAATCATTTTATTGATGAGGGAGTTTTTGGTTTTGGACCTGGTTAAAGAGGAACATTCGGTCAATTTTGAATTAAAGAAACTCGAAATTCAAAAAGAAATTGAATTATAATTGGAATTTGAGGAAAAGGCTAAAGAAAGAGAAATTTTGGAAAGAGAAAGAGAAAGAGAAATTGAGTCAAAAAGATTGGAAATTGAGAAAGAAATTGAACTTAAAAAGCTTGGAGCTTCATCTCCTCCCTCAACCCCTTCCTCTTTTGACATTACAAGGCACGCCAGACTGGTCCCACCTTTTCAATGAAAAAGAAGTAGAAAAATATTTTCTACATTTTGAAAAAGTTGCTGAAAACCTCAAGTGGCCAAAATAGTCATGGACTATGCTATTGCAAACTGTGTTAAAGGGTAAAGCTCAGGATACATATTCGACCATTTCGATTTGGCAAAGCTCAGATTATGATTTTGTAAAAAGGACCCTCCTGAAAGCTTATGAGTTAGTGCCCGAAGCTTATCGTCAGAAATTCAGAAATGCTCATAAAAGGGACAATGAGACTTTTGTAGAGTTTGCTCGAGATAAGGAGACTTTGTTTGATAGATGGTATGGTTCTAAAGAGGTTTCAGGTTATGCTAGTTTGAGGCAGTTGGTTTTGATGGAGGATTTTAAACAGTGTGTCAATTCTGACCTTAAGACTTATTTGGATGAGCAGAAGGTTGATGTTTTACATGATGCAGCGGTGTTGGCAGATGATTACTTTTTGACTCACAAGAGTTCTTTTCGGTCTCCGGGTAACTCTAAGTTTTCTCACCATAAAGGTTTTCCCCCGGGTAAGACCTCAGGGTATGCAGGTTCAAAAGGTGATAAGACAGGTTCAAATTTTTATGACAAGCCATCACATTTTCAGTCTAAGCCTAAGACTTCCAGTGATTCTGATCCTGTTTGTGCTTATTGTAAGAGGCCAGGTCCTTTGATTTGATTTTTAGTTGAAGAATCAGTCCACAGGTTACCCTAATGCTTTTGTGTCTACCACACCTAAGCCTTTCTTTTCTGGTGGTTCTGAGGAGAGTGTTGTTTTTGAGAGTAAGATTTCAGATTCTGTTGTTCCTGAGGAGTTTTTGCCTTTTGCTTCGAAAGGATTTGTGACACTTATGGGAGATAATTCTACCTCAAGGCCTGTTATTATTTTGAGAGTTACTGGAGCTCTTCAATCTCTGATTTTGAAGGATACTTTGCCTTTTTCTGTCGAGTCTTCAGCTAACTCAGATGTTTTGCTTTAGGGTATAAGTGGCAGTTCTCTTGCTCCTCTTCATTTTGTCAATTTGACTTCTGATCTGATTTCTGGTGAGGTGAAGGTTGGTGTTCTTAACTCTCTCCCAGTTCCGGGTGTTGATTTGTTGATCGGTAATGATCTTATGGGTGGAAAAGTTGGTGCTGATCCCATTGTCACTGTTTGTCCGGAGAGTTAAGTTGGCATAGACAGGTTGGAGGAGATTTTTCCGGTATTTTTCCCTCTTGTGCAGTGACTCGTTCAATGTCAAAGGATTTTTCTTCCAAGAGTTCTTTGCCGGATGATTTCATTTATGATTTCTCGGATACATTTATGAATCATTCTTTCCAAGAGGTAGAGGCTTCGAGGGGAGGTAACTCTTCAGGTCTTCTAGAGTCTGATAGTTTATCTGGTGGTGATCACATTCTGTCTAGAAAGCAGCTTATTAGTGCTCAGGGTGAAGATGTTGAGGTGCAGAAGTTAGCTAGTAAGGCTGTTTCTTTTGAGGAGGCGAGTAAGGTTCCAGTTTGTTATTACTTCAAGGATGGTGTTTTGATGAGGAAATATAGGTCACCGGAAATTTCTGCGGAGGATGAATGGAAATTACATCACCAAATTGTAGTTTCAAAATTATTCCAAAATCATGTACTTTCATTGGCACGTGAAAGTCCAATGGCAGGTCATTTGGGTGTAAACAAAACTTGTGAGAAAATTTTGGCACATTTCTTTTGGCCTAGTTTGAGAAAAGACGTGGCTGAATTTTGCAAAACCTGTCATGCATGCCAAATTGTTGGAAAACCAAACCAGAAAATTCCTCCTGCTCCTTTAAAACCTATACCGACTTTTAAGGAACCTTTCAGTAGAGTTATCATTGATTGTGTTGGTCCACTACCAAAGACTAGGTCTGGTAATCAGTATCTTCTCCTTAGTTGGGTTGCCAAAGGTTGTTCAGTCTGATCAAGGTTCAAATTTTATGTCTAAGGTATTTCAGCAGGCAATGTATCAGTTAGGCATTACAGAGGTTAAGTCTAGTGCTTATCATCCTGAGTCGCAGGGAGCTTTAGAGAGGTTTCATCAGACTTTGAAGAATATGATCAAGACGTATTGCTTTGAGACGGAGAAGGATTGGGATGAGGGTGTGCATTTGTTGTTGTTTGCTGTCAGGGAGGCAGTTCAGGAAAGTTTAGGGTTCAGTCCCTTTGAGCTTGTTTTTGGTCATTGTGTTCGCAGGCCATTAAAACATCTAAAAGAGCAATGGCTCAGTCGCAATCCTGAGATCAATCTTTTGGACTATGTTTCTACATTTCGGAACAGACTTTCGAAAGCATGTGAGTTGGCCAATCAAAATCTGAAAACTTCACACAAGCCAAAATGAAACAAAATTATGACAAAAAGTCAAAAGAAAGAAATTTCATTCCTGGTGAGAAAGTGTTAGTTTTACTACCCATTCCTGGCCAACCACTGAGAGCTAGATATCAGGGTCCATACCTTATTGACAAAAGTCAGGGACACAGATTACATCGTCCTGAGTCCTGGCCGTCGTAAACACAAACGTTAATGGCATGTAAACATGATAAAGAAATATCATGATAGGGAACAACCAAAACAGGTTATGTGTATTGCCACACTCTCCCCAGTTTCTGAATGTAATGTCAGTGATGATGTACATGTTGATGACATTATTAGCAATGTGAAGTATGATGATCTTTTTGATAACGTGTCACCCAAACTTAGCAATTCTGATGTGTTAGCTCACCTTGATGAGAAGTTGTCACATTTGTCTCCTGAACAGAAAGTTCAAATGTCAGATTTGATTTATGAGTTCTCTCATCTGTTTCCTGATGTGCCTGGTCGAACAGATATTCTTAGTCATGATATAGATATAGGTGATGCTGTGCCTATGAAACAACACCCATATAGGATGAATCCTGTGAAAACTGAAATTCTGCGGAAAGAAGTGAAATACATGCTGGACAATGACATTATTGAACCCAGTGACAATTCGTGGAGTTCACCTTGTGTTCTTGTGCTGAAGGGTGGTGGTGGTTGGCGCTGCTGCGCTGACATGAAAACTGTGAATCAACTTTCACGAACTGACGCCTACCCGATACCGAGGGTTGATGATTGCATTGATCACATTGGTCAAGCTAAGTACATCAGTAAGTTTGATCTTTTGAAAGGCTTCTGGCAGGTTCCACTCACTGACCGTGCAAAGAAGATATCAGCGTTTGCTACACCGGATGGACTGTATCAATACAAAGTGATGCCATTCGGTCTGAAGAACGTTCCAGCGATGCTCCAGCAACGTTCCAACGACTCGTCAGAAACGTCACATCAGGTCTTGACGGTGTCGAAGCTTACATGGATGATGTCATCAGTTATGCCATGGAGTGGGAAGAACATCTGATGAGAATCAGAGCTTTCTTCGAGAGACTGTCTGAAGCGAAATTGACTGTCAATCTGGCGAAGTGTGAATTCGGAAAGGCACAAGTTGTATTTTTAGGGCATGTTGTAGGGCACGGCCAAGTACAACCAGTTAATGCTTAATTGGAAGCCATTGTACATTTTCCAGTTCCACAGTCTAAGAGAGAACTCATGAGATTCTTGGGCATGGCAGGCTATTATAGAAAATTTTGTCAAAATTTTTCTGATGTTGTATCTCCACTCACAAACCTTTTGGGGGAAAGAGTTAAATTCTTGTGGGATGGCAGTTGTCAGTCTGCATTTGAAAGAGTCAAAGCCATGCTCATGAATTCTCCAGTGTTACAGGCACCACATTTTGAGAAAACTTTTAAATTGCAAACTGATGCAAGTGATGTGGGTGCAGGTGCTGTTTTTATTCAAGAGGATGACTCAGGTATTGATCATCCATTTTGTTACTTTTCCAAAAAGTTTGACAAGCACCAAAAGAACTATTCAACCATTGAAAAGGAAACTTTGGGTCTGTTGTTAGCTTTACAGCATTTTGAAGTGTACAACTACATTTCCAGTTGAAGTCTTTACTGATCACAATCCCTTGATTTTTTCCCCACAAAATGAAGAACAAAAACCAAAGACTTATGAGATGGAGTTTAACTTTGCAAGGGTTCTATCTTGTGATTAAACACATCAAGGGTAAAGACAATGTTTGTGCTGATGCACTTTCCAGAGTGTAAAATGTCCTTTTTGATGCTGAATATTTGTAATTGAAATATTGTTTTTTAGTTTTTTTATTTTGTTAAAAAGTAACTGTTTATTATTACTACAACAGAAAGTAACTTGTAACTTTTTTCCTTAGGGGGGAGAGTGTTATGAGTGTGTGATTGTTTATAAGTTTAACGTTGTATAACATTGTTGTATTGTTTAGTGGGTTACTCTTGCACTTGTTTTGATAGTCTTAGCTGGCAGTGTCTAGAATCATCTATTCTAGAATGTTCTATCTATTTCTTGATTGCTTGAGTTGGACACTTCTGATTGGAGTTTGTCGTGGAACTTTAAAGAACATTCTGGAAGGTATCTAACCTATATATAAGCTGGCATTAGAACTCTTACTCATCTTGCTTCTTACAATCAACTTTGCGATCATCTGCCGTGCCACTGTTTTTTTTGGATACATTTACAAGCCGGATTCATCTATCTCCTATCAAGACCCACTGACTGTTTTCTACATTTATCAACTGTGCGATTCATAAGGACTGATGAATATATTTATTTAGCTAATTAGTGTGACTCATTTGATATTGTATTATAGCTTGTATTATGTCAAACTGAGGGAGTATAGCAGTCGATTCCTAGATTGTGAGCATTGTGCTTGTCGTTATGTTCTATTTAGCAAGTATAAGGGTCGATTATGATTGGGTTTGTGCTTGTCTTTATGTCCTGTTTAGCAAGTATAAGGGTCGATTATGATGGGGTTTGTGCTTGTCTTTATGTTCTGTTTTGAAAATGGAAGTGTCGATTCCTAGATTGTTAAGCGCTCTCAACTAGGTTCGATTCCCAGGTAATGTTATTTTAAGAATATGATTTAAACATAATTTGTTGATGACGATAAAGTTCATGAATAGATTGGCGAAGAAGTTCCGCAGAGCTATTTAAAGGCCACTTCAATACAATTTGATACCCACAAACAAATAAATATAGTATATAAAGATAACTAAAAATCAACAAGCTTGTAAACACAGATGGTAGACGGAAGTGACGTCACACGAGCTGGACGTGTTTCTAATCGCGGAAAAAACAATGTGAGTTTTTCAACAGAATAGTGAAAAAATCCTATTGGTACAGGTTCTAAACATGAAATATATGTAAGAAAGACACTCATGTATGAAATATCTTCTTTTTGAAGGAAGATGATCTTTAAAAGAGTGGATTTTGATGGATTGTACTGATCAGTGTGTATGTCTCCGAACTGACATCGATTTTCAACTTTGAACTTCCGAGATTGTTCCCTTGTTTTGTATTCATATGGATAATACACCTAATTCGATAAAGAGAAATAGAGAAGACGTCTTTACTTCGCCTGATTTTGTGTTATTTGTCAAGTTCATCTATTTCTGAACTGTCGGATTTAGATAAATCTCCAGATACCATGGCTAGTAACATGCAGGACAATGGTCAATCACAAGAGAGTGGCGCTGGACAATTTATTGAACATTTGTTACTGGCCCTCAAAAATGAGGAGGTGTTGTCTCTAATATGCTCAGCTGTAGGGGGAGCTATAAAACCTACTATAAAGCAAGAGATATCTTTGCTATATGAAAAAAAAAACAGTGGAAGCTGTAAGTGACCTTAAATCTAAGGTAGTTGAACGAGATGAGGTGATAGAAGCACTGTCTGATAAACTGGATAGGGCTGAGCAGTACGCTAGGAGAAACAACATTAGAGTGAGGGGTATCCCAGAAACTGAGGGGGAGAACACAGATCAACTGATCTTAGAGCTAGAAAAGACCATCGGTGTTGACATATCCCCTAGAGACATTGATATTAGCCACAGAGTCCCCAGGTACCCATCTAAACCCCAGTCTCAACAAAGGCCCATTATTGTCATGTTCCTCAGCAATGCTACAAAGAGGCAATTCGTGGCCCAGAGAGCTAAGCTTAAGTTCACTAACAGTGATAAGTCCCATAAGATATTTGTGAACGAAGATCTGACAAAAGTGAAGGCGGTTTTAACAAGAAAGGCGCGAGATCTTGTCCAGGAAAGGAGAGTCGAGTGTACTTGGGTGACGGGTGGAGTAATCCTGATCAAACTAAAAGATGGTACCTTGAAGAAAGTTGCAACAAATTCTCATTTCCAAGATGTGTGCGACCAGACGAAGCTGAAAATGGTTATTAGCCTCAGTCAGGATCCTTCAGTTAACCGAACAACGTGATCCTTCACATCAATAACCTTGTGTTAATATGTAACATGGACTATACAAATTATGGTGATTGTGTTACAATCCACAAGTTTTACTGTTCATCCTTTTCTGTCAAAATGGTGAGTAGCAGGCAGATGTACTCTCAACACATTCTATAATTATTTTGCTATCATATGTCATTACTCATAATGAATATCCTTTGAATCATTTATCAAAACGACCTGACCTACATCAAACGATATACCAATGCAATTGTGTTGATCACATGATGAATAGTGATGAGCGAATATCAAATAATCTATACCATTTCCAACTACATACATGGATTCGTCTAGTTGTGACAGTTGAAACATTTCCGTGCCTGATGTACAGATGACTGTTGATCACATGATCAATAGTGATGGTCAAATATTTCAATAATCTATATATATTTATCTTAAATACATGAAGTGCATTAGGTTTACAAGGTATGACACTTACACTGTTATAAAATCACTCTATGCAAATGCATTGACTCTACAAGTTGTGATAGTAATGCAAACACCTGCTTATTATATTCCATTACATGTATTCTACAAGATGTAATAGTAATGTTATCATTTCTTTATCATTTTCCATGACATGGATTTTACAAGTTGTGACAGTTATGCTATCACCTACTTATTATATTTGAAACATTTAGTCTACAAGTTATGATAGTAATGCTATCACCTACTTATTACATCAGAATAATGGATTCTACAAATTGTGACAGTTATGCTATCACCTACTTATTATATCACAATAATGTATTCTACAAGTTGTGACAGTTATGCTATAACCTACTTATTATATCACAATAATGTATTCTACAAGTTGTGACAGTTATGCTATCACCTACTTATTATATCACAATAATGGATTCTACAAGTTATGACAGTTATGCCATCACTTACTTAATATATTCCAAAATCCAAAAATTTGATAAAAGTGAACATTACTGGGACTTGATTAACCAGTCAAACGAAATGGCGATTACATTTAGATGCACTCCGTACAATATGTGGTGCTGTTCGTGGTACGAGTCATCACAAGCTATACATCGAAACAAATTCTAAACCACTGAAAGATCGAAGACAGGATATCAAATTGATAAATTTCTACAAGATGATAAACGGTCTCGCACCAGACTACCTCTGCAATCTAATTCCTAATACTGTCTCCGAAAACAGTCACTACAATCTAAGAAACCAGTCCAAGTTACAGACAACGAATTGTGCAACTAAATCATATGAACAATCTTTCCTGCCTGACACGATAAAGATGTGGAATTCATTACCTGATAAATTCCTGCAAGCAAACACCATAAGTGAATTTAAATCTCTGCTGAAAAATGATGAAGGAAATAGCAATTATCTTGATCTGAATTATGGAAGTCGTTTCTGTCAGATTATACATAGTAGACTTAAGCTTGGGTGCAGTGATCTAAACGCAGATAAAGTAAATAGACATATTTCAAACACTCCTGAATGCGCTTGTGGGTATCACAATGAAGATGTTGTACATTACCTGTTTACATGTGAGCTGTATATGGTTGCCAGAAATAATTAATTTTTCTATGCAAATGGCTATAGCCTCCAAAATGTGTTATACGGAACACCTCAAACAACTAATGATGTCAATTTGCAAATAGTAAAGTCCCTTCATCAATACATCATTAAGACCAAACGCTTTGATAAGTACCGCTAATAGTGTTATTATAAATGAAGTCAAGCTGCAAAGAACACATATATATATATATATATATATATATATATATATAAGCACATGTTGTACAGATACTTTATTTTGATTGTGCTTTATAATGTCATATTTTGTGTCTAGTTCTTGTGTATTTACTTATTTGATGTATTTGCTGGTGAGGCATTAACATAAGCAGAGTTTTGCTTGTTTGCCGAACCAGATTCTTTCTTGAATAAAAATATGTTTAAACCAAACACAGATGATAAAGTAAAGCAAAGTGTTCCTTTGATTCATAATATGAAATAAGGCTAGGCAGAAGAGTCAAAAGGCTGAATGTCGCTCCAGTACATAAAGCTGGACACAAAACAAAGAAAATATATAGCATTTATTCTTAATTTCTTGTTAATTGTGAGATGCAATTCCTAAATTCTTAGGGTTTCTTATATCTAATTAATGGTTAGTACTTGTTGTTTCGATTATTTGTGGGCTAGTGATTCCGACTGTTGGTGAGATCAGATTTATTGTTTGTTTGTTTGCCAATCCCGTCACGTTTGGTGAATAAATATGTTTAAAATACTTGAACGACGAGCAAACTCATTAGTATGTGAATATTTGCCACCTGAGATACTTACGATGAATAATCATTAATTAGAAAGAGGAAGTTGGTGTGATTGTACGAGATTGCACACTCGCATCCGGTAGAGACGCGAGGCAGTGACACTTTGTTTTGATAAGCAGACCCTACAAAAAGTCTGGTCTAATTTTCATGACACGGCAAGGTATTAACTATCAATAATATATTTCTTATTACCGAAACTACGCAGAAAGGTTTTTATAGTACGTTTCTGGTCTATTACTAGTGGACCGAATTCCCTACATTTATTCAGGGTTATTCTTTTTTTTTTTTATTTATTTTTTTTTTTTTTTATTTTCCATATTTGTGTTACAGGCAAAAATAAGTAATATGTTTAATCAAACAATCGTCACATAAATAAAGATACAAGAAAATCCACAGTTGGCTATGACATTTTTTAAACAAGAAATCTAAATAACATTACTTTCCAAGTAATAAGTGTAAACTTGACCAATATTGAAAAAACTTTGCTTCAGTTTCGGTTGACAGAAAAATATATCTAGATAGGTCATAATAACGTACAATTTCATCTTGGAGATGCTCTAACTTTGGTTTGTAACCATAAATGCTACATCTATGAATATACTTTTTGACTAATAAAATGATTGCATTTACAGGATTATTGTTCTTTCCGTTCATTCCCAGTATAACAATTTTATTAGTAAATTCTAATTTCAGTTGGACAGAGTTTAACCATAATTCTATTTCCTTCCATAATCTGAGGATAGTTTCACATTCCCAAAGCATATGGTTTAAGGTTTCTATTTCACTTTTGCAAAACGCACAAAGTGGTGATGATATATATCCTATTTTATAAAGAAATTGTCTTGTTGGGAGAATATTATGAATAATTCTATATTGCAACCATTTTAAGTCTGTGCTTTTCGAACATTTATTAGCAATAATGTTGAAAACTTTCCAATCTTTTTCATCAAAATCACTTTGTAAAACTTTTTCCCATTTTGAAAAGCTTGCCAGCCGAACAAAATTCGAGTTAATAAGAGCCGCATATAATTTTTTACTCCCAATTATGGTATCAATTTTGGATACATTATACGGATATATAGGATTTTGTAGCTTTTTCTTATATTTCTTTATGTTCAGTGAACGGGCATATGTCATAATGGCTCTTTTCACCGATTCGTAAGTCAAAAAGTTAGTCTTGATACAAAAAGATTTGGAAAATTCTTCATAAGTTAACAGTCTTCCCTCGTCATGGATCAAATCATTTACAAAAATAACACCTTTCTTATACCATTCATAATACAAAAACGGATGTTTATCAATCATAATATTGTCGTTGTTCCATAATGATTGACTTTGTATATCTTCTTCATTTACAATTTTCCTTTTATTCATGGATAAAAAGTTTGACCATTCTGAAAGAATGTCTTTCCAAAAAGAATTTGTTAAATGAGGAATTATTTTATTTTTTATGAAGATACCATCCGAAAGTAGAAAAGGGGTCTTCTCTTCAAGTTGATTGTAAAATAAATATGTCCATTTTAGGTTTTTATCGCTTATTCTTTTAATCCATTTTAATTTTTGTGATGATATGATTTTCCAAATATTTGGAGATTTTATTCCCCCATGTTCTGGGTTTAACATCATTACATCTCTTTTAATCTTATCTGGTTTGTTTTTCCATATGAAATTAAAACACTTTTTTTGGAGTTTTTCAATGACGCCTTTTTTGGGATTAGGCAAAGATGAGAATAGGTGGTTAAGCTTTGGTAGTAGGAGTGATTTAAGTATCGTATTTCTGCCATAGGGGGTTAATGTACGTGCTGACCAGATGTTCATTTGTCTGTAGATATGAGAAAGCTTTTCTTCGTAATTTATTTCGATCATTTTATCGAGATCGATATCGAACTCTATTCCTAGAAGAGTGAAATTTGTTTTTGACCAATCGAAATTCCATTCTTTACATATCTTATATCGAGATCTCTTTTTGGAACCTATCCACATAATTTTTGTTTTATCTACATTGACTTTCAATCCTGAAAAAACGGGCAAATAGTTCCAAGGTATTTAAAGCTGAATAAAGGCTTTTTTCTGATCCATCTAATGTGAGAGTTGTATCATCTGCGAACTGTGAGAGAAGATATTCTATATTTCCTATTTTAATTCCCTTTATGTTTTTGTTATTTCTTATCATGATACCCAAAATTTCTACACAAAGTAGGAAAATATACGGCGCTATCGGGTCCCCCTGGCGGCATCCTCGGCTTATTTTAAAGGGGTTAGATGCGAAACCGTTAACCAGGACTCTCGATTCAATATCATTATAAAATGTTTCTATCCAATGTGAAATACTCGGTCCGAAATTGAAAAACTTCAAAACATTGATGAGGTATTTTCTGTCAACTGAATCGAATGCCTTTTCGAAATCAATTAGAAGTAATAAGCCTGGTATCTGGCATGTTTCGGTGTGTTCCATTAAATCATATATAAGCCTCGTTACCTCTCCGATATATCTCCCTTTGACGAAACCCTTTTGATCTTCATTTATTATGCTTGGCAAAACCTGTTTTATTCTATTTGCGATAGCTGCAGCACCAACTTTATATGACGTATTTAGTAAGGAGATTGGGCGCCAGTTTTTCAAAAATTTCTTAGGTTTGTTAGGTTTAGGAATGCATGTTATTAATCCTTGTTTTTGCGAAATTGATAAGTTTCAGTATTCATAGCCAAAGTTGAGGGAATTAAGGAGAAATACTCCAAGATCTTTCCAGAAGAATTTAAGAAACTCAGTGGTAAAACCATCGGGCCCGGGACTTTTTTCATTTTTCATATTTCTTAACGAAAATGAAAGCTCATTCAATTTCAATTTTCCTTCAAGGTTATTTTTATCATGTTCATTTAGAATTGGAACATTATCATTTTTGAACAGATTAGGAAGATCTATATTAGAGTGACTTTGCGCTGTGTATAATCTTTCATAAAAGAGTTTTGTTTCCTGAAGTAATTGTTTGCTATCTGTAATGGATGTTCCATCATTTTTTTCCAGAACATTGATAGACTTATTCAAAAAATTTCTTGACTCTAGCTTTAAAAAGTATTTTGTTGGTTTTTCGCCCTTTTCTATCCAATTTGCTTTTGATCTCGTTAGTATCCCGTTTATCTTATGATTGTCAATCTCATCTAAGTCTTGCTTAATACCATTTATTTCATCAAGCAGTTTTTGTTTCTCGTTACTATCCTCGTTTTGGTCTAATTTCTTTTCTAAATCTTCAAGCTTAGTTTCTAGGTTTTTTTCTTTTTCTTTCATAATTTTCTTTTTTGTTGATGAATAGTATATAGTTTTGCCTCTGATCATGAGGAGTAATGTTTCCCAAAGCAATTGATCGTCTATTGAGTATTTGTTTGGTTCTGTTTCTGTGTTTTTATATTGGTCTAAAGTCGATTTGATGGTTTCTTTTACTAATTTTATGTATTTTCTATCTCTAAGAAGTGAATTATTGAATTTCCAAAACCCTTTGCCTCGAGCTAAGGTAGAGCATGTTATGGACAACGTTATTAATGAATGATCAGAATTTATACTTGGAAGAATATCACAATCATTTACCGAAGATAGTAGCCCATGTGAAATAAGGAAAAAATCAAGCCGCGCTTGTTTAAGAGGGGTAGGTTGCCGCCAGGTGAAACGTTTAACATCATGATTAAGTTCACGCCAGGGATCTTTTAGGTCATATTTATCTATCATTTCAAAAACTTTTTCTCTTGCTTTTGGATTGTTAATGTTTTTATAATTGTACGTATCGAGCTGTTTGTTCAAAACTAGATTCCAATCTGCACATATACATATTTCATCGCTATCATACTTGGCAACTATGTCTATGATAGTCTGGAAAAAGTCTGGACTGTCCTCGTTAGGTCCATATATGCTTATTACAGTATAAGTTACCTCATTAACTAAAATTTTCAGAGCAACGTAGTTTCCTAGCTCATCTGTGTTACTATCTAGTATTTTGAATTCGAAGTTATTATTGAATAATATGGCTGTTCCTCGGGCGTTACTTTTGAAGCAGCTAATAAAACATTCATTATATCCCCATTGTTCTTTTATCTTCTGAATCTGATCGGAGGTAAAGTGAATGTCTTGTAAACAGTAAATATTGCCTTTTTTCTTTTTTAGGAAATTGAATACCTTCTTGCGTTTAAAGTTGTTATTCAGGCCCCTACAGTTATGACATAGTATCTTTATAGTCTCAGTCATTTTTATCTAAGTAACATACTTGTTTACTTTTAGCCAGTTTGGTATAGATTATTTTCAGATAAGTGGATTCTATGTTTGATTCTTTGGATTTTGCCTGTAGTTTTAGTAAAAAATACTTCCGGTAATGGAAAAGGACAAACAAAAACATTTTCCCGCTTAGGGATAAACATTTACAGACACAACGTAAAACAAAAAAGAAACTCATAAGAACGAGAGGTAAGTCTACCCCACGGTTATTCTTGACAACACAAGATGTTAACTATTTAAGTTTTATAAATTTCATAAATTATTGATTTGGCAAATACAAACGCAAAAGGATTTAGTAACTTTCCGATTTATACTCTAAATCTCAAGGTCTACCCAGATGGTAATCGGGAAAAACGTAACAGGAAGAAAATAAAGGAAAAAGATAACAGTTATCCTGTGATATTTTTTCATAGATTCATTGCCTACAAGTCTTCCATACAAAAGGAGATTAGTTTTTTCTATTGATACAGATACATGTAGTTAGTATGCTAACACGAGTCAAATAAGCGAGAATGAAGAATTAAATTCCAGTTTAGTTATGTCTTTTCAGATATTAAGTTTACTTTTACTTGTTTTGTTATTTATAGTTTTCCATTTGCAAACTTTATAATACATATATGATGAATAATTCTTACTTCTAGATAAAAAAATCACAGCCTCTAAACAGTGTATTACGGGTTACCGTTAGGAATCGACCCCTATACTCCCTAAGTTTGACATAAAGGCGAGCTGAGGGGTTGTTCACAATCTGGGAATCGGCCCCTGTACTCCATTAGTTTAACATAAAGGCGACCTGTGAACCCTTCACAATCTAGGAATCGGCCCCTTTATGCTAATGCTGAAAATACTACTAACAAACAAATTCCTAGATTGTGATCATTCCCAGATTTTCAGGTCGCATAATCTTCAGATTGTTAAAACAATCTAGGAATGATGATATACCCCAGATGGTTCGTAACATCTATACTACAGTTTAAACTTTCAAACAGTTTATAAGCCAGTGAAGAAACACATTATCAAATCCATTCCTTATGAATCAAAACTTTGAAATTTAGGGGAATTATCTTCTAATTCTAAATAAGTTGAAATCTTAATTATTCACAATCAAATTATAGCGAAACAATTGATTTGAATTTTATGTAACAAGGCCTAAGCTCAACCTCACTAAAGGTGTTCATAGAAAAGATTATGCAATTATTATAGTTTTGTCATTAACTAAATAGGTTTTTAATCAACATTTTCAAACAAACTTAAAACTCAAGCACTTACAAAATGACATTTGTGAAAGCAGCATGTAATGATAGTTTAGCACTTACTTAGGTTGAGAGTTTTACGAGCGCTTTCCAGCGAAGGCTGATGTCACGCTCGGGCCGCAGCCTTTAAAAAGAGGCCGGAAGTTTCCGAAAAGTGGGGAGATAAACTTTGAAGCCTGGTCTAAAAGGGGGGGGGGGGGGGGGGGAATAATTTTGGAAATTTGGAAGTTTGGAATAGTAAATATTCCTGAGGTTGGGGAGATGGGAAGGGAAGAAGAGGGGAGGGAGGTGTGTTGTGTTGTGGTTTTAGTTTTTTGGAATTTTGGTTGTTTAGATGAAACAGGCCAGAAGGCCCGTGTCTTTTAAGCATGTGCCTAGGACGTGGTGTATTTGTGGTTTGTTTAGAGGGTTTAGAATTTGATGAATGTTTGTGGGGTTTAAGCCACTTGTTGCGAGTGTGGTATTGAGTGTGTTGCGTTGTGTTGTGTAGTGTGAGCATTGAGTGAGTGTAATGGCCAAAATTAAATTTTTTAGAATAAGTTAATTATATTTTCATCTTAAGTTTTAATTATTAGTTTTTTCTAAAATATTTTATTCTTCAAAATCTTACTTTTGTTGTTGTTCATGAGTTATTTCACTCAAAATAGACTTTTATTTTCTTTCAGTTAATCTGCCAGTGCTTGAAGATAATAATCTTTGAGAAACGACTTTAGTTTCGAGTTTGAATTTGAAGCATGAAATATGAAGGCTCAATGTTTATTGAACTTATATGAAAGCTTTGTGAAGCTGAAGTTATAGATGGAATTACAGTTTTGGAGACTATCGTATTTAAATGGAAACATGTAACGAACAGGAACATGCACATGAACATGCTTTGGATGACTTGCTTTTGACATGTGGTCTATGAGTGACCTTGAAATGATGTATTCTAAAAAGTGAGCTTTGGAATAAAAGAACTGAAAATTGGAAGTACCTTTCATTTTACACAAACAGCATTAACATTATTTGGAAAATATGAGTGATCTTGGAAGAACTAGAAAACAAACTGAAAGAGGTCAAGCCTATTATATTGAAGAAGATGAGCAGCATCTTTAGAGCTTTGAGAAAGATTTTTGACCAGATAAGTGAGACAATTGAGGAAAGTATCATTGACAGAGACACAATAGATAATATTAGGTCAATGTACAAGGAATGGCTTGATGCATATGATGAACTTTTTCCAATTCGCATAGAGCTTGTAGGCCTGCTAGAATCCCAAGTTGATATAGAGCATTTTGAGAGAGAAGGTGAAGCCCAAGATAAAGAATTGAGAGTGATGAAATTTAATATTGACAAATTCTTCCTTGAACATGGGGGTCAACTGAAGAATGAAAGACATGAGCTTATGACTACCAGAAGTATGGCTAATGGATCTGACCAAGTCTCAAGTAAGCCTCATCTGCTCGTCTCAAGGAAAAGCAACATAGAGCAGAGTTAAGTGCCAAGTTTCAGGCCCTTGAGGATAAACAGAGACTTGAATTTGAGAAATTAGAATTAAAGATGAAAGAAGATGAGCTTGAGCTTGACACCCTTTTGAAGATTTCGGAAGCTCGCATACAAGCCATAAATGAGTTTGTTGAAGAACCGCACAGCCTCCTGACCGAGTAGAGACTGTTGTGCGGCAGATTCGGAACCAGTTCCAGAGATAAAGAAATTTACAGGGAATCCTACTGAGTACACAAAATTTATGCGTCAGTTCAGAGTCAAGATTATCGCAAACACAGAAACAGACGACGAACGGCTTAACTACCTGGAGCAATTCACCAGCGGAGAAGCTAATCAGATAGTGTCTGGCTACAGCTACCTGGAGTCTGAAATTGGGTATCAAGCTGCCCTCCAAGAACTAGAAGAGAGATGTGGAGATGATCAAGTCATTGCACAAGCGTTCATTAGAAGAGCTTTGAACTGGCCCAACATAAAACCTGATGACTCTAAATTTCTTGACCAATACGCTATCTTCCTATCTGAATGTCAGCATGTAGTTGCAAGTATTCAAGCTGTAAAAGTTTTGGAGTACCCGGACAACGTGAGGAAACTTGTCGCTAAGTTGCCCTTCTACCTACATGACAAGTGGAGGAATGAAGTTTTAAAATGTCGGACCTACGGTGAGAACATAACATTCCGCAAGTTTGTGGACTTTGTTAAAAGAGAGGCAAGAAAAGTCAATGATCTCATATTTGGGCGTGAAGCAATGAAGCCAGATCAGAGATCATTCAAAACAAGAGTCTCCATCACCAACAGAGGCAAGATCAGTAATGCTGCTGGAATTGCTAATGATAAAAGTGAGAAGACAGACCTGCCAAAGTTCTCCAAGAACCCTGCAGCAAAGCCAGCTGTAAATCCCTATCTGGAGAAACCATTTCCTAAGAAGATACAATGCATCTACTGCAATGGTACACATTCCCTTCAAGATTGCGAGAAAATTATGACTTTGGAGCACATGGACAAAATTGAATTCCTCAAATCAAAGGGGATATGCTTTAGATGCCTCAAGTATGGACATATTAGCTCAGAATGTAATGAAGAGACCAAATGCCGTATCTGTGGTTTTTCACATCAGTCAATACTTCACATCAAAAGAGGATAACAGACAATAAAGAAAGAGACCGGATGGACAAAGCCTGGAATATCTAACATGTCGTCAGCAGTTGACGAGTGTGATACAACATTGGCAATCATACCAGTCAAGGTGACGGCATCACTGTGGTAGAAACCTATGCTTTCTTAGACCCAGGTAGTAGCATATCATTCTGTTCTAACTCACTAATAGAAAAGTTGGGATGCCAAGGGAAACCTAGGAAAATAACAATAGAAACCATGGGTTCACCTCACACTATGAACACTTGCATCATTCAAGGCCTACAAGTGAGAAATTTAGACCTTGAAAATGAAGTTCAGTTGCCACCAGTTTACACGAAAGAAAGCCTCCCTGTGTCAAAGTCACACATACCTACTTCAGCTGATGTATCCTGTATCCGCATCTGAGGGACATTGGCATTCCAAAATGTGACATAGGACTGCTTATTGGGAATAATGTCCCTGATGCCTACACGAGTCCGCACCGGAGAACAAGGCAGGCCACACACAAGAACCCGTCTTGGATGGATCTTGTGGAACGTCATCAGGGATCATGTGAACATGGAAGTTGCGCACTAACAGTTATGAGAACGGAGGTGATTAAAATAAAGGAAGCAGAAAATATGAGAGAGCTTGACAAGCTTGTGAAACAGAGTATGAACATTGAGTTTACTGAAAAGGGTGTCGAAGACAGAAAAGAGTTGTCACAAGAAGACAAGATATTCCTTAGGAAAGTTGAGGATTCCATTGAGATGAAAGATGGTCACTACAATATCAAACTTCCCTTTAGAGATGAGAACATTGAGATGCCAGACAATCACAACTATGCCTTAAAAAGACTGAACGGTTTGAGAAAGAAGTTTAAAAATATCACCCAATTCTGCCAAGATTATAATGAATTTATTGAGAAAGTGATAAGCAAAGGCTATGCTGAGAAAGTACCTGAAGAGGAATTGCAAGGCCCAAAAGGAAAGACATGGTTTATACCTCATCATGGGGTATACCACCCACGCAAACCTGACAAAATCCGAGTAGTGTTCAATTGTGCTGCCAAATATGAAGGTGTCTCATTTGATGATGTACTTCTTCAAGGACCAGATGTCACAAACAATCTCACTGGTGTCCTACTCAGATTTCGTCAAGGACCAGTTGCCATTACTGGAGACGTTGAAGCCATGTACTACCAAGTTAATGTCAACAAGGAAGATAAGGATTTCAAGAGATTCTATTGGTGGAGTAATGGTAACTACAACAACAAGCCGGAAATCTATAGCATGAGAGTTCACCTATTTGGAAGAGTTTGTTTTTCCAGTTGTGCAAGTTTCGCATTAAGAAAACATCTGAAGACAATAGAGACGTGTTTGGGTCTAACATTTGCAACATGATCAGCAAGAGCTTCTATGTTGATGACTGTCTCTCCTCTACTGAATCAGATGCTTCAGCAATACAGCAAATAAAAGGAATCACTGACTTGTGTAGCAAAGGTGGATTTCATAATACGAAATGGACCAGTAATAGCCGCAAAGTTATCGAAACTATCCCAGAAGAGAACAGGTCCAGCAAGGTGAAGAGCCTTGACCTTGAGAATGATGATCTCCAATGCGAACGTGCATTGGGCATGATCATGGAGAATGACAAATTCAGCTTCAAGTTCCATGTTAGAGTGCACTCACAGACCAAGAGAGGAATCCTTTCAGTATCTAGCAGTGTGTTTGACCCCCTAGGATTTGCATCTCCTGTCATCGTTCCTGCTAAACAGCTCCTTCAAGTACTTTGTAAAGAAAACCTCTCATGGGACGAACCAATTCCAGATAAACTATTGGTTAAGTGGGAGAGATAGCTGAGTGACTTGCCCATTATTGAGAAACTTTATGTTGATCGCTGCTACAAGCTAGAGAACTTTGGACCTATCACCAATTGCCAGCTTCATCTATTCTCGGATGTAAGTGATGTTTGGTATGGAGTTGTCGCTTATCTGCGTTTTGAGAATTAGAGAAATGAGGTTTGTTGCTCCTTCGTCATGGCCAAGCCCAGAGTCGCCCCATTAACAAAGGTAACAGTGCCAAGGATGGAACTGACAGCTGCTACAACCGCTGCGAGGATGAGCAAACTTATAGAACGTGATCTAAAATACACAATTGCAAGAACAATATTCTGGACAGATAGCATATCTGTATTGCGGTACATCAGGAATGAGACTGCACGCTTCCACACGTTTTTAGCTAATAGAGTCACAACCATCAAATAAGCATCTAACCCACAGCAAGCTCAACCCAGCAGATCTTGCATCAAGGGGAGCAACTATGACCAAATTTCTATCAAGTGAGAGATGGACAACGGGACCAGAGTTCTTAAAGCATCCTGAAATCTTGTGGCCAACAGAAGAAGCACAAACAGACATACTAGACCAATATCCAGAAGTCAAGAAACCTAGAGTTCACTGTGTAGTGAAGATTAAAACTGGAGAAGAAAGCTTGGACAAGTTCTTGACATACTTTTCAGATTGGTACAAATTGAAAAGAGCTGCGGCCTATCTCTTAGAAGAGAAATTGTCCAGTGACATTCTTGAAGAAGACTTGAAAGAGCACAACTTCAGTACAATGCTAAACACCCTGCAATTATCCCGAAAGCCTCGCCACTTGCAAGATTGCTACTTGCTGATATCCACATATCTACTGGTCACTCTGGAAAGACAGCCATGCTAGCTACTTTGAGACAGAACTGCTGGATCCCTGGCGCATCATCTTTAGTGAAGAGCATCATGTCTAAGTATGTCCAGTGCCGGAAGTACAAGGCTGCAACCCATATTCAGAAGATGGCCGACCTGCCAGCTGACCGCCTCATCCCAGGAGATCCCCCGTTCACTAAAGTAGGCATGGACTACTTTGGACCGTTCCAAGTCAAACGAGGACGAGCAGCTGTAAAACGGTATGGTGTTATCTTCACATGCCTAACCAGCCGAACAGTACACCTGGAAGTCGCTCATTCGCGAGACACCGATTCATGTATCAACGCAATGCGACGTTTTGTAGCTAGAAGAGGCCCAGCAAAAATGATTCTGTCAGACAACGGCACATTCTTGTTGGAGCTGAAAGAGTGATGAGAGAGGCAAAAGAAAATTGGAATCAGTCCAAAATCATGAAAACCATGCTCCAGCAGAACATAGAATGGAAATTCAAACCTCCCTATGCTTCACATCATGGGAGAGTTTGGGAAAGGATTGTCCGGTCGATCAGAAAGGTCATGTACTCATTGATGGAGCAACAAGTAAACCACCTTGATGATGAGTTCTTGATGACACTTTTCTGTGAGATTGAGTCAATTCTCAACGGACGGCCAATTCCGAAGAATTCTGACCATCCTAGTGACCTAGGAGCTCTTACGCCTAACCATCTTTTGCTTTTGCACAAAAGTGAAAGATGTCCACCATGTCTACAGTACTTGGCCGACCAGTTTTGGAAAAGATGGGTGCGAGAAAACCTCACGCTCCTACAAGAGAGACAAAAGTGGTTCAAGACGCAGAGAAATACAACTAAAGGAGTTATCGACAATCAGCCTCATCATGCTTGGGTGCTTGGAAAGGTCGTAAGTGTCAGGCGTGACAAGAAGGGGATGGTTCGAATTGTCCGAGTGCAAACGAAGAATGGAACTGTACTTTGCCCCATTACTAAACTGTGTACCTTGCTAGAAGTATAAGGAGTGTGAAATAGCAAGAGCTCTAAGATAATGAGAATCTTTAAAAAGACTGTGCAACATTTGTTTCAGCATTTAGGAAATCAATCATGAACTTTAATAGTGTTTAATCTTATTAATTTTTCTGAACAACTTAAGGAATTGATTCATTGAAATAGTGTCTCCTGAAACTTTGACCATTTTATGATTATGTAGGGAAAAATTTTCTCAACTTGTTCTCAATTTATGGGCCAGTATGTAGTGGCCAAAGTTACTTTTTTAGAATAAGTTAATTCTATTTTCTTAAGTTTTAATTATTAGTTTTTTCTAAAATATTTTATTCTTCAAAATCTTCAAATAAAAATTTCTCCTTGCCATACCCGGTTTTGAACCCACATCAAAATTTTTATACCCAGCATTTTGCTTAAGACTTAGTCAAGGGCAGCTAACTCAGAAGCAGGAGTCAACACTCCATATGGAAATCAGAATACAAGAAAGATAATGCCCAAAAGATAATGGTAAGAAATAAGCTTATTATTTCAAATTCCTTTTAAATGTTTTCTTTTTTAATTAGTTTTCCATAAAGTAAATTTCAGGAATTGTTTAATTTGTAATCTAAAAGAAATCCCAAAACTTTGTCCACATATTTTTCACTTCACTATTTTTTCTCAGTAGGTTTTAATTTTGGTATTTACTTTGGTTGTTCTTCATGAGTAATTTCACTCAAAATAGACTTTTATTTTCTTTCAGTTAATCTGCCAGTGCTTGAAGATAATAATCTTTGAGAAACGACTTTAGTTTCGAGTTTGAATTTGAAGTATGAAATATGAAGGCTCAATGTTTATTGAACTTATATGAAAACTTTGTGAAGCTGAAGTTATAGATGGAATTACAGTTTTGGAGATATCGTATTTAAATGGAAACATGTAACGAACAGGAACATGCAAATGAACAGGCTTTGGATGACTTGCTTTTGACATGTGGTCAATGAGTGACCTTGAAATGATGTATTCTAAAACGTGAGCTTTGGAATAAATGAACTGAAAATTGGAAGTACCTTTTATTTTACACAAACAGTGAGTGTATGTTGTATAGTTTCTGGGTGTGGGCAGTTTGGGGATGCATTATGTTTGTGTTTGTGTGTGTTGAGGCGTGTGTGTCCTGTTTGTAATTTGATGATTGCCCTGTCTATGTTTGTGTGTTTGGAGTATATTATTTGCGGAGGGGGTTGGGTAGTAGTGTTTTGGTGTGAGTGGCTATGGTGGATTGTTTGTAGTGTTGTTGCCACTTGCGTTTAGCGTGTAGTTTGGAGAGGCTTTTGGCCTCTTTTTTAGAGTGGTAGAGTGGAAGTGTAGGTGGGGGAAGATTAAGGCTCTCCTTTGCCGCTTTGTCGGCTTTTTCGTTTCCAATAGTCCGACGTGGTCGGGTATCCAAACGAGTTTAACGGCCTTGCCCTGTGTGTTGAGTGTTTGTATTGTGTGTAGTATTTTTGAGATGATGCCTGCGCGGGTTTTGGTGGATTTGTTTTGGAGAGCCTGCAGTCCACTTAGTGAGTCTGTAAGTATGAGTATTTTGTTGTGATTTTTTGGTGATTTTTTGCTGTAGGGCAATCAAGATGGGCATGAGTTCTGCCGTAAAGACAGATTGGTCATTTGGAAGCCTGTGGTAGTATGTGTGTTGCTCGGGCTGCCGCATGTGCAGTCCGAGTCCTGTGGTGCGTGCCTCGGGGTCCTTGGACCTGTCGGTGTATATATGGCACTGGTCGGGCCAGTTGTCCTGTATATATTGTAGTGCGGTGATTTGTGCCTGTTGTGGGTTTTGCTTGTTTGTGATTTTGGTGAGATGCGTGTTGATTTTTTGGTGTGGGGAGGGGTGGTATGTGGTGGTGTATGGGAATTTCACCAGTTAGTGCCAGCAGTGCTTCGAGGGATGTGTTGCTTTGTGGGCGTGTAGCTGTTTTGAGTGCTTGGTATTGTATGCTGTTTAGAGTTTTGATTAATTTAGGTTTGAGATTATTGTATATTGGTGCGCCATCGTCCAATTTGGACCTAATTAGTGAGGTATAGAGTTGAAGAAGAGTTTGCCTATTTGCTCCCCAGTTTGTACTGGAGATTGCTCTCAGGACATTAAGGTCCTTTGAGCACCTAGTTTTAAGTTCTTTGACCCTAGAAATTTAGTTTGGGTTTGGCATTTCATTGGATTATTTTGTAGGTAAAGTTTAGGAGAGGTTGGGCGCATAGTGTTGCGCTTAGGTACTACTCCAGTGGTTTTATCCGCATTTAGTTTGAAGCCCCATTTTTCAGCCCATAAGCTGACTTTATTTAGTGCGGTCTGGAGTAGTTTAGTAGCGGTTTGGAAGTTATTACAACGTACCAAGAGGGCAGCGTCGTCTGCACATTTGGAAGTGCTGATTTTGGGGGAGATGCCTTCGAAAAGGTCATTTACCATTATGTTGAAGAGGGTGGGGCTTAGTATGCTGCCTTGTGGTGCCGTTTTCCAAAAGAAAGTTATCAGATTGCTGATTTTCGACCCCGACAGTTATTTGCCTATTATTGAGGAAATCCTGGATGTAGTTAATTATGTTGCCTGATAGGCCTTTGGAGATGAGATACATTATAATCTCCATGGACAAAGGAATCTGTAAACCAGATTTACGCTTTTTAGAGCTTCCTATTCTGGAGAGATGAAGCATGAAATATGCTTTAAGAGCATGGTACAAGCGGCCGCTAATTTGGGCCTCAGAGCATAAATGTATAATATATTATATAAAAAAACCCCATTGACGATGGATTCTGTAAACCTTAATTTAGTTTTCAAAAGTTTTTGAATCTGGGGTAGAAGATTGAAAAAAGGTTTCAAGAGAGTTGCTCCCGTGGCCATTACTAGGTGCCACATAGTCATCCTCGTTTAGATTTTAATTTGATGAGCATTAGTACATGTAAAATAATCCACAATTCATATTGTTTTCAGACAAGTTCATCTTCTTCAAAGCCTTTCTGTCTAAGAATAGAGAGTATGCACCTGGTAGCACGATCGTGTTTTCAGATGTCCAACACAACATCGGACGGGCCTACAACCCTTCTTCAGGAGTCTTCACAGCTCCGGTCTCTGGTAAGTCGGTTCAGACACAATTGATAAACCACAAATGATTAGTTAGATTTCCGAAAGCTTAAAAAATTAAGATTTTCTGAACAGTTCAGATGATGTGATGAAAATAACTTTCCCTCGCATGAATGATAAAATCATTGTTAGAGTATACAGTTTTTAAGATTGATACAACATTAAACATGTTTTCATTTGTCCTTTTCGACACTTTTGCTGTAAAATACCTTTGCTTCTAAACATTGTCTGTGGATCTGGTCTTATCCTCAAACCTTATACTCATATTTGCAAAGCAACTCAATTGAGCTAATTATTATTTACGAGCAAAAAGATGCCAATTAAACATTATCATTCCCGTTTTACAATTTAGGTTACGCCCGTTTTCGGCGCCTGCCAATTCGGCTCGACCGGCAAAATCAAGTGCATCGCTAGTGTGATATACTGAAAATCTAGTAACTGCATAGTTGATACTTATGACAGGCGCATTCTTAAATGAGTTTATCTCCTTTTTATGTTCTTTCTGTATTTGAAGAGGAATTTTCATGTGTTCTACGTCATGGCGTTCGCGAAATGACGTAGTAAGCCCGGTCGTTTATTAACGGGAAGGGGTAGGATGTTTTGAATTTTAATATTGAGGACTAGAGTGCACGCAAAGATGTGAAATATTTTGCATATGTAAGGGGAAGATTGATGTGAGTCAGTGTTGAACTTTATGCCTGGTATGCATTAAAAAATTACCCTGCAAATGTGAGACTATGACTTTAAAATATGACACCGAAGGGTTTAGAATAGAGACTTTTAATGAAACTTCCTTTCATTTTAACATGATATATAGGATTGTAACAATAGCAACAATCATTGAATTGTAACCCCCGCGGGAGTACCAAATAACTAAAGTGAGTTCCGAAAAGGGATAACTGTCTTCCCAAATAAACTTCTCCATCAGTTTTTGATCAACTATTCTGAACCATGTTTTTAATATATATATGCCATTTATGTGTATGTCGCATTTTCTGCACGATGCAATTGATATGTTTTACCTATGACCTATGACGCTCGATTTTCCAAATTCAGAATGCCAGTACCTGTCTGCGAAATATTGCAAGGATTGTGCTCTCAATGCACTAATGTTTTCAGTGTATAAATAACTTGTAATAGCCAAGCCCAAGGTTTTATGTGGAAATCCTTTAGAAGATAATCCCACAGAGATTTGAGTAGTGTAATTTCAGTTGTTGATGGTGATGTTATTAAATTTAAACTGCGAACATAGGTTTCCTCTTTTTCCTATAATACGTACATTTATGCAACCCAAGGTAATCTAATTAAGTTAAATTTGATTTATATCACAATTGCAGGTCTATACGAATTCAAGTATCATGTGCACCGAGTAACTGGGGTAGATGCAGATATTGTTCTTTTCAATCAAGACAGACCAAGAGCAAATGCAAAATCATCGAAAAATATGGAATCTTATGGAATCAGCACTTTCATGATGGTTGAGAAGGGAAATCATGTGTTTCTCAGTGTCTGGTGGACTGATTTCGACAACCACATTACCCTACGGTCTGGTTTTTATACCCAATTCATGGGCTATCTGATTCGCCAACTGTAATTAAAAATTATTTGACGTTAAGTATGTAGCTAACGGAAAGAAGTACATTTAAGAAAATCATACAGCAGCTGAATAAAAGTTTGTTATATCACCTGCAAATTTAGTCAAATATAGTGTAATTAGGGTTGGTTTAAAGTGACACAGAGTATGTTTGATGATTTTTTCTGTGGCTAAAATGAGAGCCAAAATACTTTATGTCCTAAGTTAAGTTTAAATCGCGCCGCTAAACCTGTATCATTATCGCTAAAATGCCCAAATTATGATATTTTCTTGTTTTCAAAGATTTATTAAAATATTTAAGAGGTCAAAATTCACTTTTTAAGTTACAAACATATTAGTTAAATGAACTACTTAACATTACCAATCAATTTTTATCTTTGTGTCTTCTGTATAGAAATTTCAAGAATTACGTTTGAGTCATTGGGGCGCGGCATTGTCCGGTTTTCGATCACAAATAACGACTTAAACCTGTATAGTGTAACTAAATTGAACTTATAAGCACTTAGATACTGATTTTTAGAACAAACCACTACTTCTCGATAAAATTACACTATTTATGAAGTTTGACATAAGTTTGACTTAAGATGAAAACAAGTCGCCATCCAAAGGCCTGCTATTTTATGCATAAATCATATGACGACCATGGTGGTATTAGTTGGGTGTCACATGTTCGGACTTTGTTAATGGAGACTGGTTTTTCATAAGTATGGATCTCCCAAGATTGTGGCGACACCTCATTTTTATGCAATGTTTTAAACAACGGTGTAAAGATATTCAGTATCTGTTCAGTATGTTTTCTTTTAATAAATATCTATTGCAAATATCTCGCTTGGTTTTCTTATTGAGTTTTCGATGTTCAGCTGATGGCCAAAGTACGTTGTTTGGACACGTGCTTAAACATCTTTTCCTGTGCTTAAAATAACAATCGACCAACCAAGATTTGTCAACAACGAGTGTAGAACATACAAATAAAATAACAATACGAACAATTCCACAAATGCCAGGTTTTGGACATAAGGGCTTGACTTATTTTCAACAGGTTTTTTTTGCTGCACGAGCTGTTACGTCAACGTATTACAGAAAATATGAAAACAGTTTACATTTCACTCTGTAACGATAACAATGTGTGAGAAACAGATTGCTCCATCAGCTATTCGAGAACACCCGGTTACCTCAGTGAAGTTGTGAAGTAGTAAAGGAAGCTGAATGACGTTTTTGCGCCAACGTTGTAATTCAAGTAGTTTTTTTCCCAACAGAATTCATAAACTCACCTGAAAAAAAGATAAGCTAATTGAGGAAAGGGTATAAATCAAATCTATTTTCATGTTTGAAATCAAAGGTGCCAACTTGACGAGACCTTTTTATTTTAATTCTACATGTCTTTTTTCTTAGCATTTGAAGTATATGTATCTGGTTTAAGTATATGTAAGTAAAAACATATGTTATACAGCGTGTTTTTATGACTGGCTCTGACACGAACGTGAGGGCTCCTACATAATTTACCTGTGGAGGGGGGGCATGAACATAATTTTTCCGTGGAGTACAAATCTGATAGCCCTCCTTTAATACATAAATACATTGAAAAATCCCCGCATGGACCCAAACCCTACTCTCAACCGAAAAATAGAAAAGCAAGCTACAGAATAAACCAAAACAACACACACCTCCACATGCAGTATTTTGAGCTCTGAAATGTATGTTTTGACGACACTTTGAAACAGTTTTATCAAAAGGAAATAGGACGAAAAATTCAAATCCGCAGGTTAACTGCAACTCTACCTTATGAAGTTATGCTTCAAAGCTACCACACTGAGATGTTGTCAAATGTGGTATTAGTCCGAAAACCGTATGTATTTCGCAGATTTACCACATGTTTGAAGAAGCTGAGTGACCCACCTTTACCGCACACTATAGTTTTCCCATGTATGGTTGATGTATCTCCTTATGGTGATATAGATTCAGTAAACTTTCGTAAAGGTAAATAATACTCAAATTGATTGCAATTTGTTTGGCAATGAAAACGTAATTGTAAGTCATCACTTTTTCCGTAACTTCTGATAGCGAGTACTAGTGTGTCGTATTTTGTTGTGATCAGAAGCTTCTCGAAAGAGCTTTAATTATGTTTATTAATGTTTCACAAAATCTGTTTCCAACGTGTGACTCTCATTAAAAAAATAACACGCAGATATCAATTCAGGAATTCACGTGATAAGGCAAGAACCTTTATTTTGATAAGTAAATTCTCCTATTATCTTGAAAGAAATGTGAAAATTTTTCCTATGAAAAATAAACACTATGAATAAAATTCAAATTAACAAAGTATATTCTGAACCAAACATCAACATACTAAGCGTAAAGTATTTAACCTTTATACATAATATACGTGTACAATAATCTTAACTGATATTTCTATTCAACATATTTTTGTTCCCTCCCTGCAGTAGAAATATTTTAAAAATATAATTTTGATCTTTCACACTAATATAAAAAAAATATATTCTGAAATAACAATTTAATCCTTTATGTTTTGTTTTATCTGATTTTAAAGATGAATTTGTATTTGTAAGCATTTGAATAAAAACATCCTTATTTCATGTTTAAAACAGTTAACAAATATGCTTGCATATTTTCCATATATAAACTTTTATGCAACATTTTTACATAAACGGAACCAAGAAAAACTAAAAATATTTCCTTGTTGACATCACAAGACAGGAAGTTCAGATTTACGAGGGGAAGTCAATATGTTCAGAGAAGTGGATATAAAACAAAAGTCATTAATTGTGATATTGTAAAATCTTTCAAAAAGTTATAGATAGATTATCAGGCCTTTAAAGTTTATATAACCACAAACATATTTCACTATTTTCTTTGGAATATATGAATGTCTGATTACAATATAGCAAGTGCCAACTGTTTACAAGCATGACGTCACGAAACCACGTGACCTTTCCACTGGAAGGCAAGAACGCGATAGCAACAATGGCCGATCATAACAAAACGAATCAATCTTCCGTGAAATCTCCTCAATTGTCTGATTATGTTCGAACCTTATCCGTTGAAGCCCGGGAGCGGTATGTTAACAAGTTGAGGTATCAGTCAGAAACCTGTATTTTGCCCGATCCATACAATTTGCAGGCTGGATGGGTCGACGATCCTTCCATGTGGCCGGACATTACCTTTACTGATATTTATTTCTACCTCGTTGATACGCCTGGTCAATTCACCCATGACAGTTTAAAAGCATTCAAGTCCTTGAGAGCTTACGAGTCTGTGAAGAGTGGACACGTTTTCCCGATTTTTTATCAGAATGTGGAACAAACACCTTTCTGCTTTTTGAAGACAAAGGTCATCCCATCACAACGCCTACGTGACAAGCCTCATCAACCCTGGGTTTGTGTGAAGAAATCTGAGGGGACTGTTTATTGTGCTCATTGCACATGTATGGCAGGGTATGTAACTTATGATATTTAAATTTTTAGAAATTAAATTAGTTTTGATTTGTAAGATATGCCTCATGCATCTATGTTCCCAAAATTAATTATTCATGTTCAAATATAATAAATTTCTGTTGACTAGGCTAATTGATCTATTGAAGTTACTAATTTTCAACAAATATTTCTTTTGTATTATTTAATTTATATTATATATGTTTTCTCATTTGATACAATCTAAGTAAAAAGATGTTTTAAAAATCAAGACTTAGTTTATCATTGACAATAAGAGAAGGACATTCTTGTTGTACTGCCATTAAGATGATTAAATATTAAATTAAATGATAATGAAATTAAAGATGTGTATTAATCTTAATTCATAGTAATTATTTAAACGGCTATGTTAAGAATACAAATATGTGCCCAATATCAAAAGTGTGCAATGAAACCCAGATATAAAATTATTGACAAAAGTAAAATAATAGCATGCATATACATGATACATTCACTTTAGAAAAAACTTAAGAATTTATTTTTTATTTCAGTCTTGGGGAGGTATGCAGTCATGTCGCAGCCCTTCTGTTCAAGGTTGATGCAGCAGTGCGGGCAGGTCTGACTTCGAAGGCTTGTACAAGTGAAGCATGCAAGTGGAATTCTGCATATAGAAAACAGGTATCTACAGTTTATGTGTATAGCAAGGCAATATATATTAAAGTATATTATTGGAACAACTTTTTACTTTAATTTTTTTATCACTTATGTTTTTTTAAGCATTTAAGATTTATTTATCTTAAAGAAAATGATGTAATAGAGGGTATTCATAGCAGTATTTAAATATTTTCAACAGTTCTTTCACCTGAATCTTTAATAAGAAATATTTGCTTGATTTGACAACCCAGGAATACTTAAAAATCTTAAAAATATATATATTTATATTATCTACTTCAGATAAAGATTATCACAAATGCAAGTGTAAACCTCAGTCTGATAAATCACTTTATTTCACAAACATTAATCAATACCATGTTGAAGTGATTTTATAAAATTACATAATTTCCTGCTTACTTAAATAGTTAACACTTTTAGGAGAGTTTTAAAAGTAAATTTATTCTTTTTTTTTTTAGCTCCATCCTACACCAATCAGTGAGATTGAGAACATCATGAGCAGTCGGAAGAAACCCAGCACAACTGCAACTGTATCAGCTTCAGGCACAGCACCACTACCGGACGCTGATGTTCTCAAATCCCTTCAACAGGTCTGCCCCCCATGCGGTATTCTTCAAGTCTATCCCCAACCTAGACGATGAAGAAACAGACTCTGCAGAAGAAGAAATTGAGACAAGCACATTTCCAGCAACTCAGACAAGCTTGGCATCAGAAGACACTATTCCCAGTGACAACATCATGGAAATTTGTGAACGGAAGTGGGAGTCTGTAAAGTCTACTACTGAGCAAGTTAAGAACCTGGAGGAAGTAACCAGAAATCAAGCGATCAGTCCTCTTTGGTACGAACACAGACAAGGAAGAATTACCGGCACCAAAGCCCATGACATCTTCGTTATGAAAACGTCAACTTGTCCAAGGAACAACATCATGAAGGTGATGGGCTACAACGTGCCAGACATCTCAAAGAAGGCTGCTGTTGCTTGGGGTACAGACAACGAAGCACGGGCTAGGAAACAGTACACAATTCACTGTTGATATGTGAACAGCATCCATACATAGCAGTTTCTAGTGATGGAGTTGTCACATGTACATGTTGTGGAAAGGGTTGTGTTGAAGTGAAGTGCCCATATAAACACAAGGACCATGACATACATACTGCATCGCGTGACAAGAACTTCTGTCTAGACAGTGATCTGCATCTCAAGAAGAAACACAGATACTACACTCAAGTCCAGATGCAGATGTATGTACATGATGTCATGTTTTGTGATGTAGTTGTGTTCACCAACATTGACATGGCTATAATACATGTTAGTCGTGATGACACTTTTCTCACATCACTTATATCCAAGTGTCACTCGTTCTTCTTTGAACATGTTCTCCCTGAGATTGTGACGAGGAGACTAGAGGAAGCCAGGCCTTTGAGCAAGGACAGTGTTGTTATAGAGATATAAGTGATGATACTATTCAAAAAGTCATTACTTTTCATGTTTTTTAAACTAAAAAGTCATTACTTGTTTTTTTTGGTACCTAATCCAGTCTTAGAAATGGAGGAACTGTATTTAGGATAGTATTTAATATATCCTATGATAAAGTTTTTCTTGACCTGACCATTGAAAAGCTACCTTGTTTATATGTTGCTCTTGTAATATCTTACACCAGCTCTGAAAAATGAATCTGTAGTTTATACCAGATTGGAGAAGTTTGATTAAATAACCACAAAGTTTGTTAATGTTCAATGTTTTGCCAAACAAGCCAGAAGCATTAGTCATTTTTCATCTGGAATGATTTAGATGATGTAAGTTATGATAAGTGTAAGGAAATAAATGTATGAAGATAGATATCAAAAGTTTGACAGAAACAGTTTTATTGATGCAATGAATTAACCACCAAATGTAAAAAAACAAGCAGTTGCACCGAGTGACAAAAAATCCTTGTGTGACAACATTATTCACAGTTGAAAAAGGTCTAACAATACATATGATTACTTAATACAATCTAAACAACACCTGAATTGTTTAAAATGAAAAAGGATGAAAACGGCTTGCATTGATTTAATGATGATAATGAGATTCTTTGTTTTGTCTACTGACAATGTAAAACAAATACAGTGGAAAAACACAAAATATTGGCTAAACAATTTATTTTACAGAGAACTTGCATAACAAAATATGACAGTTAATGCTCAAATGCTATCTTACATTGTATATACTGCTTTATGTATTTAGGTAAACAATTGTTTTGGAAAAAACTACAAATTTGCTTAACAATTATCTTACAGAGTATCTGCATAACAACAATATCACATTAAATGCTCAAATGTTATCTTCATCTGTATATACTGATGTATGTATACCTTTGTTAGAGATCTGTTTCTATAATTGATATCACAATATCTGTATTATGTATAGATTAACTTCTTTTATGTAAATAAAATATACCAACCTATATTATCAAAACATTCTTTATTTATGTAATCTTTGGAACCAATAAAAAGATTTTAGTTTTCTTGGCACATCATTATTTCATTCAAGGTGGAGGTTTGAAATAGCACTGCAAATAGTCATGATATTGTCAAATTGTGGCACAAGGTTCATCCTCATAGTTGTGCTCAATATTCGAAAGTTCGTTACTCGTTCAATAGCTCTTTCAACATGTATTCTGACACGTGACAGTCTTCTCCCTATCTCTATTTCCTTGGGGCTGAGTTGGGATTTGCCTCTTGTGAAAGCAGGGATAGCAAGTTGTGCTCCACGGGCAGCAAGGTCATCTGCGATTAGAAAGCCCCGGTCAGCCAGTATGAGATTCCCATGTTCCAGAAGTTGGAGAAATCCAGAGCGTTGTGTGATAACCTTGTCCGACGCTCTACCTCCAAAAGCTTGAGACACAAAAGTCACTGCTCCTACTGGTGAGACTCCAATTAGCACTTTCACTGTATTGTGGCTTTTAAAGTTAGACCAAGTCATTCCTCTAACCGTGAAATTACCTGGTCGTTCAAATAAAGATTTCGCAACAGTCTATAACTACACGACAGTTTCTGTAAGTGTGCTTAATTACTTTGGGCATGTTTTTTTAAGATGTCTTCCTTTGCAGGCCAGTGAACCAAAAATGAAAACTTGTTGGCTAACACTGGAAGTGATTTACTTATGATGTCACTGACACTTGCCCTCGATACATGAAACCTGTATGCCAAATCTTGATCAACCAAGTTTAGTCTTAACTTCATTAACACCATTAGCAGGATGTTTCCAGGAGATAGATTAAAGGACACTGGAAGCACACTTGTACAAAAACTCAAAAGCCATAAAAAAGTTCCATAGTTTGGTATGCCTGTCAAAAAGAGTGTCTTTGCGTCCTTGTTGCCAACTTAAAGAAAAGATTCACCAAATTTTGAAGCATGTAGTTGTTTTCTTGTTTCTCTGAGATCCTCTTGAAACCTGGCTATCTCTTGTAGCATCTGATCCTTTTCCCGCCGCAGTCTCCTGATAACTTCAGTGCATCGGTCATGTACTCCTGAAAAGTAGAACAACTGATCGTTTAATTACTTTCATACTTATATACTCGCCCATAAGGATATGATATCAGTAATTAATCCTTAAAGTTAGTATTACACATTGTACAATAACACTGCATTGTTGATGATATCAGTAATTTATTTTTAATTTTGCATCTCAGTGAATTACTTTCAATTCTTGATATGAATATGTATGTTGAGGAAAAAAATACTTATTTCACCCCCAAAATAAAATTTAATGAAGCTTGTTAAAAACACTACATGTCAATTGGTTAACAGACGTGTTACTGACTGTAGGTGGTATTTTAAACGACAAGAATAATGACATGATATCTGTTGTGACACTCAACACTTCACATGAATTATGACAATTGAAAATTTTAATGACATTTATACAGAAATACTCAAATGACATCCTAAATAAGGGACACTGAGACAATCAAGACCTCACCTGCTTGGGGATGATTTTCTTCCTCTTCGTCATCAGCGTCTTCAGATTCAGGTTCCCGGCTGCTTGTGTTGTTGGAGAACTCGAGAAGGATGGTAGCTGCATCACTTGCCACTCTCTGCGCTTGTGCAAGTGTTTCTTTCCTTCGCTCTCTTGACTGTGATCTATCGAAGCGCTTTTCCTTACCCTCTGGTGTGAGCATGGATGTAGACTTGTAGCCCATGTTGACATGCGGGACAAAGTCAGGATCACTTGGGTCAATGCTTGCAGATCCTGGAAGTTTAGGTACCAATTAGAAAATAAATAAAATTTATACCGAATATAAAAGGTGTAAATTTAACAAGACACTTCTGCCTTTAAGTTGAAGACAAACATAGGGAAAAAAATATATTGAATGATTTAAAAAGTCAAACTTATATTACCTCACCTGTTATAATATGATTGAAATCAAACACTATTCAAACTGTAAATTACCATACATGACACAAAATGTGACATGATCGAAAACTGGACAATTTCTATAAATGGAATCATAAGCAAAACATGCGATCTAATAATTTTTTACAATTACATAAATGTTAAATTAAAACTCGATACTTTGAATTGCCTTAAATAATTTTATAACAACATTATCAAAATGCCTCAATCTTGTCTAATAAATTAAGAAAGAAATTGTTTCATTAGCGACATTTGACACTTGCACAGGACTAAACGGTGAATTCAATTCTTAGTTATTTTCCTTTTATCTACCATACAATTCAAATGAACAATAAAAAACAAACCTGACACGAAATGCGCTCCACAAACACGATCTCCACTGTGATCTGGTGTCCAATTCTTTCGTTGAATCGCTTGAAGCCATAGATGTCTTCTCTCTGCTGCACTCGGTATTCGGTGGTATTTCAAGCCCGATCCCTTCTTCAAACGGTTTGTACATCCAACTACTACGCACGATAGTACTATAGTTATCAAAACCAAACGTGTTTCATTCATGAATAGCGATGAAATTAAATAAAACAAATTACAACCGAAACTCGCGTGTTGTCTGCTGTTGTGTTTACCTTCTTCTTGCCTTCCGGAAGTCATCACGTACCACGTGACCACAACAAAATACGTCACGCTAGCACTCGCTATTGTATAGTGCGTCAAAGGTCGCTACTCAAATATGTTCAGTTTGGTAATGAAAGCCATTTTTGAATGCCACTTTTGATGGGCCGCTTGGATCTATCAGGCCACAAACCAGTGAATGCATGACTGGTCACACGCCCTTTTTGTGACGTCATAAACAGAATCATATTGCCTCGTGATCTATACATCTATCGTAACATTTTCACCGCAAAAAAACCAATAATCAACGATTTTCAGAGAATGTTTTCCACTCGTTTAGATAAATCATTTGACGATGTAACACTATTAAGCGTTTGGTGTATAAAAGGTATCCACATCAATTGTAATTAAACAATTATTTAAGGCGGTATTTCAGTTGAAATAATGATGCGCCACTCTGTACAGTCTGTTTATTACGTCACACCCGCGCGAATTTTACGGCTCCTAGTCCAGGTGGGTTTTTCACAGCCCATAATTACGCTGTCTTAATGAAAGGCTAATAAAAGGGATTTATTGGACAAATTAAGGAAATCAAGCCCAGTTCTTATTTTGTTGGAAAATCTTTGAACAAAAATCGGGAAGTGATAAAGTCGAGGTTACCGGTTTTTTAACAACAAAGAAAACGAAGGAGAAACTATCAAATGCTTATATATCTATTATCTGTTACGATAAATGTACATTTCCGTCTTGGATGAGATCCTTGATAAAATAAAGATTTTCTTCAGTTACAAGGTATACGTACGAGGGGAAGTCAATAAGTTCATAAAAGTGGATATGAAACAGAAGCCATTGGTTGTGATATTGATTGTATTTTTCAATATAATCACACTGAATTTCGATGCACTTTGCCCATTTGTCTTTGAGACTGTCTCTGCCCTTGCGGTAGAAGTCTTCTGAGTAGTAGCTGCCTTGAGTTCATCATCATCGCCAAATCTTGTAACACGCAAGTGTGATTTCAAATTGCGACAGGTAGAAGTTGCTTGGGCTCAGATCTGTAGCGGGTGGTGGTTAAGTTATTCAAAGCCACAGCAATACGACTCTTGTGCACTAGAGCGATGTCAAGAAAGAGCATAACTCTAAGTAGTCAACATGAACCGCCTCTTCTTCTTCTTCAATTGCTTCAACAAGTCAGCATAGTAGGATCCTGTTACTGTAGTTTTAGGTAGTTTTTAGTCTAAAGTAAAGTATCATGCCCCTTGAATCCCAGAAAATGGTCGCCATGACCGTGTCAGCAGAAGGCTGAGTTCTGAACTTCTTAGGTGCAGGAGAGTGCTAATGCTTCAATTGCATTGAATCCTGCTTGGTGTAAGGATCCGAGTGATCAATCAATGTTTCATTCCCTGTAACCAAACGGTCATCAAGGTTATTGCGATCAGCATTGTAGATGGCCAAGAACTTACGACTGGGTTCAACTCGCTGGTGTCGATCTTGTACATTTAAGTTTCGTGGCACCGATCTTGCAGTTGCCTTGGACATGTGCAAGTTAACATAACGTATGGTGCTAACACAAGATATCTCGTCCACCTAAATTGTACGAACGGATATGATTCAGCCTTTGACCCGTGCAACCACATCATCTGTAATGTCTTCAACAGGTCTTCCAGGAGCTGCCACCCGTTGAAACTGAGCTGACCATTTTGCAACAGCTTCTTTCCTATAAACATTGGTCATACGTTTGGGTATTTCGGTCACATTCACCCCTCCTTTCGTGAAAAACTTGATAACTGTACGATGCTCAGTTTTAGATCTTTCATTGATTACATGAAGACACCTGTGTTCAACAGGCTGTAAATCTCAAGTAGGTTTTATGTCTGTAAACTGTCGTCAGATGGCCTATCTCAATAATGACATCAACGATGATGTCTTCAGGGACGTACCAATACTCAACTCTATGAACTTATTGGCATCCCCTGGTATCACTCAAACCAGTTCATATCGACATATGTACATCTGTTATGAGTGCAAAGGTAGATATTTGATCTTGTTACTCAAGCTTTGGTTGGCGATTGATTTTAGATGTGTTTCAAATTTGAAAAAAAGGTTCGCTTTCAAATATTTAATACGATATGTGGTAATTGTTCAAGCGCATCTAAGGAGAAGTTTATAAACGTATACCAGCTCGGTCTAAATGGAGAATAATTAACTGTCTATTTATCTAGTTTTAATTGAACAGTGCCCGACAAATGGACCTATGGCTGGTTACATTGATGATTGAGTTTCAGCGATTAGAGGGGCGCATGCTTTTTGACGTCATGTTTGTTAACATCACTCCCTATATATAGCATACACAAAAGGCTATTAATGGAGCATATTTGATTCGACCCGTCACATCAACACAGCAGACACGGTTCTCCGACTGACATTTTGTCTTTTGTTACTCGGGTTGGCACAGAGTTTGGGGAACCTGGAACGTCGGGCTTCTCGCACAGGTACGCTGTCACATTTTCGTTTTTCTAAATTATTAATCAGAAGCAGCATTGCATCATATGTTGTTTAAATGCAGTTAGTTCATATTAATACGGTATCCAGTTGATTTATCTCATGTATGTTTTCTTAAACAAAGGTTAACATTCAGTGTAAGGGAAAGTCCGAAAAATTACCATAAATCATACTTTATTGACAAACCTAGTGCAGTGGCTCTTTCACATATCTAAAACTGAGCAGAATGCGTTCTTGCTGTTCGAATACTTACAAATGACCATGTATAACACTATTGGAAACATATTCTGTATATATTATCGTTTATCAGTTTCAACTATTCCTCCCCAAGTATAATCTTATCAAATCAAGTTTTCAAAGCAAGTAAGTTATTAAACATTATAAACCTCGTGTGACGTCACTCATACGCCTCATCTACCGACTGCAGAATTGCATAGGCCTGTGTGACAACAGATATGTTATTCATGCATTCGGTGTTTTCATTGGCTGGAATATTGCAATGAAGTTTATAATTATGTTGCAATATTGTGCCGCTAGGGGAAACTGCCAGATACTCGAGAAGAGCTCTTATTATAACTGAGGTTGTATAGGAATTAATGACGGCGCTACCTCTGTGGGGAGAGAATGCTCTACCTTGGGCAATTAACTTCATAGTATATTATCATACTTCGCACATTCCTTTTAAATAAGGTTTGTAAGGTCATGTGTTATTCATAACATATATTTTGGCAATGTTTGACGAGTTTTATTTTTGAAATACCCAAAAAAGGTTTTTAAATTACAAAAAAGAAAACCAACAAAGCGTATTCATTATTTGTTGTCAATCTAAGGGATAATGATATTTCGTTTCATTAACTAACACAACTGTATTTTCATACCAGTCAAATAAAGATACTGTGTCGGAAGTATTTCTATATCAACAAATCAAGGCATTGAAAGCACATATGGTTTAGACTAAGTGTGTTGTTAATTTCGTGTTGGGAATTGTTGATAAGATAATATCTCCTCATTAATGATTATTATGAATGTATTTAAGCACTTTTGATTGAGTAGTGAAGTCATAATCAATATGAAAGTATGTCCTATATTAGATAGTTGGAGAAATCCTTTTCTCAAACTGATTTTGTTATTTTCAAATATTCCTTAGAATCATTATCTTCTAAATATCATCTGCTTGGCAGTGCGGTAATTTTTTCCTTCACTTATGTGTTTTTACGTTTTCTTATTTCCGTGGAAATTTGATCAGTTATGTTAGATATGCAGATTTAATTAATAAATCAATACAATTTAAATACAACATTTACGTTTTATTAGATAATTTTGAAAGCTGTTTCATTACGTTAAATCTTGAAAGGATGAACTTATTTTAATCCATTCAGTGAAATTTTTTTTTTTTACGTCTGTGGACTGATAACCGGTTAATTCCACTTATGGACATTAGTTTTTTTTATCGGCAATCATTTAAGAAATGTTGAACCTGGTTTGAAAAAGCCTTGAAATAATGTTAACATTTATTTCTAATATTTTTTCATATGTATTTTCATCAGACCAGGTTATCTACTTCAAGGCCTACCTGCCCAGAGATATAACGTATGGAGTGAGGAGCATGATCGTGTTTTCAAACGTCCAACACAACGTCGGAGGAGCCTACAACCCTTCTTTGGGAGTCTTCACTGCTCCGGTCTCTGGTAAGTCGATAGACACCAGGCGAACGTCCATGTGAAACTATTTTTATTAAACGCATATTTTATCTCGTAGAAAACTAGCGTTATCATATTTGATAACAGCGTTATCATATTTGATAACAGCGTTATAATATTTTATAACATATGGTAATCATACGGGATTCTGAAGATGGACACATGTTTCCCTGCATGTTACCTGTTGCTGAACGTTGATTGGCTAACAAACTTATGTGCCGGCTGTAGCTCAGTCATCTTTCTCACTTTTCCCCACTGATTATTTCTGTACACCGTATTCAGCATTTAAGATTGATATATTTGTTAACTGTAGTTGGCATTTTCGTTCTTATACATATGGTAACTTTAAAACAGGCTTTATACGCCAGTTAGATTCTCGGAAAATTGAATAAATTAGCGATAAAAGTAAAATTGTGATTATGAGTTGTGGAGGTCACACAGTCCAATCTTTATCAATGGTACCATTGTATCCAGAAGGACCCATTCAATCAAATCAAATCAAATCGTTTAGAAGTAACATTTCAAAGCTAATACGTTTTTGTTTGTATAGTGACCAAAGGGAAGGTAAACGCAATGATCAAATAAAGGACAATAAGTCAAACCTTTTTTGGAGACCTGTCTAAAGCATTTAAAAGGATAATTACGAGATGATAGTGTTTGATTTGTCATGCCTCGTCATGGGTTGTTTATTGTTACAGTAAAATCTCAAATACAAATGATAGAAATATCGATTAGAACTTGTAAAATTCATAACCTTCGCAACGTTGAGAAGAGATTATCATCATATTTTAAAAGGGTTGCAGTACTTATTTACTTCCGGTCAAAATTCATGATACATCTCTACAGACTAAAATACATAAATTGTACCGAAAACATGATTTTCTAGAAAACAACTTCTTCATTGCGAATTTCACGACAATACGGGGTATATGCTCACTTCATCAGGTTGGATGTAGGGAATGATGGTATAGGTCTGCTTCCAATCTTATTACAATCAAATCATTGAATCTCCCCATAGTCCTTATATGTGATTGTTATTTTCACTCATCTACGATCTGTGTCCCGCCTAGATCCGTGTCCATGGGAAGTTATATTATCATCTATCACCATCCCGCTTTCAAATTTCTGGACGTTACTTAAAAGCAACGGAAATTGCCGAAGTTTTTGGAATATTTTAGATATCGCGATGGATTGGAAGCCCTCGATAGCTTAGCACAAAACTTATGTTCTGTCAATTATGGGTATGCTTTGAGGATATCACTAAATACAGAGATAATGTCGGGGTTTGCTTGTTGGCTCAGGTTTAACGTCTCATTCCACCTATTGGTGATATCGCTAACGTGAGGCCAATGCCTGATTTATTACCAAAATATTGATTGGAATAGGTTATGGGTGCCCTAATATAGATATAAACAAGGAGTTGTAAAACGTAAAAATTGGGAAGTGATGCAAGAAGATGAATGAAACAAGAAGACGTGGTCGCCAACACTCCCGCCATCTTGGTTTTCACTTTAGCTCACAACATTTTCCTAAATATCCTAAATCAGATTCACAAAACTTTACAAGGGCAATAACGAAAAAATAATAAATAATAGAGGTACCTATCTTCTTGATATGGATAGCTTCAAAAATCTTGCGAATTTTGTAATCAGGTTTATTTATTTCTATGACGTTGATGCTGTCCCAGTTGATGGTGTGGTCTGGATGGGTTTTCACATGGTCCGTCAGGGCTGATTTTTGAGTCATTCTTCCTAACTGATGCCTGGTGTTCTTTGATCCTGTAGGTAAGTGGGCGTGAAGTTTCTCTCACGTAGGATTCAACTGGAACCTCAGCTCCTTCCAACCAGTGGCCTCTACTCGGCTCATCTCAACACATTCAACCCTAATTCTTGTATAAACGTTCTCATTGAAACCAAATTGCCCACCCTATTAATTAATTAAAACACAAACTCTAATTGTACAAGCAACCTTTCATGTATCACAAATCACAATGTGCACATTTCTTTAATAAAGTCTACAGGCCTTTGATAATTTTACCACTCAAGTGTTACTTAACCCCATGCTTTACTGCGATTCCCAAGTACATTATATTCCCAAGAAATTAATCTCTCTAATTAAGTTATCTCACTAATCTTTCATGTTTTCTTGCAATGTTATGTATGTACCCCATTTCATATTCCCTACTTCCCACCTTGAAGGAGTAAACATTGTATATACATGTATGTATCCTTTTCACATTCCCTATACCTGATGAACGAGTAAATATATACTCCGGACTCCGTGAATTTCACAATAAAGAAGCATCATTCAGGCCTTTCGAAAGATATCTTTGTCACGGCGTCATTTATTGCAAAATTAGATTTGATTGCTTTCAATAAGGCTTTTCCATTTCAGATCGAGGTTGGCTTTCTAGCCAAGAAGTACTTTTCTGATAATAGATGTTGAGTTTGTCACAAGGGATAATCTCATCACTCTATTTTCGTTTTGGCTTTATTATTATCATGTTTGATAGCCAGGTATTATACATGTTCAATGAGATAAAATAAGAAGCAGTGAAGAGAATTCAAACCATAAACTAAAGCCATCGAATTACCAAATGTTTCATCTATAATTGTATTAAAGATCGACTGACATGACCAATGGCAACTTTCATGATTCATTAAAAATGTATTCGGATTGGCCAGTGACCGAAATTTAAATTTTTGAAATCGGCCGATAAACAACTTTAATACGGCTTTTTTCGAAACACCAGCTAACTAGTACCAGTGAACAGAATTGAAAGGGCCAGTGGTGACTGAAGCGTAAGTCCTGCCGCGTGACGTGATAGTAGTCGCCACTATAACCTCCTTACTGAAAACATCTCGCTGTTTAAATAACTCTTTAAACATATCAAAAGTCATCCAAACAACACCAAACGTCGACACATTGATATTTGATATATATTTAGTTATTTGTATTGTTCTTAACGAAAGACAGTGTTTTCATACAATGCTACACGCACTATCCCATAGCTATGTAAATCAATTGCAAAGTCTTCCCATGTTGTCACAACAATCAGGCTGCGTTTAGAACTCTCAATTTTATGACATCGCATTAGAATTCAATTCTTTATTTAATCAGATCTATTGGATTTGCACGCTTTGGGTCTATCAAACGGACCATATCTCAAACGTCCTATCATAATGTACGCCATTGTACTCATGGCATTCGACTGCTACTTAGTTTATTGTCAAGACGTCCAATCATTATAAACCAATGAATTTGATGAATATATATTCAACCAATAAACTAAGAGAATGAGATTTGGCTCATGCATTTGTATTGACGATGACAATCATTTGAAAAAGTAGATCGTGAGTAACGGTTACCAAAATTCGAAAGGACCATTTAGGATTTTCTAACGCTTGCGCAAGGGATGTTATTTTATCATTGATTGTTAAAAGACAGTGACTTTGCCAAACGGTGTGAGATGTTATACTAGATAAGAATATATGTTAGTTAACTAAAAACGAATCATTAACTTAAGTACTAATTAAGTTGTCATTAAAGTGAAGTGAAGGAAAAGAAATTCTGCGAAATATGATACAAATACCATTACAGTAAACATATATTACATTGTCTCCCGTTCATAAAAACTTTCATTTTTTCGAGACAATTTTAAACTTCCTATCGATAAATACATGATATAACAAAACGTATTATCAAATAGTGGTGTATCTCTCAACGGCCAAGTTCTAAACTTTTTGACCCGAGAAAACCACGTCCAGGGATTGTCACAGTCCAATAAAAGTGGATATGACAACTGAGAAAGAAAGTTTATATCATGAAGGAGTAATATATCGTATTTATGAATTCTTTCGGTTTTGCTATTGCCCCTATTCTGCTGTCGAATTAGCTTAAAAAACAGAGAAAATCAAAGAGCTCGAATTTCAATTGTCTACTAACACGTCACACACTGGGCGTGACTTCAAGTCATGCTTCGGTGATTTTGTGTAAGCGTTCGGCAGTCTCATTATGCAGTTATCCAAAACAGGGATATAAAAGGTCTCCTTGTAGTCGAATTAAAGCCTATATTTTCTCATTTATTGGCTCTATTGATTCATATTAGTAATACGAATACAAATAATAATTTGCAATAATAAAAATTATGCATTACGCCTCCTTTTTATGGCTGACAAACGTTTTTTTAGGGTCACAACTTCTTTATTCATTATACGGTGACGTTTATACGCAGATTTAATGTTGTTTTTTTTTTCACAGAAGTTGTATTATAAAACAAGATTTTTTTTTCATTCTTTATAACCCTATAATCTAAAGTTTCCATGATATAAGTTTAAACATACATCTAGAAAAGTATAAATTTATGGCCAACCAGCTACCAAACTCTTGGAATTGTAAATTTGTCGAGGTTGACATTTTTTAACTTCTAATTGACATTTTCACTCACAGGTCTGTATGAGTTCAAGTTTCGTGTGCAAAAACTATCTGGAGCCGCCGCAGCTATTACTTTAGTAAGACAGGGCAGTGAGAAAGCGAGTACAACTGTTCTACAAAATTGGGGAAACCACGGAGTCAGCGCCATCATGAAAGCTAGGAAAGGTGACCATGTGCATGTTAAGATCAGGTATACAAATGGAAACAGGCCGATACAACTACGAAAAGGTCAATTTACCCAGTTCTCGGGGGTTTTGATTCACAAATTGTAAATATTTCAAATATTTGAAATTTTTAAATGTATCTATCTAATAAAGTATGAAATTAAAAAAGCCAGCTTTGTTTGTCAGTAAAATGCTTTGACGTCATGTGTTTCATAAATGTGTATGATGTAGTGGCGGATCCTGGTTGATGAGAGGGCGTGAGTTTTGGAGCTGGTGTTTGGTACTTTTATCTTGGGTGAAACCACTTACAAATGATAGATTCCCTTCCCTTGTAAAGGTTTTGGATTCGAGAGAAATGTTACTTGGAGCTGTCCATATTCTGAAAGGGATACTCCAGGGACATACAATAGATGATATCGAACTTTACTCATTCAAAACAATTTGATACTGCCTACTCAGAACGAGGGAAATGAAACTTAAATTATCTAAAAAAAAACACTGTAGAGGGACATTACCATGCTCCAAGTAGAAACGAGCCAGGTTAATAAAATTCCAAAAAGCAAGGGAAGATATCGAACCTTACCCGTTAAAATGACACAGAGTATATGACATGTAGCAGGTTCAAATCACCTCCCCAAACTGACGTCTCTGAAACGCCAAAAAGTTAACATTTTCTTGTTTTCATTGATAAAAACGAAAACGGTCATATAAATGAGTCCATTTAACGTGTGTTTTAATTGAATGACCAACTTGATACTACCAGCCCGTGTTTGTCATTGTTTCTGCTGCAAATAAGTCTCAAAAATTACGTTTGAGTCATTGGCCATTTTCAGGTTTTCTGTCTTAAATCACAACATAGACCGTTTTATTGTCACTATACTGAACAGATAAGCATTAGAGCGCTGATTTTCTTAAATCACCACAACTCTTTCATTAGATAAAAACAGTTATAAAGTTTGAAGTATTTTACCCCAAAAACATGCATGTGGCCCTTTAAAATAAATATGATAGTTCCTATCTTGAACGGATAAAATGTAAGCTTTAATATAAATTTATTAATACTTTACTTGGTATTTGAAGCGTTTCAAGCCATATCATCCAACGAAACCATCGTCCAAAGTTTTGGTGAAATTGACAAAAACTCAAATGAACTGTTTTAACCACACCAAAACTTATGTAATACTGAATTTTACATATTCTTTTCTTCTTAAGATTAAGACAACTTTTTCATATAAAAAAAACAAATTTTATGGTTATACATGTAACTGAGTATTTTCTGAATTTGAAACTACTTCTCTAGTCTTTTTGATTTCAAAAGTGTGTCCATCATAGATATTTCATTTATATTTTAACCTGAATATGTGCCATCTGTTAAACACAACTTTAGTATGTGTTTTTATTTCATAAGGTCTTTATGAAGAATTTACACTTGTAAAACATTTTTTAATTCCTGTTAAACTAAACAATAGTGAAGCAAGAAAACTGCAAAGTCAAACCACATGTTTATACCATAAAGTTTTTAAACGGAATTTCACAAATAAAAAACCGATCTGTTCGCACATCATTCACACCAATGCAAGATAAATTATTAATCAAATTAAGACATTAACAAATCAGTCATGATTTAATTAATTCAGCACAAGCGCACACCAATATTTTGTCAAGTAATTTTGTAATTTGGCCGATTTTATAGATATAGTAATAATAATAATAATGGATATTTATATTGCGCAAGTTATCCACACACGAATGCATGCTCAATGCGCTGCAAAGATAAAACATTGTATAGTTTTGGCATTGTTATTGGCTAAACTAAAGCAGCTGCCGTTTTCGTTGTTTTAAGGATGTTCGCTCCTCAGTCACAGTTACAAAATTCAAATAACCTGAAATCATAATGTTCTTATAAAATAAACCAAACTGAAGGGGTAATTTCTCAATTTTGATGATTTCTGACTAAATATTCATCAAAATAAAGAAACTTAGTATATTCAACTTGAAATAATTCATAATTTTGCTGATTCAGCAATTTTAATTGTAACTATTATTTGAGCAAGTTCTATCATCTGTTTTTCTTGGAAAGTAGATGTTGTTGAATGAATATGATTTGTATGAATGCATTCAGGTATATTTTAAGATAATGAGTGAGAGAAAGCATGTTTTAGTCCAAAAATAGTTTGAATGTTGATAATGTAATTGAAATGTTTGAATACATGATGTGTCGTAGCGGCTAAAAACCCACAGTACCATCCATATTTTTTACTTTTTTCTGGAAGAATATTATGTTAACTCTAACATGTTTTCATATTAAAAATTTTTTAATACAGGAACTAATTAAAATTTAAGATTTCTCCGAAAAGGTCATCATTTTCCCATAGACTCCCATGTTAAAACTCTGACTGACAGAGGGATCTTTGTCTTTAAATATCTCGAAAAAACACACTCATCCCTATTTTTGGGGGTCGATATTTCATGTAAATACACTAAGCCTTTGAAAAAACCACAGGGAAGTGTATCGCAAAAAATTACAATAATAATAATACATAATGAAATAAAAAAAGGGTATCTCGCCCTCGGACTACTCGTCTTGTTCCGGGACGAAATAAACTTGGAAATTCAATATAGATTAATATAACAATACATACACATGAAGCCTGATAAATCGTCTTTCGATAGAATGTAAAATAATCAAAATCCATACCTTGTAAGTGAGCTTTTACTGCATTAAATGCGCTTTCGATCGCTCGGGTCAGCTATGTTTGACCTCAATATCGGAAGGATAGCACAGAATACGAGCGGCTCACTGATTGGCCAAACATTTACTTTTCGTAACTTCACGACAGAAAAAAAACAATCAAAGATAAATATGGAAACTAATAACCTATATTGAAATGTGCACACAAAACTACAGGAAGAAAGATACACATGGAAACTAATAACAGCTATTGAATTGGGAGCGCTATCCTCTTTAGAAACAGACTATCCAGCACTGACCTCATCAATTTGTTGACATTCTGACAGAAATAATATGGATAAGAATCTTCCTGCCTTTGATTAAACAATAATATGTCACGATTTCCTCAAAACTATTAATCATATTTTAATGATGTTTAAATCATATATGTACTGTACCCTAGATATGTTCTTTTTGCTATGATTTTGGTTCTGATGAGAGAACATATAAAGATTTTGCGATGGATGGATTTCTTAAACCGGCAACGTACCTCGACTGGAGTCAGTTAGATATTTCAGAAGCTTATCTAAAACAGATATATGGACTCATTTGAGTTAATAATGTTGAATCGCTCATTAACTAATAAACAAATAAACTGCACATGAAATTTTTAGTTTGGAACAACATTGAGCGTTGCAAGATTTTAAAAAAAACAAGTGATAGTTGCATATAATGCATCATGTATGGGGAGCAAATGTTTTAACTTTATTTACATGCTAAATATTCGCATATAAGAAAGCTGAGTAACATTTTATGCAACTAACTCATTGTCACTTTAAGTATTTCATATTTCTTGTATTGTTTAATAAACAAATCTATAAAAACACCAATATATGTCAATTAGCTTTCAGTGCTTTTATTGAAACCTTTCAAACTATATCAAAAAGATTTTTATAAATGAATTTTTCTCAATGCATCTATATTTCTGTTAAGAGGGTTTCTTAAACGCATCGATCGGATTTCAATGATGTCAAGAACACATATGTATTGTGACAAGAAAAATTCTAATTACTTCCAATAGAAACAAATTTCAAAAAAAAATATTTCATAGTGTTGATGAAATTTATATTTTCTGAGGGAAGATGAATTTTAAACTGAAAATGAACTTGCTGTCAAAGATTTGTTCTATATATATAGTAACAAACGGTTTTATCCCTTTGTATATAAAAATAGGTAGTTCTTACGAAATAACAGAATAAAAGTATGGAAACAAAAAGTTTGCCTACCATTATCAATATTAACAAAAACTTAAGCTTACTTCATAATCCGTTTCCAAAGCACTTGATTTGTGGTTTTTAACTCAAATGTAAATGCCATGACTTTTCATACGCTTCGTTTTATCATTAAGTTTTTGATGTTCAGAAGATGGCTTAAATATGTTAATTGATATATTCAAAATCTTTTTAATCCTTTTATTTTTTGGAATATTTAAAAAACTAGCTTCCAAACAAGAATATTTTAGAAATTCATATCTATTAATGCACAATACGATGTAAACAATATCACAAAATCCAGGTTTTGAGCACATGGACTCGCTCCTTTCAAGCTTTGTTTTCTGCACAAGCTGTTATGGTATAGTGTGACAGAAAAAAATACGTGATATGTATAGTATTACAGAAAATAATGACCGAAACAGTTGCCTTCACACCTAGCAACAATAACAAAGTGTGAAGAGACAGAATGCTCAATCAGGATTGAAACAGGATATCCTGTTTGGAAAATGAACGATCTTTCAAGATGTCCAACACAACATCGGAGGAGCCTACAGGGGAGTCTTCACGGCTCCGGTCACTGGTACGTCGATTATATCAGTAACGAAGTTCTCCACAATTATAAACCTCAATAAGAACTTAACTTTACATGAGGTGTTTTAAGAATACAAGCGTTTTATTATGTAAAGATCCAAGAACTCCTTAAAGTGACATGGACTACGGTTCATGAATATTGTTTTTGGCTTACATAGATTCAAAATATCATATGACATGTACAGGGCTGGTAACAGGGAGACGTTTGTTCTTTGAATGGAGAGAACGGGACGGGCGATTCGCTGTGTTGGTCTTAGCAAAATTCGAAAGCGAATTTGTAGCGAGCGAAAAGTGACAATCAAAAGCTTAAATTGAATCCTGTAGTGAACTGACAACCACTGAAGAGACGGTTTGCCGATTTACGTGACTGGTTAGCAGCAGCATTTTGTAGTTTGCTTATCTGAGTCTTGATGGTAGTAGCTAGAAGAATCCTGCTCATGAATAGAGAGAGATATGACAAGAAACAGTGCCTATGAATAAGGCAGCTCTGAAAGAGATGGGAAACTTAATAATTCAGTGACGTGTCCAAATGCATAATGGTCATTTACATCGTGAACTAATTTGGGTGTCGGAAATAACAGAGATTAATTCTGCTCTGTGGACAAAGGACAATAGATTCCCCTTTTAGTATTAATTTGTTGCCTTGTTGGCACAGCATCAGTTCAAACACGATAATAACCAATTCTATTACTCGTCCGTGTAAGATACTGCAGTGTTCTATTTATATGGCGATTTTAAACGTATATTAGCACCGCCGTCACAATGGTGGCCAAGAAGCACAAATGTTAGACACTGTCGATTGACACTTGATTTTGGACGACGGGTAACAAACAGAATACTTAACTTCCTACAATTTAATACTATTTTATTTAACTCGTGAATGATTTAGTATAAAACTCGCTTTCGCTTTCGCTCGTTTCATACTACATCATTAACTCGTTTCACACAAATAGTATTAAATGGAAGGTCGTTTAGTATCCTCTATGGAGATAATTCTGTCCACGTGTCCTCAGATACAAGCATTGAACGATTATGAATAATAAGATTACTACCAGCCACTTATGTTCTTAATGAAGCTTCTCTTACTCGCCAATAATTACCAGCTGCAAGGCTTCGTGTGTAGTAAAAATATCAACATAGACTTCCATCATGTTACTTTTTTTATAATTTTGTCTACAGGTAAGTGAAACGTCTTTTAAAACTGATCAATGAGTCTTGAAATGAATGTTACTTTTCAGCTTGTCATCGTTACCTAATTTTGAGAGCAATTTGACACCGTTTATAAGGTGAAGAAAAATAAACAAAACATTTTCATATTTCAAATGAGGTATAATTTATAAAAAAACAAAATCATGTGCTATTCGTCTAACGCTATTGCGATTTAGATCTACATAGGTTATTTTTTTCTGATCTCTTTTAGTCCAAGTGTGAATGTTCTTTAAATTCTATTTTCTTATTTATGACAAGTGTAACAGTCACACCATCTTAACTCGGAGGAAGCATATCGCCTAAGTTGCTAACTCTGAATGATACACATTGTTATTACAGGTTTTTACGAATTCAAGGGTCGTGTGTCAAAAATTTCTGGAGACGATACAGAAATTGCTCTATTCAATCAAAACGGACCGAGAGCAAGTTCAGTTTTGCTGAGAGATTGGGAAACCTATGGGATCAGCGCCATCATGAAGGTCAAGAAGGGAGAGCATGTATATGTCAAGGTCAGCTGGAGTAGAAACAACAACCACGTCACCCTACGTTCTGGTTACTTCAACCAATTCACAGGCTATCTGATTCGTCAGCTGTGTTTTGAAATCTAAAACGTTTCAGATCATTAAAGTTTATCATTATCCAAATACATAAGGTAAATTGTTTTTGTTGTAGTGTTATTATCAGATCATTAATGTTTATCATTATCCAAATACATAAGGTATATTTTTGTTGTTGTAGTGTTAATATCAGATCATTAAAGTTTATCATTATCCAAATACATAAGGTAAATTGTTTTTGTAGTGTTATTATCAGATCATTAAAGTTTATCATTATCCAAATACATAAGGTAAATTGTTTTTGTTGTAGTGTTATTATCAGATCATTAATGTTTATCATTATCCAAATACATAAGGTATATTTTTGTTGTTGTAGTGTTATTATCAGATCATTTAAGTTTATCATTATCCAAATACATAAGGTAAATTGTTTTTGTTGTAGTGTTATTATCAGATCATTAATGTTTATCATTATCCAAATACATAAGGTATATTTTTGTTGTTGTAGTGTTAATATCAGATCATTAATGTTTATCATTATCCAAATACATAAGGTAAATTGTTTTTGTAGTGTTATTATCAGATCATTAAAGTTTATCATTATCCAAATACATAAGGTAAATTGTTTTTGTTGTAGTGTTATTATCATATCATTAATGTTTATCATCATCCAAATACATAAGGTAAATTGTTTTTGTTGTAGTGTTATTATCAGATCATTAAAGTTTATCATTATCCAAATACATAAGGTAAATTGTTTTTTTTTGTAGTGTTATTATCAGATCATTAAAGTTTATCATTATCCAAATACATAAGGTAAATTGTTTTTGTTGTAGTGTTATTATCAAATCATTAAAGTTTATCATTATCCAAATACATAAGGTAAATTGTTTTTGTTGTAGTGTTATTATCAGATCATTAAAGTTTTTCATTATCCAAATACATAAGGTAAATTGTTTTTGTTGTAGTGTTATTATCAGATCATTAAAGTTTATCATTATCCAAATACATAAGGTAAATCATTTTTGTTGTAGTGTTATTATCAGATCATTAAAGTTTATCATTATCCAAATACATAAGGTATATTTCTGCTGTTGTAGTGTTATTATCAGATCATTAATGTTTATCATTATCCAAATAAATAAGATAATAAAAATTTGTAGTGTTAAGTAACACTTTGTCATGACGCCACGCCGTGAACGCATGACCTAGTGTATGTCCAGGTTGTTCTTTTAGTGTTTATACCATTTAATTTTGCCTTGTTTAGTGTCATACCACAAATATGGAGATATTCATTCAAAATTACTATCATACTCAACTCAAAATGCTGAATCCATGAAAATAATGTAATTCTTTTTTACCAATCACATGAGTACATGACAGTAATGTAACCTATCAAAGGTTATATTATCAAATGATCTCTTACTCTTACATACCGAAACTTGTTCACTAACTACTTTATCTTAGTGCATATATAATATAGTTTGGGTTTAGTTTGGACGTCAATAGAATAAATTCAGCAGAACTGACAAAGGATCACACATTGTTCAAGCGTGAATTAGCCATTCTTTAACTATCTAAAAATATCGTCTGGTCTCTCGTGCAAAAATTCGACTTTTGTCGTGACGAGATACACAGAAATGGTAAAATCTTTCGAAAGCTGTTTAAAGCTGTTTTATCTTGTATAAAGCATTTGGTAGTGTATACGATTGCGTTAAGGTACAATGGATCTTCACTTTTTTTAAACATTATCCGTTTCTTTCTTTACAATGCTACGATGCCTCAAATACATCCGAAATTACATGACTTACACTAAATGCAGATATGTGAACAAACCTTCTGTTATCTTTGACTTATTGACGCGTGTCATTGTCCAGTTTTGGATCAAAATCGAGACTTTATAACTTAAATTGTCCCTATACTTCAGTGCTATAATGACACAATTTCAAAGTTTAGCATATGTCACTCTAACAACTCAATGCGTTTCTCCTTAAGAAAGTAATCAGGTGATAATTCTAATAGAAGGGCGGAATAGAAGATAAAAACTAACATTTTTCAATTTCGTAACAATTACTGATCGGAACCATATTTGCCTTAATGCTCACAAATGCACATTGAATATGTTTGAGATTTTAGAGTCTAGTTAGTCTAGACGGTTTTGCTTTTAACAAAATCAGGCCAAAGCGTATTTGCACAAGTGATAAGTTGTGGTTTATCATACCCCTGATGAACAGTTGATAACAATTACACTATCTTTATCTCCGTCCGGAAACATTTCGTATAACCAGAAAAACTATTCATCTAATTCAACATACATGTACATATTCTAAAAGTAGGGTTGCAGTGCCAAATTGAAGATATTTTTGAGGAAAGGACAAATTGCATATACTTTATACAGTTCATAATTCAAATAATTCAGATAAAAAATATATAAATAAATAATTCAAATAAAGTCAGTTATATTATAAAACCAAATTTGTTTAACAGATTGTGGTAAATATATTCATTCAATTCTTTTCTAATAATGCCCAACTCTTTTAAACTTACTAAGAAAGGTGCAATTTTAATTTAAAATGTAAAAAACTTAAAATACATACATTACTATTAAGTATCTTATTAAAGGAAATAATATTGACCAGTTTGCTTACAGACTGTCCAAAAACTAGCAACTTCACATATTGATGGGTCTACTGTCGTGAAAGAATTTTAAAAAATAAATTTTTGGTTCTATTTATCTAAACTATTTATTCTAAAGATTCCAAGTTTTTAACTGATCAGAAAATTATAATTCTTTACGTTTTCCTGACGGCATTCCGTCTTGTATATTCACGTTGAAAGCGGTATTCCTTCATTTGTCCATAGTCCGAAGTCAAGATCAGTGAGTTTCCACATACAAAGGAAACAAGATACTGCCCGGTTGTCATGAGAAGGCATACAGTCTTCCACGACGACATGGAGTCTTCGTCTTACCTGTGTATAACAATCGTTTTGCATAAAGATTCTGTCTCGATGGCTTTTCTATCCACTCGTGAAAATATAGATATCAACTTCACTCGATGAGATATATGTAGTATACCACGAGAATTGCCAATATAGTTTCGTTAGCTGATTTTCATTTGAATCAGTGCATGGTATTTTGAAAGTACGGAATCGTTGAAGGGACATGAGGAAATTTAATTTATCACGAGTTATTTTTTTTAAGTGCACAAGCGCACAAGATACTATATTGAGTGCACTAGCTAATCAAAACCACATTACTTGATAAGCAGTTTATTTGCGACCACATGGGGTGCTGGCATGCTTATTGTCAATCTCATTTCAAATATGAATACACAACAAAACAATACATATCTTTTTGCAAACATCATTGTTAAATATCGTTGTACATGTATTCATACGCATACATAAGTTATCAAATGCCAATTCACATTAAAGTTGACCTCAACAACTTTATAAAAATAAAATCGAGGTTTAAAAAGAGGTAAAACCAAAAGAGGACGTTATGCACATGGCGGGTTCTAATCAATAGTTATAGTAAAAAAAGACTCAGACATTTAAAATGTTAATTCCAGAGCGTCATTGCAGTGTGGTATCGATTTTACTTTCTAGTCAAACCATGCCTCAAAGTCTAAAAAGTGCCAGTAGATGGTTTGCAAATAAATAATCTGTATAGATTGCATAACATTGTTTCGGTCGTCTGATTTGCGCAGGAAAAATTAAGATAGGATCTTGAAACGCTGTGCTTCACATGAACGGCGGTTTGCTCGACCAGACAAAACTGAACTGAGGCATGTGGCAAGTCAACGCCAGAGTGTCTCTTAACAGATGGACTACCCGATACGATTGGCGTCCAGGCATAATAAGGCATGCAAGGTATTATAAGAAATCCCCGCATCAGGGGCCGATGTGTTACTCACACTTTCACATGTGTTAAACATTCAGGCTTTCAATGCCAGGACGTTACATTGTATTAGGATCTGCAAAGCGGTGGTCTGATGCAGGAAGTTTTAACACAGGGCTTTCAACCTACTAGCGGTAGGCCTAGTAATTTAGTAGTACTAGTAAACTTTGAAAAATAGGGCATATAAAATAAATCGCAATGAAGACCAATGATGAATTAAAGAGTATTTAAAACCTCTCATAAAACACCTTCAACTGGTTTTCCTCATATCTCTATCACTGAAGTATAGGCAATCAAATAAACGTCCTTCCAACCAGCTTCGAATAGAATGTTAGAAATGATTATATCATACATCTTTGTGAAAAAGAAAAAGAACTTCCCCACGATAGATGTTACTCTTTAATTCATTATTCATGGAATGAAAAGTCCAATACTTTTCAAATGTTTTAAAGATTGTGTATCCTTTTTCGGAAAATCGTCGCTTCTGTTTTGGACGGGCCATTAAACTGGCATCACAGATTTCACGTGCTGTAACTTTGCGCATCTGAAGTTCGGTCGAGCGCGAAATCAAAAGAAGGTAGGTATTATTTATCTTGAAAGTTTAACTTCTTGAAATCAGGCAAGTTTTAATTTCGGATTATAATTCAGCATCATACAAGCTGTTAAGTGTTTTTGGTATACAAAGTCGCTTACATGAATATTTCCAGCTTGGAAAGAATGTTTTCCTCATAATTTTCTGCACACCCACGTTACCAATTTTCGAGGATCACGCATTTCGAGCCTCCAAAACACGATCCTGGAATTTTTTAAAAGATAAACTTTATAACACAAATAAACTGCAATGGATTAACCTTAGCGGCAACAATCTTTATTGTGTTGCTTAGTCTTTAATTTTCAATTTTAATCAAATGAAACATATTATTCAAAGTCATCTTCCTTATGCAACCAAAGTGGCAACAATAAAGACCTTATTGTGATCAGTTCAAAATTAGTTTTAATGAAAAAGATGAAGATCAAACTTAGATAATTTGAAAAACATCATGTGACACACTTATTTTATGTTTTATTAACTGACTGTTGAGGTCGGCTAAATTAACATTCATGGGGTCTTTGGTCCAGCTAAGCATAATTTAATTGCAGGCAGAAAAGATTCACTAGTTCAACATGGCAATATGAGTACACTGTATTTATCTGTCAAAATAGCTTTATAACCATCACAATTTTTAAAATCCAAATAATGTGATCAAGTTGATTGCCTTTCATCTGCATCCTAATTATTTAGGTCTAAAACGGTAATTTCTCTCACAGTTACAGTACAGGTAAAATAACCTGTTAAATTGCAAATATTAAAATCTTAAATTATAATGTTCAATTTAATTACAAATGTTATCTTTTGTCTTTCAGTTGTGCTCAATAGGAATCAGGTGCGCATTTTCTTAGTTACAATACAAGTGTCACTCTGTATTTTAGAGACACGAAAACAATGTCTACGATTTTAGTGTTCTAAAATGGTACAAATGATACAGTAAGATGACAAAAATCATATTCAGTGGATGTTAATGAAAAGTGATACCTACATTGTGAAGCATAGATCTATATCATTTGCTATATTTACAACTATTAGGTTAACAACGTTGTATGCATGTCTATGACCCTAACTAAAATCATCATGTCCTCTATCATTCTAGCTTTAGAAGGAAGTTTTCCCAGCCATCAACATTGAAACAAGGCAAACACGAAAGAAATGAACGTCTTCCCATCTGGTAGCTGATGATTTATCTTCATCTGAATGTACATCACTACATTTATAAGCATATGTTTCAACTTTATAGATGTTGATAAATATTTTCTTTATGAAGAGGTTATAATGCACTAAATTTGCAAACAACAATAAAACAATGCAGTCCACACAGGTTTATGAAAAAGACAATGCAATAACTGTAGTTATTATTGGAGTAAAAAATTGAGATATCCTTTTATGAAACAACTAAAAGATCAAATAAATTCATCAAATAAAAGGGGTTGTATTGCAGAGAAGGTTAATTCATGTTTCAAAGTGAAAAAAGTGTGACAACTGATTATTATGAGGTATAAAAAAAGAGGTCCAATAATAATCAGAACTAACAATTTAACACAAATCATCGACCGGTTAAGGGTAAGGCCCCTGTAACACTGTTGGCAGTTCTTCATGGTTTCTTTAACATCTCGATGTCATAAAATTTTCATCTCGCATCATTAAAGAAGCATGCTTTTCTTCCCTTTGCCTAATTATACCATGTTTTAATTTGCCTTTATGAATTTTTTTTATTTCATGTGCATTCAGTAAAATAACCTTTTTCAGCTCAATTTATTTTGATGATAACACTTGCATGTGATTCATTTTCAGGTATTTTAAAAAGAAATAAAATACTAGAAATTGTTAATTGCCCAAAATTGTTTCTCTCAATTCTCATGTAATCTATATAAATGGATAAATTCATTTTAAGATTATCAGCATTTCCCCAAAGAAACAACTTGATGATGAAGTTCATGGTGAATGTACAAAAAAGAGCTGGAAAAAATGGTAATAAGATTATGAATTTATAACTCATCTGGTCTCATCGGCCTGATAGGCTTATGGCATAGCATCCAGTGTCCATCCGTTAACTTGGCATTTTTTGTCGACTTGTTCACATGAACCACTGACTCGATCAAGAGAATTGAAATCTTTTGTACAGGTACCTTGGCCAATTCAGATTATGAATTGTAGATTTGCTGACTCTGTGGCCCCTTATAAGGGTAACAGGGGCCACCCCCTTAAAACTTACTTTCGTTACCTTTTCCAGAAGAATAAGTATGTGAAGGTGAAAGGTTGGGTTCATACTCCTTGGCTGACGGGTATAACAATTAAAAGAATTTGTAATCCTGGGGCCCCTAATAAGATCAAACCTATGTATCATCGCCTTAGTGCCGAGCCACTGTATCCAGATTCAAATGTGTCATAAAAGTATTGCTAAGGAACCTGCGACACATTATCATCACAATACCATGTTGGTGATACATTTGATCCTACAGTTTAAGAAAGGAGAAAAAATACAACATAAAAACTGGTGTTATTTCTACCAACCCGTCATTACCATCACAATATAGAAGTCACAAAATCAGAGTGTGATATTGTGGATAAAGTAGCAGAAATGTTATAATCATAAACACTGTTATTCTTTATAAAATAGAATAAAAACTTATTAAAGTTCTTTGTGTAAGATAGATTTTGTAAATAGTATCGAGATAAATTGTCTCTTGTGGCAAAAATAGAGATTATTACCCGTGGAATTGTGTCATATTACTTTTACGAAACAAGTGTGAATGTTTGTATTACCCTAGCGGGAGCGAGTTTTATATACTCATTCACACGAGTTTCATACAATTCATGTGACACATTTACAAGTGTTATAATTTCTCTATTACCGATTCTATTCAATCTAAAATGCAATGAAAGATTCAGGAATCAGCCTGCTTCACTTGAGACGGCAGTAGTAAGAAAGTCCACAGTTCCGGACGAACAAAAGAATTCCTTTGTAGACAATGAAATACATTCTTTTAAACAAAAGCATTCCACAGTAGACAAAAGGCATGAGCCCTAAATGAGCCCTAAAATGTTAGGAATGTAGCTCATGAGCCCTAATATTTTAGGAATGTTAGAATTTTGAGCCCTAAATGAGCTCTAAAATGTTAGGAATGTAGCTCATGAGCCCTAATATTTTAGGAATGTTAGAATTTTGAGCCCTAAATGAGCCCTAAAATGTTAGGAATGTAGCTCATGAGCCCCAATATTTTAGGAATGTTAGAATTTCAGGTATTCAGAGGTAGATACATACATCACTAACCGCGTGAGTCACCGGAATTTTACATTAATGTTGGAATGTTATATTCCTTTCCACGTGAACAGCTATTGCTTATTTAGTAAGTGGCAAAAAGGAAGCTTTAAATTAAAAATGAATAACATTTCAAGATTGATATTTACACAAAGAATTAGAAATCAGAATATGTAATGAATAGACTAACCAGATTTTTTTTGTTTAAATTACTTTGTTTTGTTGAAAAGACTTAGCTTTTTTGCCACTTACTAAATAAGCAATAGCTGTTCACGTGGAAAGGAATATAACATTCCAACATTAATGTAAAGTTCCGGTGCATATGACTCACGCGGTTAGTGATGTACAGTATTTTAGGGTTAACAAAGAAGCTTCAATTTAAAACGAATAACACCCTACAGCTGTACATGTAATTCAAACCAAAAAAAATCTGGTTAGTCTATTCATAACAGCTATTGCTTACTTAGTAAGTGGCAAAAAGGAAGCTTTAAATCAAAAATGAATAACATTTCAAGATTGATATTTACACAAAAAATTAGAAATCAGAATATGTTAGCTTTAGGGATAGTCTTCAACTATTATTTCATATTAGATATAAATTATGAATGATCAGAAGTCTCTTTTTATCAGTATTTACAAATATGTTATCATTAGGATAAATTAGTACCTTTTCAGTGAAGTAATTTAAACAATCCTATCAGATCCTTTTCCCATACATTTTTTAAATAAATTTTATGATTTGTTAAAATAGATTTAAATTCTTCGCTGTTGTTTCGTATGTACAACAACAATGTGCTGAACAACACAGTGGTTTGATTGAAGCTTCATCTCGTCTATTGCAATTAATTTGTTATGTTGATACTAATTCATTTTATTTATTTCTTTTACAATGAAAGTTTTTTCTTTTATTTATTATTAAGTTACGTTGGATACTAATTCAGTTCAGTTTGTTTGATTCCTATTTAATTTCTTATTACAATTACAGTGCGACCTTCAACGTGCCTCACGCCAACAACGGACACTTTCCCCACTAAACAACCGTCTGTCTTCTCTACATTCACTCCTGTTCTTTCCACGTTCGATCTTGTTCTTTCCACAGACCTTTCTACATTGTCAGAAATTACACCCACACTCATAACAATATCAGAACAATAACATATTAATATCTCGTTGACTGATTTAGGTTAGTATTAGTTCAAAAATTTCACATTGTCCTAGATTAAATTCATTTTAGAGGTTAAAGCTAAGTCTTTTCAACAAAACAAAATATGACAGAATAAATTTACACCATACTAACTAGAACATCTAATTGTAACAGTTATAATGTATTAATTTATACAAAGAGAGACAAGTTCTAATTCAATTAAGATCAACCAGGTTTCTGTTTGATCTGAGATGACAGGGTCGGCAACCTTTGATCTTAGACCAATGTATCACATGTTTCACGTGAATGTGCTGGTGTACGTGCGCTAATGTCCATCAATAGCTAAATCATAACCATATAAAACTATCCTCAAGTCAAACAAACCATTATGAACAATGATTTCACTATGTTGGTTTTGTTCGTGTTATTTCTACTGGTTAGCGGCATTTCCTCTAAGTCGCTCTTTGCATCAAAATGTCGCCTGAAGTCAACAAATGCTTTAACTTGCAATCATGCAAGTGGTCGCATACTAACTCACATTACCGGAAATGTATAAGCCCATAACCATGTACGACTCTGATTATAAACACATTTTTCAAAATTAGTTTTTAGTATTTTTACAACTTTTACTTTTTTCAAGACATGAACGATTACTCTAACCAATGTTTTCCTGCTTTGAAAGAAATCCTAATCACCTTTCCTAAAAGGTTCTTACCGTCTTTCAATAGTGTAGCTTTTGTAACCGTACAATTTTTTAATTTAAAAACAACATTTGTAAAATATTGTTTTAATTGTCACCTGTGAGCCCTTCAAGCATCTTTGTTAATCTTAACGCATTGATGATTAAGGATGAATTTAAGACATTGATACAACCTATGAATCATAAACTTGGAAGTACCACACTATCACATTATTTGTTATGATTAGCAATATCTGTTGATACCATTAGAACTTGACCATAGCGTTTATATTTTTTGTTCACAACTCAAATCAGGACTGGAAACGTTAAGATGATATAAGCTATATACTATTTTCCAGAGAAATCAGTAACATTCGTAATTCATTTTACCTACTTGATATTGTAATTATCCTTTACCATTCATTAATAAAACCATCCCGTTGCTTATGTCATAGGTTATGTATTTCATTAGTGTCTCATATCATTTGCCAATGATATAACTGACTAATATAATTTATAACATTCCGGCAAGGTATATATAATTCCCGCGAAAGGTTTTATGCAACGAGCGGAACGCGAGTTGCATAAAACCTTTCAAGGAAATGATAGTCACCATCAGATAAATCTTCAATTCAATTGATGATTTTCCCCAATCAATCACTGTCTATGCAAAATGTCAGTTAATCACGGACTTCTCATTAACCAGGTTTATTTTCCATGCGTCTATTCACTGTGCGTTTATTAATCAATGTGATTGAGGTAAAGTCAAAGTCAAAGCAAGGTCTGCCATCGATTCCTTGAATGACTACACGGTTTAGTTTGCCATATTTGTTTAACATTAGGCCAATTGTGGGGGTAAACTCCTCTTCCTTACGTAAATGGAGTTTCATATATTTTTCTGCCTGATGAAATGATTTTAAAACATTCACAAATTTCATGAAATATCTGGTAAAAAGTTTTATCATTATCTTTTACATGCCAACCTTTATCGCAAATTATTCGTATTAAATGAAAGTAACATATCCGAGAATTAGGAATCAAATGATGGGGGTTCAAGAACACATAATTGTTTAAAGTTGTCCTATTTCTTACGCTTATTAAAGCTTTATTTTGTTACTGACAAGTCATATTGCAAAAACGCCGTCTTGAACAAAAGAAAAAAATATTGGTAATGTATGTCTCATTGAAATCGCAGTATTGATATTGATTGTAAGGTATTTGCTTGATTGCCTTCTGTATCACACTTTATTACACTTACAATAAAGGAACTTAATATCGGTAATCAGGTTTTCTGAGGTTTGATCCGGAATCCCAAAAAGGTACGAATCGGTGATTGTTCATTTCTACATTTATGAAACTACCCGCAATTTTTACCTACATTTTTACACATCAAATCACATTCATCACAGATGTCAAAGTCTTCACGAAGCATGGCATCGACAAACCTCCAATCTTAATCATAATGTATTCCTATTCTATATATAGTTTCTGGATCGATCACAAGCTCTGTCAGCAATTTCTGGATGTAAAATGTACGTCTCATTACTCAAAAGAAGAGTGCAGCCTTATTGCTTAATCATCTGTAAAAGATCTTTCTTGGATAAAGGCCTTTAGCAGTACGATGTCTAGACTTATTCAGCAAGAATGCCATTAATTCCTGATATAATCAAACTATTTGAGTTAAAAAACTGTGTATTCAGCAATGCAATTTAGTAAACGTTGGTGTTATTCAAGCAATTAGAGCAGTAGGTAGTAAACAAACCTGAATGTCCTAAAAGTGTGCATCTCTTTAGAAACCACGAAGAAATGGCACGATGCTTTTAGTCAAGATATATCTTATTTGAAAAAATTGGTTAATTAATTTTTAAACACTTTTGAATATGGAATATGTCCACACCTTCTGATCGTCATTTTCGGGATAACCTACTATTCAAAATTGAAAGGTGTTTTCTCGCAGGTCTGGAGAAGGGAAGTGTAATGTTTGTTGTGTTTACATATGATCTGGTACACATTGGTGTATCTCTGTCAGTGTCGCTGAAGTTATTCTATTGAGGTTGAAACGAAACCAAAATTATATGATATTTGCACTACGATTCAGTGGTAAGTGAAAAAACTTTCGGTATGCAGCTGTATATACTTTCTGCTGCTTTCATTACATATAAAACTGAGGAATAAGCTGCCTCCATATACATTATTCAGACATGATCGATAAACCCTATTGACCAATTTAAAAGACATTAAGATACAAGTTTTATTTTAAACAGCGTATGCAACTATAAAACAATTTCCTGTTCAATGTTTTTAAGCACCTGTTTCTGACAATCTTTCAGAAGGCATTATCGTGGAGGATCATTGAAATGAAATAAATTTATATAGTTTGAATGTTTCTAAGTACTGTACACTCGGCGAATGGCAACAAAATTTAAAATGCTGTGTCCGTTGTAATTTGTCAATCAGATAGTAAACTATGTGGTGATTCTTATTTTAACCGACTCTGTTAATTGGTTAATAAAAGTTTTAAAGTTTGGTATCGAAGTGAAATGCGAAATCCTTTCCCTGGTTGGTTATAAAACATCATTAACTTTTTTTAAGGATCTATCAACTAACTTTTATCCATATAACCCGAACTTATTAACCAAGTGTTTCTTTATAATTAATGTCATATATGAAAATAAAATCTATATTATGCAAGCCTTTGTATCAAGTAATCATTCCAATATTTTATTAATAATTTTTACTTTGAAAACCTTTCCTCCTTTTTTTCTAGTAGGAAACTAGGGTGTTCTCTGAACGCAAAACTTGAAACAATTTCAAATTGGAATAATGCAATAACGTGTGATCATAAATGTTAATATCAAATGAATCAAAATAGATATTATAAATTTGATCAAGTGTTACAGAATAACCAATGGAAAACAAATTGAAACCATTTTGACTTAATAGTCAAAAGAAAAGTAAAACATTTTCGACAGTCTCGCATCGCGGCTCAGACAAATGGTCGCCAAATTTCTTTTAACATTTTTTTTCCAATTTACTTGCTCTTTCATAACCAAAACAAACAGTGCTTGAGAAAGAAGTCTTTGAGGCAATACACTTGTTATAATGATATTGTATCCTTTTAGATGGCTTCAATATTAATCTATACGAACGATTTTAAGAAACAAAATCAAAAGAAATTGAAACTGCAAATGATTCATGAACAGATTCCTTAACGTTTTTTTCAAACAAGGAGACGATTTATCAATACCGAAGTTGGCTTGCCTCTTGTCAAATATCATGAACTGATGAAGCTTAATTTTATGTTAGGAACAGGAAAGAACAAGAAGAATATAATTATTCATATCACAATGATGTATTATTTTTGAGAGTGGACACAATTTTGGAAAAGATGGAACTTGAAAGTTATGACATAACTGTTAAGTTTAAGATATGTCACAGTATGGTAAGTTTTGACAAGTTGCTAGTTAAGCATTGATACAATAAATGATCGACACAATCTATGTCGATAACTTCTTGATATCTTCCTGTAGTATATTTATGAGATTGCCGATTTGTTTTAGGCATACAATTTAGCAGCGCTAAAAGCAATATACAAAGCAAAGAAAAGCAATATACGACCTCTTGGCATGACAACACTGGCATACTGGCATATTTCAAAATTATTCTTTAACCAATACTTTCAGGGTAAATAGTCACGGGTAATCATAGTAAAAACTCATCAACTAATATGGATGAATACATGAGTTGAACAAATTCATGCTTGCATTTTCGCTATTAAAAGATAAAAATAACTACCTTGGGGAATTTCGTCATCTTCATGGTCATATAAGCCCTATCTGTCTCTTTCCAAAGAGATGGGGAAGACTTTCTAAGAACCAGCGATGTATATGATTGAATTTCGTCCTCTATCAAAACCCTCATAGAAGCGTTTTATTAATATTGAACCGTTTATTATCTTAGGATGCGTTAGGAAAGACATGATTTATTCTCTGATAATTCAATTGTAATTATTTCCATTGCCTGCCATTACTTGCCTTCAAAACCCAAATAAACAGTGCTTGAAGAAGAAAGTCCTTGAAAATGGTATTGAAGTGCCAAGGTTATCAATTTCTTGCATCCTGGTGGATGGTTTTGTTATTCGTCTATGTGTAAGAGTTTAGGTAACATCAAAAGAACCTAGAAACTGCAACCGGCTGGGTTCGCTCAACGATGTTTTGTCCATATAATTCTACAGTAGAAGATAAAAGTCTATTTCATGTCTAACTGTCCATTTATTAAGATTAACGCTACAAATATATCCCCGAAAGTTGTTTAACAATTAAAAACGTATCCACATTATTGAATCTGGTTAACCATGCACTTACACGTCGCAAATATTATTTTGTAATGTGTATTATCTTATTAGTTACTGTATTTTTGAACATAATTCTCTTGTATATGGACCGGTGGCCTAATGCAATGGGTAATCTCTTCTCTTATCTTCTTTATCTATCTATTACTCTAACATATTTTGAAAATATTGTTAGATACCAAAAAACCGAGTTTCATTTAGTAAAGTCATACAAAGTCAATAAAAAATATTACTGAAATCTAATTAGCCTAATGTAGCCAAGCGGCTGAATGAAATATTTTCTGACAAACCAACATCTGACAAACCTATACTCAGATCGACCCAGCCTTCTTCCTGTATATATTTCCTGACAAGCAGTGTGGTATATATTCTGTAAGGTTAACAGCTGGCAGTATCAACACACAAGTTTGACTTCTAGCTACAAGCAGCTCCTGTTCTTCCTGACAGTCAGACAACGTCTGAACAGATGGTGTACAAATGGATGAAACAATCAATTTGACCTTTGGGACTTCGAATAGAATTATATTTGCATATTTGCAGACGCATGGGGATTAGATTGTATTAAAAGGCTTTTTGACACTGAATATTCCGCCTACTTACAGCATCTACAGGATATTTTTCTTTGAAGGATGTAATCTTTATGTTAACGACTGCAGAAATTTGAATGGTTTAAACAGTTTTTGGTTGCATTAGTAATTCTAATATTGGAGAAAGCATCCATGGTTTTAACCAAGGTATGAGTTTTTAAGAAGTTCTTATTTACAATGTAAAATATAAAGTAATCTAAAATTGATATTTTATATCATAATTTTATAATGTGTGTTCACTGTGGCACGTAATGGAAATGAATGATCTGAGAATAAATCATCTCTTTCTTAGAACATCATGATATGATTTAACTTGGAGGCTTCTTAATGTCTTGTAGGGTTTTGATATAGGACGAATTCATTTATATACAACACTAGTTCATGAACAGTCTTTGCCAACTCTATTTTGAGGACAGACGAGGCTTGTGTTACCATGAAAATGACGGATTTCCTCAAGAAAAAAAACTTCTATCTTTTGTCAGAAGCATGAAATTGTTATTGTTTAACTAAAGCTTTTCATTTATATTAGGTAATAAGTGGTGCACTGTGATCACTTATTTATGTTCTCTTTAAGTATTGGCTAAAGAATAATTCTGAAACATGCCAAAGTTGCTATGTCATGCAAATGAGAGACCCTCAGTGTTTAGAGTAAGAAACGTTAGACAAAGCATAATTTTCTGGATAATACGCTCTATGTTGTAAATATAAATGATTATATGGATGATTAATGAAGCCATCCAACGGAATAACATGTCTTCTTAACAAGTGCATTGCAGAAATGACTTTCTTTCACAAACTGCTTTCTAGGTTGTGAAAGAGCAAGTAAATTGAGGAATGTGCTTGAAAAACATGTTGAAAGACATTCGACGACCAGTTGTCTGAGCTGTGATGCTAGGGCTGTGTTGAAAATGTTTTGCTTTTCTTTTGCGTTGCAGGGAAAATGAGACTTTTCCTATTTTTTCCATTGGCTTATTCTGTAAAACTTGATCCAAATTAAACAATCATGTTATTTGTTTGAAACTTATACATATAAATATTTACATTTGACTTTTTATGATCACCACTTCATTGCATTCTTTAATTAGAAACTATTTCAAGTTTGCCTAGAGGGAACATCATAGATTCTTAAAGCAAATAGAGGAAAGTAATTTTTCATAGAATTATATCATATTTTAACCGATCAGGTCATTATTTTGGAACTTACTCCTAATGTTTGATATTAATAAAACGGGGACACCCTTGGTTAATAATCTCGCGGTAAATAGATGCATAATAGTTAACGATGATAGATAATTGAGGTATGCATTATGTCTTTTTAAATCCAAATAAATGTTATATCTCTTGGGTTTTGCTACAAGCTAACAGACCAAATTAATCAGCCTCGGCGCTCGGATGTTACAGCCACAAGATAAATATTACAAACTTTTGAAATAAAAACCAAGTTTGAAAATGATCTCTTCTTGTCTAAGTATATTTATACACCGATACTCCGTTTTAGACCCACTAAGCATAGACTCCAACTAGACATTGGACGCTGTCAGAATATTATTCAGCAAGAAACAACATGTAAATTATGTTATTCCCCTTTAGTAGGTGATGAGTTACCATTATTTGCTAAGGAATGTAGCTCCTTCCCATTGACAACTTCTATTTTACATGGCAGAGCCATTTCAAATTCAAAAGGCTCCTTACTAATAGAAACACAAGGTACTGAAGAAGATTGATAAATTTATCAACACTATTTTTATAAATTCTTAGAGTTCTCAGAATCTAAATTAGGATAAATAACGCATAATGCATTTCCTACATCGTTGTACAAGTTTATTGTATTATAAATTGTACTAACTCTATTGACATGAGTACAGTTTATGTCTATGATTAGATGAATAAATATATATAGCTATTGTTTTTACTATTCTGTGTCCATATGAATTTTCTCTGTCTTTGCTGTCTTGATTAATTAATAAATGAATCTTAATCTGAAAAATGAGCAAACTGAAAGAATTTCGCGTTTCACATTGAAACCCAACTGTTAGAATTTGAAGAATAATTAACAGTGTCGGGTAAAATAAAAATTAAAGATCCATTTTGACTCGGGTAAAGAAATATAAAACTGATCCATCTGAACACGACACACTTTATGATTGGATAGTTACAAAAGACACATCATTCCAAATGTGAATGAAGTAAACTTTCGTTCACTGGTTAAATATCACTTGCTGAAAAAAAACAATTCTTAGATAAAAAATCAAACTGTATAAAAAATCATACATCATATATATTGATGATCTTAAACCTCCATGATAATGCCTTGTGAGAGATTGTTGAGGGACACGTGCATGAAAACAAGAGAAAAAGGAAATTGTTACATACGCTGCTGTTCGAAATAAAAGATAAAATAAAATTTATTATTACTCGCCAGTGTAAGATACCGCAGTGTAATATTTATACGGCGATATTAAACTAGTGTAATACCGCTCCCCGTATGACGTCATAATATTGTGTGGTTGTGACGTCACAATCTTGGCACCTACGTCTCAATGGCGGCTTAGTCGCGGAAATACTTCGTTCAGTACACTTTCGGTAATAATGCTTGATAACTGAGGTCAAGTAATAAACAGAATACTAAACTTCCCTCCATTTTATACTATTTTTATTAAACTCGTTAATGATTTGGTATCAAACTCGCTTTTGCTCGTTTTATACTTAATCATTAACTCGTTTAATTAAAATAGTATTAAATGGAAGGTCGTTTAGTATCCTCTATTTTTTAATTGGTTTATAAGGTATATGGATCAATATTTGAATATTGTATATATGGAAGGCTTGTATCTCAGTCCTGTTTGTGAAGATGAACAACACCAACGGTTGATAGATATCCTCATGTTTTCAATTAAAAAAAGAAACAATCTCAGTTGAGGAGAGAGAGAACACGCAGCTTTTCTGCTTGTGGAGTGCACGTGTAGTTGAGGGCGATATTTATTTTTTTCACGGAAAAGAAAGCTGTGTATATAGTGTTACTTGCAATAGCTACTGCTCAAGATCGCAGTATCACAATACAATAATGCGTAAGATCATATATAATGCATAATATCCCAATGATTGATCTGATCAATCTTAAATTTGTTTGAAATATGACACTGGAATGAATCTTGTTGGAAATATTTTTCTGTTACAGGCAAAATTGATCAGCTACACTAATGTCACCAAATCATATATCAACACTACAAACAGTACCCTTCTCCTCTCCAGAAAAAATATCTTTCAATTTTGAGTGGTAGGTTATCCCGAAAAGGAGATCGGAAGCTATTGACATATTCCATATTCAAACTTGTGTAAAAATGTAGTTTAAAAAATTAAGAAATATAATGACATTTGAAAAAATGTATGATGCCATTTTCTTTGTGAATATTCAATGAACATTGATTTTCTAAAGTTGACATGGAAACAATTTCCAAATGATGAATTGTCACTGTTGAAAACATGTGGTTGTTCAAGCAAAGAAAACAATTACTATAGATGTCAATCACAACGGTTTTATTGCACTCCGTTGAGAATAAGTCTATTGCCAGGACCTTATAATCTGCCTCATTACCTAGACATCGTTTCAACAATAATAAACAACTAACATCAGTGGCAAGCTATAGACCTATAACTCATTTCTCCTGCATCTTGACAAATGTAATATAAACCTCCATTGTCTTTTGTTAAAGTGACACAAAGTATTTTCAAATCAGCTTTACGACCTTTTCATTAGACCTGTAGTTTAAAAAGTGGTCATCAAGCCCAGTGAAAAAAAAAGTAGTTTTTTTTATGCTCCTAATAAAAAATTTAACAGAAAAAAATGTAAAGGTTTTCTTACGGATTATTGTCTTCAGATTATTGAATATCATACAGTACTACAAATATGAAAGTGAGAAAATTGTGCTGAATCTACGACTTATTTGTCATTTATGTTTTTTGTTTGTTTTTGAAAAACGACTGTAAAGATAATTTAAATGCAAATCCATCATAGCCGGTTTGGAAAAAAACTTGTTCAGCCAAAATGAACAAACTTAAACTCCTTAAAATACCACTTTTCAAAAGATGAAAAATTTACATAGCAAATTCAGATCAATTCAATAAAAAAAAGGTGATTTATTGATTTCATTCCATTTCGAAGTTCTTTCGTGAGAAAATTTAGTGTATTTCCTTTCCTAAGCAAGTAAATCAATGAAAAGGGAACTTAAATAAGATCGTTTCTTGAAGGATAACATGATTACAAATATGGATCAACCAGGATGTGTTCATTTAGCTAATGGAAGAAAATAAGGTACAGCTCGATATCGTCTAATCTTTTCAAAGAAAAGCAGAACAAAGTTAAACAATCCCATTTATCATAGTCATATCCCATTTGACTTTGTTTAATTATTCAAACACATTTTGCTTGCTCTTCCACTTGCTGGTAGAAGCAAAGTCGTTGCAGTCGTGTTATCCACTTCATTCAGAGGTTATAAATGTTCAAACTCAGAGAAGTGTCACGTATAGAATGTTGTAAAAATTTGTAAAAATGGTAGTTTCGTATGGTTCTGAAAGTTTACTTGTTGAAAAGCTACCACATGAGAATCAAAAGTCTCCTAACAATTCTAATGAAAGTTTTATAAAGATAAATCTCAAAGTGAGCTGTCGTTTGTCTAAAAGTGCCAATACATATATAACATAAAAAAATTGGTTTCTTGTCTTAGATACACTCTCAAAGGCAGGATCCACAAAAATCTATGAAAAGTGAATAAATGTATTTTTAAAAGAAGATAACTTTTCTTATCTAAAACGTGACAATGTATCAGTGTTTATAAGTAATAAACGTGCTCATGGTTATTTGTATGGAGTAGTTTATAAGTGTTAAGTTTATAAGTTGTTAACGAACCTCAGAATGACAAAGGCTGGTGAATCGAATATTTATAGGTATATGAGAAAGAATGAGCAGACTGTTCTCTTGCCTATGTTTGACTCTGGAGAATGATGACATTGCCCAAATACTATTTGATAGCAGCATCTTCCATAATCAGTTGTATATCCTTGAAAACAAATTCAAGTGTCTGGCATGGCGTCCTACCGTGAGATATTCGTTGGTTATATGAGGCTTCTCTGATTTAAGAGATCTGCAAAACATGAACTTTACATTATCAGTATCATTCTGTAATTATAACATAATTGTTTTTTTTACAACTGTCTCTGCATGACAAATCTGACTCTAAATCGGACGTTTATCATATGATTGATTATGTTATATAACAGGATCAATAACACTCTTCAACTGTGAAATACTAACCATCAGGGGATGATTTTAGTAAAGCTAAATTTGTTTGGACCTATTGCAATTAAATACCTCTTTCAAATGCGTATTGGATCCCAAAATTTCCAGTCAGATATATATAGCGGAGAAAGTTAAAGATATAATTAAAACATGAATTAGAAAGCCAAGCTTAGATAATGTTGTTTAAGGATAAAGATTTTATATAAAGAGTATATATAAAATTTTCCTCTCGTTAGGATAATATTATCTAAAGACAATGTTAACATGAAATAAATAAATTAATTGGTAAATAAATAAAAACATGAGGCATTGTTAAACCCTTAGAGAACAACCAGAGCAATATATATTGTATTTGCTTTATTATCTTTCCGTCAAAAAATAAGAATATGAAATGATATTTTAAGTATGAAAAGTTCATTCAGAAGAACTTGAACTGCACTGAAGTATTCAGTGTCATAATTCAATTCTATCTGATGTTAGTTCTCTTTGAATATTTGTACTTGCATTGAACATCACTTCTTCTCAACATCTATTACACAACTTAAGACACATTCTAAAATGTTAACATTTAAAATGTATGTCGTAACACAGGCAAGGGTGAAGGTTAGTTCCTGCTCTCAGGGTGACAAAACATCTTGCTTCTACAATCATAGATAATATTTTGGTTCCGTAAATTTCATGTTCTCAGTCTTTATACACAATGCTTAATCTGAAGATATAAAATTTGGTTATAACATACCCATCAAGAGTTAATTACAAAGAGAATGTCAAGCAGAGACAGCAGAGTGGTCATTTCTTGAAATAAAATATTTTCATTATATCAGGGTAGAAATTGTAGAAGGATCTAAATTGTTAAGTCTAGACATCGTGCTGCTAAAGACCTTTATACAGGGAAGATCTTTTACATAGAGAATACTAAACGACGTTCAGTTTAATAACATATTTATGAAACGAGTGGATGGTATTCGTATTTAACGAGCGAAAGCGAGTTAAATACCAATACTATCCACGAGTTTCATAAATATGTTATTAAACTGGACGGAGTTTAGTATTTTATTTATTACACTCATTAAATAATTAATATAAAATGAAAATCATGTTTACTCTCAATTCTCGTAGTTGTGCGTAGGAATACAATTTTACAATCGACGCATAACGTCATTTGACTGCATTGGAGAAATAGGTCAAGAGTAAGTCCGTTTATAACAGCTTTAATTTTGAACAATACAAATGGAAGGCACTCATTAGTGTTGTGGTCACTACGAACACAAATTGGCGTGTTAACAAAACATAACATCAGTCAGACAGTCACTGAATTACGTTACTGAGTTGTGTGAATGAATGTCACGTGATCGTGACGTCATTGGAATGTGAGTTTTGAAGCGCGATTCATTTAGTTTGAGTTAGTATCTGTGGGAGGAACACTGACCTTTGCGTTGCCGATGAAGTTAACATTGATGACACAGTTGCTAACGGAACCACCGAAGATTGAGTTGATTGATCGAAATTCGGAAGCACTGACGCTGACATTTCTAGAATCGACCGAAATCGGCAAGGATGACCTTGCCCGATCTACTGACGAAAGCCCGCTTGACCCGGATTCGGAGGTCATGTTTACATTTGAAGAAGATGGACGTTGGTTAATTAATAATTGTGCTGATATCTCTGAGCTGTTTCTTGGACAACTGAGAGTAATTATTTATGCTTTGCATATTTTTCTGACCACTAATTTGCATGATTTGATTGGGAGGAATGTTACTCTCCGACAAAGTTTAATACAATAAAACAATAATTTCGGACTGAGTGGTTTGTGAGACGCTTACAATCAAGCTTGGTTAACGGGTATTTTCTAGCTAAATAAAATACAAAAAAGATTAAATCTGATGGTTTTGTTTGATTCAATTTATTTTTAAACAGCTAAACATGTTTTTAAAAAGAATTGTACTTTTATCTCGTGTTTTATCAAAGTTTAGAGAATGATATTTTTGACAGTCGCCATTTTCATTTACATCATCACGTGATAACTTGTCATGTGACTACAGGAAAATAGTTCCGGATGCGATCGCTTTCACGTGCAATGTTTCACAACAGTGTTGAATAACATGTCATTGTTTCACAACTGTAGTATCTCCAACGAGAGTGTAATAAAGATGATTAAGCAATTTATTACTCGCCCGTGTAAGATACCGCAGTGTAATATTTATACGGCGATATTAAACTAGTGTAATATCGCTCCCCGTATGACGTCATAATACTGTGTGGTTGTGACGTCACAATCTTGGCACCGTCGTCTCAATGGCGGCTTAGTCGCGGAAATGCTTCGTTCAGTACACTTTCGGTAAAAATGCTTGATTACTGAGGTCAAGTAATAAACAGAATACTAAACTTCCTTCCATTTAATACTATTTATATTAAACTCGTTAATGATTAGGTATAAAACTCGCTTTCGCTCGTTTTATACTTAATCATCAACTCGTTTAATAAAAATAGTATTAAATGGAAGGTCGTTTAGTATCCTCTATAAGGCAGTACTCTGACATTTCTGACAGAGATAGTGATTGGAAGAGGAAGAGGAAGTTCTGCTGATTATAGGGGATCGATAGCATGCTGTACTTCAATGAACAATGCACAATGGGAGTTATGAAAGGGCAAGTGAAATTAAGAAGTTGTTTGCAGAACAAACACAAAGTCAAATGGCGACGTCGTGTTGAGTCTGCGATGAAAGCACTGTTCAACTTCAGTTTTCTTATTTTTAATCATTTTAGTGTAATTGAGTAGTGTAGTATTTTCTTCCATTTGCTGATTAAAAACAATCCTGAGTAATCTACATATAGAAATCACTCTATCCTTGATCTCACAACAGTTTCTTTTAATTGGTTTACTTGCTTCAAGTTGATTAAACTTCTGTTTCTCCTCTTTTTCTGATTAAAAGAACTAAATGAAGTAAGTCATAATAGTTTCTATTTCTTAGCATTTAATTCTTTATATTAAATTTGTCAATGAAATCCTAACCATTATATAATTACATATATATTCTCATTATTACTATTCATCTGCGTTACTTTATTTAAATTGACAGTTCACAATTTAGTCAAAACATCTATTGTCAAAATGCAGTCGATCAGTATTATCGCCTGGTATGTTTCTTAGAACCTTGCTGTCATATGAAACCCCTTCCCTCAATTCCCCTAAACACTTCCACTCACCAACTATAATGACACAAAGTAATATTAATTTGTGATTCTGAACAGCTAAGAGCACTGTGCAATTCACTTATGTATGACGTCAAGTTCGACATCAGTGGGATGCCTGATGAGCCATGATGTTACACATCTAATGTTCATGACATACTAGCTCGGTTAAAAAACTTTTTAAATCATCCTTACTAAAATGCATAGTATAGGTATAATCTGTTAATTCAACAGATGAATTAGTAAAATTTATCGTAAAAGACAACTCACACGATAAAAGCCGACACATGATAAGCGTTGTTGAGGTTATTTCGAAAGGCATATCATTGTTTGGGTTGATTTCTTCGAATTTCGTGATTTTCTCAATCAAACAGGTAAAAAGTTTTTTTAAATGAGCTATTGATGTCGAAGCACAAAATGATATGACATCAGATTCTTGTATAATGGCAAAACTTTCTGAACTTCTTCTCACCAATTCGGTAAGCATGATTTGAATTCCAATCAGAATAAAAAATATAAATATTGAACTCATATTTATACTGCATACGCCAAGGTTGTTATTTCTATAGATCATATATTTTATAAAAAGATCTAATTTGAGGATGGATGTGTGTAGGCATAAACAACGATATCTGTGGGTTGTAAAAAATGTAAATGTTTTGTGAAAGTTGCTTATCCTCTCCACCATAATAATTTTTTAAGACGTCAGTGTACTGGTTTATTTAAACGTGGCTACAGGTTAGTACGGGGCGGGGTACACCGGTTCAGCAAACAAGATTGAATAGAAAGCGTGAGGGATGTTGAAGTGTGTGGGATCTCTTTTCTGCTAACGCAACCAAATGATTCATACATCGCCATTCAGAATGTGTGTCAGTGAGATGGAGCGTTTCAACATATCTATATCTCCGTTTGTAATAACCACTATCAAGTAGTGTAATATATGATACAAATGAAATCATGAAAACAAAAATGATAAAACCTTTCTAATTAGATCTCAATTAAGTCTAAAATTAAGTCTCAAATAATAATAAATTTAATTTTAGTTCATGTCCACGCATTCAAAATTACTGTGAACATTCGCTGCAACGCAGCTGTAGGTCGACTGTGACACGGATTACTGTGTTAAACCGGTTGGCGAAATTGTCACCTCTCTCGCAGAGGTGCGTTTTGGCGGATCTAATCAACACTGTATGGGAAAAGGATCTGATAGGATTGTTTAAATTACTTCACTGAAAAGGTACTAATTTATCCTAATGATAACATATTTGTAAATACTGATGAAAAGAGACTTCTGATCATTCATAATTTATATCTAATATGAAATAATAGTTGAAGACTATCCCTAAAGCTAACATATTCTGATTTCTAATTTTTTGTGTAAATATCAATCTTGAAATGTTATTGATTTTTAATTTAAAGCTTTCTTTTTGCCACTTACTAAGTAAGCAATAGCTGTTATGAATAGACTGACCAGATTTCTTTGGGTTTAAATTACATGTAGGGTGTTATTCGTTTTAACTTGAAGCTTCTTTGTTAACCCTAAAATACTGTACATCACTAACCGCGTGAGTCATATGCACCGGAACTTTACATTTATGTTGGAATGTTATATTCCTTTCCGCGTGAACAGCTATTGCTTATTTAGTAAGTGGCAAAAAGGAAGCTTTAAATTAAAAATCAATAACATTTCAAGATTGATATTTACACAAAAAATTAGAAATCAGAATATGTTATGAATAGACTAACCAGATTTTTTTGGTTTAAATTACTTTGTTTTGTTGAAAAGACTTCGCTTAGATATGTATCTACCTCTGAATACCTGAAATTCTAACATTCCTAAAATATTAGGGCTCATGAGCTACATTCCTAACATTTTAGGGCTCATTTAGGGCTCAAAATTCTAACATTCCTAAAATATTAGGGCTCATGAGCTACATTCCTAACATTTTAGGGCTCATTTAGGGCTCATGCCTTTTGTCTACTGTGGAATGCTTTTGTTTAAAAGAGTGTATTTCATTGTCTACAAAGGAATTCTTTTGTTCGTCCGGAACTGTGGACTTTCTTACTACTGACGGCCCGCTACAGTGACCTCAAGAACAATGGTTATATGAAGTCATAAACAACAAATTACGGCAACTCGATCGTTCGGGTGGATTGAGACAAAGGTTAAGAACAGATTTGCTTCACGTCGTCCTTGCGACTTTTTGCACTACAAAAGACATACATGTATGCAATACATGTGACAGTGATGCACAATAAGACTCGTTTATATTGTATCTGGTGTTGAAGTCTTTTTTAACCACGTAGTTACACTTGGGATAAAGACGACTCCCCATTGTTATTGTACATTTTCAGGCTTACCAAGGTAACGGATGAAATAACCTCCAAATGGAACAAATAACCTCATGAATGGATTAGATAACCTCAAAAACGGTACTAATAACCTCGTAAACGGTACTAATAACCTCGTAAACGGTAAAAATAACCTCAAAACGGAACGATTAACATCACAACGGATTCAATGGCTATGCTTGATTGGTATCCCGGCGAACTATCCGGCGTACGCCGCCGGAAATGACGAAAGCGGCGAATTAGCAACCGTCGTAGGCCAGGGGCGTACGCCTGATCCGCCGGTTCTAAATGACAGGCGAACCCGGCGTAAAATGGCGGACAAATATTTTCGTTGCGACTATTCCACAACTTATAATTCTTTTTAATTTACTTTCTGAAATAACAACTTTTAAAAAATAAACTTAATTATGTATGAGTATCCCACTGTAACATGAATTCGGCGTTCTCCTGTTTTCGGCGATCGTTAATCTTGCGTCATTGTACGAGAACGAGCGGGAGGTCGGAGGTCAACATGCACATTTTTTGACATGGGGTCACGTCGACTCTCTCCGTGAACTTTTTTTTCAACTATGGAAATCAGGAAGGTGAGTGTGACAAAAACAACATTGCAAATAGAAAAAATATCGTTTTTCTTATTACTTTGTTTCAATTCACCATAATGCTCAATAAAGATGATTACCGAGTCGGCTTTCACTGTTTAAAAGTATCGTCTGCTAGCTGACGATGTTTGTCAACATCACATCACGTGATTGGTCACATGCGATGCCGCTCGATTTAAAAACTACGGAAACATTTGAGGGTCATGCTTATCCAATTGTGAATGACGTAATAACAAGTTCTCTGACGTTTTCAATTATCCTTTCAGACAAATACGACCGTGCGCGGTCCGTACAGGTCAAATTATACTAGAGATGATCTAGATAATGCCTACAGACTTGTGACTGAAGAAAATGTATCAGCACAGAGAGCAGCAGCTAGGTGGGGCGTTCCCGTTTCAACTCTTAAAGATCGTTTGTTAGGTAATATCAGCATTGAAACAGTAAAGTCAGGTCCTATGCCGTTATTCACAGAACATGAGGAATCTTTTCTGTCAAGTCACATTCGAGTAATGGGGGAAATTGGATACAGATATACTCGCCAAGAAACTATTAATCTTGCAAGTGACTATGCTGTTCATCTTGGATACAGAGACCGTCAGCACCCCTTGAGTCTGAGATGGTTGTACAGCTTCCTTGATAGATGGCCTGAACTTAGAGTACAGAAACCTCGGAAACTTGAAGCAGCACGTGCGAGATCTGCGACAAGAGAAAATATTGATAGATATTTTGAAGAGCTGTCACAAGTCTTTCAGCGACACAACTTGCAGAAAGTCCCTTTTCATCAATATAGATGAAAAGGGACTTTCAACTATTGTAACACCACCAAAGATCGTCGCCGGTACTTATTGCAAGCCACAGACCGTGACATCTGGAAATTCACAAACAGTCACCATGATTGCTGCCGTTAACGCAGCTGGTGGAACTCCAACCAACGTTTAGTCATCTTTCAGAAAATCTGGAATTTTCCCAATGAACCCTGCGGTGATAGACGACATGATCGTAATGCCTGCAGGATCATTTACAAGACAAGCACCTGTCGATTCAAGTTCATCGGTCGCGCGTGTCACTGATAAAGAAGCAGATGGAAATTCAGCACGTAACTTCTTGGAATCTCGGGGTGGAGAAGTGTTGAAAAATGTCCAAATATACAAACCAAGAAATACACTGAGCAAGATAGTTGGCGGGAAAGCCATTACAGACCAAACAGTCGTTGACAAGATCGTAGAACACAAGAAACAACACCCAGAGAAGGTTAATAAAGTCGGCATCGTGAAAAAGAAATCAAGTGTTTTAAAGTCAGTATCGCCATCAAAATTATCCAAAGGAAATTCACGTCAAAACAAATCGAAAGGAAAGAGACTCGCACGTGGAAGAAAAAAGCAAAAGACCACGCCCCCAGCCGCCATGTTCACGGACAGTTTTTCGGACAGTGCGATCGACGATGATGAACTGTGTTGTGTGTGTGGGAAATTCACCCCAGATGCCCTCAGCTGCAGTGACTGAGTTACTTTTGTAAAATGGGCACAGTGCGACAGATGTGGTCACTGGGTTCATCTTGTGTTCTGTACTACTTTGTCTGTTATTCGGACACATACAACATTTTTCTGTCCAAATTGTGAACAGAGCCCAGTTGAAGAATGATGTGATTTTATAACTTCAAAAGAAATGTAAATAACAAGTTTGGATTGTATCGTTATTCGTGTTCAAAATGATTACATTTAACATTAATATTATGTGTTTTAGACCCAATGGATTCTGGTGACAATGGAATTCCGTACTTATTCGCTGTATAACGTCATCGCTGAAAACAGGTGACGTGATGCACAAGTTGTCAAATGTGGACCATTCTTTTCATGGCGGAGTTTCTCCGCTGATAATAGCGATGGAATCTTACAAATGTTTGTGAGTAATCACAAATCATCATTGATTAACATGACTGAAAAATCTTTTAGTTGTGATTAAAATTCTACCCCGAATCACTCTTACGTCGCCGAAAACAGGTGAAACTGGGATACTCTTCATTGTTTGATAGTGACATTTTAATTCATATTTCAAAATGTTTGAAAAATATTTGTATCTTGTGGATTGAATGTATTCTGAAGACACTCTGAGCTATGATGAGTACTTCTGTGCGTAAGCCAACACACTTGATTCATCTTGATCCTGTTCCAGACCCGGCGTACGCCTGTTCCATGTCCCGGCTATACGCCTCTTAAACCAATCAAGCCTAGCCATTAACCTCGCGTTAGCGCAGCGCATAACCAGTTTGAGCGAAGGAGCCCAGTCTTTTGTTTTTGTTTACGCTAGCAGTGAAGTTTCCCACCATGAATCAAAAATGAATTATTATAATGTCGTAATATTATCTTAACAGCGGTGTTTCATTCACTGTCCTTGACCCAATCAATTTGCATAATGTGATCAAGCGATCGCGTAACAGGATTCAGTCACGAATAAAATCCATGTGAGTAGATTTTGTCAAATTGATATATTTTGATATACAATGAAACAAGAAGACATTTTGGAGCACTTTTAGAATCCCTCACCATAAAATTCTCGTGATGAATGAAGACAAGGTAGCAGCCTCTCCGGAGCACATGGCAATGTTTATCAACACAACGAGCATGACTGGTCACGTGACACGGGACGGACCAACCGAAGAACAACGCATGGAACAAGAACGTGGAGAGATTGGAGGTCAGGGCAAACGTCACCCAGTCAGAGACAAGATAGAACCACACGCAACAGAACCCCGCCCCCTTCGTCCTCATACTAGGCTACATGCGGGTGCTGGAACGTGAAAGGCTGGGCAAGCGAATTAGACTCCCCAAATGATGTTTTACAACAATTATGTGTCAAATACTCGAAATGTGAAATTATCGGGGTAACAGAGACTCATCTTCATGATCATAATGTGTTAGAAGTTGAGGACTATACATGGTTCGGACACAACCGTGAACAACTACATAAGCGTGCGCCCAAAGGCTCAGGGGGAGTGGGCTTTTTGATTAGAAATAAACTTTTACATGATTACGTTGTTTGTATTAAAGACAATTCTCATGAGGGTATACTATGGCTATCTTTGTGCAACAAGACTAATGGCACTATTAGCTATATAAGTGTTTGTTACCTACCACCAGACTCTTCCACTAGGAATATATGTGTTGAAACTTTTTTTGATACATTGTTGACACACCTTTATGAATATAGAAATGTTTTGTTTATTTGAGGCGATTTTAATAGCCGATGTGGCAATGAAGCAGACTTTATAGAAGGCGTGGACTCTGTAACTGAGAGGAATGTGGTTGATTACACCCTGAATGCAAGTGGTAAAATATGTCTTGACTTTTTAATTACATCTAACTTGTGTATTTTAAATGGAAGGTGCTCATTGAAAAATGATTTAACTTATGTTTCCAATATTGATAAGTCAGTTGTTGATTACTGTTTTGTTCCGCATGAATGTTTATCAAAGTTTCAGAACTTTGAAGTGATACGCCCTTGTGAACTTGTAGATAAAGCGGGATGTGTGGGAACAATTGATGGTGATGTTTTACTGAAAATTGAACATTCTATGATCATATGGAATATGGAATTTGAACGGAATGAGCCAGAATGTGACTATACTGATCAAGGAGATGACTTTATTGACATAACTATGACAAAGAAACCACCTAAAGATTTCCTTCAGTCCCCTGACATTACACGTCAACTACGTGATATAGTTGAGAAATTGGAGAGAAGTAACAAGAATCAAGACGAAATCAACAAGTGTTATGACAGATTGGTAAGTGTTGTACATAATGAAATGAACATGCGACTTCCAAAGAAACAGATATATCTTACGGACAGCATCAGAACTAATAAGAAACGACGTCAATGACATCCATGGTGGAACGACGACCTATCTTCGAGGTGGAACATGATGTGTCAAGCGGAGAGAGCATGGTGCAGATGCAAGATCACAGGGAACAAACTACAGTTAAAACACAGGTATATTCAGCTGAGGAAAGAGTTCGACAAGTATGTGCAGAAAGCTAAGAGACGATATCGAGGGGATCTATATAACGAGATAGGAGATGTGTGTGAGGACAATAACAGTCAATTTCGGAAATGTATTGGGAAAATAGGAGTCGGTAGCGAGAGACGGAAGGCTATTCCATGGGAGATTGTGAATGAGGATGGCGATATCTGTACAGACAAGGATGTCGTGCTCGACCGGTGGCGATCAGATTACCAGAAACTGTTCAACTATGATCACCCCCCTGATAGTACAGACACCGCAACTGAAGTTTTATCTTACCCTGAGGATGAAATGAGCCACTCCATTAGTCTGGATGAGGTGAAAAAAGCTATCAACACAGCAAAGAATGGAAAAGCCCCAGGGATAGACGAGATCAAAGTTCAGTTATTGAAAGGAGAGAACATCCCTCATATACTTCACAAGCTTTTCAGCATATGCTTCTCATCGTCGACTGTGCCCTCAACATGGAATAAAGGAATTATATCTCCTATACCAAAGGCCTCAACATCAGACGCTCCTTCTATCTACAAGCTGTACTGTAAAGTTCTTAATGACAGACTTTTATCATGGGCTGAAAGTAATGACGTCATCAGTGATGCCCAAAATGGATTCCGCCGCGGCCGTTCGACCCACGACCACATAGGGACACTAACGAATGTAATCGAGACGAGGAAACTTTTAAGGAAACCTACTTTTGTAGCCTTCATCGATTTTAAGAAAGCGTACGATGGGATAAATCGGGAGAAACTATGGGAAAGACTAATGAAATGTGGTGTCCAGGGGAAAATGATGTCAGCAATCAAATCTCTCTACCATGACGTTCAATGTTCTGTCCGAGTTAATCACCTCCTGACAGCGTGGTTTGGTGTAAACAGAGGTCTGAAACAGGGATGTATATTATCTCCGCTGCTGTTTAACCTTTACATAGACGACCTCATCAGAAGTATAAACGCAGTTGTAAGAGGTGTGGACTGTGGAGGACAATGTGTTAATGTGTTAGCGTATGCAGATGATGTAGCATTAATTGCTGAGAATGAGGAAGATCTCAATATATTACTCTCTGTCCTTGACGACTGGTGTATTAGAAACATGATGAACGTGAACCAAGCTAAATCTAACGTTGTCCACTTTAGAGGCCCTTCAGTTGCAAGAACGAGTTCTCCTTTCACTTGTGGAGACAAGACGCTGGAAGTAGTAGACAGTTACCAGTACCTAGGACTGTGCTTCTCACGGAACACCTGAACTACCAACTTATGGCTAAGGCAGCAGCTAAGTCCGCCAGTAGAGCTCTAGGTCTCGTTATCTCCAAATCCAAAGTTTTGGTGGACTTCCTTTTAACGTTTTTACCAAACTGTACGATACGATGGTGTCGCCAATTATGGACTGTAGTTCGTCAATCTGGGGAACATCAAACTTTTCATGCATCAACGCAGTTCATCATCGAGCTATCCGCTTTTATCTTGGCGTTGGAAATTACACCCCAAACCTAGCAGTAAATGGAGATGCTGGCTGGATTCCCCCTTTAGTACGTCAGTGGTCTGTGTTGTGTATGTAACTATTGATAGCACAACTATTGTGCGGAGTTATCTCCCTTACACCGCGCATGCCCTGTAACGATACCGCGAATAAATTGTCTTGTACCTGCCACCCGAGTGTTCGGACGTCTTTTGTGTTAGCTGGAGTATATGTATTAATTAAGTGTATAAGAACCTAGCCTTGATACACTAAAGTGGCGACGAGGATGGGATCTAACGATATACAAGTCAGCTTTAACCACGTTGGAGCACATGACCGACACCGGGTGGTATTTTCATAAATGTTTCACGAAGTTTGAATTCAGCTGTCCGCCATTGCAAACCACGTGCGTGAGTAGACCGGCATTAGGGACTGGGACTTCATAGTCTGAAACACTTACGAACTTTTCCAATTGAAGAAGATAATGGCAGGCAAATTTTTTTTAGAAAATTTTGATGATTCTAGCGATGACTGGCCAACTTATTACGAGAGATTGGAACAGTATTTCATCTTTAGTGAAATTAAGGATGACAAGAGAGTTGCTGCACTGTTGAGTTTGGTAGGAGGGAAGACTTACAGCTTGTTGCGAGATTTGACTGCACCAGCTAAACCCGCTGATAAAACTCTAGGTCAATTAGCAGAACTTTTGAGAAATCATCTGTGCCCTAAACCATTATTGATAGCTGAACGTTTTCGTTTTCACAAGAGGGATCAGCTACCTACAGAATCTGTGTCTGGATACTATGCAGAATTGAAGAAACTGGCTAGAACATGTGCGTTTGACGGTTTCTTGGAGGACGCACTGCGAGATCGATTTGTGTGTGGAATTCGTACGGAATCTATTCAGAAACGTCTATTATCTGAAGATGGGCTGAATTGTAGTAAAGCACTGTCGATTGCTGTTGCTATGGAAACTGCATCCAAGGACACTAGAGAACTTCAAGGTGGGAAACCACAATCAACGAATCGAGTTACACAGTTCATGAACAGGGATAAAGGAGAAAGGAAAAAGAACACAAGTAAGTTTAAACCATGTTGGAGATGTGGAAATAAGGGACATTCTGAAGATAAATGTATTTTCAAGGATGAAACGTGCAATGGATGTAAACAGAAAGGACATATTAAGAGAGTTTGTAGAAATGTGAAATCTTTTGGTAGAACCTTTAAGAAGAAAGTTCATGCAGTTGAAGATTGTGTGGACAGTAGCAGTGATTGTGATAGTGACTGTGACTTAGCATATGTTCGGAAGGTTGACAACTCTGAGTCTGATGGTGATGATCCAATCTGGGTACAAGTAATCATAAATGATAAGCCTGTTACAATGGAGTTAGACACTGGAGCTTCTCTTTCACTCATCACTGAACGTGATCTCAAGAAATTTCTTCCTGGATTACATATAACAGACACTGATATTCATCTTAACACTTATACAGAAGAAAAGGTTTCTACTGCAGGTCAAGTCACTGTTAACGTTAAAGTACAAACCTTGGATGGACACACAGTTGAAGGTGATGGGAATTTGATAGTTGTGAAAAGAGGAGGTCCACCACTTTTCGGAAGAAATTGGATTCGGAAATTACAGTTAGACTGGAGGTCTATCAAACAGATCAGCTCAATTAACTTAGTTTCCAAGATAACTAACACCAATCAGAGACTTGAAGCATTGTGTGAACAATATTCAGAAATATTTGAGCCAAATATTGGAACTTTAACTTCAATCAAGGCCAAGTTAACTTTGAAAGAAGACGCACAGCCTAAATTCTGCAAACCACGACAAGTACCTTTTGCTTTACGTCCCAAGGTCGAAGCGGAATTGGAGAGGCTTGCGGCTGATGGAATACTGTCGAGAGTGTCTACTAGTGAATGGGCTACTCCCATTGTTCCAGTTGTGAAACGTTCTCAAGAAGTGAGAATCTGTGGAGATTTCAAGGTGACTGTAAATCCACAACTCAGAGTGGAACAGTATCCTCTACCGAAGATTGACGACATTTTTGCAACCCTTTCAGGTGGAATATGCTTCAGCAAAATTGATTTGAGAAATGCTTACCTACAGATGGAAGTAGATGAGGATTCGAAAGAACTTCTTACAATCAACACACACAAGGGACTTTTCCAATACAATCGTCTAGTTTTCGGCATAGCATCAGCGCCTGCGATATGGCAGAAAGCTATTGATCAGGTTCTCCAGGGTATTCCTATGACGGAATGTCTTCTCGACGATATGATAATCACTGGTCGTACGGAGGACGAACATCTCAACAATTTGGAACAAGTCTTCAAGAGACTGAAGGAAAACAATCTAGGAAAGACCTAGCCTAAGTGAAAATGTCGATGTTTTCATTAACTTCCACGGTAAATGAAACTAAATTCGCACGCTACTAAATGCATTTAAGATAATGTTAAAATACTTATAGATATATAGATAATTTTCATTGAAACTTACCTTGTAGTAAATTTTATTATAAGATCTAATCCTGCTTTTTTCTTTGGTGACTTGTGACAACTCGTAGCCCGGAAATTTACACCCCGGACTGGGATATTCACTATTCAAGATGAAGCTAGGCTTACATTACTACATCATTTAACATTACCCTTGAAACAAAAATGCATCTAATCAAAAGGGTGAGAATATCATGATGTGTCCAGGGGTTAACTAGTAACTTATTGTCAGTTTTTGAAACTAGATGCACCGCTAATCAAACACCGAATCACTCGGTCACGTTCGAAAATAAATATGGCAATTCTTACACAAAATAACTGACATCAACCTAAAATGACAGTACTATTTAACCTCTGTTAAATGCATCATCTATGACGGGATCCAAGGGTTAAATAACATCGTTGAAATGTATCCAAGGCTTTGCAAAGCGTCAATCAGACGCCCGGACAAAAACCCAATATGTTGTCGAAATCGAAGAAAACCTTCGCCTACTGACACAAAAGTAACAATAGTTATTGAAATCATGACTGTGACGATCCCTGAACAATTATACTAACCACAAGATACGATGTTAGCGTGGGGCCTAGTGCGAAATAAGATTATCAATGTGTACCCAAAGGGCTAAAATGTCCAAAACCGCCAACCTGGCAATAGTCACGGTAAACGTAAATATGGCGTCAAGTCTAACACCTCTCGCTTCAATGACAAATGGCGTCTGCGCATGTCCGGTAAGAAAAGTGTTCTCGAATGAAATAAAACATTCTTTTCACGAGAGGTAAAGTTGGTGAGGGATTCCAAAGTTAGGCCGACATTTTCTATCACATAATATAGAAATTAAATCGCAACTGTGTTGCAATATTCCATGCATGAACCGTGTTGGACATGACGTGACACTGTAATCGATCGATTTATATTTAGTTGAGTTTGTACTGCGGCGAATTTGACTCGCCACACGCGCAATTAAATCGTAAATAAAATTTTTATTAATCGTGTAAATATGAAATAATTGCACGAATACAATTGTAGAGATCTTCATGTTCACTATTTTTAGTTTGGAATGTTGTCTTTCACAGATATTTATTCGTTTTCAAACAAAATCGCAAGTGTTAATTCTCAATAATGATTGCAAATGGAAGAGACGCTATGACACAGTATACGTAAAGGGGACCGTCTCAAAAAATGTGTTTGTATTATATAAATTACAGGCCTTTTTACATACATGAAAATAAGTAAATTTCAAACATTCAATAAGATTATATTTGTGCTCAATTACTGCGAAAATAACAAACGAAATAGGCCTACGGGTCTGATGACCGGCGCAGACATCACGAGAGTTTGTTGGCACTTTTCCCGATGCGTTAATTTCGTAGCTGATGTTAAATTGTATATTTCACGACTATTCGAGATCAAAAATACATAAATCCTTCAACACTCAGTTGCAAAAGTGTTTTCTCTCTTTAGTTTTAAATGGAATTTCTACAAGATGAAAATGATTTCTCAATATCTTGATTTGAAGAGCTCTGTGATCGCATTATAACGAGGTCATACGGACTTTTTGTTCCGGCTTGTTTGGCGATTACAGTGAGAGATGGACGTTCATATATAAGAAATAATCGATGTTATATACTCATATTTGGAATATAGAAAGGTGAATAGATTTTCTTAACTTCGGTGTAAATTAGATAACGATTGATACGTTGTTTGTTAAATTATGTAGCGTTCAGTGAGATTTTTCTCTCCGTTTCAATGCATCGATCGTTTATAACAAGTCCTTGCTTGCTGGAACAAACCTATGCAGTCATGCACCTAAATTATTTTCTAATTACCGTTACTTTTGGATTCAAGTAAAATACCATTGAATTTCGTTTTTAAACTGGCAAAAAGGTATAACAATAATTATTGACAGCTGCTAGCGTAAACAAAAACGAAAGACTTGGCTCCTTAATTCGCTCAAACTGGGTGGATCGTAGCGCTGCGCTAACGCGAGGTTATTGAATCCATTTTGAGGTTATTCGTTCCGTTTTTACATTATTTTTACCGTTTACGAGGTTATTAGTACTGTTTTTGAGGTTATCTAATCCATTCATGCGGTTATTTGTTCCATTTGGAGGTTATTTCATCCGTTACCTTGGTAGGCCTGATTCTGTGGTATATTGAACTATGACAAATTGTAGACACCGGGTTTCCAAGGAAGTTTCCCAGATCAGTCAGCTAACACGCATGTGTTCCAGAAGTGTCAGTAAAAGCATTACAGTGCACTTATACTTATAGAATAATAACTCGTGCACTCTAGATAATAACTCGTGCACTCAAGATAATAACTCGTGCACTCAATATAAGAACTCGTGCACTAAAGATAATAACTCGTGCACTAGAGATAATAACTCATGCACTAAAGATAATAACTCGTGCACTCAAGATAATAACTCGTGCGCTGAAGATAATAACTCGTGCACTCAAGATAATAACTCGTGCACTCAAGATAATAACTCGTGCACTCAAGATAATAACTCGTGCACTAAAGATAATAACTCGTGCACTAGAGATAATAACTCGTGCACTAAAGATAATAACTCGTGCACTCAAGATAATAACTCGTGCACTCAAGATATAACTCGTGCACTCAAAATAATAACTCGTGTGCTAAAGATAATAACTCGTGCACTCAAGATAATAACTTGTGTGCTTACTCTTGCACTCAAGGTGATACCCCAATAGCCAGACGCCCCAATAGACGACTCAGTTGTCAGACAAAGGAGTTGGAGAAGACCAAGCGCTCACCTATTGTTACAATGGACCAGTCCTAATTAATCCTAATTGATCTCAACTATGGAATTGTGCCTGCATTATTAATTGATCTACTCAGTTACAAAGAAATTTATCAATAATGGGATTTCAGGGAAGATTTTAAAAATAATTTGTAATATCTATGATAATATCAAGTCTTGTGTTTCTTTAGGTGGAAATGACTCTTTTTTTATCGTTTTGGTGTAAACTTTTGAAAAAAATAATAAACTCTCATGTAAGGTGTATTCCAAATTATTAGAAGTTGAAAATAGTACTGAATATCAGCCTCCTTGGCTACACTTTGTGAAAACGAGTTTAGATGATTGTGGATTGCCTTATAACAACTCAAAATCATATTAAGCATTGTCTACCTTTGCATTTGGTACAGATTTAATAAAAGAGTTATAAAAATCGGTTGGTATCAATTATGAAATGATATACAGATATTATCAGGGATTCGTTAGCACTCTGTGACAAGGATTTGTCGCCGCTCAAGATAGATTTTAATGTTATATCGTTTTTTAAAAAGTATTGATTTAATCGGAATCTATCATATAGTGGGCATTTAAAGAAGTAATGAAAAGGATCCTCCCGAATTTTTTCCACAAGAATAGACGCGATTTACTGATACTGATTACCTAAGTATTGTTGTACAAAACCTAATTACTTTAAACTTCATAGTCTCTTCTCAGAATTGTTATACGATTGTTGACAAACTAAGTACATTCATAAGATGTATCTCTGAACAAATTTCAAAAATATGATGTTGCCTCGTTGTGAAAAATGTGTTAATGATTATGTAAAAATGTAGTATTTACCACTGTGAGTGGTTTTAGTGAATAAAGAACTTAACTTGAACTTAATTGACATTGTCTAATAGTCAAATCACTGCAAAAGTACGGAAGTGTTGTTTTAATTCAAACACGAGAGTATAAATTTATCAACTCAGTTGGGGTCAACTCACGGAAGGATCCATTTCTGTCATTTTTGGCCCTGCTGTCTAACAAATGGGGTATTTGTTGGAAGGTTCCATTTTCTTGATGGGTAACAGCCTCTGTAAATCTGTTAAATTAAGTGTCTGACAAGTGAGGTGTCTGACAAATGGGACGCCCCCGCACTCAAGATAATGACTCATGTGCTCAAGACATAACCATGTGAATTAACTTGTGCTCTCAATACATAAACATGTTTGCTCAAGATAATAACTTGTGAACTAAAGATAGTAACTTGTGCACTCAAGATATTACCTCGTGTGCTCAATATATCAACTCGAGCGTTCAAGATTTTAACTTGTGAACTCAATATATTACCTCGTGTTCTCAACATATTATTCCGTGTGCTCAGGATAAAACTGGCGCATTCAATAAAATAACTTGTGCACTGAATATACCAACTTCAATATACTTCAATATACTAATTTGTGCACTTAAGATACTAACGGTATCGGTCAATACACTATTTTGTGCACTCAATATACCAACTCGTGCGTTATAACACGCTAAAAATGCTATTGCTCAGTAAACTAACTTCTGCGTGAGCATCGCTTTTTTTTGTATGAAAAATATCAGAGCCACATATCACTTTATTAAACATACCGTTTTTCAAAAACGAAAATATTACAAGTTATGCCTATCTAGCATATGTTGGAGAAACACCTGGGACGCAGCATTTACATATCGCAGATAACAGACATAGGACTGGGTAATAATAATATAATTTGTGAAAACTTCTGTGAAACAAATTTGTTTAAGTGGCAAGTTAGTCATGCAAGTGGATGTGAGTGTACGGGAACGCTAGATTTCCATCCCCTTAATACAATAACCGCATGGGCTTCATTTTAACTCGGCGCGCCAAGCGAGCAAGTATATATCGCTATCAGAGCAAGTAATTATCGTCGCAAACATGTCTGGACGGACATCAAGGAAGAGAAAGAGTTCTCCACCTGTGAGGGGCGCTGTTGCACGAAAGTCGACCTGGGCAAGCAAGCCATCTGCGAGGAAAATTGCGTCGCGAGTGAAAACTTCAGCACAGCAGACAATGGGCAACAAAACCAATATGGCGGCCCCCATGCCTACGGATTCCGTTCTATCCGTCGGTGGAACCCAACCTTCCCAGCATAATTCAGGTGATGTATCCGATACTCATTTCATTGTTCCACCACCCGCACAAATTCTTGTTGATTTAGATACCCCAAATAATACATACCGAATTATCTACTTCTGGAGAAAGAGGCGTATACTTTTACTGATTCCGAGTTTATGGATTTGTATTTATTACTGTATGCAGACGATTTGTGTTTGTTTGGAGATTCGGTCTTCAGAGAAAGATCAATGTATTATTTGCCTTTTGTAAAAAGTGGGATTTGACATTAAATTTTCCAGAAAACAGAGGTTTAAGTTTTCAGAAATGGTGGTACTTTGAGGCGGTATGAATCTTGGTACTTCGGTAATCATAAGTTACACATTGCTTCATACTATAATTATTTGGGTTTATTGTAATCAAGTAGACTTTCATGGTCCAAATCAGTACAAAATCTGGTAAATAAAGCGAATAACGCTTTGTCTTCAGTTAAGTTGTTCTGTGGTTTTCTTCTGCGATGTCTTTGCAATCTTAAGAGTAGCACAAGAAAGAAAGAACTTGCCAATTATGGTAACATTGTTAATGACAACTTAATTAATTTGCTTGTCTGTTAAACATATATATATATGTGTGTTTGTGTGTGTGTGTGTTTGTGTGTGTGTGTGTGTGTGTGTGTGTGTATTTGTAATGGTACCAAAGATAAGCTCAAGAAAAACCTTTTCTTTGTCCAGATTTTTGCAGAAAGAAATCGAAAATTCATTAGTTAAAAGGCATCAATATCATAAATACCTTAGCTATTCGGATGAAGGATGTTTTTAGCAAATCGTAAAAGAAGTTGAAAACTGTGCGTCGTTTACGTCGCTATTTTGATGTTTCGGCCATCTTGCTTTACGGAAAACACTGGAAAAACTCGATTTTGTCCGATGGAATGTGTGACGTCACCTGTGTAAAACAGATGTCCTCTGTCGTATCTTTACACTGTCGGTCAATGAAATAGCGCGGGTTGTAGGAGCCATTCCAGTCGACCAATTCATATAAAAACTGGCAAGATATCTCCTTATGAGCTTCTGACGCAATAGTAAAAAGGAAAGGAAATAACAATGACGATTAAGTTGAATAAATGTCCATTACATAACCCGGAAGTGAGTCTCTTCATATATTGAACTAAAAGGACAATACAGTACTAATTTCGGTCGAATAAACATCGGCAAACGTACGTGTTTTTACAAATACCTTGTCAATGAATGGACAAATGATGATTTAAACAAATATCTGTTGTGTTACTGATTTTTGTCGTTTGATTTAACGAAATACCGCTCGGTTACGTAAGTCAACTTGCACGTACAATATACAGCAATATATCGATACACTGTACATGAGTGTGAAATGATTTTTAAAACCAAAACGTATCATGGACAGGTCCAAAATGAAATTAACAGCTGCAAAATTGTTACTTATTATAAAATTGAAAATTATGATAACAATTTACGAATGCATAGTAAATAATAATAACTTGTGTTGTTGAATCTGGCAAATATTTTCAACTACATGTATATGCTGATTTCGCTAAATGATTTATATGTGCATGTTCGAAATGGAATTTTTATTGTAAGCTTCCATGAAATTTAAAGTCCATGACCAGTCTTTATTTTTCTCTGACCAAAGAAAAAAATCATCAAATATTCTGACCCTTCATTCATTCATTCGTCTATTTTTCATATTACCTTTGTTAGAATTCTAAAAATAAAGTATGTGGAAATAAGCTCATCAATTGCCCTTCACCTATTCACTAGGAATTATTATAATTTTTTTTAAGTAAGTCTATCAAAATACATGATATTACAAACCATGTATTGACAAAATAAATACAGTGAAATAATTTTCAAAAAATTTATGCAATTAATTTTTCTTTCTGTTTTGGTGTTGCAATAAAATAGATAAATTATTATTTAAAGATTACAAATAATAAATAAGAATTCTCAAGCACAGTGTTTTGTTTGTGATGTTATATACTTGCATATTGATAGCACACAAAATTCCCTTGTTTGATTTAATCGCTATTTTTCTCCTAAAAAATTGCCTGTTACAATAAAATAAACTGCTATGAATGCTGAATAAATTCATGCATTGATGTCTATAACCAAGATATTCAACTAATGACATTGCATATTTAAATAAAAAAAATTAAAATTTTTGTTCAGTCATCTAAAGACATCTTCTGTGTAAAAAAAAGTGTTTTGGTTTCCAGACCCTCCACCCTAAATATAACAACCTGTCATCATTCTGTCACAGCATTAAAATATTGCTCAAGTGAATACTATTTTGACACAATAAAAAAAAAAAATTTCAAATGCATGTGGTAAGATTCATATTACAAAAATAGAATATACAATATATTTTTGTATATAGGTCTTAATGTTATGTTAATCAAAATTAAGGGGGAAAACATGCATTGAGTTGATTGACTTTCAATAATTTTGAAAGTCAAGTTTGGCACACAAAATTATTGGGCTTGACATAATTTCCAAGCTTTGCACAAAATTATATTTAATTTCCTTATTAAGGAGAATAATTTAAGCAATATTTAATTGAATCTGATTGAATAAATTAAATTTTGTAAATCACTTCTGTTTAAATAATAATAAAATTTATTTGATTCACTCTATTTTGCTTCGTATTTCATAGTTTATTTTTAAAAATTGTTGAAGTAAATAAAGTATATCACTTTATAATTTCGAGTTGAAAGACTAAAATGTAAATGGGGTCATCTGGTAATTTTACACCTTTTTCGAAATTCTAATATCAACAACAAATTATCTGTGTGCAGTTAACCCATATGATTTTGCAATTTACTCAAAATCCCCAGTACAACAAATTTAACTTCACCGATTGTTCAAATGGTTTTTTTCACACACGTTTACTGATGTAGATAGTGGCCGCCTGTCGCAAGACACGGCAGCGAAACAAAAACAAAGCTAGGCGACCGACGAGAGCTGCGTTCGAGGACTTACGATGACAAATCAGCTGTTTCATTGATGCTGAATAATGAAGTGATATTGATAAATTCGACAGTAAACTGACGAAGAAAAAAAATTATTTTGAAGATTTGAGGAAAATTAAAACAAGGAGTCACTCACCAGTGTTTAAATTGGGTGCATTATCCGTGTAGACACGAAGAAAAGCAGTGGTTTCAGACCGCGAATTTATCGTATGAATAGTTTTCATAATATCGTATAAAAGTCATCAAAAAGCTTTTTCTTATTTATAAAAACCATCACCCTAAAACGTTCTGAGTTTTCAATAGATACAAGAACACGTGTTTTCCACAGTTGACGTCACATCCGGTTGATTTCACGGAACAACACGATCGGGGAAGCAATTTACTATCCTTTTTTTAATCGTAATTAATTACATAATCAATTCATCTAAAATTGTTAAAACCTGACGTAAATTCATTTCAAGAAGGATATATTATGAAAATATGCACATAAGTGTACAATTTGGCTTCTTTAATTAAGGTTATTTTACTCCGGAGCCCCACTTTAAATAGTTTGTTAAAAGTGGTTATTTTACGAATGCTTCGAATTACAACTGTTTAATGTAACACTTTAAAATGACTGGTCCCTCTCATATTCAGGGGAGGTAAGTCCCTTCGTGTCCGACACACATATTCGAATATGCAGATAAGGGTCAACTAATATAGAGGTGGGGCTAAGCTCTTGTCCGAAGATCAAAACAACAGCTAACAGTAAAAGCGTTTTCGGGCAATAAAGTCCGTTTCCCCTACGAATTTTGAGGAAAACAGTTAGCTGTCTTCTGATGAGTTGTTTTTTGATCAGGAAAGAGTAAAAGAATTAGGTTTCTATGGTTTTTTGTTTTTGATCCCAACTGCCTACTGAATGTGGTAGAAATTATATCTTTGTTGATACTCTCTTACGTACTGTGAAGTATTGGTCCAAACTTTTACACTATCATAGAGATAGATACCCCAAGCAATGCTATTTTATGTTATATAAACTTGACAAAGTTGAAAGAAAAACATGGGTATTCTTTGTAAAAAATATTTTGTTTAATTATGGTTTTGGTTTTGTTTGGGATGTTGGAGATGAGGAACGATTTTTAAAAGAATTTCATTTAAGAGTAAGTGACTGCCATAAGCAGCTTATATTTTCTGAAATGCATGTTCTTCTCTTGATGTTTATTCAAAAATCAAAACTGTATTTTGTATTGAACCATATTTAACCTTTTTGAAATCCAAAGATGCAAGGCGTAGAATAACAATATTGCGAATAGGTTCACTTCCATTATATAAGACTATTGGTAGATTTGATGGAATTCCAAGGCATCAAAGACTCTGCTATATTTGTAATGATAACTTTATAGAAAACGAGTTCCATTTCTTGTTTGAATGTAGAATTTATAATGATCTGCGCTGTAAATATTTTAAATCTTTACCATATCACATTGACCAGCAATGTTTTATAAATACTTTAAAATGAAACAATCTTTCCACGACCATAAACTGTTTAATTACATTAAGGAAGCATTTCTACTGCGTTCCCAGTACACGTGATTGTAAATTGCCACAACTGTATAAATACACATATTTGTTTACTCTATTGTAAACTCTGATGGTCAAATTGAAATGTCCCGTCAATCAAAAGACTTACACTCAATCGAAGATTGGACAACAGCTTTCATCATATATACAAGCATTTTTCTTGAGAAATTCCCAAACATGCATCAAGGTATGTTAAAGTATCTCTACACAATTAGAATGTCTGCTCACAGGGGTCAAAGTTGGCAAAACTATTACAAACAGTTCAGATTAAGGATGAGCAAACACACACTACCCGATTGGGGCACTATCAACCCAGAATTGTGGCTACTCTACATGACTGTGACATCACAAAATCACATGCGACCGTTTCCACAGAGGCCGACAACTGCCCCTAGGGCTGGGTTTTGCTGGGACTTTAATGATCCCGGAAAATTTTGTCGCAGACAGGTATGCCAGTACACGCTTGTTACGAATGCAGACCCAGCTTACAAAATTACGTTGTGATGACGTTGTCACAACGTTACGTTTACGTCGCCGGGACGTCAGCATTGAACCTCATTGAAACGTCCCTCGTTTGGAGTCGAAATAACGTCCCCACAACGTAATTTTGAACTTTCATACGACCTAAAAATAACGTTCCCACAACGTTCAAGTAAAACGTTTTCATGACTAATTTTGTAGCCTTGTACAGACCTCCTCCCTCTGCCAAAAATAAACTCTCCTTTCAAGATTTCTATGACGAATTCTCTACACTGCTAGAAACTAAATGTACAACTCTTTCAAGATTCCTTATCCTTGGAGACTTTAATGTTGATTTCAATAATGAAGGCAACTTGCAGTGCCGCAAAATAAGAAAACTCCTTCAATGTTTACAGTGCACACAGTTGGTAACAGCTCCAACTCACAAGAGTAAGCACAACCTGAATTGGGTCGTCACCAATAGTGATGTGTGTTGTGCAATGAATGTTAATGTGCTTGATCTCCAAATCTCAGATCATTATCTTGTTTCCTTCTTCCTAGACATTGACAAACCTCCTCTTCCATAGAAGCTCATAAAGTACAGAAACATAAAGGGGATTGATCACACAGCCTTCAGTGGTGATTAGGCAGTCAGTAATCTTGTGCAACGTCCACCCTTGGATCCAAATGAACTTGCAAACCTTTACAACTCTGTACTTTGTGAGACCTTTGAAAAGCATGCACCCGTTAAGGACAAACGGGTTACAGACAGACCTGTCACGTCATGGACAATAACGTCAGAAGTACTCGCTGCCAAACAACGGCGGCGTCGTGCTGAGAGAAAGTGGAGGCGTACACAACTGGAAGTAGACAGACAGATCTACTGTACAGCCAGAAACAAAGTCACCTCTGAAATAAGGCAAGCCAAGCAAGCATCTCTCAACACCGAAATCACTGAATCAATGCATGATCCGAAATCTCTTCATAGACTTCTGTCCCGTCTTCTTGGAAAAGTATCAACAAATCCTCTTCCATCATCACAGCCACCCGAAACCTTACCTCAGCTGTTTCAGCATTTTTTCATGGACAAAATCCAAAATATCCGTGCTTCTATGCCAAAACACAAACACAAACAACGATGATCTTGAGGTTGTAAACATTCAAACTAAATTCAGACCTTTCAGTGAGGAGGAAGTACTCAAACTGATTAAAAGATCAAAACCTACAACCTGTCCCTTGGACCCTTTACCAACTTCTGTTCTTTTGAACAACCTTAGCATTCTTCTACCAATCTTAACTGCTATCATCAACAATAGCCTTGAAATTGGTGTCATGCCTGATGTTCTCAAATCGGCATTAGTAAAACCTTTGCTAAAAAGTCAACCCTTGACTCTGACGAACTCAGCAACTGCAGACCGGTCTCTAACCTCACCTATGTCTCAAAGCTCATTGAACGTGCAGTGTGCGACAGACTGTCAGAACATCTCCAATACCACGGTCTGTATGACCACCTGCAGTCTGCATATCGAGGTAGCCACAGCACGGAGACAGCATTAGTAAAGGTCTTTAATGATTTGAGGAGGGGTGTTGACGATCAGAAAGTTGGAATCTTGACCCTTCTTGACTTAAGCAGTGCCTTTGACCCTATCAATCATGGCAGACTTATCCATCGTCTCAGGTGCAACTTCCTTATTGACGGAACAGCCCTATCCTGGTTCCAGTCGTATCTCTCAGACCGTGTTCAGACCGTCACCATTGATGGTCATTCCTCAGATCCAGCAGGACTGAAGTATGGGGTTCCGCAGGGCTCGGTCCTAGGGCCTGTCCTGTTCACGCTCTACATAACAGAACTTGGAACAATCATTGATGAACACAACATCGATTGACATCACTATGCAGATGACGCACAGGTTTACAGATGTTTCACTCCTAATGAGGAACAGGCAGCCATTGCCCTGAAAGACATGTCACAATGCTGTGAAAACATCAAATCATGGCTGCATGACAATAAATTGAAATTAAACAGTAACAAGACCGAGTGTATTCTCTTGGGCCCTGTCAAACGGAGAGATATGTGTGGTTGTGATGCTTTCGAGTTTGATAACTCACTCATTCATTTTTCCGATCAAGTTAAAGATCTTGGTGTGACCCTGGTAACATCCGCCAATATCTGACTACTAAATCAGCAACAACTCTCGTTCTCTCTCTTGTTGTCAGCAGACTTGATACTGCAACTGCTTGTTGGTCGGTGCAACCAAGTCCCAGATTCAGAGGCTACTGAGAGTACAGAATGTGACAGTCCACATTGTTACCAGATCCAGAAAGCATGATCACATCACTCCAATCCTTTTCTCACTACACTGGTTGCCAGTGGACTTCAGAATCAAGTTCAAGCTTCTTTGCCTTGTCTTCCGCTGTCTGTCAGGAACTGCCCCTACCTACTTGTCCAGTTTGCTCTCTTCTTACAGTCCATCTCGTTCGCTCCGTTCACAAGACAAGAATCTGCTTGTAGTCCCTAGAATAAGAACAGTACAGTATGTGAACAGATCCTTTGCCTATGCAGCGCCAGTGGCTTGGAACTCACTGCCACAAGATCTCCGAGATTGTAGTGACTTTCTCAGTTTCAAAACACTGCTCAAAACACATTTGTTAAGAGAAGCTTTCCAACTGGACTATTGACTCTTTCTTCAATTTTATGTGCGCTGTGAGCATGATGCATGGAAAACAGCGCAATACAAATATGTTATGATGATGATGATGATGATGATGTTAGTATAATCACGTCCCTAGCACGTTCCCTGTGTGGAGTCGAAAAAACGTTCCCACAATGTATTCTTAATTCAAGTTTGCACACGACTTCCATTTTCATCCAAATAACACTGGAAGTTTAAAGCATTACTTTATAAGGCTGTACGTACCATATTTGTTTTAATAGACGGTGGTCACTAATAAAAACGAATGGCGCATAGTGAAATGAACACATTCCCTTCACACTTCCCTTTCTAATAATTTAAAATGGAGTCAAGAGAATGAAAGTAAAGGCATCGCAATGACCGGTTTCCCATTATAACAAATATGGTAATGAAATATTCGGGTTAGCCATACCAGTACTGGATCTAGTCCGTCATTTCAACGCTAATTAAAAAAGTAAAAAACAGACAGGAATAAACTATACAAAATTGTTTATTCAGCCTTAGAATGTTTAAGGGAAAACGCGTTTCTTCATCGTCTCGCTTCGATGTACATGTTTCTTCTTAGCACTGTTCAGGAGCGCAGAAGCGTTCTGTAAAATAAATATGAAAATAATGATAAACAGAAAATAAACCGTTCAATATAATAAATCAAACACTGTATATCGATGGTTTCATGTATGGAGCCTATTTTTTCATTATTTAGATATATTGTGTTGAATTATTTCAAGTATTTCAATTCGTTTGAGCTCTGCTTCTATACATAACATATAAAGCTTTCAGCGTTCATCATACATGATTTTTATCATTAGTGGGTACCTGAGAAAAGATGAGTTTCCTTGTTTAAATGGAGCAGCTAGAACACTAAGATTCATGCGGACTATTTTGCTCTTCCCCGCCTCTCCGGTCCTCCGCCTCGTCTACCTCGAACAGCCCACTCTGTAAGGAGAAATGAATATTTCATAATATTGACACCAAAATTTGATAGTTGTTTGTACAGTTACAATAAACTGATGTGGAACACTTATGGGCACTAAAACGTGCATATTTACGAAATATTGGTGACTTTATTGAAGTCATGTAAAGGCAGCGATTCCCGTTGACTTAACAGATGTTTCATAAACATATAAGTTAAATTCTATGGTCCGTATTACGGAAGCGGGTTTAGACCAGGTTTAACGGGAGTCCCGGTCTAAGCGTTGGTTTAAACCTGAACTGGTATGATGAAAGATGGTTTAGGGTTAGACCAAAGAAGAGAGAGACGTTAATATTTCATATTATGAAAACTTAGTCTCACGTTTTCCGTCCGTCCCCGGGTATTCCCGATCACGGTTACGAACTTTGCCGAGATCCCGGGTTTAAACCAGCTCTGACGATGGATTTTTAAAACAAGTTGGTATTATCGAAGCAGTTTTTGCACTAGACCAGGTCTAAATCTGCCAAAATTATACTAGAAATGTAGACCAGGTAGGGGTCAGGTTTACATGCTGGGATTTCCTGTATAGCTCTCCCAGAAAGAATTAATACATGTATGTTAATCATGAATTCAGTGAATTAATTGTTAAACGATGTAATGGAAGAAGTTAATCAATTAATTCCGAAGTCAATGCATGTTAATTTTTTCTCTGCCACCACAGTATGACATATATAGGTCTAATATGCGTTATTCATACCCGTTATTACCCCCTTCAAAGATGAATATCGTCATTGTAAAGTATATCATAACCAAAAATTCTCATAATTTTATATTTATTCATCGCACTTCAGTAAATTAGGTAACATAACATTAAAGTTACTGACTGAAGAAATAACAATGAGACGCTTTAACGAAGTAGTAAAAGTAGAAAGTTTTAACAAAACAATGTGTATTAACTGTAAAAATATAATTTGATTATAGAAAATTGACATAATCATAATGTTACAGTATCGTATTGATTGCTCATTCAGTTATCTCTTTACATGAATATACAATATGAAGTAACCAATATATATGTAAGCAACTTCATTTATTTATTATTTAAAACATCATAGTACTAGTAAAACATCTAGGTGCATGAATTTAAGATACAAATAACAATATGAACTAACCAATATAATAAGAGAACGGTAACTTTTCACTGTATGAAACTTCATGCATAAGTGAATAAATAGGCGAATGAATTTAAGATGAAAAGTGAATAACAATTACCGGATAAATAGAACAGCGTAGGTCACATTGTCATTGTTTACAATGTTTGCAGCAATGTCGTCATTTTCGTCATCAGACTCGTCATCGTCATCGTCAAAGGTTGGTTCATGTCTTAGAGTAGCGATATTGTGCAACACCGCACAGGCTATGATGACACTGAATATACCAAGCAGGCACATAGATTAGACGTCTATCTTAGACGTCTAAATATAGTCTAATCTGTGGGACTAGAAAGACGTTTAAGCCTAGACGTCTATTGTGTCTACAGGTAGACGTTTATAAGACGTCTTTTAGACGTTTATAAGACGTCATTTAGACGTCTATTAGAATTATATTAGAGGTCTTTTAGACGTTTATAAGACGTCTTTTAGACGCTTGTTAGACATATATCAAACCTCTATTAGGGGAGTAAATACCTCCCAAAATATTTAACAGAAGTCTGAAAAAAGTTTAACACGTGTCCTTTAGTTGTTGTGTTATACCCAAGTATAATAATGCTATGCAGTGGGAACTTCATCAGGATTCTGGGCTTAAAACAAAAACCTGTATTTTGTAAGGCACAATTGCATATTTTAAATGAAAATGGATACATTTAAGCCGAATTATTTAACTATTTCACTATTTAAAACAATATAATGACTTATAATGGATACCATTTTAGAATTTTATATGGTTACTTAATATCATGTTAAAGTTTAAATTTTCTTATGAATAGATTCAAAATTTTCAGAATAAGTGATGAGCAATTCTGCCTTGAAAATAAACAAGAAAAAAGATCAAATAAGATGAAATATTTTTTCAATATCAAAATCTATTTAATGCAAACAACACATATATTGTAATAATAATACAAAAATATTTGCTTTTATATGTTTTGAAAAATTAACCTTACTTAGAATCAGATTTGTCCAAATCTTCATATCATTGACCAAAGCTGAAGAGTAATTCTTAAAGTGTGCATGTCCTGATTCAAGGCCATTTTCTTCCTACACCTTCGAAGAGCATCTTAAAAGAATTCCGCCGTTCTTGAGAATTGTATCCTTGATTGCGTCCTTGTAACAGATTTGTCAAAGTATCTGAAAATGAATTGAAACCTTAATTGTTATCTCAATTCATGATCATGGTCAACATTTGTACCTTTATGTTCAGATGCAAATCAAAATATATGTTAACACTGTTAATTATTTGGTAAGCTACGTGTCCGGAAAAAAATAATTTAATAATAAAAATATAAATGTATACACAGACACCAAATGAAACTTATATTACTAACTAGAAACTAATAATAGTTAAATCTACGTAAATAAACTATTATAAAAAGGTTTCTTTTGCAGTGAATTAAAATGACAGTTATCTGAAAATGAAAATGTTCCACACTGAATCAGGTTCTCTGCATTTAATAAGGGTGTATTAATCATTAATATTCCACTATGAAAGTTCGGGTAACAAAAAACCTAGGGAAAGAATTTGGTCATGAATTATTTGGTTTCATTCAAAAAATAGAGAAAGCTATATTTTCCTTCAAATATGTATACTAACAAAACACTATACACATGTTTTGAAGTAGCATCACAAAATTACGAGCTGAAAGTTATTAATGGAAGAGGCTGTACCATCAGATGCACGACCATTGTACATTGTGAACCGTGCAGCCAGAATAATCTCCAGAACCAAACCTAGAGACCACATAACCCCTGTTCTACAGCAGCTGCACTGGTTACCAATTCAACAACGGATACGATTCAAGATTCTCGTGCTCACACACAGGTCATTGTATGAAGATGACTTTCCACTCTACAAAAGAGAACTCGTCAGCGAGTACCAACCCTCAAGATCCCTCAGGTCAGAGAGCAGTCGTCTCCTGTGTGCTCCTGTGACCAAAACCAAGCTTGGCAGCAGTGCTTTCTCAGTGACAGCCCCAGTTCTCTGGAACTCTATTCCTGTTCATCTCCGATGCATTGAGAACGTTTCATCTTTTCGAACATTTCTAAAAACTTTCCTTTTCTCTGAAGTCTATCTTCACCAGATCTTTGCAGCGCCGTTGAACAACTGGAAGCTGGAAAGCAGGCGCATTATAAATGCATTATTATTATTATTATTATTATTATTATTATTATTATTAAACAAAGGAAAGATACCGACGAATGAGAATCTTGATTACTGACAAGGTAAAACTAATTAGCGTGTCCTATATACAGAAAACATAGTCTTACATAAACTGTACAAACCGAAACAATCCGTAAGAAACACCACTTCAGATGCGTTGATATCGAAAAATCCCATCTCTTTAGAGAACAAAGGATTGAAAATGACGCCTAATTAAAGCTGATGTAAGGGTCGCAACTCTGCATGGAACAGCACTGCTAGACTACAATTTCGATCTGGATTGAAGTTCGAATCTCTTCACCCAGAACATTTAATAATTTTTCTTCATATAAATTTGTACTTTTGATAAATCTATAGTATGTAATATGAATTACATTTGAGTGTTATATATTATTTGATGCAAATATTCTCTTTACCTACAAAATATATTGTAATATTCATGTTAAGTGACAAAAATATTTCAATGTTTAATTCCTAATTTTGGAAAGGTTTGTTTATATTCAATAAGCAAAGAAAACATCTTTCGAACTGAAATATTAGAGCATTATAACAAAATTGTATGAAAGTGCAGGTCTACTTTAAGACGTCTTTTAGACGTCTATTCAACGTCTAGGCTTAGACGTCTAATTTACGTCTTGTGCCTGCTGGGTAGTCTCCAATTTTACCCGAAAACCAAACGTCAAACATGGGAAAAGACGTTTCCATATTCCAAAGAAACGCTCAACAACCCCCTAGTTTTTCTCTGAGATGCATTATATCGGGTTTCTGCATGTGTTTGGGGATTGTTGATGGGTGTTAGTAGGTATGGAAAACAAGGGTTTCCGGGGTCGCCGAGAAGATATCCTTGAAAGTTACCCCGTTCAAATTGCTCATTGATTCTACTTTTTTGCACAATCCGCGAATCATGAGTGCATCCTGGCCATCGCGCAACAATATTTGTTATCAGAGGGATATCGTCACATATTATCTGTGTATTGATTGACGAAAATCCCTTTCTAGTATTTACAAAATGTAGTGAATCTTCACCACTTTGAGTAGATATTGGAATATGAGTGCAATCTATCGCACCGGCAACGTTTGGGAAATTAGCTGTTCGCGAAAACTCGACCATGTTAACGAATCTTTGACGACAGGAAGCCAATGCTTTATTCACTTTTATGTATGTTGCCTGAAATTGTTCATTGTATAAACTGGGATGCATTTTAAATTTTTCAACTGCGTTAATCTTTATCTTCACCTAGGTCACGAGACATAATATTGATTTTCTGATGAAATTATTTTAAAGAATAAATTAATTGTATTACTTGTAATAAGGACTAATACTAGAAGATGAAATAAATATTTTAGAATCAGAAAATTGAGTGAGTTGTTGAATTAATATACGGCAAACTTAATCAATGGTGTCATTTGATCGCGAAGTATCGACTGTTACCAAAAAGACACATTTTAAAGCTTATTGGATTTTTACAGTGACAATATGAACAATGTGTCATTTTTACATATTTCCATGGGTACCCCCTCAGCCACTTATTCTCTGAATATTCAGGCTTCAAAAAAAGTTAGTTTCGTCCTGCCATGGGGGGGGGGGGGGGGGGGGGGGGACCCCTAGTGGCCGGTGGACTATGTCTTTTGGACATGAAAAATGAAGATGTTTTGATTTTATATCACCACATATGGCATTAAAGTTCGTATCAAAAAGGTAAATAATATATTATGAAAAGCATGGAGTGGCTTTTTAACGAAGCCGATATGCTAAGACCCGGTAGTTGATGCACCCAACTGAAGACTGATGAAGACAACTGCAGAGCCGCAATTAATAAGTCTTCAAATTAAGAAAATATCCCGCCATAATTTTAGCACGAATTACACCGTGAAAGCTAATACAATTAGAGACAGGCGTCAATCGAGTCGGCTGGGTTTTGGAAGCTTGATATTTTTATTTTTAATATTCACATTCGTCCGTGTGAAGCAAGAACATTATATCCAGATGATAGCAAAACTAAATCACATCTTTAATTAGTTTTCTTCTGTAAAAGATATGGTATTGTAAGATCATTACGAGCCGAGGTGACCACGGACATATATTCTTAATTTTCATTTTGACCTATGAGTTCAGTCAAACTAATTGGCAAATGAACGCCTTCGTTTGATAGATAATTAGATCTATTTGATTGAAGAATATACTCTATTAATGTTTTCCACAATTTAAACTGTGTTCATGAGTGAATATTCACGCCAAATACATGTTCAATTTGCTGAAGGAATGCAACCGAACCGAATTGCTAAAACTACCGAGATACGTTCCCAAAATTTTATATTCCGTTTTTGTCTAAATTATTTTGTTGGAATTTCACCTAAATAAATAGAGTAAAACTATTCAATAGGATAATTTATGAATTTTTTTTTATAATTCATTTTAATATATTTTATGAGATGATAAGACACAATATTATCTGCAGTTTTGTATGCATTTGGAAATAAGCTGTTCAAACTAAGATTTTATTTACCGGAGACTGTTGTAAAGTTGCCAAAGGTACATCATTTTCAAGATAGAAACAATAACTATCAGTGGATGAAAATTCAGTCACTATGCTTTTATGGTGTAAATAAGGAGGTATTTCCATGCAGTCTATTTCCCGCACTTTGTTTGTCATTGACGTCAAAAAGAACAATGTTCAACAAAATGATTACAAAAATATATCTTTCTGCCGTTTATAATCAACGCATTTTCGTTTTAATCTAGACTTTTTTCACAAAACATACATTGACTTAATGATAAACAACTCAGCAATCTACAGTTAAATTTTCATTAATTTTCGAACATTGATAACGCCTCAGTGACGTATTTTGTACAACGTTGACCTACATCTTGTGTTTGCGCATAATGTTAGCGGCACTGAGCGAGTGCTGCAGGGCATCAAGAGGGTTAAAACTGCTGGGTCAAAGGGGAAGTACAACAATAAACTTGGTTTTTATAAGTTTGAAACATCAAACAAACGAAAAAATAGTTAGACTATTAGTCTGGGTTTAAACCAAGGGTTTTGCTAGACCTGCTTTCTGTCATACCGTTTTTTCTGGACCTGGGTTTCGGGTTTCCGTAAACCAAGACTAGCCTTAAACCTGGTCTAAGAAAAACCGGCTTTCATAATACGGGCCTATATGTTTATATATTAAGGCCTGACATTTAACTAATAATTGGTATGAATCAGAATGGTCCTAATCTTTTGGAAGCGTAGATTTAAGCTAATTTTTAACGTTACTCGAATAATTGCATAATTTCATATGTCCGGAATATTCAGCACCTGGCGGGGAAAACATGAAATTAATGAAACACGGAATTTTCAGATTGTGTATATCAATTTTGTTATCACAGAAAGAAGTACATGAGGCCTACAATTTATCAATGTATACTAACCATCTTCGTATATTTGAAATATCTTGACATTCATAGACGTTTCTAACGTTCATTCATTTAGATTTATGATTTAGCTTAACTTGCTGCTGGTTATCTACTAAATGATTTTAACTTCACCAACATGTTTGCATTGTTTATATGAAACACAAATTTGTAAAATATTTAATATATTCTGTAATGTAATCACAGTGATTGCGGGTAAAGCTACGCACCAGCGAGATAAAGGATCATTTATTCAAATAACAGAAATAGTTAGGTTTAAATGATGCAATGCATCATTCTAATAAACAATGGAACTGAATGTCCAACACAAAGCCTGCACTCAGTGAAATCGCAAACAGCTGATCGAAATACCTTTCAAACTACGTGCAGCACTTGTGCCAAACGCAGCGTCATCAAGTACGTAATGCTATGCGGTAACACTGTAAGGAGTTTGATCGTGTTTCTGGAGCTAAACCGGCGATAACAACTGGCTAGCAATGATAATGTCGGTTAAATTGATGTGAAATAACTAAAAATGTCTATACCATGGGAAACTAAGCTAGTCTGTTATATAATGCTATAGGACAAACAATATTATTTGCTTCTAATTTTGTATCACATCCTCCTCTGTGCGAGGAAGTCTAGGCTATGTATCGTAACGATGAACATAAATCAGAAGTGCGTAGATTGTGTTAAATCTAATGATAGAAAGTATGCATAAAAGTTGTAAAAAAACCCTTACCTCATAGCTTTAGGAAGGATCGGAGAGACGCCAGTACCAACAATACGCAATGTAAGGCGACATCAAACATGGCGGCGAAGTACTCGTTTGTGACGTAATCGTACGACGTCATGTTTTATGTGTGATGGCGCGAAAATGGGGGCGGCTTTTCAAATTCTCGGAGATAAGAAAAATGATATCAGAAATATTTTAGATAAAAATATTTGATGTCAAGTATGGCATGGTATATTTTATATATATATACTATCCAAAAAAAGAAACGCATAGCCAGAATTGTTATGAGAAATTGTCGTATTTTCAAACACGTATGAATTCAAGGGGAATGAAGTTAAAAGTGTGAATTTTTACATCAGATTTAAGGTGATATCAATTAACAAAATCACGTAATAACATGAGATATTGCTTTCACAATATTTCACAGACGTCCGCTGAAAGTCAGTAACTGTTGTGGCCATCTTGTGCGTTGATGACAGTTCTCACCCGCCTTGGCATCGACTGGATTAGACGCTATAAGGTTGGTTTTGCAATCGTCTGCCACTCTTGCTGTCCAAATAGAGCCAGTTCTTGTAGAGTTTGTGGCTGTTGTTGACTCTGACGAAGACGTCTATCAAGTTCATCCCAAAGATGCTCAACTGGGTTCAAATCGTGGTAACGAGACGGCCATTGGAACTTCTTAATGTTGTTTCGAGCGAAGAAATCACTAGTGACTTGTCCAGTATGTGGCCTGGCGTTGTCCTCCTGGAACAGATCACGGTGGAAGTCAATAACGGGCAGGAGGTCTAGCTGCAGGATGTTGTCTCTGTAGCCCACGACCGTCAAATTTCCATGAACGTGGATTAAATTGGTGCGACCAGTGTACGATACCGCCGCCCACATCATAACACTGCCTCCACCAAATCTGTCCACCTCAAGAACACAGAAAGGGGCAAAACGTTCGTTTCGACGTCAGTAAACATATGGTTTCTGCCATCTCGCCTCCGCAATAGGAACCTGGATTCATCACTGAACCAAACTCGGCGAAAGTTGAGATGATTCCAAACACTCACTGTGTTACACCAACGAAGTCGATTGACACGGTGTTGACGACGTAGAACGTTGCCAACGTAGGGTCTCATGACTCTCAATCCATTGTCCCTCAACCTGTTCCGTACAGTCTGGCTTGAAATTCTTCTCAGTTTTGGTATGTTACCTGCAGTACTCTAGGCAGTAGTTGTGCGATAACGCAAATGGATGCCCCGGATGTAGCGATCTTGAGCTGGTGTAGTGACACGTGGCCTGCCTGAACGTCATTTGTCGTGTTAGTGTGGACGAACCTAGCAAAAAGTCTTGAAATGGTGCTCTTGCTAACATGGAGACGTCTTGCCACCGAAGATTGGGACTCTCCAGGTTGAAGTCTTGCGATGGTGATGTTTCTTGTTGCAGCGTCAAGACGTGGCAATGTGGCTTGTCTTAAAATCAATATCCATACAAGTGGCAAATCCGAATGCGGTATCCCTTTTTATAGCCACACACTGCATGCATTTTCTACAAAAGTTTCACGTGCGTAATTGCACGAGTTGCGTTGTGGCGAAACGTTTTTGATTCACCAAAGTCAACATTTCCATGCAAGATCCATTTTTGGAAAAGAAAACGAAAGCAACTTGTCAGTATCATCAATATCATTAATTTTTTGGACAATAGAAATAATACAAATAGAAATATTTCGATTTCAATTATGAAAAATCACCTATGCGTAACTTTTTTGGGATAGTATATTTTTTAAAACTTTCTCGCTGATTTTCGAAATTCTTAAGTGTCTTTCAATAAAAAACAGTTTACAGTCTTTTCCCAAACTTACTGGTAGTCATAATTTCAATTAAAGAGATTCAAAGAATGCCTACAATAATGTTAATATTTTGGGGTGACATTTACATCATATTACGAATCAGCTGAGACAAATCTAATTTCAAAATTAGATTTCGCTGCATTTCCTTGATAATTCGAGTAAGGAAATTCATTATTAACATATGGCTTAATATATAAAAATTTATGATCAAGACTGATTACAAAACATAACATTAAAAATTTTGATGAAAAAGAAGATATAGAAATAACGTTCTTACAACGTAATTAGGACGTTGTACACCTACGTATGTGAAGACGTTGTGAGGACGTCAAAGAGACGTTATATTGAATGTTGTGAAAATCTAGAAAAGTTATGTTATAAAAACCTTTCTTACTGTGTGTAATTCCAATTATTAAAAACAGCACAATAGTGACAGTTTCATAGGTTTTGACTATCAAAATTCTTTACACAAATAAGAACATAGCAAAAGATAAGATTAATATAATGTAAAATAATGAAATATCCAAGTTATACGTTCTTACAACGTTATGAGGACGTTATCTAAAGAATCTATAACTACGTTGCTAGGACGTTCTACTCACGTAATCTATAACGTTGTAAAAAGGGAGTGGAATAACGTTAGAGAATAACGTACCAATAACGTCCTCCCTACGTAATTCTATGATGTAACCAAACCAGGACGTAAAAATAACGTTGTGAGAACGTAGCGTGTGTTAGCTGGGGAGGCCCTCATCACTACTCTAAGTGCAAACTAGCTCACCTTGATCAACCAAAACAGTTGAGCATGGAGTCATTTCGCCCATACAAAAGAAAGTTCCCTCGATCTAGTAACACTAGGCAATACACCAGTCAAAGTAAATAAACTGCTTACAAGTTTATCCTTTTCCCACCGAGGCGAATGCACTCCGTGATGGTTTCACACAGGGCTTCAAATTGCATTACACAGGCCCAAGAGAGGCTAGTTTGCATTGTCATAATTTAAATTCGGCTCAGGATCCCAAATTTAAGCATATTATAAAACAAAAGCTGCAAAAAGAAATACAATTAGGCAGAATGGCAGGCTCTTATCCATGTCCTCCTATACCAAACCTCCGAATCTCCCCGATTGGAATTATTCCCAAAAAAGAGCAAAACGAGCATCGTCTTATACATCATTTATCTTATCCTGATTGGAAATATGGTTTATTTGAAATCACAAGCTTTTCAGCGCATTCAAGCATCTGTTTCAAGCAGAACACGTCAATCATATGCAGCAGCGGTTAAAGCTTTCAACATTTTTAGACATTTTCGCCAAGAATCTGAACTTACACAGGTATGGCCTGCAACTATCGATAATATCCATTGCTACATAGCCAGTTTGTGTGCCAGACAGCTCTCTAGCTCAACAATAGCCTTACACTTGTCAGCTATTGCCAGACACCACAAGATTCATAGAATGCCTGACCCGACAGACCATTTCTTAGTGCCGAAATGTATGCAAGGTTACAGGAAAAGAAATCCAGCGAACGCAAGGTTTCCAATTACCATCATTTTAACTAGATTGCCTGACACTCTCAAAGCTGTTTGCACAACAAGGTACGAAGCATGTCTATTCACATCATTGTTCAACCTAGCATTTTTCGGTTTACTTCGGATAGGTGAATTAGTCGTCACGACAACAGCAAGCCAGTGCAATTCGTTACAGCTGAGGGATATATCTTTCGCCACGGAGGCAGTCTACATCATGATACGCTTCTGGAAAACTGATCAACAAGGGAAGGGCACAATGTTGATAACCCCGCGGAAAGCTAACCAAGCAGTCTGCCCAGTCAGATAATTAACTGTGTACATCTCTCTTCGCCGAGCACAGCCAGGCCAACTCTTCATTCATTTAAATGGCAAGCCAGTAACCAGGTATCAATTCCTTGCAGTCTTGAAAAAATGCCTACAATTTCTGGAAATAGATACAAGGAACTACAATACCCACTCATTCAGGATCGGGGCGGCTACTTACGCAGCACAACTTGGGGCTCTACACGGCTTACTTTGCAGTTGGGGTAGATGGAAATCCGCTGCATATGCCAGATACATACGTATTAATTTGACATGATTTCTTTTCAACAGCAATTTGGCTGGTTGGATCAAGTTTGCTTTACTGGGCTGAGCGCAGAGCAGTAGTTAGACCAGTTGGAACACACCTCGGCCTCAACCAGCAGGGTTATCACATCATATGGCATGGAAGAAGGGGAATGTAGTGGTCAACTTTGATTGCCTTTCTTCAAAAAAAGGTTACGTACCAGGGCTCCTCCCGCTTTCCTCCTACTGCACTTAGGCTCCAACGACCTCACAGATACCCCAACTACAGAACTTCTACATAATGTCAAGTGTGACCTCAACAAGATACAGCGCATGATGCCACTAAACTGTATCATTTGGTCGGATATCCTGCAGAGGATCACGTGGCGGGGAATTGAATATGGTAGAATAATGGAGCGCAAGCGCAAACAGATTTGGAAGGAAAGGCGTGCTAGACCTTGCAGGCCGCGTCATCAGCACCAACGAAATTAACGTCCAAGATGGAGGCTTATTCAGACGGATGACGTCCACCTGACGGATATAAGTAATGACATTTTCTTGAACTCCTTGCAAGGCGAGCTCTTCATCAGCAATACTCAGGACAGAGTATCTTTTCAGAATTGAATTACTTTCCAAATGGGCGTAGCAATTTAGGGGAATGAGCTTGCTATAGACCAAGCTCAGTGGCGGAGGTCGTGGCAGGCACAACAAGTTTTCTTATGAAATCTGGACCAGAACTTAATTTTTGCTGTGCTATTTGCTCCTCATGTCGTGACTCATCCACAGAGGATGGTAGTGTGTGGCACAGCTTAGGATGGAATGGACTTAGCCTCTCACGGCGTGTGTGACCCCCGGGGGAGGAGCCGAGTAATTTCATTCTTTCCGGCCTCAACTGATCGTGATGTACTGTTTTCCGGCCCATTTGGTCATATTATTTTCCAGCCCATTTGGTCATGATGAACATTTACACATATCCTTTGCGTCATGATGTGTAGCTAAACAATCCTCGGACGCAAAGACAGTGACTACATCGACTGCCTAGCGACGTCCGCAAGTGTTTCAGTTAATAAAGCTGCGCCTATATTTTCCCATAAATACTTTTAATGTTATTTTTCATGTAGCATTAGCACTTAATATTATAATAACACACTAAATGGTTGCCATTGTTTAAGTCATGCAAAGTTATCATATTTCTTAGCACTTGAGTACACACGAACCGGTATATAGGGGCGCATTTGATTTGACGCATCATATCAACATGGCAACCATAGCTCTTCATCTGAAGTTTTGTCTTCTGATCTTAGGGTTAGCACAATGTTTTGAAAACGTTGTTGAGTCTCAAATCGGGCAACTGAAACAAAGTGCCTCCAGATCAGGTATGTATTCTCTTTTGAAACAATCGGCAGCAGAAAGATATTATAGATATATTAATGCAAGATCTTTGGTAACACAATTACAAGGACTCGCCATAATGTCATTTTCAAGTAAGAAATATATTGTCGCTGGTGTTTATGTTCCGTGTAATTTAGGAATGATCACAATATGACGATTGTTCGAACAATCTAGGAATTTATTTCATTCCTAGATTGTTTAAACAATCTGCAGATTGTTAGACCTGAACAATCATGGAATGATCACAATCTAGGAATTTGCTTGTTCGTAGTATAGTTTGCCTTTATGTCAAAGTGAGGGAGTATAGGGGTCGATTTCCAGATTGTGAAGGGGATTGCGCTTGTCTTTATGTTCTATTTAGCAAGTGTAAGGGTCGGTTCTTAGATTGTGAATGGCTCACAGCTCGCCTTTTTGTCAAACTGAGGGTGTATAGAAGTCGATTCCTAGATTGTGAAGGATTCTCAGCTCGTCTTTATGTGAAACTGAGGAGGTAAAGGGGTCGGATTGTGAAAGGTTCACAGCTCGCCCTTATGTAAAACTTACGGTGTATATGGGTCGATTCCTTTGTGAAGGTGTTTGTGCTTGTGTTATGAGTGTGTGATTGTTTATAAGTTTAACATTGTATAACATTGTTGTATTGTTTAGTGGGTCACACTTGTATTGATAGTCTTAGCTGGCAGTGTCTAGAATGTTCTATCTCTTTCTTGATTGCTTGAGTTGGACACTTCTGATTGGAGTTTGTCGTGGAACTTTAAAGAACATTCTGGAAGGTATCTAACCTATATATATAAGCTGGCATTAGAACTCTTACTCATCTTGCTTCTTACAATCAACTTTGCGATCATCTGCCGTGCCACTGTTTTTTTTATACCTTTACAAGCCGGATTCATCTATCTCCTATCAAGACCCTCTGACTGTTTTCTACATTCATCAACTGTGTGATTCATAAGGACTGGTGAATATATTTATTTAGCTAATTAGTGTGACTCATTTGATATTGTATTATAGCTTGTATTAGCTTGATATTGTAACCTTAAACACTTTGTTTATTATTTGATTGATTAAATTGTAATTAATATACAATTGTCTTATATTTTGCTGGTTTGACTGGGGACATTTTCCTATTCCAAATTCATTCGTAGCAAAAAATGGGGCACGTCCGGGATAGAATTCATGTGGCATTTGAGGCTTTTAAATTTTTTTTACTTAATTCTTAAAGTTAATTGTTAAACCAGCAAAATGTCATTTAAACTTGAGGATTTTCTTAAGTCCCTTACCCCTGATGCAGTCGGTGCCTTGCGAAAATCAGAAATGCTTTCGATTTCAAAGTTATATGAACTTGAGGCTAAACCAGCTATGAGGAAATTCCAAATTCTGAAAATTGTGTTAAATCATTTTATTGATGAGGGAGTTTTTGGCCCTGATGTTTTGGACCTGATTAAAGAGGAACATTCGGACAATTTTGAATTAAAGAAACTCGAAATTCAAAAAGAAATTGAATTAAAAAGATTGGAATTTGAGGAAAAGGCTAAAGAAAGAGAAATTTGGGAAAGAGAAAGAGAAATTGAGTTAAAAAGATTGGAGATTGAGAAAGAAATTGAACTTAAAAAGCTTGGAGCTTCATCTCCTCCCTCAACCCCTTCCTCTTTTGACATTACAAGGCACGCCAGACTGGTCCCACCTTTCAATGAAAAAGAAGTAGAAAAATATTTTCTACATTTTGAAAAAGTTGCTGAAAACCTCAAGTGGCCAAAATAGTCATGGACTATGCTATTGCAAATGTGTTAAAGGGTAAAGCTCAGGATGCATATTCGGCCATTTCGATTTGGCAAAGCTCAGATTATGATTTTGTTAAAAGGACCCTTCTGAAAGCTTATGAGTTAGTGCCTGAAGCTTATCGTCAGAAATTCAGAAATGCTCATAAAAGGGACAATGAGACTTTTGTAGAGTTTGCTGGAGATAAGGAGACTTTGTTTGATAGATGGTATGGTTCTAAAGAGGTTTCAGGTTATGCTAGTTTGAGGCAGTTGGTTTTGATGGAGGATTTTAAGCAGTGTGTCAATTCTGACCTTAAGACTTCTTTGGATGAGCAGAAGGTTGATGTTTTACATGATGCAGAGGTGTTGGCAGATGATTACTTTTTGACTCACAAGAGTTCTTTTCGGTCTCCGGGTAACTCTAAGTTTTCTCACCATAAAGGTTTTTCCCCGGGTAAGACCTCAGGGTATGCAGGTTCAAAAGGTGATAAGACAGGTTCAAATTTTTATGACAAGCCATCACATTTTCAGTCCAAGCCTAAGACTTCCAGTGATTCTGATCCTGTTTGTGCTTATTGTAAGAGGCCAGGTCATTTGATTTGATTTTTAGTTGAAGAATCAGTCCACAGGTTCCCCTAATTATCACACCTGAGCCTTTCTTTTCTGGTGGTTCTGAGAAGAGTGTTGTTTTTGAGAGTAAGATTTCAGATTCTGTTATTCCTTAGAAGATTTTGCCTTTTGCTTCAATTGGATTTGTGACACTTATGGGAGATAATTCTACCCCAAGGCCTGTTATCATTTTGAGAGTTACTGGGGCTCTTCAGTCTCTGATTTTGAAGGATACTTGCCTTTTTCTGTCGAGTCTTCAGCTAACTCAGATGTTTTGGTTCAGGGTATAAGTGGCAGTTCACTTGCTCCTCTTCATTTTGTCAATTTGACTTCTGATCTGATTTCTGGTGAGGTGAAGGTTGGTTTTCTTAACTCTGTCCCAGTTCCGGGTTTTGATTTGTTGATCGGTAATGATCTTATGGGTGGAAAAGTTGGTGCTGATCCCATTGTCACTGTTTGTCTGGAGAGTTCAGTTGGCACAGAAAGGTTGGAGGAGGATTTTCCGGGTATTTTTCCCTCTTGTGCAGTGACTCGTTCAATGGCAAAGGACATTTCTTCCAAGACTTCTTTGCCGGATGATTTCATTTATGATTTGTCGAATACATTTATGGATCATTCTTTCCAAGAGGTAGAGGTCTTCAGATCTTCTAGAGTCTGATAGTTTGTCTGGTGGTGATCACATTCTGTCTAGAAAGCAGCTTATTAGTGCTCAGGGTGAAGATGTTGAGGTGCAGAAGTTAGCTAGCAAGGCTGTTTCTTTTGAGGAGGCTAGTAAGGTTCCAGTTTGTTATTTACTTCAAGGATGGTGTTTTGATGAGGAAATATAGGTCGCCAGAAATTTCTGCGGAGGATGAATGGAAATTACATCACCAAATTGTAGTTTCAAAATTAGTCCAAAATCATGTACTTTCATTGGCACGTGAAAGTCCAAGCTCATTTGGGTGTAAACAAAACTTGTGAGAAAATTTTGGCACATTTCTTTTGGCCTAGTTTGAGAAAAGACCTGGCTGAATTTTGCAAAACATGTCATGCATGCCATATTGTTGGAAAACCAAACCAGAAAATTCCTCCTGCTCCTTTAAAACCTATACCGACTTTTTAGGAACCTTTCAGTAGAGTTATCATTGATTATGTTGGTCCACTACCAAAGACTAGATCTGGTAATCAGTATCTTCTCCTTAGTTGGGTTGCCAAAGGTTGTTCAGTCTGATCAAGGTTCAAATTTTATGTCTAAGGTATTTCAGCAGGCAATGTACCAGTTAGGCATTACACAGGTTAAGTCTAGTGCTTATCATCCTGAGTCGCAGGGAGCTTTAGAGAGGTTTCATCAGACTTTGAAGAATATGATCAAGACGTATTGCTTTGAGACGGAGAAGGATTGGGATGAGGGTGTGCATTTGTTGTTGTTTGCTGTCAGAGAGGCAGTTCAGGAAAGTTTAGGGTTCAGTCCCTTTGAGCTTGTTTTTGTCATAGTGTTCGCAGGCCATTAAAACATCTAAAAGAGCAATGGCTCAGTCGCAATCCTGAGATCAATCTTTTGGACTATGTTTCTACATTTTGCAACAGACTTTCGAAAGCATGTAAGTTGGCCAATCAAAATCTGAAAACTTCACAAGCCAAAATGAAACAAAATTATGACAAAAAGTCACAAAAAAAAGAAATTTCATTCCTGGTGAGAAAGCGTTAGTTTTACTAACCATTCTGGGCCAACCACTGAGAGCTAGATATCAGGGTCCATACCTTATTGACAAAAGTCACGGACACAGATTACATCGTCCTGACTCCTGGCCGTCGTTTACACAAACGTTTATGCCATGTAAACATGATAAAGAAATATCATGATAGGGAACAACCAAAACAGGTTATATGTATTGCCACACTCTCCCCAGTTTCTGAATGTACTGTCAGTGATGATGTACATGTTGATGACATTATTAGCAATGTGAAGTATGATGATCTTTTTGATAACGTGTCACCCAAACTTAGCAATTCTGATGTGTTAGCTCACCTTGATGAGAAGTTGTCACATTTGTCTCCTGAACAGAAAGTTCAAATGTCAGATTTGATTTATGAGTTCTCTCATCTGTTTCCTGATGTGCCTGGTCGAACAGATATTCTTAGTCATGATATAGATATAGGTGATGCTGTGCCTCTGAAACAACACCCATATAGGATGAATCATGTGAAAAGTGAAATTCTGCGGAAAGAAGTGAATCAATGCTGGACAATGACATAACTGAACCCAGTGACAGTTCGTGGAGTTCACCTTGTGTTTTTGTGCCGAAGGGTGGTGATGGTTGGCGCTGCTGCACTGACATGAAAACTGTGAATCAACTTTCACTCACTGACGCCTACCTGATACTGAGGGTTGATGATTGCATTGATCACATCGGTCAAGCTAAGTACATCAGTAAGTTTGACCTTTCGAAAGGCTACTGGCAAGTTCCACTCACGTAGCGTTTGCTACACCGGATGGACTGTATCAATACAAAGTGATGCCATTCGGTCTGAAGAACGTTCCAGCGACGCTCCAGCGACGTTCCAACGACTCGTCAGAAACGTCACATCAGGTCTTGACGGTGTCAAAGCTTACATGGATGATGTCATCAGTTATGCCATGGAGTGAGAAGAACATCTGATGAGAATCAGAGCTTTCTTCGAGAGACTGTCTGAAGCGAAATTGACTGTCAATCTGGCGAAGTGTGAATTCGGAAAGGCACAAGTTGTATTTTTAGGGCATGTTGTAGGGCACGGCCAGGTACAACCAGTTAATGCTATATTGGAAGCCATTGTACCTTTTCCAGTTCTACAGTCTAAGAGAGAACTCATAAGATTCTTGGGCATGGCAGACTATTATAGAAAATTTTGTCAAAATTTTTCTGATGTTGTATCTCCACTCACAAACCTTTTGGGGAAAAGAGTTAAATTCTTGTGGGATGGCAGTTGTCAGTCCGCATTTGAAAGAGTCAAAGCCATGCTCATGAATTCTCCAGTGTTACAGGCACCACATTTTGAGAAAACTTTTAAATTGCAAACTGATGCAAGTGATGTGGGTGCAGGTGCTGCTTTGATTCAAAAGGATGCCTCAGGTATTGATCATCCAGTTACTTTTCCAAAAGTTTGACAAGCACCAAAAGAACTATTCAACCATTGAAAAGGAAACTTTGGGTCTGTTGTTAGCTTTACAGCATTTGAAGTGTACTTAGGTACAACTACATTTCCAGTTGAAGTCTTTACTGATCACAATCCCTTGACTTTTCTTCACAAAATGAAGAACAAAAACCAAAGACTTATGAGATGGAGTTTAATTTGCAAGGGTTCAATCTTGTGACTAAACACATCAAGGGTAAAGACAATGTTTGTGCTGATGCACTTTCCAGAGCGTAAAATGTCCTTTTTGATGCTGAATGTTTGTAATTTAAATATTGTTTATTATTACTACAACAGAAAGTTTCTTTGTAACTTGTTTCCTATAATATAAGGGGGAGAGTGTTATGAGTGTGTGATTGTTTATAAGTTTATTTGTATAACATTGTTGTATTGTTTAGTGGGTTACTCTTGCACTTGTTTTGATAGTCTTAGCTGGCAGTGTCTAGAATCATCTATTCTAGAATGTTTTATCTATTTCTTGATTGCTTGAGTTGGACACTTCTGATTAGAGTTTGTCGTGGAACTTTAAAGAACATTCTGGAAGGTATCTAACCTATATATAGGCTGGCATTAGAACTCTTACTCATCTTGCTTCTTGCCGTGCCACTGTTTTTGTGGATACATTTACAAGCCGGATTCATCTATCTCCTATCAAGACCCACTGACTGTTTTCTACATTCATCAACTGTGTGATTCATAAGGACTGGTGAATATATTTATTTAGCTAATTAGTGTGACTCATTTGATATTGTATTATAGCTTGTATTAGCTTGATATTGTAACCTTAAACACTTTGTTTATTATTTGATTGATTAAATTGTAATCAGTATTCAATTGTCTTGTTATATTTTGCTGGTTTGACTGGGGACATTTTCCTATTCCTAATTCATTCGTAACACTTGTCTTTATGTTCTGCTTAGCAAATATAATTGTCTATTCCTAGATTGTTAAGGGCTCTCACCTTGTCTGTATGTCAAACTGAGGGAGTATAGGGACCGATTCATATTGTCAAGGGCTCACAGCTCACCTTTATGTCAAACTGAGAGAGTATAGAAGTCGATTCCTAGATTGTGAAGGATTCTCAGCTCGTTTTTATGTGAAACTGAGGGAGTAAAGGGGCCGATTCCTAGATTGTTAGCATTGTGCTTGTCGTTATGTTCTATTTAGCAAGTATAGGGGTCGATTCCTAGATTGTGAAAGGCTCACGGCTAGCCTTCATGTCAAACTTACTATAGGGGTCGATTCCTACATTGTGAAAGGCTCACAGCTCGTCTTTATGTGAAACTGAGGGGGTAAATGGCTCGATTCCCAGATTGTGAAGGGCTCACATCTCATCTTCATGTCAAACTGAGGGAGTATAGGGGTCGATTGCTGGATTGTGAAGGGCTCACAGCTCGTCTTCATGTAAAACTTACAGAGTATAGGAATCGATTCCTAGATTGTGAAGGGCTCACAGCTCGCCTTCATGTCAAACAGAGGGAGTATAGGAGTCGATTCCTAGATTGTGAGCATTGTGCTTGTCTTTATGTCCTGTTTAGCAAGTATAAGGGTCGATTATGATTGGGTTTGTGCTTGTCTTTATGTTCTGTTTTGAAAATGTAAGTGTCGATTCCTAGATTGTTAAGTGCTCTCAACGTGTCTGTTATTTGAACTGAGAAAGTACCAATTCCAAAATTGTGAAATGCTCACAGCTTATACTCATACGTTCAGGTCGTCCATATCCTTGATACTGAGTGTAGGGGTCGATTCCCAGGTAATATTATTTTAAGAATATGATTTAAACATAATTTGTTCATGACGATAAAGTTCATGAATAAATTGGCGAAGAAGTTCCGCAGAGCTATTTAAAGGCCACTTCAATACAATTTGATACCCACAAACAAATAGATATAGAATATAAAGATAACTAAAAATCAACAAGCATGTAAACACAGATGATAAAGTAACAAAATATATTTTCCATTTTACAGCAACGTATTCCTTTGATTCATGATATGAAATAAGGCTAGGCAGAGGAGTCAAAAGGCTGAATGTCGCTCCAGTACATAAAGCTGGACACAAAACAAAGAAAATATATAGCATTTATTCTTATTTTTGTGTTAATTGTGAGATGAAATTCTTAAATTCTTAGGGTTTCTTATATCTAATTAATGGTAAGTACTTGTTGTTTCGATTATTTGCGGGCTAGTGATTCCGACTTTTGGTGAGATCAGATTTATTGTTTGTTTGTTTGCCAATCCCGTCACGTTTGGTGAATAAATATGTTTAAAATACTTGAACGACGAGCAAACTCATTAGTATGTGAATATTTGCCACCTGAGATACTTACGATGAATAATCATTAATTAGAAAGAGGAAGTTGGTGTGATTGTACGAGATTGCACACTCACATCCGGTAGAGACGCGACGCAGTGACACTTTGTTTTGATAAGCAGACCCTACAAAAATTCTGGTCTAATTTTCATGACACGGCAAGGTATTAACTATTATATTATCAATAATATATTTCTTATTACCGAAACTACGCAGAAAGATTTTTATAGTACGTTTCTGGTCTATTACTAGTGGACCGAATTCCCTACATTTATTCAGGGTTATTCTTGACAACACAAGATGTTAACTATTCCAGTTTTATAAATTTAATAAATTATTAATTTGGCAAATACACTGAATCGACCCCTATACTCCCTACGTTTGACATAAAGGCAAGCTGAGGAGTTGTTCACAATCTGGGAATCGGCCCCTGTACTCCATTAGTTTGACATAAAGGCGACCTGTGAACCCTTCACAATCTAGGAATCGGCCCCTTTATGCTAATGCTGAAAATACTACTAACAAACAAATTCCTAGATTGTGATCATTCCCAGATTTTCAGGTCACACAATCTTCAGATTGTTAAAACAATCTAGGAATGATGATATACCCCAGATGGTTCGTAACATCTATACTACAGTTTAAACTTTCAAACAGTTTATAAGCCAGTGAAGAAACACATTATGAAATCTATTCCTTATGAATTAAAACTTTGAAATTTAGGGGAATTATCTTTAATTCTAAATAAATTGAAATCTCAATTATGCACAATCAAATTATAGCAAAACAATTGATTTGAATTTTATGTAACAAGGCCTAAGCTCAACCTCACTAAAGGTGTTCAAAAAAAGATTATGCAATTATTATATTTTTGTCATTAACTAAATAGGTTTTTAATCAACATTTTCAAACAAACTTAAAACTCAATTACTTGCAAAATGACATTTGTGAAAGCAGCATGTAATGATAGTTTAGCACTTACTTATGTTGAGAGTTTTACGAGCGCTTTCCAGCGAAAGCTGATGTCACGCTCGGGCTGCAGCCTTTAAAAAGAGGCCGGAAGTTTCCGAAAAGTGGGGAGATAAACTTTGAAGCCTGGTCTAAAAGGAGGGGGGGTTAATTATATTTTCATCTTAAGTTTTAATTATTAGTTTTTTCTAAAATATTTTATTCTTCAAAATCTTCAAATAAAAATTTCTCCTTGCCATACTCGGTTTTGAACCCGCATCAAAATTTTTATACCCAGCTTTTTGCTTAAGACTTAGTCAAGGGCAGCTAACTCTCATCGTGCTTATGTCTGGACCATGCTTGTTCAGAAGCAGGAGTCAACACTCCATGTGGAAATTAGAATACAAGAAAGATAATGCCCAAAACATAATGGTAAGAAATAAGCTTATTATTTCAAATTCCTTTTAAATGTTTTCTTTTTTAATTAGTTTTTCATAAAGTAAATTTCAGGAATTGTTTAATTTGTAATCTAAAAGAAATCCCAAAACTTTGTCCACATATTTTTCGCTTCACTATTTTTTCTCAGTAGGTTTTAATTTTGGTTTTTACTTTGGTTGTTCTTCATGAGTAATTTCACTCAAAATAGACTTTTATTTTCTTTCAGTTAATCTGCCAGTGCTTGAAGATAATAATCTTTGAGAAACGACTTTAGTTTCGAGTTTGAATTTGAAGTATGAAATATGAAGGCTCAATGTTTATTGAACTTATATGAAAACTTTGTGAAGCTGAAGTTATAGATGGAATAACAGTTTTGGAGACTATCGTATTTAAATGGAAACATGTAACGAACAGGAACATGCACATGAACAGGCTTTGGATGACTTGCTTTTGACATGTGGTCAATGAGTGACCTTGAAATGATGTATTCTAAAAGGTGAGCTTTGGAATAAATGAACTGAAAATTGGAAGTACCTTTTATTTTACACAAACAGTGAGTATATGTTGTATAGTTTCTGGGTGTGGGCAGTTTGGGGATGCATTATGTTTCTGTTTGAGTGTTGAGGCGTGTGTGTCCTGTTTGTAATTTGATGATTGCCCTGTCTATGTTTGTGTTTTTGGAGTATATTATTTGCGGAGGGGGGTGGTTAGTAGTGTTTTGGTGTGAGTGGCTATGGTGGATTGTTTGTAGTGTTGTTGCCACTTGAATTTAGCGTGTAGTTTGGAGAGGCTTTTGGCCTCTTTTTTAGAGTGGTAGAGTGGAAGTGTAGGTGTGGGAAGATTAAGGCTCTCCTTTGCCGCTTTGTCGGCTTTTTTGTTTCCAATAGTCCGACGTGGTCGGGTATCCAAACGAGTTTAACGGCCTTGCCCTGTGTGTTGAGTGTTTGTATTGTGTGTAGTATTTTTGAGATGATGCCTGCGCGGGTTTTGGTGGATTTGTTTTGGAGTGCCTGCAGTCCACTTAGTGAGTCTGTGAGTATGAGTATTTTGTTGTGATTTTTGGTGATTTTTTGCTGTAGGGCAATCAAGATGGCCATGAGTTCTGCCGTAAAGACAGATTGGTCATTTGGAAGTCTGTGGTAGTATGTGTGTTGCTCGGGCTGCCGCATGTGCAGTCCGAGTCCTGTGGTGCGTGCCTCGGGGTCCTTGGACCTGTCGGTGTATATATGGCACTGGTCGGGCCAGTTGTCCTGTATATATTGTAGTGCGGTGGTTTGTGCCTGTTGTGGGTTTTGCTTGTTTGTGATTTTGGTGAGATGCTTGTTGATTTTTTGGTGTGGGGAGGGGTGGTATGTGGTGGTGTATGGTGTTTTGTGTGGGTAAGTGGTTGATGTGGTGCATGTCTGCCTGTTGTATGAGTGTTTGTGTGCGTGTTGCGACGGGTTGGTAGAGTTGATATTTTTCAGATGTTACGTATCTTGTTTTAGATTTTACGAGTTGTTGTATGAGGGGATCCTCCGAAGATGCATCCCAGAAGTTTAAGGAGAGTTGGTCCCTTCTGACTGGGAGGGGAATTTCACCAGTTAGTGCCAGCAGTGCTTCGAGGGATGTGTTGCTTTGTGGGCGTGTAGCTGTTTAGAGTGCTTGGTATTGTATGCTGTTTAGAGTTTTGATTAATTTAGGTTTGAGATTATTGTATATTGGTGCGCCATAGTCCAATTTGGACCTAATTAGTGAGGTATAGAGTTGAAGTAGAGTTTGCCTATTTGCTCCCCAGTTTGTACTGGAGATTGCTGTCAGGACATTAAGGTCCTTTGAGCACCTAGTTTTAAGTTCTTTGACGTGTGCATCCCATGAGAGATGTTGGTCAAAGAATAGCCCTAGAAATTTAGTTTGGGTTTGGCATTTCATTGGATTATTTTGTAGGTAAAGGTTAGGAGAGGTTGGGCGCATGGTGTTGCGCTTAAATACTACTCCAGTGGTTTTATCCGCATTTAGTTTGAAGCCCCATTTTTCAGCCCATAAGCTGACTTTATTTAGTGCGGTCTGGAGTAGTTTAGTAGCGGTTTGGAAGTTATTACAACGTACCAAGAGGGCAGCGTCGTCTGCACATTTGGAAGTGCTGATTTTTGGGGAGATGCCTTCGAAAAGGTCATTTACCATTATGTTGAAGAGGGTGGGGCTTAGTATGCTGCCTTGTGGGGTGCCGTTTTCCAAAAGAAAGTTATCAGATTGCTGATTTTCGACCCCGACAGTTATTTGCCTATTATTGAGGAAATCCTGGATGTAGTTAATTATGTTGCCTGATAGGCCTTTGGAGATGAGATACATTATAATCTCCATGGGCAAAAGGAATCTGTAAACCAGATGTACGCTTTTTAGAGCTTCTGATTCTGGAGAGATGAAGCATGAAATATGCTTTAAGAGCATGGTACAAGCAGCCGCTAATTTGGGCCTCAGAGCATAAATGTATAATATATTATATAAAAAAAACCCATTGACGATGGATTCTGTTAACCTTAATTTAGTTTTCAAAAGTTTTTGAATCTGGGGTAGAAGATTGAAAAAAGGTTTCAAGAGAGTTGCTCCCGTGGCCATTACTAGGTGCCACATAGTCATCCTCGTTTAGATTTTAATTTGATGAGCATTAGTACTTGTAAAATAATCCACAATTCATATTGTTTTCAGACAAGTTCATCTTCTTCAAAGCCTTTCTGTCTGAGTATAGAGCGTATGCACCTGGTAGCACGATCGTGTTTTCAGATGTCCAACACAACATCGGACAGGCCTACAACCCTTCTTCAGGAGTCTTCACAGCTCCGGTCACTGGTAAGTCGGTTCAGACACAATTGATAAACCGCAAATGATTAGTTAGATTTCCAAAAGCTTAAAAAATTAAGATTTTCTGAACAGATCAGATGATGTGATGAAAATAACTTTCCCTCGCATGAATGATAAAATCATTGTTAGAGTATACAGTTTTTAAGATTGATACAACATTAAACATGTTTTCATTTGTCCTTTTCGACACTTTTGCTGTAAAATACCTTTGCTTCTAAACATTGTCTGTGGATCTGGTCTTATCCTCAAACCTTATACTCATATTTGCAAAGCAACTCAATTGAGCTAATTATTATTTACGAGCAAAAAGATGCCAATTAAACATTATCATTCCCGTTTTACAATTTAGGTTACGCCCGTTTTCGGCGCCTGTCGATTCGGCTCGACCGGCAAAATCAAGTGCATCGCTAGTGTGATATACTGAAAATCTAGTAACTGCATAGTTGATACTTATGACAGGCGCATTCTTAAATGAGTTTATCCCCTTTTTATGTTCTTTCTGTATTTGAAGAGGAATTTTCATGTGTTCTACGTCATGGCGTTCGCGAAATGACGTAGTAAGCCCGGTCGTTTATTAACGGGAAGGGGTAGGATGTTTTGAATTTCAATATTGAGGACTAGAGTGCACGCAAAGATGTGAAATATTTTGCATATGTAAGGGGAAGATTGATGTGAGTTAGTGTTGAACTTTATGCCTGGTATGCATTAAAAAATTACCCTGCAAATGTGAGACTATGACTTTAAAATATGACACCGAAGGGTTTAGAATAGAGACTTTTAATGAAACTTCCTTTCATTTTAACATGATATATAGGATTGTAACAATAGCAAAAATCATTGAATTGTAACCCCCGCGGGAGTACCAATTAACTAAAATGAGTTCCGAAAAGGGATAACTGTCTTCCCAAATAAACTTCTCCATCAGTTTTTGATCAACTATTCTGGACCATGTTTTTAATATATATATATGCCATTTATGTGTATGTCGCATTTTCGGCACGATGCAATTGATATGTTTTACCTATGACCTATGACGCTCGATTTTCCAAATTCAGAATGCCAGTTACTGTCTTGCGAAATATTGCAAGGATTGTGCTCTCAAAGCACTAATGTTTTCAGTGTATAAATAACTTGTAATAGCCAAGCCCAAGGTTTTATGTGGAAATCCTTTAGAAGATAATCCCACAGAGATTTGAGTAGTGTAATTTCAGTTGTTGATGGTGATGTTATTAAATTTAAACTGCGAACATAGGTTTCCTCTTTTTCCTATAATACGTACATTTATGCAACCCAAGGTAATCTAATTAAGTTAAATTTGATTTATATCACAATTGCAGGTCTATACGAATTCAAGTATCATGTGCACCGAGTAACTGGGGTAGATGCAGATATTGTTCTTTTCAATCAAGACAGACCAAGAGCAAATGCAAAATCATCGAAAAATATGGAATCTTATGGAATCAGCACTTTCATGATGGTTGAGAAGGGAAATCATGTGTTTCTCAGTGTCTGGTGGACTGATTACGACAACCACATTACCCTACGGTCTGGTTTTTATACCCAATTCATGGGCTATCTGATTCGCCAACTGTAAAAATTATTTGAAGGTGTTTCAGACTAATTTAGTTTAAAATTATTATTTTTATTTGTCTTTTGTTGTTGTTATCGACTGCATGACTAGTATGTAGCTAACGGAAAGAAGTACATTTAAGAAAATCATACAGCAGCTGAATAAAAGTTTGTTATATCACCTGCAAATTTAGTCAAATATAGTGCAATTAGGGGTTGATTTAAAGTGACACAGAGTATGTTTGATGATTTTTTTCTGTGGCTAAAATGAGAGCCAAAATACTTTATGTCCTAAGTTAAGTTTAAATCGCGCCGCTAAACCTGTATCATTATCGATAAAATGCCCAAATTATGATATTGTCTTGTTTTCAAAGATTTATGAAAAATCAAGAGGTCAAAATTCACTTTTTAAGTTACAAACATATTAGTTAAATGACCTACTTAACATTACCAATCAATTTTTATATTTGTGTCTTCTGTATAGAATTTCAAGAATTACGTTTGAGTCATTGGGGCGCGGTATTGTCCGGTTTTCGATCACAAATAACGACTTTAACCTGTATATTGTCACTAAATTGAACTTATAAGCACTTAGATACTGATTTTTAGAACAAACCACTACTTCTCGATAAAATTACACTATTTATGAAGTTTGAGATAAGTTTGACTTAACATGAAAACAAGTCGCCATCCAAAGGCCTGCTATTTTATGCATAAATCATAAGACAACCATGGTGGTATTAGTTGGGTGTCACATGTTCGGACTTTGTTAATGGAGACTGGTTTTTCATATGTATGGATCTCCCAAGATTGTGGCGACACCTCATTTTTATGCAATGTTTTAAACAACGGTGTAAAGATATTCAGTATCTGTTCAGTATGTTGTCTTTTAATAAATATCTATTGCAAATATCTCGCTTGGTTTTCTTATTGAGTTTTCGATGTTCAGCTGATGGCCAAAGTACGTTGTTTGGACACGTGCTTAAACATCGTTTCCTGTGCTTAAAATAACAATCGACCAACCAAGATTTGTCAACAACGAGTGTAGAACATACAAATAAAATAACAATACAAACAATTCCACAAATGCCAGGTTTTGGACATAAGGGCTTGACTTATTTTCAACAGGTTTTTTTTGCTGCACGAGCTGTTACGTCAACGTATTACAGAAAATATGACAAAAACAGTTTACATTTCACTCTGTAACGATAACAATGTGTGAGAAACAGATTGCTCCATCAGCTATTCGAGAACACCCGGTTACCTCAGTGAAGGTGTGAAGTAGTAAAGGAAGCTGAATGACGTTTTTGCGCCAACGTTGTAATTCAAGTAGTTTTTTTCCCCAACAGAATTCATAAACTCACCTGAAAAAAAGATAAGCTAATTGAGGAAAGGGTATAAATCAAATCTATTTTCATGTTTGAAATCAAAGGTGCCAACTTGACGAGACCTTTTTATTTTAATTCTACATGTCTTTTTTCTTAGCATTTGAAGTATATGTATCTGGTTTAAGTATATGTAAGTAAAAACATATGTTATACAGCGTGTTTTTATGACTGGCTCTGACACGAACGTGAGGGCTCCTACATAATTTACCTGTGGAGGGGGGGCATGAACATAATTTTTCCGTGGAGTACAAATCTGATAGCCCTCCTTTAATACATAAATACATTGAAAAATCCCCGCATGGACCCAAACCCTACTCTCAACCGAAAAATAGAAAACAAGCTACAGAATAAACCAAAACAACACACACCTCCACATGCAGTATTTTGAGCTCTGAAATGTATGTTTTGACGACACTTTGAAACAGTTTTATCAAAAGGAAATAGGACGAAAAATTCAAATCCGCAGGTTAACTGCAACTCTACCTTATGAAGTTATGCTTCAAAGCTACCACACTGAGATGTTGTCAAATGTGGTATTAGTCCGAAAACCGTATGTATTTCGCAGATTTACCACATGTTTGAAGAAGCTGAGTGACCCACCTTTACCGCACACTATAGTTTTCCCATGTATGGTTGATGTATCTCCTTATAGTGATATAGATTCAGTAAACTTTCGTAAAGGTAAATAATACTCAAATTGATTGCAATTTGTTTGGCAATGAAAACGTAATTGTAAGTCATCACTTTTTCCGTAACTTCTGATAGCGAGTACTAGTGTGTCGTATTTTGTTGTGATCAGAAGCTTCTCGAAAGAGCTTTAATTATGTTAATTAATGTTTCACAAAATCTGTTTCCAACGTGTGACTCTCATTCAAAAAATAACACGCAGATATCAATTCAGGAATTCACGTGATAAGGCAAGAACCTTTATTTTGATAAGTAAATTCTCCTATTATCTTAAAAGAAATGTGAAAATTTTTCCTATGAAAAATAAACACTATGAATAAAATTCAAATTAACAAAGTATATTCTGAACCAAACATCAACATACTAAGCGTAAAGTATTTAACCTTTATACATAATATACGTGTACAATAATCTTAACTGATATTTCTATTCAACATATTTTTGTTCCCTCCCTGCAGTAGAAATATTTTAAAAATATAATTTTGATCTTTCACACTAATATAAAAAAAATATATTCTGAAATAACAATTTAATCCTTTATGTTTTGTTTTATCTGATTTTAAAGATGAATTTGTATTTGTAAGCATTTGAATAAAAACATCCTTATTTCATGTTTAAAACAGTTAACAAATATGCTTGCATAGTTTCCATATATAAACTTTTATGCAACATTTTTACATAAACGGAACCAAGAAAAACTAAAAATATTTCCTTGTTGACATCACAAGACAGGAAGTTCAGATTTACGAGGGGAAGTCAATATGTTCAGAAAAGTGGATATAAAACAAAAGTCATTAATTGTGATATTGTAAAATCTTTCAAAAAGTTATAGATAGATTATCAGGCCTTTAAAGTTTATATAACCACAAACATATTTCACTATTTTCTTTGGAATATATGAATGTCTGATTACAATATAGCAAGTGCCAACTGTTTACAAGCATGACGTCACGAAACCACGTGACCTTTCCACTGGAAGGCAAGAACGCGAAAGCAACAATGGCCGATCATAACAAAACGAATCAATCTTCCGTGAAATCTCCTCAATTGTCTGATTATGTTCGAACCTTATCCGTTGAAGCCCGGGAGCGGTATGTTAACAAGTTGAGGTATCAGTCAGAAACCTGTATTTTGCCCGATCCATACAATTTGCAGGCTGGATGGGTCGACGATCCTTCCATGTGGCCGGACATTACCGTTACTGATATTTATTTCTACCTCGTTGATACGCCTGGTCAATTCACCCATGACAGTTTAAAAGCATTCAAGTCCTTGAGAGCTTACGAGTCTGTGAAGAGTGGACACGTTTTCCCGATTTTTTATCAGAATGTGGAACAAACACCTTTCTGCTTTTTGAAGACAAAGGTCATCCCATCACAACGCCTAAGTGACAAGCCTCATCAACCCTGGGTTTGTGTGAAGAAATCTGAGGGGACTGTTTACTGTGCTCATTGCACATGTATGGCAGGGTATGTAACTTATGATATTTAATTTTTTAGAAATTAAATTAGTTTTGATTTGTAAGATATGCCTCATGCATCTATGTTCCCAAAATTAATTATTCATGTTCAAATATAATAAATTTCTGTTGACTAGGCTAATTGATCTATTGAAGTTACTAATTTTCAACAAATATTTCTTTTGTATTATTTAATTTATATTATATATGTTTTCTCATTTGATACAATCTAAGTAAAAAGATGTTTTAAAAATCAAGACTTAGTTTATCATTGACAATAAGAGAAGGACATTCTTGTTGTACTGCCATTAAGATGATTAAATATTAAATTAAATGATAATGAAATTAAAGATGTGTATTAATCTTAATTCATAGTAATTATTTAAACGGCTATGTTAAGAATACAAATATGTGCCCAATATCAAAAGTGTGCAATGAAACCCAGATATAAAATTATTGACAAAAGTAAAATAATAGCATGCATATACATGATACATTCACTTTAGAAAAAACTTAAGAATTTATTTTTTATTTCAGTCTTGGGGAGGTATGCAGTCATGTCGCAGCCCTTCTGTTCAAGGTTGATGCAGCAGTGCGGGCAGGTCTGACTTCGAAGGCTTGTACAAGTGAAGCATGCAAGTGGAATTCTGCATATAGAAAACAGGTATCTACAGTTTATGTGTATAGCAAGGCAATATATATTAAAGTATATTATTGGAACAACTTTTTACTTTAATTTTTTTATCACTTATGTTTTTTTAAGCATTTAAGATTTATTTATCTTAAAGAAAAGGATGTAATAGAGGGTATTTATAGCAGTTTTTAAATATTTTCAACAGTTCTTTCACCTGAATCTTTAATTAGAAATTAAAAATATATATATTTATATTATCTACTTCAGATAAAGATTATCACAAATGCAAGTGTAAACCTCAGTCTGATAAATCACTTTATTTCACAAACATTAATCAATACCATGTTGAAGTGATTTTATAAAATTACATAATTTCCTGCTTACTTAAATAGTTAACACTTTTAGGAGAGTTTTAAAAGTAAATTTATTCTTTTTTTTTTTAGCTCCATCCTACACCAATCAGTGAGATTGAGAACATCATGAGCAGTCGGAAGAAACCCAGCACAACTGCAACTGTATCAGCTTCAGGCACAGCACCACTACCGGACGCTGATGTTCTCAAATCCCTTCAACAGGTCTGCCCCCATGCGGTATTCTTCAAGTCTATCCCCAACCTAGACGATGAAGAAACAGACTCTGCAGAAGAAGAAATTGAGACAAGCACATTTCCAGCAACTCTGACAAGCTTGGCATCAGAAGACACTATTCCCAGTGACAACATCATGGAAATTTGTGAACGGAAGTGGGAGTCTGTAAAGTCTACTACTGAGCAAGTTAAGAACCTGGAGGAAGTAACCAGAAATCAAGCGATCAGTCCTCTTTGGTACGAACACAGACAAGGAAGAATTACCGGCACCAAAGCCCATGACATCTTCGTTATGAAAACGTCAACTTGTCCAAGGAACAACATCATGAAGGTGATGGGCTACAACGTGCCAGACATCTCAAAGAAGGCTGCTGTTGCTTGGGGTACAGACAACGAAGCACGGGCTAGGAAACAGTACACAATTCACCAAGAAACTCAGCACACCAACTTCACATGTTCACCTGTTGGACTGTTGATATGTGAACAGCATCCATACATAGCAGTTTCTAGTGATGGAGTTGTCACATGTACATGTTGTGGAAAGGGTTGTGTTGAAGTGAAGTGCCCATATAAACACAAGGACCATGACATACATACTGCATCGCGTGACAAGAACTTCTGTCTAGACAGTGATCTGCATCTCAAGAAGAAACACAGATACTACACTCAAGTCCAGATGCAGATGTATGTACATGATGTCATGTTTTGTGATGTAGTTGTGTTCACCAACATTGACATGGCTATAATACGTGTTAGTCGTGATGACACTTTTCTCACATCACTTATATCCAAGTGTCACTCGTTCTTCTTTGAACATGTTCTCCCTGAGATTGTGACGAGGAGACTAGAGGAAGCCAGGCCTTTGAGCAAGGACAGTGTTGTTATAGAGATATAAGTGATGATACTATTCAAAAAGTCATTACTTTTCATGTTTTTTAAACTAAAAAGTCATTACTTGTTTTTTTTTTGGTACCTAATCCAGTCTTAGAAATGGAGGAACTGTATTTAGGATAGTATTTAATATATCCTATGATAAAGTTTTTCTTGACCTGACCATTGAAAAGCTACCTTGTTTATATGTTGCTCTTGTAATATCTTACACCAGCTCTGAAAAATTAATCTGTAGTTTATACCAGATTGGAGAAGTTTGATTAAATAACCACAAAGTTTGTTAATGTTCAATGTTTTGCCAAACAAGCCAGAAGCATTAGTCATTTTTCATCTGGAATGATTTAGATGATGTAAGTTATGATAAGTGTAAGGAAATAAATGTATGAAAATAGATATCAAAAGTTTGACATAAACAGTTTTATTGATGCAATGAATTAACCACCAAATGTAAAAAAACAAGCAGTTGCACCGAGTGACAAAAAATCCTTGTGTGACAACATTATTCACAGTTGAAAAAGGTCTAACAATACATATGATTACTTAATACAATCTAAACAACACCTGAATTGTTTAAAATGAAAAAGGATGAAAACGGCTTGCATTGATTTAATGATGATAATGAGATTCTTTGTTTTGTCTACTGACAATGTAAAACAAATACAGTGGAAAAACACAAAATATTGGCTAAACAATTTATTTTACAGAGTACTTGCATAACAAAATATGACAGTTAATGCTCAAATGCTATCTTACATTGTATATACTGCTTTATGTATTTAGGTAAACAATTGTTTTGGAAAAAACTACAAATTTGCTTAACAATTATCTTACAGAGTATCTGCATAACAACAATATCACATTAAATGCTCAAATGTTATCTTCATCTGTATATACTGATGTATGTATACCTTTGTTAGAGATCTGTTTCTATAATTGATATCACAATATCTGTATTATGTATATATTAACTTCTTTTATGTAAATAAAATATACCAACCTATATTATCAAAACATTCTTTAGTTATGTAATCTTTGGAACCAATAAAAAGATTTTAGTTTTCTTGGTACATCATTATTTCATTCAACCAATTTAGGGTGGAGGTTTGAAATAGCACTGCAAATAGTCATGATATTGTCAAATTGTGGCACAAGGTTCATCCTCATAGTTGTGCTCAATATTCGAAAGTTCGTTACTCGTTCAATAGCTCTTTCAACATGTATTCTGACACGTGACAGTCTTCTCCCTATCTCTATTTCCTTGGGGCTGAGTTGGGATTTGCCTCTTGTGAAAGCAGGGATAGCAAGTTGTGCTCCACGGGCAGCAAGGTCATCTGCGATTAGAAAGCCCCGGTCAGCCAGTATGAGATCCCCATGTTCCAGAAGTTGGAGAAATCCAGAGCGTTGTGTGATAACCTTGTCCGACACTCTACCTCCAAAAGCTTGAGACACAAAAGTCACTGCTCCTACTGGTGAGACTCCAATTAGCACTTTCACTGTATTGTGGCTTTTAAAGTTAGACCAAGTCATTCCTCTAACCGTGAAATTACCTGGTCGTTCAAATAAAGATTTCACAACAGTCTATAACTACACGACAGTTTCTGTAAGTGTGCTTAATTACTTTGGGCATGTTTTTTTAAGATGTCTTCCTTTGCAGGCCAGTGAACCAAAAATGAAAACTTGTCGGCTAACACTGGAAGTGATTTACTTATGATGTCACTGACACTTGCCCTCGATACATGAAATCTGTATGCCAAATCTTGATCAACCAAGTTTAGTCTTAACTTCATTAACACCATTAGCAGGATGTTTCCAGGAGATAGATTAAAGGACACTGGAAGCACACTTGTACAAAAACTCAAAAGCCATAAAAAAGTTCCATAGTTTGGTATGCCTGTCAAAAAGAGTGTCTTTGCGTCCTTGTTGCCAACTTAAAGAAAAGATTCACCAAATTTTGAAGCATGTAGTTGTTTTCTTGTTTCTCTGAGATCCTCTTGAAACCTGGCTATCTCTTGTAGCATCTGATCCTTTTCCCGCCGCAGTCTCCTGATAACTTCAGTGCATCGGTCATGTACTCCTGAAAAGTAGAACAACTGATCGTTTAATTACTTTAATACTTTCATACTTATATACTCGCCCATAAGGATATGATATCAGTAATTAATCCTTAAAATTAGTATTACACATTGTGCAATAACACTGCATTGTTGATGATATCAGTAATTTATTTTTAATTTTGCATCTCAGTGAATTACTTTCAATTCTTGATATGAATATGTATGTTGAGGAAAAAAATACTTATTTCACCCCCAAAATAAAATTTAATGAAGTTTGTTAAAAACACTACATGTCAATTGGTTAACAGACGTGTTACTGACTGTAGGTGGTATTTTAAACGACAAGAATAATGACATGATATCTGTTGTGACACTCAACACTTCATATGAATTATGACAATTGAAAATTTTAATGACATTTATACAGAAATACTCAAATGACATCCTAAATAAGGGACACTGAGACAATCAAGACCTCACCTGCTTGGGGATGATTTTCTTCCTCTTCGTCATCAGCGTCTTCAGATTCAGGTTCCCGGCTGCTTGTGTTGTTGGAGAACTCGAGAAGGATGGTAGCTGCATCACTTGCCTCCACATCAATTGTAATTAAACAATTATTTAAGGCGGTATTTCAGTTGAAATAATGATGCGCCACTCTGTACAGTCTGTTTATTACGTCACACCCGCGCGAATTTTACGGCTCCTAGTCCAGGTGGGTTTTTCACAGCCCATAATTACGCTGTCTTAATGAAAGGCTAATAAAAGGTATTTATTGGACAAATTAAGGAAATCAAGCCCAGTTCTTATTTTGTTGGAAAATCTTTGAACAAAAATCGGGAAGTGATAAAGTCGAGGTTACCGGTTTTTTAACAACAAAGAAAACGAAGGAGAAACTATCAAATGCTTACATATATATTATCTGTTACGATAAATGTACATTTCCGTCTTGGATGAGATCCTTGATAAAATAAAGATTTTCTTTAGTTACAAGGTATACGTACGAGGGGAAGTCAATAAGTTCATAAAAGTGGATATGAAACAGAAGCCATTGGTTGTGATATTGATTGTATTTTTCAATATAATCACACTGAATTTCGATGCACTTTGCCCATTTGTCTTTGAGACTGTCTCTGCCCTTGCGGTAGAAGTCTTCTGAGTAGTAGCTGCCTTGAGTTCATCATCATCGCCAAATCTTGTAACACGCAAGTGTGATTTCAAATTGCGACAGGTAGAAGTTGCTTGGGCTCAGATCTGTAGCGGGTGGTGGTTAAGTTATTCAAAGCCACAGCAATACGACTCTTGTGCACTAGAGCGATGTCAAGAAAGAGCATAACTCTAAGTAGTCAACATGAACCGCCTCTTCTTCTTCTTCAATTGCTTCAACAAGTCAGCATAGTAGGATCCTGTTACTGTAGTTTTAGGTAGTTTTTAGTCTAAAGTAAAGTATCATGCCCCTTGAATCCCAGAAAATGGTCGCCATGACCGTGTCAGCAGAAGGCTGAGTTCTGAACTTCTTAGGTGCAGGAGAGTGCTAATGCTTCAATTGCATTGAATCCTGCTTGGTGTAAGGATCCGAGTGATCAATCAATGTTTCATTCCCTGTAACCAAACGGTCATCAAGGTTATTGCGATCAGCATTGTAGATGGCCAAGAACTTACGACTGGGTTCAACTCGCTGGTGTCGATCTTGTACATTTAAGTTTCGTGGCACCAATCTTGCAGTCGCCTTGGACATGTGCAAGTTAACATAACGTATGGCGCTAACACAAGATATCTCGTCCACCTAAATTGTACGAACGGACATGATTCAGCCTTTGACCCGTGCAACCACATCATCTGTAATTGTCTTCAACAGGTCTTCCAGGAGCTGCCACCCGCTGAAACTGAGCTGACCATTTTGCAACAGCTTCTTTCCCATAAACATTGGTCATACGTTTGGGTATTTCGGTCACATTCACCCCTCCTTTCGTGAAAAACTTGATAACTGTACGATGCTCAGTTTTAGATCTTTCATTGATTACATGAAGACACCTGTGTTCAACAGGCTGTAAATCTCAAGTAGGTTTTATGTCTGTAAACTGTCGTCAGATGGCCTATCTCAATAATGACATCAACGATGATGTCTTCAGGGACGTACCAATACTCAACTCTATGAACTTATTGACATCCCCTGGTATCACTCAAACCAGTTCATATCGACATATGTACATCTGTTATGAGTGCAAAGGTAGATATTTGATCTTGTTACTCAAGCTTTGGTTGGCGATTGATTTTAGATGTGTTTCAAATTTGAAAAAAAGGTTCGCTTTCAAATATTTAATACGATATGTGGTAATTGTTCAAGCGCATCTAAGGAGAAGTTTATAAACGTATACCAGCTCGGTCTAAATGGAGAATAATTAACTGTCTATTTATCTAGTTTTAATTGAACAGTGCCCGACAAATGGACCTATGGCTGGTTACATTGATGATTGAGTTTCAGCGATTAGAGGGGCGCATGCTTTTTGACGTCATGTTTGTTAACATCACTCCCTATATATAGCATACACAAAAGGCTATTAATGGAGCATATTTGATTCGACCCGTCACATCAACACAGCAGACACGGTTCTCCGACTGACATTTTTTCTTTTGTTACTCGGGTTGGCACAGAGTTTGGGGAACTTAGCAGAGTTTCAAGGCGGGCACTTGGAACGTCGGGCTTCTCGCACAGGTACGCTGTCACATTTTCGTTTTTCTAAATTATTAATCAGAAGCAGCATTGCATCATATGTTGTTTAAATGCAGTTAGTTCATATTAATACGGTATCCAGTTGATTTATCTCATGTATGTTTTCTTAAACAAAGGTTAACATTCAGTGTAAGGGAAAGTCCGAAAAATTACCATAAATCATACTTTATTGACAAACCTAGTGCAGTGGCTCTTTCACATATCTAAAACTGAGCAGAAGGCGTTCTTGCTGTTCGGATACTTACAAATGACCATGTATAACACTATTGGAAACATATTCTGTATGTATATATTATCGTTTATCAGTTTCAACTATTCCTCCCCAAGTATAATCTTATCAAATCAAGTTTTCAAAGCAAGTAAGTTATTAAACATTATAAACCTCGTGTGACGTCACTCATACGCCTCATCTACCGACTGCAGAATTGCATAGGCCTGTGTGACAACAGATATGTTATTCATGCATTCGGTGTTTTCATTGGCTGGAATATTGCAAGGAAGTTTATAATTATGTTGCAATATTGTGCCGCTAGGGGAAACTGCCAGATACTCGAGAAGAGCTCTTATTATAACTGAGGTTGTATAGGAATTAATGACGGCGCTACCTCTGTGGGGAGAGAATGCTCTACCTTGGGCAATTAACTTCATAGTATATTATCATACTTCGCACATTCCTTTTAAATAAGGTTTGTAAGGTCATGTGTTATTCATAACTTATATTTTGGCAATGTTTGACGAGTTTTATTTTTGAAATACCCAAAAAAGGTTTTTAAATTACAAAAAAGAAAACCAACAAAGCGTATTCATTATTTGTTGTCAATCTAAGGGATAATGATATTTCGTTTCATTAACTAACACAACTGTATTTTCATACCAGTCAAATAAAGATACTGTGTTGGAAGTATTTCTATATCAACAAATCAAGGCATTGAAAGCACATATGGTTTAGACTAAGTGTGTTGTTAATTTCGTGTTGGGAATTGTTAATAAGATAATATCTCCTCATTAATGATTATTATGAATGTATTTAAGCACTTTTGATTGAGTAGTGAAGTCATAATCAATATGAAAGTATGTCCTATATTAGATAGTTGGAGAAATCCTTTTCTCAAACTGATTTTGTTATTTTCAAATATTCCTTAGAATCATTATCTTCTAAATATCATCTGCTTGGCAGTGCGGTAATTTTTTCCTTCACTTATGTGTTTTTACGTTTTCTTATTTCCGTGGAAATTTGATCAGTTATGTTAGATATGCAGATTTAATTAATAAATCAATACAATTTAAATACAACATTTACGTTTTATTAGATAATTTTGAAAGCTGTTTCATTACGTTAAATCTTGAAAGGATGAACTTATTTTAATCCATTCAGTGAAAAAATTTTTTTTACGTCTGTGGACTGATAACCGGTTAATTCCACTTATGGACATTAGTTTTTTTTATCGGCAATCATTTAAGAAATGTTGAACCTGGTTTGAAAAAGCCTTGAAATAATGTTAACATTTATTTCTAATATTTTTTCATATGTATTTTCATCAGACCAGGTTATCTACTTTAAGGCCTTCCTGCCCAGAGATATAACGTATGGAGTGAGGAGCATGATCGTGTTTTCAAACGTCCAACACAACGTCGGAGGAGCCTACAACCCTTCTTTGGGAGTCTTCACTGCTCCGGTCTCTGGTAAGTCGGTAGACACCAGGCGAACGTCCATGTGAAACTATTTTTATCAAACGCATATTTTATCTCGTAGAAAACTAACGTTATCATATTTGATAACAGCGTTATAATATTTTATAACATATGGTAATCATACGGGATTCTGAAGATGGACACATGTTTCCCTGCATGTTACCTGTTGCTGAACGTTGATTGGCTAACAAACTTATGTGCCGGCTGTAGCTCAGTCATCTTTCTCACTTTTCCCCACTGATTATTTCTGTACACCGTATTCAGCATTTAAGATTGATATATTTGTTAACTGTAGTTGGCATTTTTGTTCTTATACATATGGTAACTTTAAAACAGGCTTTATACGCCAGTTAGATTCTCGGAAAATTGAATAAATTAGCGATAAAAGTAAAATTGTGATTATGAGTTGTGGAGGTCACACAGTCCAATCTTTATCAATGGTACCATTGTATCCAGAAGGACCCATTCAATCAAATCAAATCAAATCGTTTAGAAGTAACATTTCAAAGCTAATCCGTTTTTTTTGTATACTGACCAAAGGGAAGGTAAACGCAATGATCAAATAAAGGACAATAAGTCAAACCTTTTTTGGAGACCTGTCTAAAGCATTTAAAAGAATAATTACGAGATGATAGTGTTTGATTTGTCATGCCTCGTCATGGGTTGTTTATTGTTACAGTAAAATCTCAAATACAAATGATAGAAATATCGATTAGAACTTGTAAAATTCATAACCTTCGCAACGTTGAGAAGAGATTATCATCATATTTTAAAAGGGTTGCAGTACTTATTTACTTCCGGTCAAAATTCATGATACATCTCTACAGACTAAAATACATAAATTGTACCGAAAACATGATTTTCTAGAAAACAACTTCTTCATTGCGAATATCACGACAATACGGGGTATATGCTCACTTCATCAGGTTGGATGTAGGGAATGATGGTATAGGTCTGCTTCCAATCTTATTACAATCAAATCATTGAATCTCCCCATAGTCCTTATATGTGATTGTTATTTTCACTCATCTACGATCTGTGTCCCGCCTAGATCCGTGTCCATGGGAAGTTATAATATCATCTATCACCATACCGCTTTCAAATTTCTGGACGTAACTTAAAAGCAACGGAAATTGCCGAAGTTTTTGGAATATTTTAGATATCGCGATGGATTGGAAGCCCTCGATAGCTTAGCACAAAACTTATGTTCTGTCAATTATGGGTATGCTTTGAGGATATCACTAAATACAGAGATAATGTCGGGGTTTGCTTGTTGGCTCAGGTTTAACGTCTCATTCCACCTATTGGTGATATCGCTAACGTGAGGCCAATGCCTGATTTATTACCAAAATATTGATTGGAATAGGTTATGGGTGCCCTAATATAGATATAAACAAGGAGTTGTAAAACGTAAAAATTGGGAAGTGATGCAAGAAGATGAATGAAACAAGAAGACGTGGTCGCCAACACTCCCGCCATCTTGGTTTTCACTTTAGCTCACAACATTTTCCTAAATATCCTAAATCAGATTCACAAAACTTTACAAGGGCAATAACGAAAAAATAATAAATAATAGAGGTACCTATCTTCTTGATATGGATAGCTTCAAAAAGTTTGCGAATTTTGTAATCAGGTTTATTTATTTCTATGACGTTGATGCTGTCCCAGTTGATGGTGTGGTCTGGATGGGTTTTCACATGGTCCGCCAGGGCTGATTTTGAGTCATTCTTCCTAACTGATGCCTGGTGTTCTTTGATCCTGTAGGTAAGTGGGTGTGAAGTTTCTCTCACGTAGGATTCAACTGGAACCTCAGCTCCTTCCAACCAGTGGCCTCTACTCGGCTCATCTCAACACATTCAACCCTAATTCTTGTATAAACATTCTCATTGAAACCAAATTGCCCACCCTATTAATTAATTAAAACACAAACTCTAATTGTACAAGCAACCTTTCATGTATCACAAATCACAATGTGCACAATAAAGTCTACAGGCCTTTGATAATTTTACTACTCAAGTGTTACTTAACCCCATGCTTTACTGCGATTCCCAAGTACATTATATTCCCAAGAAATTAATCTCTCTAATTAAGTTATCTCACTAATCTTTCATGTTTTCTTGCAATGTTATGTATGTACCCCATTTCATATTCCCCACTTCCCACCTTAAAGGAGTAAACATTGTATATACATGTATGTATCCTTTTCACATTCCCTATACCTGATGAACGAGTAAATATATACTCCGGACTCCGTGAATTTCACAATAAAGAAGCATCATTCAGGCCTTTCGAAAGATATCTTTGTCACGGCGTCATTTATTGCAAAATTAGATTTGATTGCTTTCAATAAGGCTTTTCCATTTCAGATCGAGGTTGGCTTTCTAGCTAAGAAGTACTTTTCTGATAATAGATGTTGAGTTTGTCACAAGGGATAATCTCATCACTCTATCTTCGTTTTGGCTTTATTATTATCATGGTTGATAGCCAGGTATTATACATGTTCAATGAGATAAAATAAGAAACAGTGAAGAGAATTCAAACCATAGACTAAAGCCATCGAATTACCAAATGTTTCATCTATAATTGTATTAAAGATCGACTGACATGACCAATGGCAACTTTCATGATTCATTAAAAATGTATTCGGATTGGCCAGTGACCGAAATTTAAATTTTTGAAATCGGCCGATAAACAACTTTAATACGGCTTTTTTCGAAACACCAGCTAACTAGTACCAGTGAACAGAATTGAAAGGGCCAGTGGTGACTGAAGCGTAAGTCCTGCCGCGTGACGTGATAGTAGTCGCCACTATAACCTCCTTACTGAAAACATCTCGCTGTTTAAATAACTCTTTAAACATATCAAAAGTCATCCAAACAACACCAAACGTCGACACATTGATATTTGATATATATTTAGTTATTTGTATTGTTCTTAACGAAAGACAGTGTTTTCATACCATGCTACACGCACTATCCCATAGCTATGTAAATCAATTGCAAAGTCTTCCCATGTTGTCACAACAATCAGGCTGCGTTTAGAACTCTCAATTTTATGACATCGCATTAGAATTCAATTCTTTATTTAATCAGATCTATTGGATTTGCACGCTTTGGGTCTATCAAACGGACCATATCTCAAACGTCCTATCATAATGTACGCCATTGTACTCATGGCATTCGACTGCTACTTAGTTTATTGTCAAGACGTCCAATCATTATGAACCAATGAATTTGATGAATATATATTCAACCAATAAACTAAGAGAATGAGATTTGGCTCATGCATTTGTACTGACGATGACAATCATTTGAAAAAGTAGATCGTGAGTAACGGTTACCAAAATTCGAAAGGACCATTTAGGATTTTCTAACGCTTGCGCAAGGGATGTTATTTTATCATTGATTGTTAAAAGACAGTGACTTTGCCAAACGGTGTGAGATGTTATACTAGATAAGAATATATGTTAGTTAACTAAAAACGAATCATTAACTTAAGTACTAATTAAGTTGTCATTAAAGTGAAGTGAAGGAAAAGAAATTCTGCGAAATATGATACAAATACCATTACAGTAAACATATATTACATTGTCTCCCGTTCATAAAAACTTTCATTTTTTCGAGACAATTTTAAACTTCCTATGGATAAATACATGATATAACAAAACGTATTATCAAATAGTGGTGTATCTCTCAACGGCCAAGTTCTAAACTTTTTGACCCGAGAAAACCGCGTCCAGGGATTGTCACAGTCCAATAAAAGTGGATATGACAACTGAGAAAGAAAGTTTATATCATGAAGGAGTAATATATCGTATTTATGAATTCTTTCGGTTTTGCTATTGCCCCTATTCTGCTGTCGAATTAGCTTAAAAATACAGAGAAAATCAAAGAGCTCGAATTTCAATTGTCTACTAACACGTCACACACTGGGCGTGACTTCAAGTTATGCTTCGGTGATTTTGTGTAAGCGTTCGGCAGTCTCATTATGCAGTTATCCAAAACAGGGATATAAAAGGTCTCCTTGTAGTCGAATTAAAGCCTATATTTTCTCATTTATTGGCTCTATTGATTCATATTAGTAATACGAATACAAATAATAATTTGCAATAATAAAAATTATGCGTTACGCCTCCTTTTTATAGCTGACAAACGTTTTTTTAGGGTCACAACTTCTTTATTCATTATACGGTGACGTTTATACGCAGATTTAATGTTGTTGTTTTTTTCACAGAAGTTGTATTATAAAACAAGATTTTTTTTTCATTCTTTATAACCCTATAATCTAAAGTTTCCATGATATAAGTTTAAACATACATCTAGAAAAGTATAAATTTATGGCCAACCAGCTACCAAACTCTTGGAATTGTAAATTTGTCGAGGTTGACATTTTTTAACTTCTAATTGACCTTTTCACTCACAGGTCTGTATGAGTTCAAGTTTCCAGTGCAAAAACTATCTGGAGCCGCCGCAGCTATTACTTTAGTAAGCCAGGGCAGTGAGAAAGCGAGTACAACTGTTCTACAAAATTGGGGAAACCACGGAGTCAGCGCCATCATGAAAGCCAGGAAAGGTGACCATGTGCATGTTAAGATCAGGCCGATACAACTACGAAAAGGTCAATTTACCCAGTTTTCGGGGGTTTTGATTCACAAATTGTAAATATTTCAAATATTTGAAATTTTTCAATGTATCTATCTAATAAAGTATGAACTTAAAAAGAGCCAGCTTTGTTTGTCAGTAAAATGCTTTGACGTCATGTGTTTCATAAATGTGTATGATGAAGTGGCGGATCCTTGTTGATGAGAGGGCGTGAGTTTTGGAGCTGGTGTTTGGTACTTATATCTTGCGTGAAACCACTTACAAATGATAGACTCCCTTCCCTTGTAAAGGTTTTGGATCCGAGAGAAATGTTACTTGGAGCTGTCCATATTCTGAAAGGGATACTCCAGGGACATACAATAGATGATATCGAACTTTACTCATTCAAGACAATTTGATACTGCCTACTCAGAACGAGGGAAATGAAACTTAAATTATCTAAAAAAAATATAGAGGGACATTAACATGCTTCAAGTAGAAATGAGCCAGGTTAATGAATGTCCAAAAGCCAGGAAAGATATCGAACCTTACCCGTTAGAGTGACACAGAGTATGTGACATGTAGTAGGTTCAAATCACCTCCCCAAACTGACGTCTCTGAAATGCCAAATAGTTAACATTTTCTTGTTTTCATTGATAAAAACGAAAACGGTCATATAAATGAGTCCATTTAACGTGTGTTTTAGTTGAATGACCCACTTGATACTACCAGCCCATGATTGTCGTTGTTTCTTCTGCAAATAAGTCTCAAAAATTACGTTTGAGTCATTGGCTAACGCCATTTTCTGGTTTTCGGTCTTAAATCACAACATAGACCGTTTTATTGCCACTATACTGAACAGATAAGCATTAGAGTGCTGATTTTCTGAAATCACCACAACTCTTTCATTAGATAAAAACAGTTATAAAGTTTGAAGTATTTTACCCCAAAAACATGCAAGTGGCCCTTTAAAATAAATATGATAGTTCCTATTCTCGAACGGATAAAATTTAAGCTTTAATATAAATAATACTTTACTTGGTATTTAAAGCGTTTCAAGCCATATCATCCAACGAAACCATCGTCCAAAGTTTCGGTGAAATTGACAAAAAATCAAATGAACTGTTTTAACCACACCAAAACTTATGTAATACTGAATTTTACATATTCTTTTCATCTTAAGATTAAGACAACTTTTTCAGATAAAAAAACACCTTTTATGGTTATACATGTAACATGAGTATTTTCTGACTTTGAAACTACTTCTCTAGTCTTTTTGATTTCAAAAGTGTGTCTATCATAAATATTTTATTTATATTTTAACCTGAATATGTGCCATCTGTTAAACACAACTTTAGTATGTGTTTTTATTTCATTTGGTCTTTATGAAAAATATACACTTGTAAAAAATCTTTTAATTCCTGTTAAACTAAACAATAGTGAAGCAAGAAAACTGCAAAGTCAAACCACATGTTTATGCTATAAAGTTTAAACGGAATTTCACAAATAAAAAACCCGATCTGTTCGCACATCATTCACACCAATACAAGATAAATTATCAAGCAATTTAAGACAGTAACAAATCAGTCATGATTTAATTAATTCAGCACAAGCGCACACCAAAATTTTGTCAAGTAATTTTGTAATTTGCCCGATTTCATAGATATAGTAATAATAATAATAATGGATATTTATATTGCGCAAGTTATCCACACACGAATGCATGCTCAATGCGCTACAAAGATAAAACATTGTACAGTTTTGGCATTGTTATTGGCTAAACTAAAGCAGCTGCCGTTTTCGTTGTTTTAGGATGTTCGCTCCTCAGTCACAGTTACAAAATTCAAATAACCTGAAATCATAATGCTCTTATAAAATAAACCAAACTGAAGGGGTAATTTCTCAATTTTGATGATTTCTGACTAAATATTCATCAAAATAAAGAAACGTAGTATTTTCAATTTGAAATAATTCACAATTTTGCTGATTCAGCAATTCTAATTGTAACTATTATTTGAGCAAGTTCTATCATATGTTTTTCTTAGAAAGTATATGTTGTTGAATGAATATGATTTGTATGAATGCATTCAGGTAAATTTTAAGATAATGAATGGGAGAAAGCATGTTTTAGTCCAAAAATAGCTTGAATGTTGATAATATAATTGAAGTGTTTGAATACATGATGTGTCGTAGCGGCTAAAAACCCACAGTACCATCCCTATTTTTTACTTTTTTCTGGAAGAAAATTATGTTAACTCTAACATTTTTTCATATTAAAAAAAGTTTAATACAGGAACTTATTAAAATTTAAGATTTCTCCGAAAAGGTCATCATTTTCCCATAGACTCCCATGTTAAAACTCTGACTGACAGAGGGATCTTTGTCTTTAAATATCTCGAAAAACCCACACTCACCCCTTTTTTTGGGGGTGGATAATTCAAGTAAATACACTTAACCTTTGAAAAAAACACAGGGACGTGTATCGCCGAAAATTATAATAATGATAATATGTAATGAAATAAAAAAAGGGTATCTCTTCTTTATAAATACTAAAGAGATGTAACGCCCTCGGACCCCTCGTCTTGTTCCGGGACGAAATAAACTTGGAAATTCAATATAGATTAATATAACAATATACACACATGAAGCCTGATAAATCGTCTTTCGATAGAATGTAAAATAATCAAAATCGGTTCACTTTTGACCGAGCTACACTGGTTAGAAATCGAAGAAAGTAAACTTTATTGAGAGTACGCCAAAATCCTGCCTCACAAAAACATCGCTTTCAAACTGATAAAATACGAATTAAACACTCGCATACGTACTATACACGACACATACAACTTTATCGCAATCCCTATGTATTCCGATTTCGTAGCATGACTATTCAAATGAAATATTATGCGATCCATACCTTGTAAGCGAGCTTTTACTGCATTAAATGCGGTTTCGATCGCTCGAGTCTGCCATGTTTACACTGACTCAAGTGTTCATGACATTAAGATGAAGGGGCCGATTGCTTGGATTGATACAACGTCGCTGATTGCAAAGTAACATTAATAAGGTTTCTCTTTTGCTAGCCCAGAAAGCGTCCAAAGTGGAACGGAAAATGCGTGCATAGAGACAAATGTCTCGAGGAAGGGCTATGGGAAGAATAGGGTAAGCAAAGACAAGCATTTTTGTAAGCCTGTCACGAAAAAAAACTCGAAACAAAAACATTTACAGTACATGAATATTTTTCTTGTGTCAAATAAATGTGTTGAATGTCTTCATCGGCCTGATTTCTGACGACATACTTACCGTAGTTCCTCGAATACAAACCCGGGGTTCTATTTCAATCAGCTACCCTTTACCCCCGGGTTATATTCGAGGCCCGGGTTATATTCGAGGCCGGGTTCTATTTTTTTTCAGACCTGAAATGGCATTACAAAATCTATTGCAAGAGTGAGAAAGTTGCATTCTATATCTCAAATCTTTCCATCTGGAAATCATACGAAGATTATTTTAACATTGAGAATACAACAACTCGGATACAATTGTACAATAGAGGTGTTAGTGATCATTAGTTTATTTACTTTGCAAAAGGGAGTATTCAGTTATTATGTAAGGCCCGGGTTATATTCGAGACCCGGGTTATATTCGAGGCCCGGGTTCTATTTCACTCAGCACCCCCTTACCCCCCAGGTTGTATTCGAGACCCGGGATGTAATCGAGGAAATACGGTATGTTGATTTCTCACATTGTTTACGTCATACCACGTGACGTCATCCCCTCCATAGTATGTATCATCAACCAATGCTGTGTTTTCCCTGAATACAAGACATCACCTTACAATACTTTATCTAAATTATCAACCGTTAAAATCAATACATTATTCCTGTTGGAATAATTCTTTTAATAACGCCCCTGGCTCTTGTTTTATCCATAACATATAAGATTAAATACGCATCATGAAAAATCGGATAGGATGAATAAACTAGCAGGACATAACAAAACAGATATAAGAACTTAATATTAAACCTGATGAAAATGACAATACAGATAAAAAGAAGGAAATATCCGAACAGATAAGGGCATGAAATTGGAGACTAAGACGATAAATGGAATAAAAATTGGAGGGATGATGATGAGAGCGAAAATTAGATGGAAAGTAAAAGGTGAAAAACCAACGCAACACTTCCTCGAGGAATAGAAACAATATCAACAGAATAGTCCTAACAAAGAATCCAAAAACCGAGAGAAAAAAACAATAAACAGGCAATTTACTAGAAGTGAATACCAAAATCTTTACACAGAATAAACACGAAAAGATATTGATGTAAAAAAACTGTTCAAAGATTCTACTGTTCCAAAACGTTCGGTAAAATGAAATACAATAAAGAATATCTATAAAGAATTAAATCTTGAACTATCAGATAAGTTACCAAATCCCATCCAGCTTCATAGCAGATATCGAAAAGCAGACAAAGGTTACAGACTTTTCTACGATATCCTTAACATTATAAATGTGAAAACATCTGAATATGGAATCAATTAGGAAACTGATCTCAATCATCCAATAAGCAGTCTACCCCCGCATGGCTTTAATTGCACCAGTCTCTATCACTGGCTAATTTGAACCTGGCTGCCAACCAGTCGAAATTCATGTTTTGAGTGCAGCGCCCTCTTCGCAGAAAAGTTGCAATTCTCATATGATTTTTCATTTGAATATCGCGATCCGTCGCAGCAGCTTTGGCGGCAAACACAGAAAAGTGCGAGAATTGGGCATATGCCCACCTAAGAAAGTCATTGTGTCTGGCGTAAGAATAGGACATGCGTGGGAAGGTAAGCAAAAACGACTGGAACGAAATGAATAATTCGCCTTTTCATCACGCCTTAGCATAAAGCAAATGTTTATTTAAATCCTCTATTATTATAATACATATAGAAATCTCCCATTTAATGACCCCCTATTAAAAATTAGATTGAGCGACACAAACAAATTTACCATTTGCAAAGCTTCTACATTGAGACTATAATGTATAAAGTTATTCTATGATTATCCTAAAGTGCATGCATTATCTGGGATAAGCTTAAAACATAATATTATGCAAGGCAAAAAAAAGAGATTCAAAGTTAAACATCTCAAAACGCAATAAATGTTTCAGATATCCTGAAAGACGAAATATGATTTTAAACCTGATAATAACAATTTCAGTCAAGTATACCACTTACATTTCAAAAATCAAAGGATGTTTACCGCAATTTTATTCCATAAGACTAGATTAAGAGAATGTCTATGAAATAGAAAAAAATATCTGCAACTCAGATTGCACTCAGTACATTGTACTCTAAATATTCATGAACTTCTTTGATTGATCTTCCACCTGTTCGCAGATGATACCCAGCTCTATCTCTCCTTCAGACCCCGTCATGGATCCTCTGTCCTAAACACCTTCACAGCACTTGAGAGATGTATTGACGCCATCAAGTCTTGGATGAGTGAGCATTATCTGAAGCTGAATGGAGATAAAACAGAGCTTCTTGTTGTCACACCCAGTCACATATCGAGATCACTTTCACTTCCCAATTTTCACATCGATGGTCATGTCATTGTTCCAAGCAGCCAAGTCAGAAACCTCAAAGTGTTGTTTGATACAACATTGTCATTCTAGTCCCACATCAAGGCAGTCTGCAGAAAGTCATACTTTCACATACAGAATATCAGCATGATCAGGAAATACATCACTGAAAAGGTAGTGATGACATTAATCCATGCATATGTGTTATCGCGCATGGAATAGTGTAATGGTCTTCTTTATGGTCTACCATCCCACTGCATCAAGTCCCTGCAGAGTGTCCAGAACTGTGCCGCTCGCATAGTGCCTGAAACCAAGCGACATGACCACATCTCACCTGTATTGCAGAAATTACATTGGCTTCCCGTCAAATATCGAATTCAGTTCAAACTCTTGCTCCTTGTTTTTAAATTTCTAAATGAACAAGCTCCTGAATATCTCATTCAGATCTATGAACCCGCACGATACCTTAATTAGATCTTCCGATAGTAACCTTTAACCTTCATCCAGAAGTCAAACATTTGGTGATCGCGCATTTCAAGTCGCCGGCCCTTCTCTATGGAATCACCTTCCTCAAAACCTTAGAGACATAGATGAACTTAAGAAATTTAAATCCGGACATAGAACACACTATTTTGATATTGCAATTGATTGACTACCTGACTCTTTCATGTGTTCATTATAGCGCTTCAGGGCAGTTTTATGCATATGCAAGAATTGCGGACATAGGACCCCAGGGGGTACCGTGTTCACTGGGTCGTGAAACAAGGGCCATAACTCCATCAGCCATAACTGAAGAAGTTTGACAAGCTTCTAGCTGTAATCCTTGTGAAGAACCCCTAAAATACCGCATCTTATATCAAGGTATTACTACTTTGATAGAAAAAATGAAACCACTTTGACGATTTCGAAACTCTTCATATAGTGCAATAACGTTCTGACAAGTGTTTCATGTGTCCGTGTTGTATAATACAAGTTGCTGTTTTTCTTTTGAGGAATTAATAACACTGAATACACCATTTCTGTTACAGTTTGCTAAGATGTAAACATAAATCATATTAAATAATAGAATTATAGTCAAGACGGATTTTTTAAAAATAATTCGATCGTCAGTTTCATGTGTATCGCTCTGTAACTTCGTAGAATAGACAGAATACTACATTTTGTGCTTTAAATTCTGATATGCAATGGGTACCTTTAAACATTTGGAAACATTGTAAATAGTCACGAAGGACGTGATGCTACATTGCCTGTAAATAAAGGGTTTATTACCATTGTAAGGAAAGTGTAAAATCTTATGCTTTTTGACTACCCCATTTATGATTGATAATACTTTAAAAAAATAAAGATCTATGAAATTGCTTGCTCACTTAGGACAAGACAATCACAATCTGGGTAATGATGATAATACATTCAATATATACTTCTACCGGTATGACTGAAGTAAAGTGATCGACTTCAGGGTCGCATTTTGATGAGAGGTTAAACTATATGCTGCAATTATAAAGTATGTAGAGGTCAACAAGTCAGGTTCACAGCGCTATATCCTTTTATGAACAAAAGTCTAAAATCACTGTTACTTTAGTGAAACTTAAGCTTAAGGTTATATCTACTAGACGTAGCGATCCCCGATTGCCTAATGTCCTGCGCCATTCACTGGTAATTTAAAGAGTGGATGTGGCGTAACTTATTGTGTTAAGCCACTAGGAAAGAGACGAGGATTGTATCATTGTAGTTTTAAAAAAAAACTTTACGCCCTATCCACTCAAACTTTCGTCTTCATAACCTGAATTAACTTTAGATGTCGGTGCCCGTGTTCTTCAGTTTGTATATAGCGAAGTGCTGGAATTTATTTACTTCCCTTAATACTCAATCGATCTCATTAAATTTTTAAAACAATTTATCAGGACACTAACAATTCATATATGATTGCCAGCCTCGTTTTTATATTTCTGAATCCAAATAGTTATTTGAAACCCATGTGTCTCGAACTGTGTACAAAATTTGACCTCACGCTGATAGACTGTAGAACGGAGCTCAAAATAATCCCTTATTCGTCATTAAGACTCATACCAGAGGTGTTACATCTGCTGCTACGCTTCACTGACGTCCTGGACAGAAATCTATTGGGGATGACAATGTTACCTCAGGGCGACATGGTCTGTTAAAATGATGAACTATATAGAGGGTGGTTATCTCTGGCCAAAGCAAATTAAATTCAGAGGCCTCTTAATGAATACTACTTTACGTGTAGGATGGAATACTCAAACATTTCAATTACATAAAGGTAAGCTCGCAAATGGCTAATACGTCACAGGAGTTGATCCAGTGACAAAACAAAAGACGAGGGGCGAGCCGATCTTCCTACTGTGAGACATGCTGAGCGGATACCGGCGATGTAACATCACACCACAGTTCCACTGCCTGTTGTTCCAGGTGCCGGTATTAACTAACAGACTAAAAAGTTTTTTTCAAGTTCAATGGACAAACAATAGATAATGCTGGTAGACTAAACTTATATGCGACGAATAAAATCGACATTAAACCCAAAATTGTCGCACTCAAAGTGAGAATAGAGCTTGAGGAAAATTCTACTCTTACTCAAAGATATATCAGGCGGAGTGGGCGGCAGAGCTGCATATTACTGTCAACTAACTTCCCAGGGGAAGACTTTGAATGTGGCCCAGGAGAAAAATGCCCATTCAACTCTTCATGTCAAAGTCGATCAAACCCCATTGACTAAACTAAATGTAATATGACTGAGATCTGTGATGACTACTTTAATTTTAAGACTACTAATAAGTAGACTACTTATTAGTGTTATGACCCGTACAGGTTTATATAAGTCTTTGTCTGTACCGAAAAGGCCTTGGAAACACCGGTCTGTTAATAGATGATTGTGTAAATCTCTATTCGTTTAAATGTCTCTTCATAACCTGAAGTTTGTAATTGAAAGACAATTTTTAAACGTTATAGTTCCCCAACCAAAACAATAAGCTCGACTTTACTACAAACTTCTAAATGGCAATGACATAATTACAGAGGACTTTTTTGTACCTACTATTGATAGTAATCTTGTGATTAAAGCCGTTCTGTCGATATTCTTGAAAACCAAGTTTTACGTTTTGCAAATAATATATTTTCATACAGAGTTGTCCATTACAAGATGTTAAAAGCTACCCTGATGGTCCCTATATACGTCGGTCAATTTCAAAATTTCCACCTCTTTTAGCATGACTATATAGGAACTAAAGTACCTTTTTTCAAAACGAATTTGAAGCAATAAACTCTCAACAGAATATAATGAAATTTGGACGTAGTTTGGAAAGAATATTGAAGTTTAAGAAGCGATGTATACATTTTGATTAACTTTAATAGTCACGAAGTTATTGGCAGTATCAAAGTTGATACCCTGTAGAATTTATCATATGTTCACGGTTCAGTGAACACGGTCGGCCCTCTGACCCAATGTCCGGAATTCTTGCATATGGGTTTTAGCGCTATATAAGTATTTTTATGTATGTATGTATTGTATGAAAATGCAAGGTACAGACATACGATACATCTTTCCTCCATACAAAAATTATTATACAGTTGATCTGTACTGGTCAGTGTTTTTATTTGTTTATATTTTAATATTTAAAAATGAAATATTTCATATCTGTCTATGTATGAAAAACAAAATTTATTTTATAAAAATCCCAAACTTTTAAACATGTTCCTTGTTTCCATTGGGGGTGAAAGGAGCGTAATTGGTTAATCTCTACGTTACAATATTCAAGTTCGTTGCGGAACCGATTCTAGTTTTGCATAATGAATCGGCTTCCTTGATTCATTGAGTATGCTTACAGACCGATCTTTTGACCGGCGTACGGTGGGTCTACAACAAACTCAAGTTAATCGAATTTATCTATACGAGCTTGAAGCAGTCAGCATTCTGTAAACTAGGTTAAAAAGGCTTACATGTATCATACAAACCGTTTTGCAATATTATTTTGAAATATGAATGATAAAGTGGTTCGCCATTACACCGGGTTGCTCTCCAGGTTATCAATCAAGTATGCCCAAAGTTTAAGAAGAACGAAGGAGGGTCGAAGGAGCCTCAAAGAGACAAGAGCCAGTGATGTTGGTATTTTTGCAAACAAATTTGTTGGTTTTAGGAAATCATTTGGAGAGTAATCATAGGTTTTATCTCATATCGAGTCACTAGTCACTTCTGAGAACTAAATAGAGGAGGAAGTTATGAACGACAATCGGGGTGAAATTAGCTTTGTTTGTGTCCGGTTTTCGATCAGACATTGAGGTAGATGGCCGGTCGTAAGTTACTAGAAAGCTAAGCATCAAATAATATTGTTTCTTAAATAAATTACATTTATTAATTACAATTGGACTAGATCAGATTGTCTCAATGATTTTACATACAATATTGAACCTTTGTTGTAAAGATACGAGTTGAGTTTCCAAACTCATGAAGTCGTGACCTTAGTTATGATAATATGTTTTCAAGTATAATTAAAACTAATAATCAAGTAGGCTTATCTAACAATTTTACATAATTTTCTGTCAAGTATTTTGGAAATGGACAAGATTTTTTGGATATTACCCTAGTTATACCTGTTTCGATGGTATTAAGAAATTCACTTCTATGAGCTTTGCCGATTGCAACAAACAACCAAAACATCACAAAGAGATAAAATGTGTGATTTACCATAATTAAGTGTTAATTAAATTGTTGTTTTATTCTTTTTTTAATCCAGTTGACATTTTAAAAAACAAATGCTCGGTATATCTATTTTATCTAGTTAAACACTGCTTGTATTGCTCATATTAAATCTTTAGCCACATGAAAAGTAAGGTATTTGGTTACCAGGTTTTCTGATACCAAATATACACTGAGCGGCAGAAAGATTTCTTTACTAAACCAGAAATATGACATTTTATTTTCAATAATTGTGAAAATAAAATAATTATATTACTATGTTATATTTTCAAATGTGTCAACATTTATATAAATGCTATTCTACGCTATTGATGTGTATTGAAGAAACAGAAAACTTTGAAGATGTGGCATCTGCATTCTCTCCCAACAGAGGTAGCTCCGTCATAAATTCCTATACAACCTCTGTCTTAATACAAAGGTCTGTCAGGCTTCCGGCAGTTTCACTTACCGGTGCAATATTGCAACTTAAACTACCTGCAATATTTCAGCCAATAAAAACACTGAATGCATGGATAACATATTTGTTGTCACACAGGCCTATGCAATGATTCAGTCACAAAATGAGGTGTATGTGTTCTGTAAAGAAGACTCAAAGTGCAAGCTGCATATTCAAATAAAGTTTATCTCTGGGAATAACGGAAATAACTTAGTCGATTCGAATGATCACTTTTGAAGCAGCGTTGCTGATTGCACAACTAACTTAGATTGCATGCAATCAGCGTTCTACTTCAGATCAGTTCTATATCAATAAACCTTCGTATTAAGACAGAGGTTAAATAGGAATTTATTTTTGGAGAGAATGGTTGGATGGAAGTAATATCAATTTTGGGATACATTTATACCAAATTTCTCAAGGATTTGGCAGCGTTCGAAATACCTGCCTGCCTGACTGCCAGGGACAGGTTGTTTTCAACTCGGGACTGCTAAATTTTCAATTACCTCTGTCCGTCGGTCGGGTAAAAGTTAAGCCTTATCACATTTATTAAAGTTTAGTGGGAAGGCAGGTTTCGGTCAGGGCTGGCAAGTTTTTGAGCTAGCCAGCCCTGTAGTCTGGCATAAATTCTTTTGAGTTTCATACCCTGGATTAATTCTTACGATTGATTATTTGCTTATGACTAACATTTTTTCAGCTTTACAGATAGTAAGTCTATTGAGTGATATGAAAATTTAGAGGTAAAATAAAAATGTGTAAAATAATGTTTGTCATAGTAGATGCTTCTTAAAAGATATTTATGACCTCTCATAATGAAGAAAATCCTGCTTCATCAGTGTATTTGTCTTCGCCTAGCTCCATTATATACTCTGATATCCTTTGATCTAAAACGCATGTATCACTAAATATAGCAAGCCAATGAAATGACTCAAATCGGCAATAGCGGCACCACCCGGATGAGAATTCAAACAAATGTCAATATAGGCTACTAATAGCCGTGAGTAACGAGCCGTAAGCGCTACGAGCATTTTAGGTCAAAGGATATCAGGGTATATGATGATGCTTGGCGGAGAAAAATATGCTGATGTAGCCGGATGAATGAAGAAGTATTAGGAAGCTAAAACCTTGTGGAAACATACCTTGAGCAGCAAATCATAATTGCATGTTTGATGTTTGATGTGCCTATTTCACATGCAATCTATAAATCTTCAACATAAGAGAATGACTGATGCAAGACTGATGATCTAAGAGAACTAATGGCTCAACTTAAAACAAATCTTTTTTTTAACTCGGGTTAACTCAACAAAATAGAAACATTGTATGACTAAACAAATGGCACTTATCTAAATACATATATATGCAGAAATTCATTATTGGCTGGTACAGTTCAAACAGGTGAATTAATTTTTTTCAATAAGAAGGGGGTATATAGCGGTTATTCTGTCCCTCTATCATTCCGTCCAGTCAATTTTCTAATAAAAAACTTTTACTTGTATATCAACCCAACTTTGCACACTTGATAAGCACCAACATATCTCAAATTTAAGCCCATTTCAGTTTCTAAAATTTAAATTTTGAGCTCATAAGACCAGATCTGGTCACATTGGCTTAACACATGGCCTGTTGTCTGTGTTGGGCCATGTATCTAAGTTTTAATCTGCTTGGGATTTACGTTGCACATAGTTGATCTGAATTGATACATTTGAGACTGACATCCAACCCATCCACACTCAAATATGGGTGAGGCCGATATTTTCCGTAAAATCTTTAAAGATTTTCTTCTCCAAAACAGAATGAAATTTCAAGAATAAATCTTTCTGAAATGAAGATTCAAATTTGTAATTTTGGTGTTGACTCGCCTTCAAATATTGATGTGGCAGGATGTCCATACTCAAATCTTTTACGGAAATTTTCTAGAAACCAATCATGCTAGGCATTTCTTATTTTTGAATTATCATCCTTGAAGAATTGAGATTAGGATGTGTAAATTTCATTGTCCCATAATATGTAGATGTGACCTTTCATATCTGTTTGACTCACTGTGAGGCTCATGTCTTGCATGAATACCTTTTACTATTGTAGGTTTGTAAATTCGGTCTAAACATAGTAGCATTAATGAACCGTGGCATATAAAAGCATATGGAAATAAAATTGAGACTGTGGCAATGATAGAACTGCGCTAATTGGCCTGCCGGCTATTGAGCCACTCTAAGGCAACAAATTAGCCCAGGTGAATAATGATGAGTCTCACTTCTATTATTGATTCAGTCTTTCTTTTAGATAGTGTACAAATCTACATGTTAAAAATTTAAATCGAATCAAACATGTTAACCGTTAATATCTTTCTGGAAGACATGATAAGGTATGCAGAGATGAGGTGTTATATGTTCAGGTTTGATTTTTTAACAACTTTAAACCACACTTATAAACAACTTTTAACCACATTTATAAATAATTTTAATGCGACTTATTAACAACTTTTGATCAAAGTTATGAACAACTTTAAACAACCCTTAACAACTTTCTTTCTGTTTTAGGCATGGCTGACAACAAGGTCGGAGACTGTGTTATGAAATGAGACTAGTTTGGAACATCAACCTTATCTCAGAGTGCTTACATGACAGAGTGTTTGATTGATTGACTGTTTGTGTGATCAAGTTTTAAGTAACAGAGGGCTGAAGTTGCAGAGGCTTTAAGTGACAGAATGTTGAAGTGACTGATAGGTTAAAAGATGCAAAGTTTTAATGACTGACAGTGTTAGTGATTACTATATAAGTGACAGTGACAATAAGTTCAATTGACAGAGGGTTTCAGAGGTAAAATTGGTCTGTAAATCAGTCCTATAGGCAATCAGGATAGTAACAAGTGTCTAAGACCAATCATTCTGCAGGATAAGCCAAGAGAGACCAATTCTAGTTTGTTAAGTGATACAAATACACACAAGTAGCCTGACGAGACAATGATTAGCACTGGAGAGAAACCTTACACATGTTGTGTATGTGATAAAAACTTTACAACCACATGGAATCTGCAAGTACACATGAGGCTCCACACTGGAGAGAAGCCGTCCAAGTGTGGCGAGTGTGGTAGATCCTTCACAACAAGAAGTAACCTTCTGGTCCATATGACGGTGCATACTGGAGAGAAGCCACATGAGTGTAGTGTGTGTGGCAAGCAGTTTTCACGTAAATCTTATTTGCAGAAACACGTGATAATTCATACTGGAGAGAGACCACACAAGTGTGGTGTATGTTATAAAGCATTTGCACAATCCGGTAACCTACAGAGACACATGATGATTCATTCTGGAGAGAAACCGTACAAGTGTAGTATGTGTTATAAAACGTTTACGGAATCAAGACACCTACAGGCCCACATTGTGACCCATACTGGAGAGAAACCATATGAGTGCAGCCAGTGTGGTAAACAAGTGTCACGTAAAACTGACTTGCACAGACACATGAGAAGTCATAATAAGGAGAGACCTTATGCGTGTAGTATTTGTAATAAAAGCTTTAGCCTGGCATCTTATCTCAACATTCATGTGAGAGTCCATACTGGAGAGAAACCTTTCTTGTGTAGTCTGTGTTGCCAGCCATTTGCAACTGCAGGCACTCTGCAGAGACACATGAGAACTCATACGGGAGAGAGGCCATTTAAGTGCAGGGAGTGTGGCAAATCGTTTGCAGCATCAGGTAACCTGAAAAGACACATAAAAACTCATGCTGGCAAGAAAAAGTAAATATGCGTGGTAAATCATTGGTGAATTCATGTGGCTCAGAGAGAAAGACAGTTATTTGGCTAAATAACAATATTGATTCTAGAAGTGGCCGGTCATTCACAGAATCAGTATGAGAGTAATCATGATAGTTGACACAGGAGTGAAGGAAAATAAATGTGCATTGTGTAATGAAACATTCGCCTTATTAAGTTTTCAGAGTTTTTTTATCTTATCACCCCTATAAGGCCAGATTATCAATCATCTCTAAATTTTTAACATTTCGACATCTCCTCCAGAACTTGTGCTTCAAGTTGTGCTTGAATTTTTTGAATAAGTACCTGGCAGTGAGGAGGTTCAAGTTTGTACACCCAACCCCTCACCCCCTTCAAGTATAGGTGTTGCAGGTGTCATCACTAATGCCCTTTTTACATGCACTCTTTACTCCCAGGAGTATATTTACTCCTAGGAGCAAATTTACTCCTAGGAGTAAAAGTATATTTACTTTACGTTCCATTGAAAATTAAGGACCCTTAAGTATATATGGTTTGCTTACAGTTAAAACATCATTTTGGTGAGAACTCACAATGAGTAAACTGCCTATCCAAAGGAGAAGAAGAGATTGTCAATATTTTCTGTTTTCTTTCGAATGTTGTTCCAATTGCATGATGTCATAAAGACTAATCGATTTGACGTAAAAATCATTGGTACCATATATTTCTGTCGATATGTCACTTATTCATAACTGAAATATTCACATCGAAAAACCTTTATTGTAAAATCATTTATTTTCGAGGGGTGTTATTTTCGCGCAAACATAAAAAATGACTGATTCGCTTGGTTTTATTTTCGCGCACATCGACGTAGCAGTAGCAAAAATTTAGTGAGCAAAACTACATGCACCTTGCAGCAAAGATTACAGTGAAACTAGTAGTAATTATATTTTTGTATTTATTGTCATTAAATGTGATGACTGTGTTTGCACAACAAACAACGTGCATATCGGCGTACACACTTGTGAGAGCTCTAATTAGTGACTCGTCATGAATGAACGAACCATACATTCTGTGAGTAATAAAATGTGTCAACCAAATTATTTGTCTGTTATTGGTTATCTTCACGTTCATCGCCATAATATTTCGCGATGTTTTATTATTCGCGCATTATAGCTTTGCGCGAAAAGCGCGAAAATTAAACCCCCGCGAAATATTATGATTTTACAGTATATACTCGTCTGTGGTGGCGCTACTCACAGAATAAGATATAGTGAAAAGGGATTCTGACAATGGGTCAGGATCCACAATTTTTCCAAGTTAATGTATAATGAAAGCAATATTGACTCAAGTTACATACATTTAAACGTGAATGTCAAACTGTTGTAATCATGGGGACATGTCAGCCTATGATTATGAACACTAAAAACAATTTTCAACTTAGGTTTAAGGTTTTTTTTCATTCAAATGAATATCTTAAGTCTCAATTCTTTTATTTTCCATTTACTACCAATATATTTATAGAAGTAGTTTAGATGTACACAATGTCAAGGTAAATTTCTCAGCTTTTTCAGTACAACATTAATAGTTGTGACAAATTTGGAATTTTTTTAGTAACGTTATCTTTAACCAAAAACAACAATTTTCTGATATACTATAATCAATTGATTAATAGTTGAGTAGAAATCTTAATCTTGGTCAAAAATGACATATTGAATATTGTAAGATTCAATTATGAAAGCAATTGATTGGTATTACACTAACGTTAATTTGTAAAGTATATCCAGTTGGAAATTCCCTTTTATTATGACCTTCCTATACCCCTCACAAAAATTGAACAGTAACAAAGTCCTTTCCACTCAAAAGTTGATACGCAAAAAGAGAATTTGCTCTTATGCTATACTACAATATCGACAAATAGTTGTGTTTCCAAAATTTCTTTGATTCATTGTTATTCAACACCCGCAAATTAAAGCTTACTGTACAGTTTTAAACTTAAAAGGCAGATGTTGAATAGCAATGAATTCCGGAAATTTTAAAAACACAACTATTTTTCTTCTAAGTGATCTGGGCCTAGATTTTCGAAGCTCTCTTAGCACTAAGATAGTCGTAAGTCCCATCAATTAACATTGGCCTACGACTATCTTAGCACTAAGAGAGCTTCGAAAATCTAGACCCTGAACTCTTGAGTTGATTTCAATATGGGCGGAACATTGGAAAGAGCAGAAAGTTCCTCTTCTATCTTGTGAACCTCTTGGCTCATTTGGATAACTGTTCTATCACAGCAAAAAGATTGTCTTCACATCAAATCTCTTCAAATTGACGTATACAGATTGTGACCGTCTGTTTTTTAAAGAAATGATACAATATTATGTCTAGTTTTGGGATGCTGCATTCAGTTTGCTTACAGGAGTAAACACAAAAACTGTTTCCATGACATGGTTACTTACAGGAGCAAAAGTAAATATACTTTTACTTTACCTCTTGGGGTGGAGTATTTTACTCCTAGGAGCAAATATACTCCTGTAAGTAAATTGCAAAGGGACCGTTTACATGGCATGTTTACTCCCTGTAAGTATATTTACTCCTAGGAGTAAATATACTTACAGGAGTAAAAGTGTGCATGTAAAAAGGGCATAAGACTTTTAAGCATATACCCAGGTTTGCACAGGAAACCAAACATTTCAGAATATTATTTTTGATTTAGGGAACCTAAAGTTTGTACATATGGACTTGTCCCTCTCAAATATGGTCCATCCTCAAATCATCTTTTGACTACTCTGCAGAAAAGATTTTCCTAATGAAAGTTCCAGGGGTGATTGTGAAGAGTTTCTCAACATTGTGCCCTAGGTGACCAAGGATTGGATACCCCAAATTAGAGATTATTAGTTTTTGAGTATATATACTAAGATAGAATACAAGGAAGCTGAAATTTTCTGAGTATTATCCTTCATTAAGTGGAGACTAGAGTTTTTATATTTGGATTTGATCCATGCAAGTGACCCTCCTATATGGCCGATGAACCCTTATATCTTCTTTCATCTTTTCATCAAGAAACCGCAAGTGCTAGGAATCTTAAATTTGTAGAATGTTATCTTTGTAGGATTGAGACCTAGAAATGTAGATATCAATATCACACCCAAAATGATAATGGCTTGAAAGGGATGGTGTTAAAACCTGTTTAGTTCTACTTAACCCTCTTTGGCTATGACATAATGCTGAACGAAATCACATGAAAACATAAATGCCAGAGGGCTCATTTGTAGTAACTTTAACTCTATTTCCCGTTTCGATTATGAGATATGCAAATCTGTTGGTTTGAGGGGAAAAAAGTGATTGCAAATAACAAATCTTAATGTGTCAGTCAAACGGTACCTTTGACTTGGTATAGAATTGCTTTTTTTTATCTTGGAACTGAATACTCTATTCTAATACTAATAGTCTTCTTAACATGCTTAACCTTAATGTCCAGACTGTCTTTTGAGCACTAGTTTATAAACAAGCTCAAACGAATTATGATATCACCCTGAAGGCCATTTATCCCTTGTACCCGACCGTATGGGTCTACACTTTCAAGTGTTAAGGTACCCATTTGTACAACTTGGTAGACTGAGTGCAATATGGATGAAGTGTCTTGCTCAGGGACACAGCGCAGTTCAGGACAAAGTCACAAATGTTTGATGCCTCAATCGGAATTCGAACCCGGGCCATTTGCGTGAAAGATCAGTTGTCTGACCTCTGAATATGTTTATCAAGTGCACAAAATTATGTTATCTGATTAAAAGATCGACTGAAATGACCCATGGCAACGTTCGTGATTCATGAAATATGTATTCTAATTTACCAGTAACTTTAATTAAAATTTTCGAAATCGGCCGATAAACAACTTTAATACGGCTTCTTCGAATCATCAGTTAATTAGCACCAGTGACAAGTCGAGCTTTCATCGCTCTCGTCAATTTTTGAATTTTGTTGATGGTATTGTGCCTTTTTATGAAGATCTACGTCAACAAAAGTGATTTTGAACAGTTCAATTGTCAATATTGATATTCCTAGAAGATATGTTGAACCAAAACGACGGGATCGAGTGGATTTGAAGAGGACAGTCACGATTTCGTCAAGACAGTAACGGCTGATATCCACGTCTCGGCGATCCACCAATCGCCACTCAACACAACTGCGATAGGTATCAGCCGGGTTTTGGAATGTGAAATCATGGGCAGTTGACTGTAATTCACAAAACGCTTTAATCCGTAAACATTGTGTTGAATTTGGTAACTGTGACATAATTGGTCTTACAGAAACTCATCTCGGTAATCACGATGTGATCCAGGTAGACGGTTTTACTTGGTATGGACACAACCGTCAACAGTTGCACGTGAGAGCTCCGAGAGGCTCAGGTGGAGTGGGCTTTTTAATTAAGAATGACATTTTAGATGATTTTAATATATCGGTGAAAGAGATGTCTTATGAAGGAATTTTATGGTTGTGTTTGCAGAATATGTTTGATGATTCTATTACTCATATATGTGTGTGTTACTTACCCCCTGAGAACTCTACAAGAAATATAGAGGCGCAAGAGTTGTATGACACTTTACTATCACATATTTACGAATATAAAGACGTTGCGTTTATTGGAGGCGACCTTAACAGCAGATGCGGGGCAGAAGAAGATTTCATCCAAGGAATAGACAATGTTTTAGACAGAGACATTGTTGATTTTACTGTTAATTCCCACGGGAAGCTATTGATTGACTTTTTAATTAATGCCAATTTCTGTATCTTGAATGGTAGAAAATGCATTAACAACGATGTCACTTTTATAGCTGCTACAGGAAGTTCTGTAGTTGATTTTTGTCTAGTTCCATATGAATCCCTAGATAAATTTTCTAATTTCGAGGTTATTCGGCCAAGTACTTTAGCACAGAATGCAGGTTGTGTGGGTGTGTTTGATTGTGGGTGATATACTGAAAATTGACCATTCTCTCATAAAGTGGACAATGGAGCTCCATACAGCAACTAGAGTTGACACTTCAGGTACGGAGTCGTATGTGAAGGTGCTGACAGATAATGTGCCAGGTAACTTTGCTAGTTCACAAGAGTATGCAGATCAGCTGGAAGTCATCATTCACAGCTTGGAAAAGGACAGTCATGAACAGGTGAAGATAAACAGCGCTTATTCAGAATTTGTACAGGTAATGACAACGGAAATGAAGAAGAGTTTACCATCTAAGCGAGTTTTTTAAACAATTCTTTTAGCAGGCATAGAAAGTGTAAGAAGAAACAGCCATGGTGGAACGAAACTCTCAGTAAACTGTGGTCTGAAATGTGTTTAGCAGAGAAAGTGTGGTGTAAGTGTGAGACGGTGAAGAAATCTACTTTTAAGTATGATTATGTGTACAAACGAAAACTATTTGACAAGTGTGTACAGCAATCGAAGCGAAGGCACTTAGCTAGTATACACAAAGACTTGGAAGATATGTGTGACGCCAATCCTTGCGAGTTCTGGAAGTCTATAGGCCGTGTTGGTGTAGGCAGTGAGCGACGGAAATGTATACCCATGGAAGTGACGCTACAGGATGGGTCAGTCAGTACAGATGAGCACGTCGTACTTAACAGGTGGAGACACGACTATGAGACGCTGTTAAATGGAAACTTAGACCCAACTAATAGTTATGACGTCAGATGTGATAATGATGACGCAACACAGCTTAGTGAAGAGATCAGTTTGGAAGAGGTTAAGCGGGCTTTAAGAAGAGCAAAGAAAGGAAAAGCACCAGGGGTGGACGACATTCCAAGTGAAGTTTTAAACAATAATCAAACAATTTTATTTTTACATAAACTTTTTAACAAATGTTTTAGTTCGCATAAAGTACTTGAATTATGGTGTAAAAGCTTCATCAATCCTATCCCCAAAGCGTCGGAAGCCGACCCAAGAGACCCTCTGAGTTATCGAGGGATAACCTTAGCGCCAGCAACATATAAACTGTATTGCAGTATATTAAATGAAAGACTATCCACTTGGGCCGAGAAGCATGACGTCATCAGGGATGAACAGAATGGATTTAGGAAGGGTCGCTCAACCACAGATCACATCTCAACGTTGACTAGTATAATCGAGACAAGAAAATCACTAAGGAAGTAAACTTTTGTAGCCTTCATTGACTTTAAAAAAGGTGTATGATGGAATCAACCGAGATATTTTGTGGAAAAAGATAAATGTCATTGGAATTGATAACAGGATGTGTAAAGCAATCAAGTCCCTGTATGATAATGTACAGTGCAGCGTCAGAGTTAACCAGAAGAAAACAGATTGGTTTACAGTCAAGCGCGGGTTAAAACAAGGTTGCCTTTTATCGCCGATTTTATTCAACTTCTTCCTAAATGATCTGATTTTAAAGTTAAGTGCGCTGGAGAAAGGAGTGACAGTTGGGGAGGATAATATAAGCACCCTTGCCTACGCTGATGACGTCGTCCTACTAGCTGAAAGCGAGAGAGATTTGAACATTTTATTGGAGGCAGCTAATATATGGTGTAAGGAAAACGACATGCTGATTAATAAAGACAAGTCTAAAGTGATTCATTTTAGAGGGAAAACAGTTTCCAGAACAAGTGAACTTTTTAACTGTGGAGAGACTACGCTCGAAGTGACTGAGTCCTACAACTACTTGGGTAGATTATTAACAGAATTTCTAGATTATTCCATAATGGCGAGGAGAGCGGCGAAATCGGCAAGTAGAGCGCTTGGACTTTTAATTTCAAAGTATAAATCCCTGGGAGGAATGCCCTTTAAAGTATACAGTAAACTGTTTGAAACGATGGTGTGGTCAACATTTAGCTATGGGGCATCGATTTTGGGCTCAACGGTCCACTCATGTGTTAAAGCGGTGCAGCACAGAGCTATCAGATTCTACCTGAGACTTGGCAACTACGCCCCGAACCGGTGATGTTGGATGGACACCCCCCGAGATTAAACAGTGGACAAGTATTTCTCGACTATGGGACCGCAATGTGAACATGACACAGAGACGCATAAATAAGAGAGTCTTCCTCTGGGCGCAGCAGTTATAAAAAAGAAAAGAAATTGGAATTTCAGAGTACACGAGCATTTTATGAAAATAAATTTGAATCATCTGTTTAATTCGGACTTGAGAACTGAGAAGAAACTCCTTGTAAAAACAGTGGAAAGAATAATGTTCAACAACTTCAAGGCAACATGGGAAGAAACGTTGATGAGCGATAAACAACGAAAGCTGAGGACTTACGTAACTTTTAAACAGAATTATGAATGTGAGAAATATGTGAATGTCAACCTGTCAAGAAAACAACGAAGTGCCCTAGCAAAGTTCAGATGTGGTGTCGCCCCTTTAAGAATAGAGACTGGAAGATATGAGCGCATTCCTGTAGATGATAGGCTCTGTTTTAACTGCCCAGACTTTGTTGAAGACGAAGCGCACGTTTTACTTTCCTGTCCCTTTTATTCTCATTTACGGACTGATCTTACACACCGTTGTCTTTTAAAATGGCCAGATTTTCACTTTTTACCAGTTTTACAACAACTTGCCCGTATTTTCAATTGTGATGATTTTATCCTTTGTCTTGCCAAAACCTGTAGCAATATTTTAGAACACCGGCGTTATTCCTTGTACAAATAACTTTTTACACCACTTATATCTCTTACATGCATTTTTACAGTTTATAACATGTACTTTTATGTATTGTAACCATCTCTCATAAATCGCTAAGCGATTGGTCGTGTATTTCAATGTATTTATTCTTACGCACCTTGTATACTGTTTTACGAGTGAGATGTAAATAAAATTGTCTGTCTGTCTGTCTGTCTGTCTGACCAGTGAACAAAACTGAACTGGCCCGTGGTCACTGAGGCGTGTCCTGCCGCGTGACGTGCTAGTTGGCGGAAGTATAAACTCCTTTTTGAAAAAACAGTAACAGGAAATCCCAGAGTCTTAACAACTGTTTAAACATATCTAAAGTCATCCAAACAACTCAAACCTCCGATAAATTGATGTTTAATAGATTATGGCCCGCGAAGCCTAAAAAGGCTACCCGACATGCTTCGATGAGCGTAGGCGTCGCGGTACATGGTCACTTATGTAACGACTGAATGCACACAATTAACAACTCTAAAAGGTAACAAGCAAGACAGGATTATGTACACAGTTGTTTGATTAAACACTTTTCATGTTGCCACTGTTGTTCAAGACAACTTAAGGAGTTCGGAGACTGGACTTTCAGCTGACGACTAGCACGTCACACACTGGGCGTGGCTTCGAGTCATGCTTCGGTGATTTTGTCTAAGCGTTCACCAGTCTCATTAGGCGGTTATCCAAAACAGGGGTATAAAAGGTCTCCCAGTAATCGAATTAAAGCGTATATTTTCTCATCTTTGGCTCTATTGATTCTTATAAAGGAAGCATGAACCAAAATTCTACGATACCCTTTTTTCCAAGATAGATAACATTGACAACGAGTCTATAGTAATTTGTGGTGATTGGAATTTAGTTCTTAATCCGAATGTAGATCTGGAAAATTATAAAAATATCAATAACCCAAAAGCAAGAGATGTTGTATTAGACTATATTGAAAAATGGAACCTGGTAGATGTATGGAGAGAATTCAACAAAGATAAAAAGAAATATACATGGTGTAAGACAAAACCAAGACAGCAAGCCAGGTTAGATTTTTTTATTACTTCAGAAAACATACATTTCATAACACAAGAAACCGCCATTTTACCTGGTTACAAATCAGATCACTCCGCAATTAGTATTTCTTTTTCGAACGCACTTGATAAAGAAAAGGGAAAAGGTTATTGGAAGTTAAATACATCCCTTTTGTATGATAGTGAATATACAAAAATGGTAAAACAAACCTTGATAGATATGAAAAAGGAGTACTGTCAGGAGCATTACTCGAATTTGGACACTGATGAAAATATTAAATTAACTATTTCTGACACGCTATTTTTAGAGACATTTCTAATGAAAATAAGAGGAAATAGTATATCATATTCTTCATTCCGTAAAAAAGAAAGATCAAGGAAAACATTAGAATTAGAAGAAAACATCTTAATTTTGGAAGACAAGATTAGTGAGGACTTTCAAAATGTAGATGAAAATACTTTATCACAATTATCAAAAGCGAAAAAAGAATTAGAAAATATTAAAGAGGAAGAACGTAAAGGGCAAGAAATAAGAAGTAGAATCCGATGGTATGAGGAAGGTGAAAAACCAACAAGTTTCTTTTGTCATTTGGAAAATCGAAACTATACAAGTAAACTTATAACTAAAATACTGAAAGATAATGGGGATATCATTACAGAGGGAGCAGATATATTGCAAGAACAAATGAAATTTTATCAAAAATTATATGCTATGCCCGAAAGTGAAACAAGTGATACAAATACCCTCAATGAAATAGAAACCCCTATACTAGAGGATGCTTTGCAAAAATCAGTAGACAGACCTATGGAAAAACAGGAAGTTGCTGCAACAATAAAGGCAATGAAGAATAATAAAAGCCCAGGTATTGATGGATTTAGTGTAGAATTTTTTAAGTTTTTCTGGAAAGAATTAGGAACGTGAGTATACAGGTATATTCTAGAAGTATTAAATAATGACAAATTAAGTCTTACAATTAACCAGGGAATAATAACGTGCATACCTAAGCCAGGTAAAGATAGGACTTTGTTAAAGAACTGGAGACCAATAACACTCTTAAATATACTTTATAAGATATTAAGCTCATGTATTGCAAATAGGCTAAAATTAGTTTTACCAACTCTAATACACAGTAACCAAACAGGATTTATATCGGGTCGATGTATAAGTGATAATATTCGCTTATTATACGATATTATATTTGAAACTAAATTAAGGAAACAGCGTGGTCTTCTTGTATTAATCGATTTTGAAAAAGCATTTGACACTGTTTCTAAAGGTTTTATAATAGATGTGTTAAAGAAATTTCAGTTTGGAACAAATATAATAAAATGGATTCAAATATTGATAAACAACAATCAATCTTGCGTTTCACAAAATGGTCATCTTTCCACGTTTTTTGATAATGAAAGGGGTTGTAGACAGGGCGATCCTATCTCCCCATACCTTTTCTTGTTAGTGGTAGAAATATTAGGGATAATGATAAGGCAAAATAAGGAAATCAAGGGTATTGTTTTACATGACACTGAACACAAAATAGGACAATATGCTGACGATACAGAATTGTTTTTAGATGGATCTGAAAATAGTTTACAAGCAGCAATGAATACTCTAGAAACTTTTTATAACATGTCTGGACTGAAAATGAACAGGCAAAAAACAAAGGTTGTATGGCTGGGCTCTATGGCAGGAAGTGGCCTTAAACTATGTAACAATCTTCAGTTGGACTGGGAAGAGGGGAACTTTGAAGTTTTGGGAGTCACACTTAATGCAATGCTGGGAGACTTATGGGTGATAAACACGCGCAAAAAGCTAGACAATATTAAGAAAATATTAGGGAATTGGCGAAAACGCAATTTAACGCTAATTGGCAAAATAGTAGTAATCAAATCTTTGGCAATGTCAACACTAGTACATATATTTACAGCTTTACCTAATCCGCCAAAATCTTTCATCAAAGATCTTAATAAATTATTTTTTGAATTTTTATGGAACGGTAAAAAAGATAAAATCAAACGGGAAAATATTATGCGAAACTATGATGAGGGAGGGTTACGAATGATACATATAGATTCATTTGTCACTTCCTTAAAATTGTCATATCTACAGAGACACATTAGAAATGATAAACAACAACAAAACTTTCCAGTAGATTATATGTTCAAGCTTGGAGCTAATATTGATAAATTTGTTACTTTAGAAAACCCTTTTTGGCGAAATGTACTGGAATCCTGGAACACTTATTACAGGCTGTATAAATGTGATGGAAATGAAATAGGGGATATTTTGAAGGAACCGCTTTGGCTAAATCATCAGTTTGTTCATCCAGATTTTATTATCAAGTCTTGGTTTTCTAAAGGAGTCTGTAATATTAGAGATATATGTGATTCTAAAGGTATATTGTCTTTTGAACAATTAAAAAATAAATATGATTTGAAGGGCACTATACTACATTATAATAAAATGTTATTAAATATTCCTATCAAATGGAGAAAAGTCATTTCTGAGGAACATCTTATCAAGGAAAATATTTATATTTCAGAAGCATTAAGAAATATGCTAAAACCTCATGGTTGTAGATACTTTTATGACATCTTGATAAAGAAAGACAATCTACCAAAGGTCTGTGTTAAATGGCAAACCCAATTTCCTGAAGGTATTAACTGGAAAGATGTATTTACTAGATTTAGAAAATGTACAAAAGATGTTAAACTGATTGATTTCCAATACAGATTCATTCATAAGAAGATTTACACTAAGCGTGAGTTGTTGTATATGAAAATTGTTGATGACGATATATGTTCGTTTTGTATGGAAGAGAAAGAAAATGTAGAACATGTGTTTTATTACTGTAAGCATATCAAAATCTTTTGGTCTCGATTAGAAATGTTCTTAAAAGACAAAATACCCGATTTTGTCTTAACTAAGTTTATAGTCTTTTTTGGCTCTCAAGACTCCAATTACCTTTTTAACCATATTACCATACTGGCTAAGAAATACATACATAACATGAGCATAAGAAGGGAAATTCCTACATTTCAAAATTATTACAAATCTCTAAAAGAGATAATAAAAGTAGAAAAATATATTGCAACAAAAAACAACAAATACTTTATATTTGAAAAAAATGGAGACCATTGGTTAAAAATTTGCTAAGTTAGCACTATTATCTTTATATCATTATAGACTATAAATAATAAGAATGAGAAAGATCTGTAATACCAGTCTATGTGTACATTATGAATGACAAGTAGTAATATGCCATGTAGAAATGATACATATTTATATACAGGTTTAGTTGAATGTATGTAAAGACACGATGACAATGATTTTTGAACTGAATAAAAATATACCAAAAAAAAATAAAAAAATACATATACTAATTTGTAATAATCAAATTCATGCGTTACTTCTTCTCTTTAATATTTTTGATATAAACCCACCCAAGAAAACCACGTCCAAGGATCGTCACAGACCCCTGTTTTGGATAACAACCTATTGAGACTGGCGAACGCTTAGACAAAATCACCGAAGCATGACTCTAAGCCACGCCAAGTGTGTGACGTGCTGGTTATACCCCAAAACCCCTACAGCCCATTACCCCTACACCCCAGTTCCCCTACAGCTTGTTAAAACAACACAGACAGTTACCTATCTGGATAAATGGACTCACCCTAACAGGTGATTAAGTGTGGAGTAGAAGTGGTAGTGTGGAGCGGCTTTCTCAGAGAGACATGTTTGTGACATTTCGACAACATGGAATATGATAGAATGAACATATGAAAATAAAGGAATTAATTTGAATTTGAATCAATTTGATTTAAACATAAAATATGAAATATGCTTTGACAAATGTATGTATGAAAATGTATATATGTAAATGTATTGAATGTCCTTCAATTTAATAAACGTTTGTATTTATGTATGAACATATGTAAATAAGTAAATAATAAGAAAATTTTTTAATTATCTATCATCTACATGTATGTTCATTAAACCTTTCACTCAACTATCAATTGTCTCTGTGCTTTTGATTCAATTGATAGGTGTAAATTATGGTATAAATTGGCAAAATTGGGTGTCTGAGGGAAGTTATTATGTTCTTCAGAAAAGGTGGTAAAGTTAAATCGACAGAGCACTGGCTTTATACGGTTATTGATGTTGTCGATACTTTTACATATTTAGGAATAGTTTTTAACTATGATAACTTATTCTCGAAGGCTACATTGCAGTTGTCCGATCAGGGTAGGAAGGCACTCTTTTCCATATATGATGATACTAGGTCATTGTCATTGAATCCCGAATCTCTTTTATTGGTTTTTGATTGTTATGTCGGCAGTATATCATTTTATGCATCCGAGATTTGGGGACAATATAATTGATCAATGTTCACTTCAATATTATTTACGTAAATCTATTCCACGTCTGTATAGAAATTATTTGTCTAAATTTAGGCTTAGTTCCCACCAGTTAGCTGTAGAAACTGGTAGATATAATAAAATAAATATTGCTAATCGTAAATGTCTAATGTGTAAAGATGATATAGAAGAAGAATTCATTATGTATTAAAATGTTCATCGTATGTCAACTATAAAATAATTATTATATATCAAACCTTATTATTACAAATGTCCATCAGTAATAAAGTTTATTCAACTTTTTAGTTGTAATAATGTAAAGATATTGCGTAACTTGAGTAAATATTTATATAAGGCTACTTTATTGAGAAATAATTTGAAAAGTAATTTATAATTGTAAAATTGTAATTGTACATCCTCCTTAATACTCTTATTTTATTGTCACCATGTTCCACAGCCACAACCTGTACCAATAACGTTTTCATTATGTACCAATAATCTGCAAAAGGTAATAAAGAATCAGTCTGGGTGAGTCGATTATGTTGCAAGAGGTTACAAGCTGGAAATTAGCAGTGCAGTGGACCATAAACTTGTTTTGACAAGCTGTAGGGGTAATGGGCTGTAGGGGTTATGGGGGACTACCGACGTGCTAGTCGTCAGCTGAAAGTCCAGCCCTTTGATTTTCTCTGTATTTTTAAGCTAATTCAACAGCAAAATAGAGCCAATAGCATGACCGAAAGAATTCCAAAATACGATATATAACTGCTTCATGATATCAACTTTCCCTCTCAGTCGTCAAATCCATCTTGATTGGACTGTGACAATCCTTGGACGCGGTTTTCTTGGGTGGGTTTGTATAAAAAAAGGTTAAGAACTTGGTCGGTGAGAGATCCATTACTATGGGATATCACGTAGTGTTACAACATGTATTTATCGATATGAAGTTCTAGATTGTTGAATGAAGGTTTTTGTAATAAACGGGAGACAATGTAGAAACTAATGTTCACTATAGAAAAAATAATTTTGTTTCACTTCCCTTTCATGACAACTTAGTACTTAGTGGATGATTCGTTTGTATTTAACTACACATATCATATTCTTATCTAGTATAACATCTCACACCGTGTTGCAATATCTCTGTCTTGAATTTAACAATAAATGACATGAAAACATACCTGTCGCAAGCGTTAGAAAAATCCTATGTAATCCTAAAGAATGTTGGAACCCGTTATTCACGATGTACTTTTTTTATATGTGTGTCATCGTCCGTAGAAGTGCATGAGCCAAATCTCATTCTCTTAATTTATTGGTTGAATATATATTCTACAAGTTCATTGGTTCAAAATGACTGGACGCCGTGACAATAAACTAAGTAGCAGTCGAATGCCAAGAGTTACGCCATTATGACAGGACATATATTCCGCTTGATGGGTCCAAGGCGTTAAAATTCAATAGGTATAATTAGAGACCATTAAATCAAGAATTGAAATTGAATGCGAAGGGTTACATAACGGCCACCTGTGTGTTATAATAAAATTAAGACTAGTTAAACCAGTCTGTTTGTTGTGACAACATTTGGCAGACGTCGTAATTGATGTACACATGCTATGTGATAGTGCGCATAGCATCACATAAAAACACTGTCATTCGCTTTGAACAATACAAATAATTAAAGATATATTTAACATCAATTTATCGGAGGTTTGAGTTGCGTGGATGACTTTAGATATGTTTAAACAGTTGTTAAGACTGTGAGATTTCCTGTTGCTTTTTCATTAAGGAGATTATACTTCCGCCGACTAGCACGTCACGCGACAGGACACGCCTCAATGACCACGGGCCAGTTCAGTTCTGTTCGCTGGTGCTAATTAGCTGGTGATCCGAAAAAGCCGTGTTAAGTTGTTTATCGGCCGATTTCGAAAATTTAAACTCAAGTGACTGGCAAATTGGAATACATATCATATGAATGACGAAAGTTGCCATGGGTCATTTCAGTCGATCTTTAAAGGTCATCTAAATTAGTAGTCGAATTAAAGCGTATATTTTCTCATTTCTTTGTTCTATTGATTCTTATAAGTGAAGCGAAGACTGATAATAATTTGTAATACTGAAAATTATGCGTTACGTCTCCTCTTTAAGAGTGAAACTTTTATCCAAGACTTACTTATTGTTGAATTGTAGCTCATCAATAAAAAAAATCATAGAGAAGAGAAGAAATGAAAAAAACCACTTTATTAGTCTCAACGAAACTTTGTCTTACAATATCGCAGACCACACAAACCAATTGATAATGAATTGATTATATAAAACTTATAAGGAAGAACAAATTTCATAGGCAATTGTCTTATAAAAAAATCATAACTCAAATCCTATATTCATCACATCAATATAACAATAGATAAAAACGTATGTTAGATGTAAAAAGATCGTTTCTCGTTTCAATGTATGCTAGATGGGATTGTCGTTTTTAAAATTTAATTTCAGTACCATTCTCTCCTAACAAAGGAAGCTCCGTATGTGTCATGTAAAGACTACTCAAAGTACAAGATGCATACTCCAAAAAAGTTTAGCTTTTTATAAGCTTCCGGAAATAAATAGGCGATTTGAACGATAACTTTTGAAACGGCGTCGCTGATTGCGCAACTAACTTTGATTACATCCAATCAGCGTTCTACATTTCATGCCCGAGAAACCTTCGTATTAAGAGAGAGGTTGTATAGGAATTTATGACGGAGCTACCACTGTTGGGACATCATGTTTCAGTACTAGCAATTCGAAAGTAGATTTTAAGGTAAAATCTTCATGTAAGATTTTCTTTCCAAAGTAAAGTCTTTCTTCATTATAGGAAAATAGAATATGTTGATGTATTTAGATTTTGTCAAGAAAAACTGATTCTGTTAAATTTAATGTGTTATGATATCAACTACAATAAAACGGATCAAGTCGCAAAACGGACAATGAAAAGATCTGGTGCATGCACAGGAATTTTAAGACCTTTACCTTCAAAACAAAAATATAGGTAGGTGGAATCGAAAAGGCCGAAATCTGGTGTATTTTCTGATTCGGCTTCTGGACAGTTAACAATTTAGGCATTTGATAGATTTTCGATTGGTTTCGGTACATTTGTAACTAATTTTGCATGTATCAAAGCCAATATAGTTGTATGATTACCAATATATGTTTCATTGAAAAAGGCAAAGAAGAACAAGCTCATATGACAAAAGAGAAAAACCCAAAGAATATATACATGCAATATGAACACGTAAATTGAACATGGTAAACCTTCGGTAATGCTTACGTTTGTCAAACTATATTTGACAATGAATACACTATGACAACTGAGTGAAATTCCACTTAAAATTCTAACATGCGGAGGCAAAAACACATTGAAGAGGAACACAAGAAGGAAAATACTACACTATGGATGCGACCAATCGTAGTGGATACAAAACAACCTTCAAGTTTAATACTATTTTTGAAAAGAGTTAATGATTTAGTATAAAACGAGCGAAAACGAGTTCACGAGTTTAAAAAAAGTAATATCAAACGAAAGGAAGTTTTGTATTCCGTTTATTACTCGCCCTCTAAAATCAAGCATACATGCCGACAGTGTGCAGAAACTAACATTTCCGCGACTTGCTCGCCAAAGTGTCAACGGTGTTAACATTGTGACGTCACAAGTATACACTATTGTGACGTCACACGTTCAGCTGTATTACACTAGTTTAATATTGTCGTATTAATATTACACTGCTGTATCTTACACTTGGGAGAAAATATTTTTAAAAACAAAAAATAAAAGATTCCTGCATGCATGTTTGAACAGAAAACAGCAACTGTTTTATCTGACATTGAACGTGTAGTACTTAATTAGACTTTGAAAGCATTAGCTTATCAAGGTTTAGATTTTAATTGATGATAATTTTGTTTGAATCAGAATGAGATTAGCGCATCAAAGTCAAAGTTCTTATTCCGATTTTACGCAACAGATTGCGTATTTTCTTTCCATCGTCAACGAATACACCTCTGAAACAAACAAACATAGTAGGAGATAGTTTGTTGGGTTTAATGTGCTTTCAACATCATTTCAGTCCGATTGTCTGACAATCATCTAAAAGAGAGTGGATAGATCATGGAGAAAAAGTATCGAAAAGTTGAGAGAAAAGATGGTAAAGGGCAAAGTGAGAAAAAGATTGAAGGTTCCAGACTGACTAAAATTTGGTCTGGCTTCAATCCGTCGACCTGTCAAGCTCTGGTAACCATACCAGGAGCAAGGAATGTCCGGCTGGTATAGCACACAAACCACTTCTTTCCCATAATTAATTAATTCAAGTGATAGATAACTCAACGGACAACGATAGTTTGAATTTTTTAGAACCAAAGCACTTCTTGGGAAATTCACCTGTAACCCTGGATACCATCAACTTGACTTATCACAATCAAATGCCTGTACGAAATTTTCAGTGTCATGTGTAACCCTGGATACCATCAACTTGACTTATCACAATCAAATGCCTGTATGAACTTTTCAGTGTCATGTGTAACCCTGGATACCATCAACTTGACTTATCACAATCATATTCCTGTATCAAATCATCAGAGTCATGTGTAACCCTGGAAAACCATCAACTTGACTTATCACAATCAAATGCCTGTATGAACTTTTCAGTGTCATGTGTAACCCTGGAAAACCATCAACTTGACTTATCACAATCAAATGCCTGTATGAACTTTTCAGTGTCATGTGTAACCCTGGAAAACCATCAACTTTACTTATCACAATCAAATGCCTGTATGAACTTTTCAGTGTCATGTGTAACCCTGGATACCTATCAACTTGACTTATCACAATCAAATGCCTGTATGAACTTTTCAGTGTCATGTGTAACCCTGGATACCTATCAGCTTGACTTATCACAATGAAATGCCTGTATCAACTTATCAGTTTCATATGTAACTCTGGAAACCCATAAACTTGACTTATCACAATCATATGCCTATATGAACTTACTAGTGTCATGTATAACCCTGGAAACCCATCAACTTGACTTATCACAATGATATGCTTGTATCAACTTATCAGAGTCATGTTTAACCCTGGATACGAAACTTAACATGCATAAGGTTATTACACTGTATTTAGTGAATAATCATTCAGGGCTCAGTTGATATCAATGACCGCCCAATGTCATAAATGTTCAACATCAACCAAGTCACCCAGTTCTATACAATCACTAAAAGTTCACACAAAAGTTCTTGTCAATTAATAAGATTTTCATAAAACGATCCACTATTAGATAGACTTATATTCTTATGTCACAATTATTGTTGACATTGTTACGTCGTATGTGAAGTAGTATCTTACTAATTTAATCCTCACGGTAAGATAGAACAGCGTCATCATACCAGACGAGCTTTACTCACCTTCTGTTTGTCGTTAGGTAAACCATCTTATTCTGGAATCCGCTGAGTTCATATATTTTGTTGCATTCTTGACCAACATAGGAAAGGGAAATTACTTTGGGATTCTTCTGTCCTGGAGATGTATCCAAGACATACTTCACAAATTCTGAATTCTCGCAGGTGTACAGGAAGGGTCGGGAACCTGGAAGAAAGGATCGCATCATACACCAACATGGAAGGAATGTGTATTATAACAAGAGACTTCATGGACGTGGTGCAGCTTGTTGTCTAACGAAAAGGTAAAATTTATTGTTTCGACAGTCATTTTCATTCTGATGGAGTAATATTTTGAGTATCGATTTCAGTTCCCGTATTAGAGTCTGTAAACAGGTACAGGTTTAATGCAATGGACAAGTGGTTGGAAAGAGAATATGTTGGTGGTTGGTTAAGAATGGCCAACCTTTTTAGCCTGACTGGAACATTTGATGATCTCTGTTCTACAGTCGGCAAGAAAACTAGTTGTGAGGTACCAGGGGAAGTCAATAAATTCAGAGAAGTGATTATTGATACAACCCTAAAGACATCATCGTTGATTTCATTAATGAGATAGGTCATCTGACGACATAAAAACACTTCATAATTTACTTGAGAAAGAAGTATAAATCCAGTAGTCAACATGCCGCGCCCCTTCTTCTTGATCGCCGCTCTCAATTGCTTCAACAAGTCAGCATAGTAGGTTCCTGTTATTGTAGTATTAGGTGAGTTAATTAGGCATAAGTATCACGCCCCTTGAACTCCAGAAAATTGTCGCAATGATCTTGCCGGCAGAACGCTAAGTTCGAAACTTCTTGGGTGCAGGAGAATGCTTATATTTCCATTGCATGGATCCTTCTTGGTGTCAGAATCCAAATGATGAATCCACGTTTCATCCCCTGTAATCAGACGGGCTTGAAAGTTATCGGGATCAGCACTGTAGATGTCCAAGAGCTCACGACTGTATTCAACTCTCTGGTGTCGATCTTGTGCATTGAAGTTTCATGGCACCCATCTTGCAGACACCTTGGACATGTGCAAGTGCTCATGAATTATGGTGCGAACACTTTCATGAGAAATGGCACACTCTGAAGATATCTCGTCCACCTTTATTCTACGATCGTACATGATTAAGCCCTGGACCAACCACATGATCTACAATGGCTTAAACAGACCTTCGAGACCGTGGGTCATCGTCAAAGGAGCTGCGACCCCGCTTAAACACAGCTGACCATTTTGTAACAGTAGACTATTGACGAGTTTCTTTCCCACACAAATTGGCCATACGTTTATGCATATCGGTCGCATTCACTCCTTTTTTCGTGAGAAACTTGATAACCGCACACCTTCGGGAAGTGATATCGAATAAGATCTGTTGCCCAAGATCTGTTTTTTTTATCTATACGTAGTATTTTTTATCAAAGAAAAATTGCGTAATTTTTGTCGTTTTTTGAAAACCTAAAGGTTTTTTTCTAGTTTCCCCCATAATCTCCTGTTTATTCTATTGTTTGATATTGAACTGCAGTTCTGCCTCGATTTGTGCTTTGCATTAAATTGATTCTTAGGATAAGTGGCTTAAACAATACCGCTATTTAGATCCTTAGAGGATGATTAAGTAACATTGTGTTAAAGAAAACGATGAAATGTACCCTCTCTGTCTTTTTGACCTGAGTTTACCTTGAAGATCTGTAAGGTATTGGCACTCATGAAACATGATGACAGACTTTTGAAAAAAACACGGTTTGATAAGGGACTAAAATGTTTCATTTAACAGAGTAAAAGAAAAGGTATAAATACTTTTTTGTGAAAATTACAATACCATCGAGATGCCATCATATAAAGAATAACTCAAAACAGTTTGGACTATCAATCTAAGGTAATAGAACGCTTTTATAAATGTGTATCTTACTGCATTATGTCTAAATGTCAAATTGATTCTAGACTACAAGTTAAAGGAGAAGCAGCAAGTTTTTTGAAATATTTATTTCTTCAAATGTTCCCCAATAAACATTGCGTTATGCCGAAAATATTATCTCATTACTAAACCCGTAGACGCTGAGGAAATAATCAATCAAAGGGGCGGCCATTTTGTTTGAAATCACCTTATAATCATTTGAAGAAGGGAAATAGATTCCCATAGCCGGTTACATCATGTCACGTTCATTTTATAACTGCTTCTAATGTTAATAAACATTGTCTTACAATTGGAAACTTTTATTTTCGTTTTCTTGAACCACTTATCAATAAACGTGCTACTGTCCCTACTGTACTCTAGCCCGATACATGTCTCATCTCATAGGTTTTTGGTGACTATTACTTCAGCCAGAAATGTGCGCTGTTGTTTGTACATAAGCCAGACATTTATTTTCTGAATGAAAATGCTTAAATGTTTACCTTCAAATTCCATAAAAAAAGTTTCGACAATGGTGACCCAAAAAGCGTTCATCTTTCGTCCGGTATAGGCAATAGAAATGACTAGCTGACTTGTCTTTCGGTAGAAAATTAATCTGCAAATGCAATCGGACAATAACAATAACCACTTTTAATTTTTGAAGGTACATTGTATAAAATATTTGAATATCTACATAAACGTCACTTCGAACGTATCATCTTCTTACGCAAAGCTTAACTAGCGCCAGATAAGGAGGAGGTTTCATCAGGTTTGCATTTATATCAAGACTTTTTTCCAAACAAAGCGTATCAATCTATATAGTTTGGTAGGATAATCATTCATCAATATTTTGACATCAAAATCAGCTTTTTTGATGAACAAAAATGTACTTTATTCTTACTTGGAAGTGTTCAACCCTCAAAACTTGCCGTAGCTAAAAACAAACCCACAATCCGTTACGTCACTGTTATTGTGTGTACTTTGATTGCCCTTGCTTCATGATTATCACCATGGTGCCCGAGGAAGGCTTCGGGTATCGCAATGAACGGTTTCTGAATCGAATTCAGAAAAAGATAGAGACTTAACTTAGAGAAGGAGTTGGCAAAGTTCAGATATGTGTAAGAGATATAATCGGGAAATGAAAGCATCCAGTCTTTGAAGCGATTTTTGTTGCAAAATTTCCGATATTTTCGTTTTGTTTACAGTCAATTTTTACTTTAAGAATAAATTAGTTAAGAATTATTAACATTGCGAGATCATTCACGGCAATGATTGTCAGTTGAAGAATTTTCTATGGCAACGCACGTGCAAATGCATCTTCCAGTCGAAACAGTGTTGCGCGGCTCAATTTTGATTGAAGCGTAAGTTAGACCATATTTCTAAATATGTTTACTCCCCAAAGTCCTTTGCGCTGTCCTGGAAAAATAAGCCCTTTCTATTTATATCAGTTATGTGTGATGTTGATGCCTTCTCGGTTTTTGTCCCTATTTTTATTTACTTTTATTTCTTTTTTTGTTTTATTGGTATCAAATGTTTTCTCAAAAAGGAAAAAAGATTACGTAAAACTACTTTTACACATTGTACACTATGATCATGTATCTTTAAAATGAGCTAGTTTGAAACAGACGCAAGTCAAGCTTTGCGTAGGAAATCGTGAACATCTTAGTGATTGCAAAGACGTGCAAAATATTCAGTACACAATTATTCAGTTGAAGTGTCTTCCCCGACTATCCTAACTAAACGTTCCCATAATTCTCTGAATTATCGAAGCATTAATCTTTACTAACGAGGGTGAAGGATATTACCTCTGATATCTAAGGTCAACTATTCTTGATTTCATTGCCGGTACATTAGAAAATGCGAAATACCGATGATATGGCCCTTTTCGTTCTTCTATTATTTTCAACAACCAAAATCCGTATATTATTTTGAAATTAGACAAAACGCTCGGTGGACATCACAATGCTATATATTGTCAAAGTATGCAGTTTTATTTATAATTTGTTGTTTCCATACCTTTCTTTCAATCTTGTATAAGTTACGTGTAACTGAAGAATTTCAAATAAAATTACACATCTTCTTTCATGACGCTTGGAAATGTAACATGTTTGTTGATTTAAAGTTTACAACTAGATAAGTGCGAGTGCACACTGGGTAAAATAAGGTAAGACAAGAATGAGAAGTGAACCAATCCATCGGCGCAACGAGGGGAGGTGATATGGGATTTAACGCCGCTTTCAAGAGTATAAATCACTTATATCGCGGCTTCTGATATTATTGCAGGGAGAAAGCCATTGTGGCTGTATTGCGGTGAACCCTCGAGCATCGGCTACAACTAGCTAACCATGGGTGGTACTGCAGTGAAAGTGTAGCATTGCACCCAAATCTCACTGCGTGTAGAACAGTTCTCTTCTGCATACAAAGTTTCCAAGCCCTTGGCGGGAATCGAACCACGGATCTGAAGCCCAACGCGCTAACCACTGCGCCATCCCGCCCCCATCGGCGCTACGAGTGTGATAAGCCTTGCTAAGGCATTACAATGAATTGTTGGTTAGTTTTCTCATAAATAATTGCGGATATTGTGACCATACATATATAGAGGATACTAAACGACCTTCCATTTGATACTATTTATTAAACGAGTTATTGATTCAGTATAAAACGAGCGAAAGCGAGTTTGATACTAAATTATTAACGAGTTTAATAAAAATAGTATTACATTGAAGTATTTTCTGTTTATTATTTGACCTCTGTAATCAAGCATGATTGCCGAAAATATACTGAACAAACATTTCCGCGACTTGGCCAACATTGTGACGTAATAACATAAAAATATTAGTATTGCTGGGTGAACAAAGGATCATTTTGAATAAAGTCACTTGCCTAAGGAGACACCACTAATTTTTCAACTCGTGCCTCAGTGTGGGGCAGGGAATAACCCTTGAACTCTAAGATAATACAGCAACGATCGAGCCACGCCAGATGTTGCTGAACTTCACTGATAGCTGTCAACTGACCAACGTACAGGACCACGTGCCACCACGTGCCACCACGTGCCATCAAATTCTCTCATTAGTCAACCTGGTCATCCGTAGTCATGTATCCAGCAAATACTAATTGCGGCCATTTTTGTGTGAGCACCTTTTCATCATTTGAGGTTGGGAAATGGACAATGCTTAACTGGAAATTCTACGTTCGTTACAGAACTGCTTCTTTTGATTAAAACATCGTCTCGCAATTGGTAATACTTATTTTCGTATTTCCTGAGATTATTTTCTTATCTAAAAACACGTGCTCCTGCCCCTTTAAGGGCCCATTTTTAACATTTTCGAAATTCACAGGTGGTGATTGCATTACGGATGAAATACTCCCATGTAAAAAATCATTATTGTAGTCTGCACAGATATTGCCCATTAACTCATCTTTTAACTTGTCTCTCTGCAAGAAATATCATTTGAAATTTATCCAATATACTAAAATAACAATAATACAGTGTTTGGTGTTCTTTTTGTGATGACAAATGTTTTCAGTCTTTGAATTATGAAAGGACCGATTTTAAGCTAATATTTCACTAACACAAAAAATATAGTGATTTAACAATGCTTCAACAAGAAAACATTTAGTCTTTTAAGAATTATATATCGTATGTTACTTTGATAGCCGACTTATCAATTATCAGCATCTCATCAATTATTGACAGTGGTGGTTATTATATTGATTAAGGGGCCCAGAATATATTGTTGACGTTAAATACAAACTTTAAAATAGTGTTATTTGACCGTGAAGTTGTGGTTGTTTTTGAAAATGAGCATCTTAGAGCTCATGACTTTAGTATAGTGAAAATAATTCGAGATTTATGATCGAAAACCGGAACAATAACTCAAACGTAATTTCGAAAACGTTGTTATGGCAAACAAAACGGCAAATATAGGTTGGTAGTGTTAAGTATAGATCCTTTTACTAATATTCATGTAAATGGGACGACAATTTAGACTTCTTAACTTTTGTATGACCGTTTTTCGACTACCATTGAACACAAGAAAATATAATAATTTAGCATTTAAGAGAAAAAGATGCAAATTTAGAATACTGATTTGAACTTAACTCAAGACATACGATAAACCATATAAAGGATTTATGAAACTTACTCTGTGTCGTTTTAAGGATCATTTAAAACTTTCCAACACGCCTTTAGGAAACTAATGCTATTTCTGACTTCGTTTATTGAACTTTTCGTAACATACAATATGCAACATTTAGAACCTGTTTGTTACCTGCATTTTACATAATTTTTCTCACAATGATTTTATTACACCATATCGGAACAAATTTCATGTCACGTTTATTCCTTGTGATGACCCTTACATTTTCCTCTAATGAGAAGGCATTATAGGCCTGAAGCCATGGAACACCTTTAGAAAATCCATCTTCTCACAGCTTAGCCGGTAATATTATCATCATACATTACCTTCTCTCATTGTCGATGAAAAATTCCGTATCACAAATTTCTTTGTGTACCAATGGATTGTGAATGCCCCCTCTTGAAAGTTTGAATATATAAAGACCAAGTTTCATCCACGTAATACTTATGACAACCACCTTGCTTCTTGCATCAACCTGGAGTTTCATTACTGTCCAATCTCTTTTGACTGAGGAGAAAAAACCCCAACAACGTTGATATTAACCCACACATCTCACTCGAACAATTTATTATAAAAAAATTAATCATCCCCCACAGTTATAGTCATCAGGCCTAGTTATCTCCATATAATACTTTCAATTATGAAGAGAATCTATGAAGCAAATCAAGGATCAAAATCAGACTATCAAACAGAGTTTAAGATTAACACAGTGAATAGGTAAAAATTTAGCAATTGATGCTGAATAGATAAAGAGATTGTGAATATAAAGAAAAGATAAAGAGAATATGAAGATAAAGAATAGATAAAAAAAATGTGAAGATAAACAAGATATAAAGAGAAAGATAAATAAGAAATAGATCAAGACAGTAATTGTAAAAAGGTAAATATCTCTAGTATTCAAATGTAAATAGGTAAAGTGATTTATGATTTACTGTTAAGCATGTTAAGAGATATAGGAAATAATGGTAAATGTGTGAAGCTATTCAGAATAAATGGTAACAAAATGAAGAGATTGTGAATTGAAAACCTGATGGTAAACAGGTAAACCAAGAGCTAACCAATTGTAAATATGTAAAGAGATTAAGAAGTATGGCATGGTGTGTTAATAAATATAATATATAATGATTATGGCTCATATATGTACAGTGAGTGAATTGAGAATTTTTGGTTAAAAGGGTGAATGGATTGGAGATTTAAGAGCAAAGATTTTGACAGATAGAGAATTGAAGGTTTATTAGGTAATGATAGGTGAACTGTTATGGTAAATAAATATTAAAATAAATAACATCTTAGTCACTATTATGTTATGTAAAGACGTTGCAGCGAAATGATATTTCAAATTTAGTAGTTAATGTACATAATTGAATGCTTTCCATATGAATAAGAAAATATTCTGAGAAATAGATAAAACATATGCATATATTGTAAAGAAGGTTTTCTGTTGGTTTAAAACTGACGAAAATACAATCGGAATCATAACAAAAAATATAGAAAACATGAAAAGTCATATGCACAGATTCAGCCTTTATATTGTTTTGGCGTGAAAGAAAGCGTTAACAGTATGAATACTCTTTGTTTTATGAAATTTATATTTATCAAAAGAAATTGAACTCATTTGAAGCACTTTCGAATCTAAGCTTTCGTATCCGAACTTTCTGTCAAAATAATGTGAGAGTTAGACCTCCTTAAAACTATGATAAATTATTAACAAATTATCTATACACAGGTGCCAAATTGAGAACTTATTGTTTAAAGAAAGCATCGAGTAATTGAAGTTCTTGAATGCTTTTGTATCGGAAACGTTCATAGCAAATTAGCTGTAACATTACATTTTGGTTACCTTTAATGTAACAGTAGTTTATAAATCTAATAGAACGGCGGCTGTAGACTCCAATTTTCAGTCTTCTTCCTGATAGGGAGTACAAGTTCCCATCGTCAAATGCAAATGAAATCGATCCAATGGTAGATTTCCATCCAAGAATCTTGACTTTTTGTGTGATCATTGTGGGATCAACGTAAAATACAAATTTGTTGTTGTTAGTCTGAAGAAGAATACCTGTTAAAGAATAAGCGACAAAACAAGTATTAGCTATTCGATATATACATTTATTATGTAAGCTTATTTTTCCGGCGATCCGATTGGTCGAGAAGCGGTCACGTGTCAGTCGACAGAAAAGCATATTGACTTCACTCTGAGTCCAACCAAAAGTGATATTGACTTGAAACAGACATAATGACGTCAAATCGTTGTTACATGACGTCATGCTATTGTTATCGTGACGTCATTTGACCGTCGTGTTGAACAATTGATCCAAATGGCTGTTAATGACTGTAGTTTTATCTTTTCTTTTCGTATCTAATTCGAAACATAATAAAACAGTTATGGACTGGTGAATTCGGTCAATTCCTGTTTTTATAGACCCGAGGAAAGCAATATTGACCTCGGACTTCGTCCTCTGTCAATATTGCTTTTCTCGGGTCTATAAAAATAGGTATTGACCTCATCACCAGTCTATAATTGTATAGTAGCTGTCAGATATACCTTTTTGGGTTGAGCCGTCACACTAATCCGCTTGTCGGTGCAGGTGTACATACATTGCCTTCTGGTTTTCTATTTCAATCAAGTTACATTCTTCTTATAACATGCCTAGGAACTTCTAAACATTAAAATCTAAATTCTATTTGTTCCTTCGCAGCGGTTGAGGATTTGATTACGTAAGAATAATAGCTAAAATAATTGTTTCAGATGAAGTTATAATAACAATAATTATCTAATTATCAAACACTGATTAGAACATTGATTGTGATAATTAGATACAAATTCCCAACACTATTTGTATTTATTTAAATCATTACAAGAAATTTTAAAAAAGCTTTTCACTTCTTTTTGCTTTAATTCTTGTGTTAGAATTATTTGTATCGTCAGTCTTATCTAAATGAGCATTCGTACAAAAATTAATCATGCAGAAAAACACCATGTTAATGGCCGAAATATTACCTCATTCATTCACGAGTTTATTTCACAAAACAGTTCAAGCTTAACTCCAATTCATAACTATTACATTGCGGTTAACTATATGACTTTGGATCACTTTAGTACTTTGCAACAGTAAGATCTTTTCGCTTAAAAATGCCTTAGTGATAAAGACATCAACCAATGATATCAATTAGATACACTCACCTTTGACTAAATAAAGATATATGCACCAAGGCTTATAATAATAACAATATCATAACAATAAGCTTATCTAAAGAAATCTGATGTTAGCAAGCATTTTAAACCTCTGGTGGTATTTATTATTATGATGATAACATTTTAATGATTTACATTTAATAACATTAGTTAATAAAACGAATGTTGCGCTCAGTTAACGCTTGTCTCTAAACGAATGTTGTGCTAGGTTAACGCTTGTCTCTAAACGAATGTTGTGCTCAGTTAACGCTTGTCTTCAAACGAATGTTGTGCTCAGTTAACGCTTGTCTTTAAACGAATGTTGTGCTCAGTTAACGCTTGTCTCTAAACGAATGTTGTGCTCAGTTAACACTTGTCTCTAAATGAATGTTGTGCTCAGTTAACGCTTGTCTCTAAACGAATGTTGTGCTCAGTTAACGCTTGTCTCTAAACGAATGTTGTGCTCAGTTAACACTTGTCTCTAAACGAATGTTGTGCTCAGTTAACGCTTGTCTCTAAACGAATGCTGTGCTCAGTTAACACTTGTCTCTAAACGAATGTTGTGCTCAGTTAACGCTTGTCTCTAAACGAATGATACATAACGACTATACAGACAGAACAAAAGAATTCTTATGAATTTACCTGACAATCGTTTGGTATTATTTTCTCCATCCTGAAGAGTCGATTCCTTGCTCATGCTGTTTCTGATTGATCTGTTGATGTGGCTCTTCTCGCACAAAGATGTTGAGCAACCAACACGATCTCGACATTGTGCAGTGAGCGACTTTTCAACTCCTTTTTCGAAAATCCAACTATTGCCAAACTGAAATTGGAATGATTGGCAGAGTAAAAATATCAAGCGCGAAACCATCATAGCTGTCTTCGCTTGCATCTTCTACAAAACAAGAGTCCAATCTAAGTAGTTCGATATAAGTATTATTTCACGTTGCTTTTGTCTTTTATTTGACCCTTTTATTTTAATTTTAAAATGTAAGGTTCATACATAAAACACACGAATAATAATGGTATTTGTTTTAGAAAAGGTGAAATTTTATCCCTGAATATTGGTCTTGATTTATGGTAATGAAGAATTTTATTATTCATGTAGCAAAGAGATTTGTGGATATTTGATATTAAAAGGCAATTCGTTTGTATCTTTATAGGCTCAAAGTATAAGACTAATGATGACTTATGACTTTAAAGATTATTTTTTAATAGATTTTCTTTCTTAAGATCTAAAATCGTGTTTAGCATACCTTTGGTATAAAAGTTGTTTTAGGATGAAAGACATCAAATGAACTCATTGTAAGTTTTGAACTGATTCAAACTGTATCTTTAAATACCCATGTGTACAAAAACTTATACTTTAGAAGAAGGATTTTAACGTCCTTATTGTAATAATATTTGTATATTTGCCAAATATGTTTTGCAACGTTTCTGAGTTTAGTGTTAAAACCGTTATTATTACGGGGTAAACTAACGGGGTGCGCTAAGTAAATGCCAGACGCAATATAACACACAAATTAACCGCTTGATAATGTTAATTTAGGTAAACAGCCTGTTTAGATTTTACACATCACATTTTGATCATTTGTAAACTACAGTTGTGGGTTTTTAGATATGACTCTCCATTTTGTCAATATGACTTACCATTTTTAGGATATCGTTAACCAAAAAACTTAACTACAAAATATCGCTAAATATACAACAATTGCAAGATATTTAGCAATGATATTGACAATTTAATAAAATCATGAGTTACAATTTTTTATCTTTAGAGAATGACGTGGGGACTATAAAATGAATTATTGTCAAAAGCGATTATCCTGCCATTAAGGTCAATATTTTATTACATATGTAGACAGACAGATTCTTTGTAAACGTTTTACCTCGAAAATATAATATAATATTACCAGCCACTCCGTTTTAGAGTTATGAGATACGAAAAACATAAAAATATTACATAAAATATTTACAAAATTCAATTATATATGTACGAGCATGACAACGGATGATCAAATCGAGTAATTGGATATTTTAAACCCTTGCCTCTAATATGGCATACAGTAATGTTTATTTGGGTACATTCGAAGAAAAAGATAATTCAAACAACATAAATAGGATAAAACAATTTCTTCGTTAACCAAATATTTCACTAAGCATATGGAACAAATGCAAACAATTTGAAAAAGGGAATCCATTTACTTTAGCGAAAAATTCCTGAAAATATTAAACTTTATAACTCAAGGAAGATGAGCCAAATTCTGATATAGAAGCTCCAGGTATTACAAGAACACTCGGCGTATGTTTGAATATTGAAATGAGTTTAATAGGAATATTAGAATCAAACAAAAATGATTATGAGTCGTTAGAAAGATGAAAAAAAACAATGCCTAAATCTTACCAATCTAATTAAAAATAGATGTAATGATCCGTCATTACGGACTTTGGCACGCATTATATTACAGCTAGTATGAACTAGATTGATCGCTTAATACTTTTAAAGAAAACTGTATATGTGGTATCGATAATGTGGATTTTACTATTTTAGACGGATTTTGTACCATTAGGTAAAATTTACCATTTTTTATGGTATCTTCTTTGTAATCCATTCATAATTTTTTGATTATTCAGAAATTGTTTTCAATTGAGAGAAAGTTTCAGAGAGAATTAAGTTACTCTACAATCAATGCTGCTGAATCATTTCTGACTCTGCGGATGTTTGTTCGAATCCTGCAAACGGCACGACCCTTTAAAGTGAAATAATTCGTTACATTGCAAATATTCTGATCCAAAACGATATTTCAATTTATTCAGATATCATATATTCCTAATTGGAACCAATATAAAATTACCTGCTATCATATTTCCATAATCCGGCATGCTTAATATCAAAATGAACGTTATCTCAATTATTCACGCGATTTCATTGATTTAGTTTATCTGATTTCTACTTAATGATTTTAGAAAACTTTATGATAAAAGTCATCGACATTTTACTTTCTAAGAGCCAAAAAACTGATTAAAATAAACACATTAATCTTTCTATTGCATATGGCTTACTTGTCTTTGCAATTCATGGATTTAAATCACGGTCGCAGCCAATCTCGCTCATCATTCCACGTCGAAACAATTCCAAATCAGTGAAATTGTCCGAAGGTTACGATTGAATGTTTCTATTTCTAAAATTTTCCATAATTCAAAAAAGAACTTTTAGCGTTTCTGGTTTTGTTGAAAGATTTGTCCATATTGCCCTATTAAAATGTACTGTGTACAGGTATATTTAAAGATAATGAGTGGGAGAAAGCATGTTTTTAGTCCAAAAATAGCTTGAATGTTGATAATTTAATTGAAATGCTTGAATACATTATGTGCCGTAGCGGCTAAAAACCCACACTACCATACATATTTTTTACTTTTTTCTGGAAGAAAATTATGTAAACTCTAAAATGTTTTAATATTAAAAAAAGTTTAATACAGGAACTAATTAAAATTTAAGATTTCTCCGAAAAGGTCATCATTTTCCCATAGACTCCCATGTTCAAACTCTGACTGACAGATGGATCTTTGTCTTAAAATATCTCGAAAAACCCCACACTAATCCCTAATTTTTGGGATGGATATTTCAAGCAAATACACTAAACCTTTGAAAAAAACCAGTTAGAAAAAAAGTTTAATACTTTAAATTTGAGGAACGGACATCCTTAAAATGTACTGTGTAGTATAACAGATACAACATCAGGTATCAAGCAAAAACCACTGGGGACCATTTCTATATGAACACCTTTTAATTCATTACGGTAAGGAAATGAATTCTCAGAGTTTAACCGGTCATGCTAGGTTCATTTTAAAATTTCTTCTCTTCATTAAAAAGCATTATCTTTAAATAGGTAAAATTCAGTTTCGTTTTTGTGAGATCACTCTATTATCAAAAAACTTAACGTTGTCACTTTGAATGCATACACATATACAATTGCAACGGGTGTTGAAAAAAACTGTGATTTATTTACTTTGCGAAAGCATCATGTTAATGGAAATTTTTAAAAATCGTTTTTACATGTAAAAAGTGATTCAAAATGAAAAAAGTAAATTAAGGAATAGTGAAATAGATTAGTGAAATAACAACAAAAGGATGTACAACATTTAATTTTTCGTTGACCAACCTTATACGTCATAATTGCTATATACGGACCTCGTATATCCGGAAAGTCTCGTCATTCGAACGAGTTTCTTGTGAAACGTGTTTTTCATTCAGTAAATTTATTCACGTACCCGGAATTACCGGGAGTTCTGTATTGTTAAGTCCGACACAAGAAATGTCCAGCTTAAATCTTCTTCATAGCTAATAAACTACCCATGACACACAATGCATGTCAAAATTCTCTAAAATGACAAAAATACCAAAAATAAAGATCTGGAATTGTGAAAACATCATTTATTTACATAAAAACAAGTTACAATTTTTTTTATTACAACCTAAAATCTGGTCTTTTGCAAGCAATGAATATAAGTGTGATGGTAGTTTTTGTTTATCTGACCAAAATACAGAATGTTTTGTCAAAGGGAAAACAAAAAACTTCTTAATATATACAATAAATTTTAAATTCATGTCTTTAATAATCGATATAGTCAATATAATTGAAAAAGTTGATAATAGATCTTTCACTTAAACCCACCATTGAAATATCGAGAAGTTAAAGTCATAGGATAAGATCACTTTTGCAAGGTGATTTCAACACACGCCAGAGAAATAGCTTCTCACTCACATCAATCTTTCCCCTGGTGCAATAATTTTCAGAATTTTGGATTTCAAATCATTCAACCCATCGCCTTTGTCGAATGATAGGGCTTACCACGTCATTTAGCTAAAGCCATGACGGAGAACACGTGAACTTTCCTAGCTAAATATGCAATGAAAATAGCTAATGCTTACATTTTTTAAATAAAGAAGGACATATGATAGTGATCAGCTAAATACGCCTAAAGAATAATAAGTTCAGATTAGTTGCCTTGCAAGAGTGATCCCTTGACTTAAATTGAACTGCACAATTTCATTTACACCATACAAATATACTAGAAACAAACACATAAAAATGCAATCTCATTGAAATAATATCTAAATTGCTACTCTCCGTTATGCGTAACGGAGAGTAGCAATTTAGATATTATTTCAATGATATTGATAAAAATGTTATATGGTAACTATCTTAAATACAAAACAATATAATCGACAATATATCACCAAAAAAAACTAATAAAGGAGAATTTGTTTTAGGGATAATATGGATACAGATAAAGTTTTACACCAAAAAAAGTATCGTATACAGTAACGTATCTGCTATGCTTTTGGAAGAACTTACGATTGTAAAATCTATCAAGTAAATTGTAAACTATGTGAACAGATTTTACTGTTGTATAATATATTGACGTTCAAATCAATGAGGAAGCCCTTAGGAAACGTAGGATAAAAATCGTCATTTTTAGCTTCATTACAAATCTTTTTCGATCTTCCTCGAAATTTTATTTCATGATTAAATCAATTTTGTTTCTGATTGGACTCTTTCTTGAATATCATAAGCTTATATTAGGTCTAAACTTTTCACAACTTCATCCACGAAGTCCAAATATTACAATAACAAATGTAATAGTTGTAAGTGAAAACAAACAGCAGATTTATGAACAAGCCTTACAATATATACAAGGCTTTAATTAGATTTATAATCTAACCTTACACATGTGATATACATGTGACAAAACACTATCAAGTCAAAAGGATCCGATGTTCGTTTTAGTTGTTGGACATTGTCAAGTTGCCAATCAAAATTACAATGGTTTTCATATTATATCAACATAGATAAACATTGAACACCCAATTTTTCTACGAGCAAACGTTGCCTGATAAAAAAGAAGACAATATGTCAGTTCAAGTAATCATTATATGATAGATACAGAAACAAGCAGTTAAAAATAAACAGTTAAGGGAAAAAGATGCTATTCGCATTTATCCATAAGGTAGTTTTGCGTTGAAAAAAATGTTACTTTATTACTAAAAATTGAAAGCTAATACTCGAAGTTGAAATGTAGGTAATTAAATTCTTTTAAGAAAAACTGGTCAAACTTGAACGTCTATATTTGAGTCAAAATTCAATAGTTACAGCACTTTAAACCGTAGAGACATAGATTAGAAGAAAACGTTCCCAGCAATAGAGTAAGGATTGACTAAATAACAACTCCAAAAAGGAAGCGTTTATTGTACGGGGTAATTTCAAGTGATTCCCTATCGATTCCGAAATCGTATGCTTTTTTTTTTTGCTGTTAATAATTGACAATGATTGTGGATAGATAAATAATGCTTTGATGTGTTACAGTCAAACCATGTAGATTCGGCACAAGGGCAATAGTAGATTGTGGTTCAAATTCACTACCATTACAACTTCAGTCGTAGTATCTAAATATGTCAACACGAGTAATCTTTCGTTGGATTTATTCGGAAATCTACATCCCTCCAAGAACGATAAACTGAATCAAATAATCCCAACCCCCAACAGCATACAATTTAGTTTTGTTTGTAAGGGGTACAGCATTTTTACCCATTTCGTCAGATGATTAATAAAATGGTACCTTAAAGCACTGGTAATTTTTTCTCGCAAAATAACGCCCTTAAAAGCGTTTGGCATTTTTTAACATAAAAACACCCGGAGCGACTCCTATTTTACAAACATTATTTCACATTGAATCCCATATTCATAATTAGCTGAAACAATTCAGTAACCGAATACTACAATCAACATCTTACCACAAAAGCCTTAGATAGGAGACATGCATACAGAAATAACATATTTTGTATTACAGATATTAAAACCTTTAATGTGGAAAAGAACATGTTTATCGTGCGTAACATTAATCAGGATCGTAGAATGAAAATATATCGTTTGCATGGAAAACATCAGGCGTTTTGTCCGTGAATGATTTTCCTATTAATAGAAACTACTTCATTCTGTTCGTAGTTCACATGTATACATTTCCACAACTGAAAGGTGCTCTAGACACCAATGATTACAAATAAAATTTATTTTTCTTTAAATAAAAATAGGAATAAAAGCTTGAGTCCAAAGAATGAATCTTGTGATCATACTTTAAGCTTTTAATTCATCAATCAGGTTTGTCTGATGGTGCACCGATTTTATAAGAGTAGATATTCTTCATTCATCATTAAAATGTTGTCTCTAAGGGCAGAAATGCAATTTTTGTTCAATTGACACGAATAAGGTATGCAATAGTGTCTTAATGGAAAGGATGTACTTTTGATCAGTATAAACGATTAACACGATTGCGTAAATGTTTTGTTTACGTAGCAATAGACGTGTTTTCACTCCATCCACAACGAATACTCCCCTGAAACAGTGATGAACATTTTATATTAGGTATTTGCCTGAAGGTGCTGACAACATTGTATTGGCTTTACATAACACTATATATGTGATTAAGTAGAAGTTTATGTGATCAAATTAAAAGGAAAGTTTCAAAGTGTCTTTTTAAGAACATTTTTCTGCAGACAAGAAATAATTCCATACTTACCCCCGTCGTGTAGTTGTGTATACCAACATAGTTTGGAACTCAAATACGATAAATATATCATCGCAGTTCAGATGTATACCATGAAGAGGAATACATTGAGGATGAATCCTTCCCGCAGATATCATCAAGTTAAACTTAACAAGTTTTCTTTTCTTTCAAGCGAAATAGCAAGGATGTGTACCTTAACACAAATTCATGAAGAATACAAGGGTATCTTATAAAAATATTTTTATGAAGTTAATGCTAATGTTTTGGTGTCATAAATGGAAACTTTAGGTCACAAAGTCATTATAAGAAGCTAAAGTCATTTGTTGGTCCTGACAAAAAAATCAATGAGGACTTTAGAAAAACTTTTGATTAATTTTCTCTTCATAATAGCTATTGATTATATAATCCATATTCAATATGAGTGAACGATTCATTACGTAAGGAGCTTAATGAAGACAATACGTTGTAGTCAATGATAGGATACCGTTCGAGTCACTTTTTTGGTACTCTGTTATTGACTTTAATAAATACAGTAAATGAAGTAGTTGTCATGAATGTTCAAAAGAAGTGTAAAGAAATATAAAAAGTATGCAGTATGTGTCATGAAGGCCGAAAACGAGTTTTGCTTGCTTTCTTGCTTCTACAGTGTAAATCACTTTGGTTTGGAATCTGAAGATCGACAGTTCATTGTAGTGTTGTGGAACGTACTGAGGATAAGGCTTTCCTGAAGACTTCTCCAAGACATACTTCATTAGTTTCCCATTTTTGAAAGCATAACATGATCGTAGCATACCTAAAACAAGGATGTGATGGATAGTATGGCGAGGTCATAGGATGTCTAAAAAGGAGATATTTTAAAGGTAAATTTAATTGCTTATATAACAAATATCAGTTGTTAGTCAATAAAAGTCATCAAGGAAAGTTATGTGATTATTCGTGTCCTAATAGTAAATATAACCTAATGAATAAATTAGCACATCTTTAACGTATAATAAGCAAGGCGTTAAGACCGCATCTGAAAGTAGCAATCAGTCTCGTCTATGATTAGTGACCATTATACTTTCCTTTATCATCCAATTGTGGTGGGATCACCAACAAGAGATATGAACCCTCCAGAACACTGCGATCAGCTGATCAATTCCTCCTCAAAGTCCCCAAAACACGCCTCAGAACATTTGGACAGAGGTCATTTGCCTTCATGTCTCCAACTCTGTGGAATGACTTACCCATTAAAATCAAGAATTCTGAATCTTTGGCTGTATTGCAAAGTTCCTTGAAAAGCTATCTCTTTAAAAAATTCTACAGTCTGTAATCCTATGCCCCAAAACCCCATCTATTCTGCAGTGACTTTTAAATGTTTATGTCATCCTGAGTGCCTGAAGTTTATGCGCTATATAAATTTACTTTATTATCATTTATTTTTAATGTAATCACATGTGTGATACCATCTCGTGCAAACAAAGGGAACTACTTTCGAACGTCACATGACACATTCCAATGACGTCACGTCGGTAATGCACACTGTGTTGACTTTTTTCGTTGCTTGTAAATGTTCGTATATATCAATGATGTTTTATGTATGTTTGTATGTATAGGACCTGTGTTTACACCCCAAAGGTAGCAAACTGTTTTGTTTTAACTGATTGATATCCTAACGTAGGTTTCCCCATCATAAATTCTTTTTTGAGACTCTATTTATAAAAATACTAAGTTATAAGTAAAATGCTAAAATAACATACAAATGTTATTTGTTTATATTTGTATATAACTCGACTAAGCTTGTTAGCATATTCTATTCACTCGATACATAGTTTTGTATACGACAAATCTAGACACATAGATGTACTTTGTATTAGCTAACAAGTCAAATCAAATCTTTTATTGCTGAAGTGGAGGCCATCGGCCCATAACTACATTCTTACATCATTATACATGACAACAACAGGCGTGTACGGTGTAAATATCATCATAATAATAAGTTTACAATCTGATGATCACATGAGCCACATAAATTTAGTTTTATTTGGATTTGTATAGGAAAATGTTTAGAGCGAAGTTGTTTAAATTTTGAACTCACAAGAAGAAACTGGTATTCATCCTCAATATAGCCTTCATTACATTGTAAGCATAGTCTATTGTTTCTAATTATATTACAATGTCTTCCAGTTTCAATACGTAATTGGTGTGAAAAACGTCTTAATTGTGCAAAAGATACTAAAAATGTCCTTATTTTAACTGCACTTAAATACAATTCTTTGGAAAAGGAGAGTTTAAAGCAAGAGTAGGTGGTTGATTTGGTGCCAATTTGAAGCGCGCTATATCAATTCTGCTCGTAAATAAACTCTTCAAAAAAGAAACTTGACATTCATGCGAAATTGATTTTTTCGAAACGGGTCAATTTTTTTTATGATACATACCTGTAATTTAAAGAAAGGCTTGCTCAAAAGTGTAAATTTACCAAAAACAATGGCCCAAAACGTTTACGTTGTGTTCAGGGACGAAAACGAGCGATTCGTCCAAATGCATTTTCTGCCAAAGCAGTCTGCTTTAGGGGTATAAAAAGCCATATCAGCCGCTGTTCATTCAGACTACACAACATCGGTACAGCGACCTGAAGAATGCCAAGACTGAACAGAGCGCAACGCTACAACGCTATTGGCAGACTGCAAGCAGGAGCGACGCAGCGAGATCATCCCTTCATTGTGGACCCGTTTCAACACCCGAAACAACGTTGATGATAGGCCAAGATAGGGCAGACCAAGGGTGACTACTCGGGTCCAAGATCGGTACAACCGACTGCTCCACCTTCGGGAACGCACCAGGACAGCAACGTCAACAACAACGCAGATACCAGGCCTGCGTCGAATTTCCGACTAAACGGTACGCAACAGGCTGAGAGAGGCTGGACTTTTTCGACGTCCCGTTTTAACGCAACGTCATCTGGCGGAACGTCTCCAGTGGTGTCAACAGAGGATGAGATGGGCACGTGCAAGGTGGAGAACCGTTCTCTTCACTGATGAGTCCCGTTTTCTGCTTCGACAAAGTGATGGACGAGCACGTGTATACCGACGTCGTGGAGAACGTTATGCTGCCAACTGTGTTCAAGAGGTTGTCCCATTTGGAGGTGGGAGTGTCATGGTGTGGGCCGGGATTCGTCACGGTGTTAGGACACCCTTTGTGCATGTTGTGGGTAACCTCACAGGAGTACGGTATAGGGACTTGATCCTACAGCCTTATGTTATTCCTCACGTCAACGTCCATTGTAGTCTCTTTCAGCAGGACAATGCTCGACTTGTTGCACGTGTTTGTCAAGACTTTTTACAGCGTAACAATGTCCAGACATTGCCATGGCCAGCCAGGTCTCCAGATTTGTCACCAATTGAGCATCTCTGGGACGAACTGGATCGACGCGTGCGCAGTAGGAATCCACCACCCCAAACACTTCCAGGACTTCTTGCAGCACTTCAGCACGAATGGCAGAACATTCCACAGACTGTGATTGACAACTTGATTGCATCAATGAACTCATCGTATACACAAATGATCAATGTCATAAACGCTGGCATAGCTACATACTGAGTTATTAGAGGCTTTTTGAACTGCATGCTGAAAGTGTGAAGTTGGCAACCAGTTCCCTATTCGACTTTGCTCTCGCTAACACCCGTTTCAGAATAGATACATTTATCATGGAATAAGTGTTAGGTCTACCTATAGCCTGCCTATACATAAAAGATCTCTGTCACAAACGTGCACATAGCTATATACCGAGCATATTATAGGCGTTTTGAATTTTACTGTGAAGTTGGTAACCAGTTCCCTATTCGACTTTGCACTCGCTAACACCAGTTTCAGAATAGATAAGTTTTTCATGGAATAAATATATGTTAGGTCCGCCTATAGCCTACCTATACACAAAAAGGTAACTCTCATAAACGCTCGCATAGCTACACTGAGCTTTTTATAGGCGTTTTGAACTGTATGCTGAATGTGTGAAGTTGGCGACCAGTTCCCTATTCGATTTTGCACTCGCTAACACCCGTTTCAGAATAGATAGGTGTATCATGGAATAAGTATATGTTAGGTCTGCCTATAGCCTGGGAACTGGTTGCCAACTTCACAATTTTAATAAGGAACTGGGAACTGGAAACTGTTTGCCAACTTTAACAACTACAACAATTGTATTGCTGTCTGGAAATTTGAAATTTGAATGACAACTATTTTCGAAAACGTTTATTTCTGATGTATATGTTTGAGGATTGATTCCCCAAGTACATGCATAATTTTCTAAATTTCACACAATGCTCATGTGCAAGAATTACAGTATCATAGCAGAAAAAGGGGAGCAAAATATAAGGAATTCAAAGATTTCTGAATATTTATCAAATCAAATGAACAAGAACCACTCCATAATATCAATTGCAAGTTACACTTGTATTTCAAAGTTTCATATGAGGCATGATGTGTAATATCAAATGAATAAATTAATGAAGAGATTATTTTGTTAAAAATTAATCTGGGGATGTCGTCATCCTCAAAGAAAGCGTCGAGGTCCTTGGAACACAAAGAAGTAGAATCAGAATCGAAAAATAAGAGACTTCATACCTTGTGTTGCGCAGTTTTAAACAATGAAACAATGTAATTATAAGTATAAAATGAATTAGTAAGTAGATGATTTTAGCCGCCAATCCAACCAGGAATTCATGGTTTTCATTGTCTTATATTATTTATTGTTTTTAAAACAATGCGAATTGAATATCTATTATATTGATAACAATTGTAAATGGATATCTATTATCCATACTACAATGAATATCAATATCTAGTGTAATATTTGAATGTTCGTCGATAATGAAAGCATGACATAGTCTATGGAACTTGAAATAGATTTTTCTTTACGTTATTGTTTAAGGAAAAGACAATTATAGAGCTAATGAATAGGTTAGGCGTGGACTACCCCCCTCCTTTATCCTTATGTCTGAGCGTGCATTCATATCTTATAACACAACAGATTCCTTTGTACCCTTTCCTCGTGTTGTTAAGTTATGATAATTTGAATAGCTTTATAAATGGGGATCTTGTCGTATGGGAAATTTAATAGACTTGCACACGTTTCAATATCTCGATTGTAAGACCTCTGTTATGAATGTTGAAGGTTGCATTGAAAAAAGCATGAACGTGATATGAACAAAACTCGCCTATTCAGATTGAGGAATTGAATGGGAGAGGGGACTCGAGTCATGGCGAGCGGGGTGGCTATTGTCAACACGTTGTGAATAGAAAGTCGAGTTGACAATAGGAGGGTTCTACATTGTAACCCTCTCTGTATTGATTTGGTGCATATTGTTAAAAGTGTATTGAAATATGGTAAACTGCTTTGCTTCTTATGAACCCATCAAGTCTCGCTGTATTTTATGAATAGGATGAAACAAACACCTTTCTCATGAATAACTATTCAATTGATCGTATACATCTGTATTTAATAGTCTTTAGACCTTCCTTATCCTTTCAATTTTCTTCACAATGGTTTTTTACCAACTTCGGCACCACTTGCACCACCAATTGTCCGGATGACAATGACATTTGAATAGAGCTATTGTTAAATTTGAAAAGCTCATTGTTAAATTGAATAGCTTATTATTATATTGTATAGGTCTTTGTAATTTTGAATAGGTCATTGTTATATTGAAAAGCCCATTGTGATATTGAATAGCTTATTATAATATTGAATAGCCTATTATAATATTGAATAGACCATTGAGATATTGAACGGTCATTACCAAATATGAATATATATTATGATATAGGAAAACAATGATAACATTGAATTGAAACTGAATAGAATTCGGAGATATTGCAGCGAGACATTGTTTGTGTGAATGGACTCTATAATTGAAAGAGAATGAAAAGGTTGAGACGCTTTGAATGGAGACCGTACTAGATATCCTCTCCGTTTCATTCATAGCGGGATGTATGGGAGGGGATGTATGGAGAGGGGTAAGGGAAGGACCCATTGAAATCGAATTGAATAGAGTTTGCACAAAGAGATAATCTGTACACACACAATGTTATCTTTTGAATGGAGGGGAGCCATTGAATCAAAAATTGAATAGATTTCAGACAAAGGACTCTCCTTATCGTGAGCGGGTTGTCTACCCTATACCAGCAGTGAATGGTTTGGCTCAGTTGAATGGACACCACATTGTAACCCCGTCTCGCATTGTTATAACATCATATTGAAATTGTAAATCGACTCGACTCCATATCCTACATATTTAGTCTCTCATGTCTCATATTGGAAAACAATAAATAATTGAAATAAACACGAATAGAGTTAACCCCCAGGTTCATTGTGAGCGCGTCGCCAATCGTCCCCCACAAGCGTGAAATATGGGAGGGGGGATCGGGAGCTGATTAGAGAGGGGTTTGCTTCCTAATGAATTCATGTTATCTTATCGTACGTTATGATTATGAAAGGAAAGCCCATTATTTTAATCAATCACTATACAGCTGAAATACATACCATTTAGAAATAATGGTTACACACACATTCTAAACTTTTGAATGGAAGGGAGCCATCGAAGTCAGAAAAGATATTTCCTAATATACATGTATCTAGGTGATAAGAGTTTTCTTGTCTTTAAATGTTTCTCTCAAATCACAAACCACTTTAGGGTTAAAGCTGGTCTATACCACATAATGTGTAATGTAATGTAATTATAACTGTCGATTAGTTGTAAAACTAAAGGTGAATGAAGAATTGAAACATATGAAAAGTGTGTATTATTTACTTATTTCATTCTTAATACTACTTGTATTTATTTCATTCTTAATCCCTCTTGTCATCGATGAATTCTCTTTCTAAAAGTCTAGTTACGTTACACACGCACAATGATCAATAGATTTAGGTGAAAGTACAACACTGACCTGAGTGGACAAGAACAGGAACTTGTTAAGATCGCCATTAACACTAAGTGTTTTTTTAAACCATCAGTTGTTTTTTGTCGATTGTTAACTACTGGTTGGGGCACTTGTATCTCAACCATATTCATTATATAGTTTCATTGCGGGGTAAACATTTTATGTTCATGTCTCTAGCAGAGCTGTGCTATAACGGAGTAATCGTTCCCTCTTTTCATTGACACTGACTGGCACAATAGACAATTGAAGTGGAGCTAATGAAACATATTCATAATGTTAACATTAAAAACATTCAGATGAGTTTCAATTGTGACAGTTAATAAAAGTATACAATTGCCAAATATTGGCTAGATACTATCATTGTCCTTTTTAAATGTTTTTCAATCAACATGTATTTACTTGATGTCACACATTCTATGGTATTAGTACTTGAATAAATGTGTTTGGAAGTTAAGTACACGTTCACCGTGAAAGGATAGTTTCCAGTATTAGTTCATACCATGTCGTTAATGTTCTGATTTTTAATCTTTTTATGCTGAAAATATACCATTAACAACGACTCTTTTATCATAGAAGATTATCAATAGCATTGTTCATTTTAACACATGATTTTGCCCTTAGTCTTAGTTCATTCATTATCAAAAGAAGTGAATATGATATAAATCAGAAAGAAATAACTTTTATTATTGAATCAGCTGTATTTTGATAGACAATAAACACGTGTTTGTCAGAAAACCAAATTGTGTTTGATAGATATAACATCTTTTATTACAGAAATCAAAAGTTAGATGTTCAAACATTTAGCTACAACTATATTCAAAATTGAGTTTATCGAGAGAGTAAAATTTGGTGGACAAACAAAGATCTAGTATGGCAGAATCTAAATACTATGTAAGAAACTTTTGGCAATGTTTTTCAATAATGTGTTTATAAAACAGTTAAATGTTTATGACAAAAATAAAATCTTGTATGATAGAATCATAAAATTGGTAGACATAAACTCAAAATTTTGTGTCAGAACCTTAAAGTTGTCAACAAGAACATCATAACATTGCTAAGATCCCCTTTAACCCCTATTGTATTGTTAACCGTCAGTTGTTGTTTTTTCACTTATTATCTACTTGCAGGGTTTCTTGTATCCCAACCATATTCATCATAGTGTTAACCGTAAGGTACACATGTTTCCCTCCATGTTTCGGTAGGAAGAGATCGTTCCCTCCTATTATTGACACAGACTGGCTCAGTAAAAATAAATGGAGTGGAGTAATTGAACCATTTCCAGCTTGTATTCACCGTAATTTTATACACTGGGTAAACAATCTTCTGACTTTTCCGTTGTGACAATGAATCAACATAGAAAAAATTCCTAATGTGGACAAGACAGTAACATTAACTGACGTTTCATTTATTTATTTTTAAAATGTTTTTCAACACATGTTTTATCCTAATCCTTAGTCTATTCATGGTTAAAAGAAGTTTATATGATATTAATCACAAAGGAATAACTTTAATGATCGATACCAGCTGTGTATTGAAAAATATGCTTGAAAGATATAAAATCTTTCTGACATTTGCAACCTATTCTATGACAGAAAACAAAGAGTTGGATTTTGAAACGTTTAGCTACAACTCTATCAAGTTCATCGAAAAAGTAAATTGTGGTTGAGAAAAAATAAACTATTGTATGGTAGAATCTAAAAGTTGTTTATCAGAAACAAAAAGTGGAAAATAAGGTTGTATGTAAGGATATGAATACATTTGTATTTCATGACAGAAATCACAAGTTTGATGTTAGAAACGCTTGGCTACAATAATCTTGTATGTGAGAATCTAAAGTTGTATGTCTGAAACTAAAGGCTGTATGTGATGAAATAGACGTTGTATGTCTGAAACTAAAGGCTGTATGTGATGAAATAAAAGTTGTATTTCTGAAACTAAAGTCTGTATGTCAGGAACTGAAAGTTGTATGTCTGGGACTAAAGGATGTATGTCAGAAACTAAAACTTGTATGTCTGGAACAGGAGGATGTCTATCAGGACCTAAAAGTTGTATGTCAGAATGTTAAAGTTGTCCGTCAGAAAGAAAAACTTGTATGTCAGAAAGTAAAACTTGTAAATCAGAAAGTAAAAAAACTTGTATGTCAGAAACTAAAGGATGTCTGTCACGAGCTAAAAGTTGTATGTCTGGAACTAAATGATGTATGTCAGGAACTGAAAGTTGTATGTCTGGGACTAAAGGATGTATGTGATGAAATAGACGTTGTATGTCTGAAACTAAAGGCTGTATGTGATGAAATAAAAGTTGTATTTCTGAAACTAAAGTCTGTATGTCAGGAACTGAAAGTTGTATGTCTGGGACTAAAGGATGTATGTCAGAAACTAAAACTTGTATGTCTGGAACAGGAGGATGTCTATCAGGACCTAAAAGTTGTATGTCAGAATGTTAAAGTTGTCCGTCAGAAAGAAAAACTTGTATGTCAGAAAGTAAAACTTGTAAATCAGAAAGTAAAAAAACTTGTATGTCAGAAACTAAAGGATGTCTGTCACGAGCTAAAAGTTGTATGTCTGGAACTAAATGATGTATGTCAGGAACTGAAAGTTGTATGTCTGGGACTAAAGGATGTATGTCAGAAACTAAAACTTGTATGTCTGGAACAAGAGGATGTCTATCAGGACCTAAAAGTTGTATGTCAGAATGTTAAAGTTGTCCGTCAGAAAGAAAAACTTGTATGTCAGAAAGTAAAAAAACTTGTATGTCAGAAACTAAAGGATGTCTGTCACGAGCTAAAAGTTGTATGTCTGGAACTAAATGATGTATGTAAGAATCAATTGGCTTAAATGTTTTCTCAAAAAATGAGTTAATGGGAAGGAAAATGTGCTAGACAGAAATAGAATCCTGTACGACAGAATGTTAAAGTTGTAAGACATAAGCCCACAGTTGTAAGACATAAACCAAAAGATGTACGTCAGAAAGTAAAAGATGTACATCAGAAAGTATAAGTTGTATGTCAGAAAGTAAAGACTTGTATGTCAGAAAGTAAAAACTTGTATGTCAGAAAGTAAAACCTTGTATGTCAGAAAGTAAAACTTGTGTGTCAGAAACTAAAACTTGTATGTCTTGAACTAAAGGATGCTGTCAGGAGCTAAAAGGTGTATGTCTGGAACTAAATGATGTATGTATGAATCAATTGGCTTTAATGTTATCTCAAAAAATGAGTTAATGGGAAGAAAAATTTTGCTAGACAGAAATAGAATCTTGTACGACAGAATGTTAAAGTTGTAAGACATAAACCAGAAGTTGTAAGACATAAACCAAAAGATGTACGTCAGAAAGTAAAAGATGTATGTCAGAAGGTAAAAACTTGTACGTCAGAAAGTAAAAACTTGTATGTCAGAAAGTAAAACTTGTATGTCTTGAACTAAAGATCGCTATCAGGGGCTAAAAGTTGTATGTCTGGAACTGAATGATGTATGTAAGAATCAATTGGCTATAATGTTTTCTCAAAAATGAGTTAATGGGAAGAAAAATGTGCTAGACAGAAATAGAATCTTGTATGACAGAATGTTAAAGTTGTAAGACATTAACCAAAAGTTATAAGACATAAACCAAAAGATGTACGCCAGAAAGTAAAAGTTGTATGTCAGAAAGTAAACCTCGTATGTCAGAAACTAGAACTTGTATGTCTAGAATTAAATAATGTTTGTCAGGAGCTTAAAGTTGTATGTCTGGAACTAAAGAATATATGTCAGAAACAATTTCCTTTAATTTTTTCTAAAAAATGAGTTAGTGGGAAGAAAAATGTGCTAAACAGAAATAGAATCTTGTATGACAGAATGTTGAAGTTGTAAGACATAAACCAAAAGTTCTAAGACATAAACCAAAAGATGTACGTCAGAAAGTAAAAGTTGTATGTCAGAAAGTAAAACTTGTATGTCAGAAACTAGAACTTGTATGTCTGGAACTAAATAATATATGTCAGGAGCTTAAAGTTGTATGTCTGGAACTAATGAATGTATGTCAGAAACAATTTCCTTTAATTTTTTCTCAATAATGAGTTAATGGTAAGAAAAATGTGTTAGACAGAAACATAATCCTGTATGACAGAATGTTAAAGTTGTAAGACATGAACCAAAAGTTGTAAGACATAAACCAAAAGATGTATGTCAGAAAGTAAAAGTTGTATGTCAGAAAGTAAAACTTGTATGTCAGAAACTAGAACTTGTATGTTTGGAACTAAATAATGTTTGTCAGGAGCTTAAATTTGTATGTCTGGAACTTAAATTTGTATGTCTGGAACTTAAATCTGTATTTCTGGAACAAAAAGTGGTTTGAATGGAACTATGTTAGTCAGAAAGTAAAACTTGTATGTCAGAAACTAGAACTTGTATGTTTGGAACTAAATAATGTTTGTCAGGAGCTTAAATTTGTATGTCTGGAACTTAAATTTGTATGTCTGGAACTTAAATCTGTATTTCTGGAACAAAAAGTGGTTTGAATGGAACTATGTTAGTCAGAAAGTAAAACTTGTATGTCAGAAACTAGAACTTGTATGTTTGGAACTAAATAATGTTAGTCAGGAACTAAAAGTTTTATGTCTGAAACTAAATGATGTATGTCATGAACTGAATAAAGTTGTATGTCTGGAACTAAAGAATGTATGTCAGAACCTAAAAGTTGTATGTCTAGAACTAAAACTTGTATGTCAGAAACAATTTGTTTTAATTTTTTCTTGATAATGAGTTAATGGTAAGAAAAATGTGTTACACAGAAATATAATCCTGTATGACAGAATGTTAAAGTTGTAAGACATAAACCAAAAGTTGTAAGACATAAACCAAAAGTTGTAAGACATAAACCAAAAGATGTACGTCAGAAAGTAAAAGTTGTATGTCAGAAAGTAAAACTTGTATGTCAGAAACTAGAACTTGTATGTCTGGAACTAAATAATGTTTGTCAGGAGCTTAAATTTGAATGTCTGGAACTTAAATCTGTATTTCTGGAACAAAAAGTGGTTTGAATGGAACTATAGGTTGTTTGTCAGGAACTAAAAGTTGTATGTCTGAAACTAAATGATGTATGTCAGGAACTGAAAGTTGTATGTCTAGAACTAAAACTTGTATGTCAGAAACAATTTGCTTTAATTTTTTCTCAATAATGAGTTAATGGTAAGAAAAATGTGTGACAGAATGTTAAAGTTGTATGACAGAATGTCAAATTTGTAAGACATAAACCAAAAGAAAACTTGTATGTCAGAAACTAAAACTTATATGTCAGAAACTAAAACATTGTATATCAGAAACTAAATAATTTCATGTCTGAAACTAAAAAAGATACATATTTCTTAATGAATATCTATCTTGTTGGTGTGAATAAACTATCTTAAAATGTTTATTTTTTTCATTGAGATCCAGGATCACATGGTTGAACTTTCACGAGCTATCGAGTTGGGACTCATATTTACTCATAGATGGTCCCCTTCATTTAAAAAAAAACTGTTTTAGGATAGTTCATTATCAGGTAATGTCATGATGATACACTTATTGCTTTAATTCCTTTTCTCCTAAAAAACAAACAACGTATGCCTTAAACAGCGAATTCTTTGTTATAGAGGGTTATCCATATCGTTGTTCTTTATAATATGTATTTTTGTTCTCATCCTAAGTCCATTCATAATCCAAAGATATCGATATAATATAAATCATAAAGAAATAACTTTCATGATTGATACAAGTTGTGTTTAACGGACATTTCAAATGGGTTTGTCAGAAAACAAAAATGTGTTTGATAGATAAACCTTGCATGACATTTGCAAAATTTTGTATAACACAAATCAACAGTTGGATGTAAAACAAGTTTGGCTTCAAATCTATTCAATAAAGAGTTTATCGAAAAGTAAAACTGTATTTGACAGAAATTATATCTTGAATGAGACAATCTAAAAGTAGAATGTCAAAAAGTAAAAGTTGAATAACAAAAACTTTATGTTGTATGTCAGGTACTAAAAGTTGTAGAAAAAAAAATAATAAAGTTGTATGTCAGAAACGAAAGGTTGTATTAAGAACTTAAACGTGTATGTTAGTAACCAAAGATTTCATGTTTGAACCTGAAAATTACATGTTATAAAAGTTTGACTTTACTTTTATTCATTGATGAGTTTAGTGAAAAGTAACTTGTGTTTGACAGAAATAAAACTTTGTACGAAAAATTTTAAAAGTTGTAAGACATTAACTATAAGTAGTATGACAGAATGTAAAATTTACGTTTTTCTTTAGGTATCTTTGTCTAGTTGATGTATATATCACCTACCGTAGATCGTCAAAAGCTTAAACATAGAATAACAGAAACTGTAAGTTGTATGTCAGGAACTAAAAGTTGTGTATAAAAACTAAAAGTTTGATGTCAAAAACTAAAAGTTTTATTGCAGGAACTAAAAATTGTATGTTAGTTACTTAGAATTACACGATAGTAATGTTTGGCTTCAATTTTATTCAATTGATAGATAATTAACTCATAGTCTATGACTAATAAAAAAGATATAAACATAATATCAGCAAGAACTAACCTTCATGATTGATAAGATGTGTCTTTTGACAAACATTGAAAAGATAGTTGATAGATATTAAATTGTCCATGACATTTACAAAATCTTGTATGATAGGATGTTGGAAACGTTTGGCTTGATATCTATTCAATTATGAGTCTATGAAAAAGTAAAATGTTTTTGACAAAAATAACATCTTGTATGAAACAATTGAAAATGTTTTATGTCTGATAATAACGATTGTTTTTAAGAAACTATAATTGTATATTAGAACGTTTAGTCTCGACTCTGTTTGATAATGACTTTCGAAAAGCTCTGTCTCTGACAGAAATAATATCTTTTATGAAGGAATCATAAAGTTGTGAGACATAAACTCAAAGCTGTATGTCAAAAAGTATAATTGTAAATCAGACACTAAAACCTGTGTGCAAAAAAACCCCTAAAGAATACATTTTATTTTTAAAAATGCACACGTGTCTAGGTGACCAAAATTACATTCCTTCTAAGATATTCTGAGGGGAAAAAAACAAATAAAATCAGTAACAGCTCAAGATCTTTGGTCAGCACAAGATTGAACTAATACAGTACAATAAAACCGTGTTGAGCATCAAGTTCCCTGCACATAGTCCCTTTGTATTCAAACAGTATCTATGAAAGATATATGATGGTACTTTTAATCTCGGTCTGCATTTTTTTCTAAAACAGCTAAGATTAACTTTACACTTAATCTATGTATTTTATGTGAACATAACATAACATTGTTTATCATCATGTTGAGATCGTCTTCAGAAGTAAATCGTTAACCTTACTCTAAAGGTGTTAACCTACCGTTAAATCAAATCATATATACACATATATTGCAACACATAGCTCCTACTGTTGTACGAAATTTTATCATGAATACCCTTATGACCATAAGTCTATAACATTTCACCTCGAAGGACACATACTTAACCTCCATGTGTTTAATTGGTGTCACGTTATAATGTAAGCTCTAGATTGATAGCCCTTGATACGGACTTTTTGGCAAGCATGGTAGGTTACGGACCTAACCCACAAACTGGAATCGTGTCTATGAGTTGTGTAATACATTTTGGCACTTCTTCTCAACAGTCGTTACACCAAATTGTATGCCAAAACGTTTTAAGCCCTGCTATTTTAAAGGATCAGATTGGCACAAAAGTTATTGACGATGTTGTTTCGTTAGCAAAATGTAAATGATTTTGCATACAGTAAAATCTGTGGGTAGATAATTTTAGAGCCTCTATAAATTATTTACATCAACCATACCCAAACCCCCTTCTGTCTTTTATCTTTTCGAAATGTTTCTTTTTATCTTACCTTTCTCATCATTCCATATGAATCTAAGAAAGGCATGCTCAAGGGAATTGATAAACTTATCAATAGGGTTGGGAAATTCTTTTGAAAGGGCTAGTGTTATTAATGATTGTAATGTTTCCAAGTAATGTTAAATTTCTAGTGGAATTAGCTGAGACCTGTATTAATGAAATCTTCTGTCAAAAACCTTTTAAAAGTCATTAAAATGGGTCAACTGGGTATCTTTCCTGTTTTTGTTTCAAACATGAAATCATACAATAGTCTTGTATCTTCGTTCATAGTTCAACCTGGAATAAAACCTGTTTTTGATTGCCATGTACAAGTATATCTAAGGTTTTCATAAAACAGGTTATTTTACATGAACAAACTATTTTATGAAGGCCGTTCTAAAGAGTGATTAATCCCCAATTGTTAAACCGAGTTTATTTTTTTATTAGTTTTTGGTATGCAAGTTATTACCCTCAACCCCTTTATATAGTTAAGGATAATTCCTACTCGGTAGAAATCTCTTTCACAAATCTGAAAATCAATTCTTTGAGGTCATTCCAGAAAAATTTAAAGAAATCAATTTGGAATCCATCGATTCAAGAACTTTCATCATTTTTCATGTTTCTTACAGCATAAGTAATTTCTTTTAATTTCAATATCTATTTCGAGTTCTTCTCTTAATGACAATTCAAAATTAGTGTTGTCACATTATCTAAACATATATTATCCTCAAGATCATTATGTGAAGAATAAAGATTCTTATAAAGGCATTTAAAATAAAATGAACTTGAACACTACTGCGATTTATAGGAATTAACAGTAAACAGAAGGTAAAATATCTAAACGAGAAAAAAAGCCATTTCTAGATAAAAAGATTGTGTCAGCTTGTATTTTACAAGGGAACTTTTACGAACCAAGCTTGTGACATATGCTTTTCTTCAAGCACAAAAAGCAGAAAATAGGTATCTTGAAAACAATTAGTTCACTTGAAGATATTAATTACAATACCTTTATAAAGATAAAAGATCGTTTTGATTGATTTACATTTTTGTCATACAACATGTCGCATAAACATACGAATTACACTGGTTCCAATCAATGTTGTATTAGTGAAATGATCGTTTTTGTAATGTTTCTATTTTAAGTTTGCATCTTTCACCTTTCGTATTCTTTTAAGCAGTCTGATTTAAAACGCCTTCTAAAAGATCGTTTTGACTGATTTACGTTTTTGTCTTACAACAAGTCGCTTAAACATATCTCATATCAGTTATACTTTCTTCTATAATAATTAAGGGAACAATCAACAGATTTGACTAGCAATTCCTGAAATTTCTCCGAGAGCGTATTATCCCTGAACTGTCGCGATTAATCATTATACAAAATGAACCTGTAAGTATTTGCATGATCTTTTGTTATGTCCTCGTAGTAGCTATTCTACCAAATGGTTTACTTTTTCCGTATAAGTATTGGAAGATGGTCTGATTCTACACGTGGTTGTATGCAAAATCATTTACATTTTGCTAACGAAACAACATCGTCAATAACTTTTGTGCCAATCTGACCATTGTCAGTCAAATCTCCAAGTGTGGATCACTGACACAACGATCATTCATAATATGCATGTCAAACACTGACCACATATAAAGAAGTGTTATACCAAAACGGGTTATATCGTTGGTCGACTGAAAAAAACGTTTAAGATGATAGTAGTCGATAAGAAAATTTCCAGTACCAGAAAGTGTGTTCGTTTCAATGTATTCAAACAGAATATCGGTGCCCGTTCCGTTCGTACAAAACAAATCTCCACCACACAAGGCATAACAGTCTGGTTCTGTGGGTGTAGTTGGTAATAAATTCACTTGAAATAAAGATACACCATTATTACATCGTAGTCAGTATTCATCTTATCTATTGTTTATCAGATAATTTGAATGCATTTGGGATATGTACGGTCTAATTGTCAAATCTAAAGTAAAAAATATATTACCATCAGTATTACGTGTCAACTGAAGTGTGCTATACTCTTTTTTGATAATTTCATGGGTATAAACAAGAGTTCTTCCCTGAATAGTCTCATAGGACGCTCCCTATTTCTTTTTTCTTTAGAATTTGTAATATGCACAAACAAATCATGCTGTCATTCCATGCCTATCTGACCAAACTAACAGGATGATAGTATCAGTCTAGGTTCGAATATCAGGTTTACTGGCAGAACACTGTAAGAGTGTTTAATACGAAAACTAAATAGACCGCAGCACACATTATGGTTAACCCCCCTCACTTATTATGTAGGAACAAACAAATCAGGATCTCCCAAGTCTTTGCTTTGAAACCTGAATCAGAATACTATCGAAAGTGTCAAATATAACTAGCTTTATGAAATAAATTAAATCATATCAACAAAAACTTAACAATCACATAAAAGACGTATCTATATAGTTAACGCATTAGCCGAATTTGATTTCTATAAGACTTTAATGAGACTTAATTGTATAATAATAGCTCTGACATTCTATATAATCATTTGGTTGTTTTTTTGTAAATAGAGCTTGTCATTTGTGCAGAACAAAAGATGCTGCCATTCTATGCCTTTCTGATCCTTTAAAATAGCAGGGCTTAAAACGTTTTGGCATACAATTTGGTGTAACGACTGTTGAGAAGAAGTGCCAAAATGTATTACACAACTCATAGACACGATTCCAGTTTGTGGGTTAGGTCCGTAACCTACCATGCTTGCCAAAAAGTCCGTATCAAGGGCTATCAATCTAGAGCTTACATTATAACGTGACACCAATTAAACACATGGAGGTTAAGTATGTGTCCTTCGAGGTGAAATGTTATAGACTTATGGTCATAAGGGTATTCATGATAAAATTTCGTACAACAGTAGGAGCTATGTGTTGCAATATATGTGTATATATGATTTGATTTAACGGTAGGTTAACACCTTTAGAGTAAGGTTAACGATTTACTTCTGAAGACGATCTCAACATGATGATAAACAATGTTATGTTATGTTCACATAAAATACATAGATTAAGTGTAAAGTTAATCTTAGCTGTTTTAGAAAAAAATGCAGACCGAGATTAAAAGTACCATCATACATCTTTCATAGATACTGTTTGAATACAAAGGGACTATGTGCAGGGAACTTGATGCTCAACACGGTTTTATTGTACTGTATTAGTTCAATCTTGTGCTGACCAAAGATCTTGAGCTGTTACTGATTTTATTTGTTTTTTTCCCCTCAGAATATCTTAGAAGGAATGTAATTTTGGTCACCTAGACACGTGTGCATTTAAAAAAAAAAAATGTATTCTTTAGGGGGTTTTTTGCACACAGGTTTTAGTGTCTGATTTACAATTATACTTTTTGACATACAGCTTTGAGTTTATGTCTCACAACTTTATGATTCTTTCATAAAAGATATTATTTCTGTCAGAGACAGAGCTTTTTGAAAGTCATTATCAAACAGAGTCGAGACTAAACGTTCTAATATACAATTATAGTTTCTTAAAAACAATCGTTATTATCAGACATAAAACATTTTCAATTGTTTCATACAAGATGTTATTTTTGTCAAAAACATTTTACTTTTTCATAGACTCATAATTGAATAGATATGAAGCCAAACGTTTCCAACATCCTATCATACAAGATTTTGTAAATGTCATGGACAATTTAATATCTATCAACTATCTTTTCAATGTTTGTCAAAAGACACATCTTATCAATCATGAAGGTTAGTTCTTGCTGATATTATGTTTATATCTTTTTTATTAGTCATAGACTATGAATTTGGGCCAAAATAACTTATCAAAAACTAACAACACGATGGGAAACAACTGTGATAAAAGATTGGTTGTTTATGGGATATCTTTTTTTCACTTAAATGACACAATCAATGGTTTGACGACATTGGATTTTATGACATAGAGACTTGTTTCATTACATCAAGTTCATTACATATAGGTACAAGTTTCTGAACTACAACTTTACTTACCAACATTAACGTCAAACCGTGTTCAAACATTTTAGTTTATGACATTAATTTTTGTTTAAGTCTTACAGCTTTGAGATTCTGTCATACAAGGTTTTACTTCACATTTCAAACACATTTTACTTTTTAATAAAACTCATAATTGAATAAAATTGAAGCCAAACATTACTATCGTGTAATTCTAAGTAACTAACATACAATTTTTAGTTCCTGCAATAAAACTTTTAGTTTTTGACATCAAACTTTTAGTTTTTATACACAACTTTTAGTTCCTGACATACAACTTACAGTTTCTGTTATTCTATGTTTAAGCTTTTGGCGATCTACGGTAGGTGATATATACATCAACTAGACAAAGATACCTAAAGAAAAACGTAAATTTTACATTCTGTCATACTACTTATAGTTAATGTCTTATAACTTTTAAAATTTTTCGTACAAAGTTTTATTTCTGTCAAACACAAGTTACTTTTCACTAAACTCATCAATGAATAAAAGTAAAGCCAAACTTTTATAACATGTAATTTTCAGGTTCAAACATGAAATCTTTGGTTACTAACATACACGTTTAAGTTCTTAATACAACCTTTCGTTTCTGACATACAACTTTAATTTTTTTTTCCTACAACTTTTAGTACCTGACATACAACATAAAGTTTTTGTTATTCAACTTTTACTTTTTGACATTCTACTTTTAGATTGTCTCATTCAAGATATAATTTCTGTCAAATACAGTTTTACTTTTCGATAAACTCTTTATTGAATAGATTTGAAGCCAAACTTGTTTTACATCAAACTGTTGATTTGTGTTATACAAGATTTTGCAAATGTCATGCAAGGTTTATCTATCAAACACATTTTTGTTTTCTGACAAACCCATTTGAAATGTCCGTTAAACACAACTTGTATCAATCATGAAAGTTATTTCTTTATGATTTATATTATATCGATATCTTTGGATTATGAATGGACTTAGGATGAGAACAAAAATACATATTATAAAGAACAACGATATGGATAACCCTCTATAACAAAGAATTCGCTGTTTAAGGCATACGTTGTTTGTTTTTTTAGGAGAAAAGGAATTAAAGCAATAAGTGTATCATCATGACATTACCTGATAATGAACTATCCTAAAACAGTTTTTTTTTTTAAATGAAGGGGACCATCTATGAGTAAATATGAGTCCCAACTCGATAGCTCGTGAAAGTTCAACCATGTGATCCCGGATCTCAATGAAAAAAATAAACATTTTAAGATAGTTTATTCACACCAACAAGATAGATATTCATTAAGAAATATGTATCTTTTTTAGTTTCAGACATGAAATTATTTAGTTTCTGATATACAATGTTTTAGTTTCTGACATATAAGTTTTAGTTTCTGACATACAAGTTTTCTTTTGGTTTATGTCTTACAAATTTGACATTCTGTCATACAACTTTAACATTCTGTCACACATTTTTCTTACCATTAACTCATTATTGAGAAAAAATTAAAGCAAATTGTTTCTGACATACAAGTTTTAGTTCTAGACATACAACTTTCAGTTCCTGACATACATCATTTAGTTTCAGACATACAACTTTTAGTTCCTGACAAACAACCTATAGTTCCATTCAAACCACTTTTTGTTCCAGAAATACAGATTTAAGTTCCAGACATTCAAATTTAAGCTCCTGACAAACATTATTTAGTTCCAGACATACAAGTTCTAGTTTCTGACATACAAGTTTTACTTTCTGACATACAACTTTTACTTTCTGACGTACATCTTTTGGTTTATGTCTTACAACTTTTGGTTTATGTCTTACAACTTTTGGTTTATGTCTTACAACTTCAACATTCTGTCATACAGGATTATATTTCTGTGTAACACATTTTTCTTACCATTAACTCATTATCAAGAAAAAATTAAAACAAATTATTTCTGACATACAAGTTTTAGTTCTAGACATACAACTTTTAGGTTCTGACATACATTCTTTAGTTCCAGACATACAACTTTATTCAGTTCATGACATACATCGTTTAGTTTCAGACATAAAACTTTTAGTTCCTGACTAACATTATTTAGTTCCAAACATACAAGTTCTAGTTTCTGACATACAAGTTTTACATTCTGACTAACATAGTTCCATTCAAACCACTTTTTGTTCCAGAAATACAGATTTAAGTTCCAGACATACAAATTTAAGTTCCAGACATACAAATTTAAGCTCCTGACAAACATTATTTAGTTCCAAACATACAAGTTCTAGTTTCTGACATACAAGTTTTACTTTCTGACTAACAAAGTTCCATTCAAACCACTTTTTGTTCCAGACATACAGATTTAAGTTCCAGACATACAAATTTAAGTTCCAGACATACAAATTTAAGCTCCTGACAAACATTATTTAGTTCCAAACATACAAGTTCTAGTTTCTGACATACAAGTTTTACTTTCTGACATACAACTTTTACTTTCTGACGTACATCTTTTGGTTTATGTCTTACAACTTTTGGTTTATGTCTTACAACTTTAACATTCTGTCATACAGGATTATGTTTCTGTCTAACACATTTTTCTTACCATTAACTCATTATTGAGAAAAAATTAAAGGAAATTGTTTCTGACATACATTCATTAGTTCCAGACATACAACTTTAAGCTCCTGACATATATTATTTAGTTCCAGACATACAAGTTCTAGTTTCTGACATACAAGTTTTACTTTCTGACATACAACTTTTACTTTCTGACGTACATCTTTTGGTTTATGTCTTAGAACTTTTGGTTTGTGTCTTACAACTTCAACATTCTGTCATACAAGATTCTATTTCTGTTTAGCACATTTTTCTTCCCACTAACTCATTTTTTAGAAAAAATTAAAGGAAATTGTTTCTGACATATATTCTTTAGTTCCAGACATACAACTTTAAGCTCCTGACAAACATTATTTAATTCAAGACATACAAGTTCTAGTTTCTGACATACGAGGTTTACTTTCTGACATACAACTTTTACTTTCTGGCGTACATCTTTTGGTTTATGTCTTATAACTTTTGGTTAATGTCTTACAACTTTAACATTCTGTCATACAAGATTCTATTTCTGTCTAGCACATTTTTCTTCCCATTAACTCATTTTTGAGAAAACATTATAGCCAATTGATTCTTACATACATCATTCAGTTCCAGACATACAACTTTTAGCCCCTGATAGCGATCTTTAGTTCAAGACATACAAGTTTTACTTTCTGACGTACAAGTTTTTACCTTCTGACATACATCTTTTACTTTCTGACGTACATCTTTTGGTTTATGTCTTACAACTTCTGGTTTATGTCTTACAACTTTAACATTCTGTCGTACAAGATTCTATTTCTGTCTAGCAAAATTTTTCTTCCCATTAACTCATTTTTTGAGATAACAATAAAGCCAATTGATTCATACATACATCATTTAGTTCCAGACATACACCTTTTAGCTCCTGACAGCATCCTTTAGTTCAAGACATACAAGTTTTAGTTTCTGACACACAAGTTTTACTTTCTGACATACAAGGTTTTACTTTCTGACATACAAGTTTTTACTTTCTGACATACAAGTCTTTACTTTCTGACATACAACTTATACTTTCTGATGTACATCTTTTACTTTCTGACGTACATCTTTTGGTTTATGTCTTACAACTGTGGGCTTATGTCTTACAACTTTAACATTCTGTCGTACAGGATTCTATTTCTGTCTAGCACATTTTCCTTCCCATTAACTCATTTTTTGAGAAAACATTTAAGCCAATTGATTCTTACATACATCATTTAGTTCCAGACATACAACTTTTAGCTCGTGACAGACATCCTTTAGTTTCTGACATACAAGTTTTTTTACTTTCTGACATACAAGTTTTTCTTTCTGACGGACAACTTTAACATTCTGACATACAACTTTTAGGTCCTGATAGACATCCTCTTGTTCCAGACATACAAGTTTTAGTTTCTGACATACATCCTTTAGTCCCAGACATACAACTTTCAGTTCCTGACATACATCATTTAGTTCCAGACATACAACTTTTAGCTCGTGACAGACATCCTTTAGTTTCTGACATACAAGTTTTTTTACTTTCTGATTACAAGTTTTACTTTCTGACATACAAGTTTTTCTTTCTGACGGACAACTTTAACATTCTGACATACAACTTTTAGGTCCTCATAGACATCCTCCTGTTCCAGACATACAAGTTTTAGTTTCTGACATACATCCTTTAGTCCCAGACATACAACTTTCAGCTCCTGACATACAGACTTTAGTTTCAGAAATACAACTTTTATTTCATCACATACAGCCTTTAGTTTCAGACATACAACGTCTATTTCATCACATACAGCCTTTAGTTTCAGACATACAACTTTAGATTCTCACATACAAGATTATTGTAGCCAAGCGTTTCTAACATCAAACTTGTGATTTCTGTCATGAAATACAAATGTATTCATATCCTTACATACAACCTTATTTTCCACTTTTTGTTTCTGATAAACAACTTTTAGATTCTACCATACAATAGTTTATTTTTTCTCAACCACAATTTACTTTTTCGATGAACTTGATAGAGTTGTAGCTAAACGTTTCAAAATCCAACTCTTTGTTTTCTGTCATAGAATAGGTTGCAAATGTCAGAAAGATTTTATATCTTACAAGCATATTTTTCAATACACAGCTGGTATCGATCATTAAAGTTATTCCTTTGTGATTAATATCATATAAACTTCTTTTAACCATGAATAGACTAAGGATTAGGATAAAACATGTGTTGAAAAACATTTTAAAAATAAATTAATGAAACGTCAGGTAATGTTACTGTCTTGTCCACATTAGGAAATTTTTCTATGTTGATTCATTGTCACAATGGAAAAGTCAGAAGATTGTTTACCCAGTGTATAAAATTACGGTGAATACAAGCTGGAAATGGTTCAATTACTCCACTCCATTTATTTTTACTGAGCCAGTCTGTGTCAATAATAGGAGGGAACGATCTCTTCCTACCGAAACATGGAGGGAAACATGTGTACCCCACGGTTAACACTATGATGAATATGGTTGGGATACAAGAAACCCTGCAAGTAGATAATAAGTGAAAAAACAACAACTGACGGTTAACAATACAATAGGGGTTAAAGGGGATCTTAGCAATGTTACGATTTTGAGTTTATGTCTACCAATTTTATGATTCTATCATACAAGATTTTATTTTTGTCATAAACATTTAACTGTTTTATAAACACATTATTGAAAAACATTGCCAAAAGTTTCTTACATAGTATTTAGATTCTGCCATACTAGATCTTTGTTTGTCCACCAAATTTTACTCTCTCGATAAACTCAATTTTGAATATAGTTGTAGCTAAATGTTTGAACATCTAACTTTTGATTTCTGTAATAAAAGATGTTATATCTATCAAACACAATTTGGTTTTCTGACAAACACGTGTTTATTGTCTATCAAAATACAGCTGATTCAATAATAAAAGTTATTTCTTTCTGATTTATATCATATTCACTTCTTTTGATAATGAATGAACTAAGACTAAGGGCAAAATCATGTGTTAAAATGAACAATGCTATTGATAATCTTCTATGATAAAAGAGTCGTTGTTAATGGTATATTTTCAGCATAAAAAGATTAAAAATCAGAACATTAACGACATGGTATGAACTAATACTGGAAACTATCCTTTCACGGTGAACGTGTACTTAACTTCCAAACACATTTATTCAAGTACTAATACCATAGAATGTGTGACATCAAGTAAATACATGTTGATTGAAAAACATTTAAAAAGGACAATGATAGTATCTAGCCAATATTTGGCAATTGTATACTTTTATTAACTGTCACAATTGAAACTCATCTGAATGTTTTTAATGTTAACATTATGAATATGTTTCATTAGCTCCACTTCAATTGTCTATTGTGCCAGTCAGTGTCAATGAAAAGAGGGAACGATTACTCCGTTATAGCACAGCTCTGCTAGAGACATGAACATAAAATGTTTACCCCGCAATAAAACTATATAATGAATATGGTTGAGATACACGTGCCCCAACCAGTAGTTAACAATCGACAAAAAACAACTGATGGTTTAAAAAAACACTTAGTGTTAATGGCGATCTTAACAAGCTCCTGTTCTTGTCCACTCAGGTCAGTGTTGTACTTTCACCTAAATCTATTGATCATTGTGCGTGTGTAACGTAACTAGACTTTTAGAAAGAGAATTCATCGATGACGAGAGGGATTAAGAATGAAATAAATACAAGTAGTATTAAGAATGAAATAAGTAAATAATACACACTTTTCATATGTTTCAATTCTTCATTCACCTTTAGTTTTACAACTAATCGACAGTTATAATTACATTACATTACACATTATGTGATATAGACCAGCTTTAACCCTAAAGTGGTTTGTGATTTGAGAGAAACATTTAAAGACAAGAAAACTCTTATCACCTAGATACATGTATATTAGGAAATATCTTTTCTGACTTCGATGGCTCCCTTCCATTCAAAAGTTTAGAATGTGTGTAACCATTATTTCTAAATGGTATGTATTTCAGCTGTATAGTGATTGATTAAAATAATGGGCTTTCCTTTCATAATCATAACGTACGATAAGATAACATGAATTCATTAGGAAGCAAACCCCTCTCTAATCAGCTCCCGATCCCCCCTCCCATATTTCACGCTTGTGGGGGACGATTGGCGACGCGCTCACAATGAACCTGGGGGTTAACTCTATTCGTGTTTATTTCAATTATTTATTGTTTTCCAATATGAGACATGATAGACTAAATATGTAGGATATGGAGTCGAGTCGATTTACAATTTCAATATGATGTTATAACAATGCGAGACGGGGTTACAATGTGGTGTCCATTCAACTGAGCCAAACCATTCACTGCTGGTATAGGGTAGACAACCCGCTCACAATAAGGAGAGTCCTTTGTCTGAAATCTATTCAATTTTTGATTCAATGGCTCCCCTCCATTCAAAAGATAACATTGTGTGTGTACAGATTATCTCTTTGTGCAAACTCTATTCAATTCGATTTCAATGGGTCCTTCCCCTACCCCTCTCCATACATCCCCTCCCATACATCCCGCTATGAATGAAACGGAGAGGATATCTAGTACGGTCTCCATTCAAAGCGTCTCAAACTTTTCATTCTCTTTCAATTATAGAGTCCATTCACACAAACAATGTCTCGCTGCAATATCTCCGAATTCTATTCAGTTTCAATTCTATGTTATCATTGTTTTCCTATATCATAATAGATATTCATATTTGGTAATGACCGTTCAATATCTCAATGGTCTATTCAATATTATAATAGGCTATTCAATATTATAATAAGCTATTCAATATCACAATGGGCTTTTCAATATAACAATGACCTATTCAAAATTACAAAGACCTATACAATATAATAATAAGCTATTCAATTTAACAATGAGCTCTTCAAATTTAACAATAGCTCTATTCAAATGTCATTGTCATCCGGACAATTGGTGGTGCAAGTGGTGCCGAAGTTGGTAAAAAACCATTGTGAAGAAAATTGAAAGGATAAGGAAGGTCTAAAGACTATTAAATACAGATGTATACGATCAATTGAATAGTTATTCATGAGAAAGGTGTTTGTTTCATCCTATTCATAAAATACAGCGAGACTTGATGGGTTCATAAGAAGCAAAGCAGTTTACCATATTTCAATACACTTTTAACAATATGCACCAAATCAATACAGAGAGGGTTACAATGTAGAACCCTCCTATTGTCAACTCGACTTTCTATTCACAACGTGTTGACAATAGCCACCCCGCTCGCCATGACTCGAGTCCCCTCTCCCATTCAATTCCTCAATCTGAATAGGCGAGTTTTGTTCATATCACGTTCATGCTTTTTTCAATGCAACCTTCAACATTCATAACAGAGGTCTTACAATCGAGATATTGAAACGTGTGCAAGTCTATTAAATTTCCCATACGACAAGATCCCCATTTATAAAGCTATTCAAATTATCATAACTTAACAACACGAGGAAAGGGTACAAAGGAATCTGTTGTGTTATAAGATATGAATGCACGCTCAGACATAAGGATAAAGGAGGGGGTAGTCCACGCCTAACCTATTCATTAGCTCTATAATTGTCTTTTCCTTAAACAATAACGTAAAGAAAAATCTATTTCAAGTTCCATAGACTATGTCACGCTTTCATTATCGACGAACATTCAAATATTACACTGGATATTAATATTCATTGTAGTATGGATAATAGATATCCATTTACAATTGTTATCAATATAATAGATATTCAATTCGCATTGTTTTAAAAACAATAAATAATATAAGACAATGAAAACCATGAATTCCTGGTTGGATTGGCGGCTAAAATCATCTACTTTAGTACTAAATGGTAATAAACCAGGACCTTTTATAGGCTATTTCAGAGCATATTTAGGATATATGCATTCTATCGATTCAATTGAATATTTGACTTGCAATCAATAACGATAACTTCAAGACGTTCCGAAGGAATATAACAAATTAAGAATCGGTTGTGTACAAAATCAGAGCATTTGTTTTGAGAGATCGGTTATTAACGGCGAAACTAAGAACGAGTAAAACTTTTGAATAAATCTTAATGTCTGAGAAACAAGGATGAAATATATGTTATTACTGAATTTATGTAATTTAAAAGATTGTTCATACAAAAACAGAACCATATCAGCTGGCATTTATAATCTACATATTATATGTAAAGTCAAATATTACCGATATCGTATCCATGTGGATTTAAAAGCAATGCTGCAGTAAATACTTCTGGTCTTGTAGATATTGCTTAGTACATTTTTTTCAAAATAACTTATTATTATATTATAGAATTATCGAAAGAAATGCAGGATCTGTGCCTGGTGCAAACCTCCGACAGTGCCTTGTGGCTAAATAATATTCATGAAACAAACTCAAAATCGTTTGCGTGATTAGGACTAACATTCTTTAATAGCTAATTTATTCAAGAATGTACATTTGTTCTAGTTTGTTTTAGATAATAACTATGGTCGACGAGATTAACGATGATTTACATTGACAGGAATTACCAAACTTTACCAAACTATTACCAAACGATTACTTTCGAAAATAACTTTTTCAAATACAAATAGATTGACCATTTGTTAAAAATTTGTTCAAAATGTCAGTAATGAATGGTATACCCAAAAGACATTTTTAAAGCTTTCTTGCACCATGTGAAATTGCGATAATTCCATACAACTCGCAGGCAATTCACCTAAAGAAGGGGCAAGAAGTAGCCCAGAAACATCGTGAGAAATCAAATTAAGAAGTTGTTATCCATAAGAATTGTCTTGTATTATCACACCAACTTGTAAATGCCTTTTAAGAATATCAATTACGGTGATGTTCTATACAATTCCGAAAAGGAATCTTGATAGTCAATTTCATTTACAGTAAGGCATTTAAGAAAGTTCAGAAATAGAAGTAGATGACAATCGGTTTACAATGGAACAACATTCTTATATGTGTCAAAGCCATTTTCTATTTATATATTATATAGTTTTCTACCTGGTGTTTTCTATATACACTATTGTACCATACTATGTAGTTTTCCACCTGATGTTGATAATTTAAATCCCATTTTGTTAATTGACGCACGTCATTGTCCGGGTATCGATCAGAATTGCGACTTTATACCTTTATATCGTCCCTTGACTAAACCGATTATCATTCAGTTTGTAACGTTCAGTAAGAGTCTGTACTTCTGAATACACTTGTTTAAAACAATTTCAATATGTGACTCCAACAAACCACAAAGTGTCCCTTTTTGTCATTCAGAGTAAATAATACATCTTTTATCACTAACTATAGTTAAAAAGATTTTTAAATTCACGGTTTCGAGTTCTTAGTCTCCTTTGGCAAAATTTCTGATTTTGATTGTCGGAAGTATCCCGCTACCAAAAACTTGAAAAATCCTCTAGGGTTGTAAAGTGAAAACATTATATATTTCATTCTATTTTTAAATAAACGTGTATGATTATGCATTGACACTCATGTGAAAATAATTTGATTCGAAAAATTTATATCAACAAGTGAGCAAATACTTCAACCTTCAACTTTGGCTTGACAGGCCAGCATGATAAAATACTGAAGGGTATAGGCTAATTTACAAAGCATCGTTAATTTTTTTTAATGAAATTCAAATGTGTGCATCAAAGGTTATTGGTGTTAAATGAGGATAGGGAGGAATCGGTTATATACAATGATTGCAATGAAACTTAAAAATAGTAGAGCTTATCAATCAACCGAAATAATTACTTAAATAAGCGTCATGAGAAAATGATATATACCCTTAATTCGTGATATACATTTTCGTAACCATGAACTGAAATGTTCAAATATAATTTGAGTAGAGTTTCGGAAAGATACGATGAGAAGTGTTTTGGTTCTGCTCGTTCTTTTATATAATCAGTAACTCAGAAAATGAGAAAAAGCACCACTTCTGTGGGAAGGCTACACTACTGCAAAGTACCAGAAAGATTTGATGAACGATTTTTATTTGCAACTGATACGTTAGAATAGAGAGCCTTTAGTTTTTTTAAGACTTACAGCTCCAAATGGCTTATTACCTGTTTGATCTTCAACATCTCTGCAATGCATCTATGACTGCATATAGGACATGAAATGCTGGATGACAGCAAATATGTTAACTTAATGACACGAAAATAGAAGCACTGCTCGTGGGTACAAACTTTCAACTGGCAAAACTTAAAAGATTTCTTGACAGTCGCAGATGCAGATATAGCCTCCTCATTATGTGGACCGTTTGAGCAAGATTTTCATCTTCCACCTGAGGTCTATTCGTAACAATCGCAAATTTATTTCAGCTGCTGCCACTGAAATCCTTTTGCTAGCACTTGTTACATCTAAGTTCGATTACTGCAAGAATATACTTTCTGGTTATAGTTCGTGCTTTCTCAAATAACTTCAGATTATCAACAATACGTCCACTCACAACATCAGCAAGTCCCCTAAACGGACCAACATTTCGCCTGTATTGGAAGAACTGCACTGTCTGCTTGTCAAGGCCATAATTGATTTCAGGGTCCATTGTCTGACAAAGTGACAAGTACTTCAATGGCCTGGCTCCCTCCTAGTTGTCAGAGATGCTTCCTCATTTTGAACAATAAGCATCTTGCTGTCAAACAGTCAAAAGTTGTACCTTCCCGTAAACTGGAATCCCGTGGATACCGTTCAATTCACGTTATGCGCATGCGCTAAGGAACCTCACTTCCTGTCAGTTTACAAAGATACAATTGACACTGAATGTACTGTAAATGACTCTGAGATCCCAACATGCTGGTAAAAACGAAAACAAACATTTTTTACTTACTCCTAATATAAAATCCATGAGTAATGCAATTTATGGAAACTTTTCAAAATCTTTATCAATGAAAAATAATTTCTAACAGAAACAAAGAGATACAAAATTGTTGTCTTTTCAAATCATATCTCAGTCTTCATTTCTCACTTATGGAGCATTGTGAATCAGCTGAATTTGCTTTTGCTTAAGATATACGAAAACAGCATTCATGTATATGTAACCATTTGTGGTGTAACGATTCATCAATATAGTATCGATATTTGCATCGTCAACTACACGATACAAGTGCATCGATACAAAACATATTAAGACAATATATCAGGATATTTATATCGTGAGAGTCCATGAAACATCGATGTAACTCTACATAAGTCAATACACCCTGATATAACTTACATATTGCGCTCTAACAAATAACTAAGTTGACAAAATTAAGTTTTGAATCTATTCTAGAGATTAACAATGATGAGAAGAACAAATTATGAACAAAAAATGATATTCTATCGGCAATTTAACAGTCTGTCTGATGTTGTGACTGGTATGTGAGATATAACTTATCTATTATCTAGTCTATTTTGCTTTTTAATACTGTAGTGTATTGGGAATACCTATGGTATCGCAATCTTGGTATCGTGATGATAATCGTGTCGCAGGTTCTTTCTTAATACTTCCATGATATATCGTTTCGCCTCATATAACTGCAATCGGGATACATTGTATGGGCGCCATTACCACGATGAACTGGCCAAGTAGCAGTAGAGACGAACACTTAAGGCAAAACGTTTTCAGTGAAGAATGCAGGACTTCCTGATACCTCATCACCTTCTAATTGTAATGTTTCAATAACACCAGTACCATTTTCTTGTCTTTGCACAAATTGAAATTTGTCATATAAATACAGACATGGAATTTCTTTTCTACGTGAACCTTTCTTCACTTCATGCCTCTTAAGAACCGCGTAGTACGTCCATACACAGACGTTAAGGTCATAACTCTGCTCAAGAGCAGTCTTTGGGCACCTAGGGGAAGGGAGAAAGAACCCCATATAAGGTCTCTTTACCAGTGGAAAGATGATGCTCTTCTCGAACTTGGGTTTAGGAATAAGACTATTCCAGATGTGAGTACTATTCTCTGAATAAAAGTATATATCGAGGAAGGGCCATTTCCAGGGGTCTCCTGTCTCCTCTGATTCGTTGTGAAAGAATCGCCATATATATTGAGAATGCTTTGTGAACTTGAACTCTGAATCTGGTTTTAGAGATGTAAATATATCACGGGCAATCTCCATGTCTTTTAATCTGATAACTAAATCTATATCTGCATCCCACGGTATAATTCCATGGTGGCGGTACGATCCAAGTAGTGTTCCGTACATCATGAAGTAGGTAACATTTGGCAATAACTCCACGAAGCCTTTTATCAGCTTCTGGTACACTATAAGTTCCTCGTCCGTCACAAACTGTTTGAAGAATTTTGAATCTGGGTGGTTCACTGGACTCACCTTAATCTTTGGTAATTTGAAGTCAATTTTCCAATTCAACATGTATATCATAGTTAACAATGCAGTGCTCAAAATGCCAATTACCAAGATTCCAAACACAATTTTTTTCCCAGCCATTCCTTTCTTGATGCTTTTAAATTGAACCTGTGAATATAAAATAAAACCTTTGGATATAAAATAGTGATGATAATGATAATAACGTTAATGATGGGCTTAAAAACCGACATGCTTCTGGCAACTGTTGACATGCTATTTTATCAGAAGGACTACATATTCAGTTTTCGGGGGCTGTAATGGTATAAGAAAAACTTGCTTTTCTCTCTCTATGGACTAAATGGTCTACATGCTGATTGTACATATGGTGATGTATTTTCAAATGTATGTATCAAATACTATATACCTTTCAAATCACCCTTGTTTATTTTATTTCTGATTAAATTGTCATTGAATTTCGTGGTGCTCAGTTAATTTACACATGTTTAAGATAATCTGACAATGGCTATGGCTGTTTAATCTACTCAATATCATTGAGAATTTTATGGAATATAGTTTTGAAACATGTATTTAGACATTCGATGCTTAACTTAATATTTAGACAGAAAGTCCTTTCATGTACAGTACAGCAATAAATAAACATACCCCGTATCTAGAAACACACTGGAAACGCACTAGATACGCACTAGAAACTTTCTAGAACGTATCTGGAAACTTTCTAGAACGTAAATTTCGAGTTTTCACTCTTTTCAAAATATTCAAATAATTATAACCTGATTTAAAATCCTCATATTTACTTTCCCTAATGTCAAGTTTTGAACAAGATTGCATCAATGGAAAGAGAGATAATTAGTATTGAACTTTAGGTCTTCCTCGTTTTAATGCGGCTTTTTCCGCTGCACAAAGGGCATTCTAATAATAGCGTACCGAAAGTTTTTTCACATACCTGCGTATGTGCACAGTGCAAATATCATGTAATTTAGGGCGTCGTAGCAAACGGATAATGTTGAATTAGCTTAAACACAAGTCATGTTTGTTCCATTGCATTAATTCAATGTGTATATGCTGATTTTCTTCTCGCAGAGTCGATATAATATTTGACCTAAGGGACATTATTCAGTGAATAAGGTGTCGGTATGCATCTGGGTCCCGTTGCACAAAACACTAAGGTGACCTTAGGTCACTAAGGTAGCCTTAGTGCAATGTTAAATGATGGCACTAAGGTTAACCTTACTGTTGAGTTGTTTTGTGCAACGGCCCCCAGTACAGTAAAGTGGTCGGAGCCCAATGCCATCTGCAGCTAGATAACAGTTAGGTATGATTTATACACAAGGACAAAAGTTAAGCGACACCTGAAAAAAATGTGATAACATGGAAAACCATGTTTGACAAAAGAAATTTGTATCATATGAATCAAATATTATGTATCATTAAGAAATATATCTAACCTTTTAACAAGGAAAAATGTGCTTTGATAACGTTTCACTTCTTTTAACTTTTGAATTTATAAAAATTCTAATATTTCGGTGTCAATAAACACCTGCAGTTAATTTTTTTTATTAGGCAATTCGGTACAGTTATCGATACCAACTTAAGGATTCCCCTAAAACAAAACGAATTGTTTCATTAACGAGACAATAGTTTGTACGATAAAGGCGTCATGAACTCACCTTAGGAGAAGCATTTATATAGGCATTTGCTGCCTGTTTGCTAATCCTTTTTCCTTTTTGTATATATATATATATTCTGAATGTTGTGTATTATATGTTTTATGGAAATAAAATACTGGTTAAATCAAATCCCCTTAGCCCAACGGGTAACTTATTAAGCGATCTTGCAATAAATATTGGCGGGAAAGGCTCGAAAATGCGGAAGACTGTTCACGTTTGAATAAGAAGTCAACATGTTTGATCGCCTTCGTTGCCATAAAGGGGTTAATCTTTTGTTGACATGAAAATTTCGATCCAGGTTGTGTACGTTATCTCCTTGACAACACAACTGAAATCAACGTTTCGTTTACTGTCAGTTATTTCCCTATTCAAAATTGTCAAATATTTTATTATAAACGAGGAATGACTATGCAATTTTAAATATTTTGTATTCATTGTGTATACCCCAGAAGCACCCGAACAAGTGCACATGTAGTTTTCAGCTGCTTGAAAAATCAAGGTTAATTTATTAAAACATTTTTATGCAACATATGTCATGAATTGTCATTCAAGCTAGAACGAGGATGCTTGTGAATTTGTACTTATGACAGCTGTTGTTCTGGTATCAAAATCATTACAAAGAATAGTGATTGTTAACAATTCCGTTACAACCAGCAAGACATCCTTGTAAGCAATGCTTAGCACACAAGTTTGAATCTCTCACTGGGCAATGGCCTTATGAAGTATATTGTCAGAACCCAAAGCAATGTTTTTTAATAGAAAAATTAATTTCTTGGCTAATTTTGAGAAATATGAATTTTACCTGTAATGTACGTTTGGGTACACAACATCTGTTGTACACAAAGGTCTTATCTTTCTCATCCGTAGGTCAGTCAAACAGACATTGATTGTAATACTGAGTGCCTATGCACATTCCCTTTTAACTAACACAGTGATCTCCTTTGTGGAGAAATGACGCTGGTGTAATGAAAGGTAGATATCGTAGGGAATTGACTGTATGTGATTCTAAAACAACAGCTTCAATGAGAATGCAAATTTGGAAATGTCATTCTTTCTGGTATTTAATGTAAATACAGCCTTTTTCATATGCTTACCGATATAATTAACTAATATAATTGCCAAAAAGTGATTCATTTTTTATATACAAATTTTTTTTTCTTTTAAGCATATTTTCTCACGAACTACATTTGGAGCAACAATTTAAAAAACAACGTCTTCTTTATCATGGCAGAAAATTGCACTACTGACCTGTCGATTAAATGAAAGTTTTTAGCATGATTATTGTACATTTGCCAACATGATGACTGTTTCTCACTGTAAGTGATGCATGCAATGACGTCCATAGGAAATCCGAAGTACATGACATTGTCACTCGCATACAGCAATAGTAAACAAAGTTTTGGGATGCAGCTACATTAATGGTTTTCAGGTAAATTATGATTTAAAATTTAGACATTACTTTATCACAACCTTATCTCAAACTTATGGATTTGTAATTATTGCGGAAGAGACACGATCAAACTAGGAAAAAGCTGTAAATGGATGCGATATGGTTAGAGAATTAGATGAACCTGACAAAATAGAACCACTTCATTTCTGCAAGTACCAGATTATCTAATGTGAAAGGGGAAGTGGCAAGTTTTAAGATAAATAAAGTCATCTCACAAATAGCGAAAATAAAAGTTACCCTTTGAAAAACAATGTTTTTTTTATTCAAATAAGCATTTCTAATTTGATGTTCAGAATGTTCAGTTAAGCTGTGTTAGTCCATTTCCCCACCTTAAATCATAAAAAGCTCTTCTTACAAAAATGTCCGCTAGAGGTGTGTGCTTGATAGTTGAGAACTTCTTCTGTGACTTTGATGGCCGGATGGAGTAATGAGATGTTTTGCCCTCTGAAGAAAACACATTTGGCATGAATAAGTGTTTAATTACGAAATAAAATTTAAAAAAACGTGTTGCTGTCTCTTTAAACCCAAATACTTAGAAAACTTGCAGAGGTCCGTTGATTTGTCATTTACTATATAACGATCAATATAATACTTTAAAATTTAACGTTCGATTGGTCCGGGTCTTTTAAGGAGCAGTAGCTCATTTTTGATTAAAGATATTTCTTCAATTTTCTCCCAAAAACGTAAGTTTATGTCATATCAATTCAGATGGTCAAAACATTTAAACAATCACACCGATCATCCTAAGTCAAAGAGGAAATATTCAAGTTTCAACCCAAAAACCATTGGTGCGTCATTTTTGTGTGAACACCTTTTAATCATTTGAGGTACAGAAATGAAGCTTATCCGATCATGGTACGTTAGTATTAAAACTTCTTCTTATGCATACAATTTTTTTTAGCATTTGAAATATTTATTTTCGTTTTCGTCAGATCAATTTTTTTATGTAATCCAATCGTGCTAACGCCCCTTTGAATTTAAGCTGAGAACATAACAAGTATCAGAATGATAGAATCACTCAATTGCCACAGAACAGTGTCTGTAGGATCTGTACGACATGCATGTATGATAACTGTGTTATGCAAGGTCAGTGAACACCAGGATAACCTATCATTTCAATTATGAGGACGCTACAGGCTTATAGCTTATTTCATATATACATTCAATGGTATCCCCTAGAATTTAAAAAGGGCAGGGCAAATTGATTTTAAAAAGGCCAAAAATCATTTTAAAAGGGCACTGGCATATTTACACCTGTGTCTATTCTAGTAAATAAATATACATAGCAAAGGCAAAGGATAGGTAAGTTGTTTAATCATTCCCTTCTTTTTTTTCTTTTGCTTGTTGTTCCTAAAATTTTAGCAAAATGAGCTCTTCAAACATAAGTATCTTATGTAAACTACAATTGTAACATTGTAGATAATTTCATTGTACATGTTATTCTGCAAAAGGACAACACCAAGATTTGGGCTAGCAACAAGGCTCAGGAAAAGGGGCAGGGCGGGACAGAAGACTGCTTAAAATGACTAGGGGAAACACTAAATCATAGGTCGCATTAAAAACGTTGTTAAAAACAGATCGAGGTGAATGTAGTTATCATTTTGCCATGCATTTGTGCGACATACTTTCATAGCTTTTATTCTCTCATTGAGCACGGTTTATTCAAATATCTTGGGTGTCCCTCTTAGTTCTTGCTGAACAAAGGCTTATTTTCAATTGCACTTTGTTCAGGAGTCTAACCGGGCCCCCTGCTTTACATTTTATAACATTTTTGTATAACTTTAAGAGACAAGAACATGTATGTCTCAAACGGTGTTATGTTACTTAGATAAAAGGCGAAAAAAACCCACCTGTCCTAACTGATGTTCAAACATCCTCTCAGTACTCAGTCCCTAAAATGTTAACTTACAAAAATTCACTTCTTTAAAATATTTTTTCCAAAAGGGTAATCAGTTATGAACTGATAAGCGATCCCAAGAAATCATTAGGACTCCTTAAGACACTGCAAAACAATTTAAACCTGTCATATTTATTATTTTCGATTAAAAGTTTATGAAAATTAAATTCTACAGAGGTAAAACAGGTTCTTATAAGAAAACATTGTAACGTTAGTTTTTCTTGTCGTGGAATCCTTCATTTCCATTGCTACATTCTCTATCTTTAAACTCTATAGACAAAAAAGCAAATATATTGATTGTTTTTAAACAGTAAATATGAACTCTTTGCTAATCGTTTACCTTAAGTATACACGCGACCGTGGGTAATCCTTTTGCTCTTGCGTCGGCCTTTGATATCTTTGAGTGGTCTGACATCCACAGCTTACCCGGACATGGTTTGTGTGGTATTTCTGTGACCAAACAGGGTACATTTATCATGTAAGTTTTTAACATGTGATACTTGAATAGAATAATTTTTAGAAATCTTCGTCTTCTTCTTTATCTCTCTATAGCATGTAGCCAGACAACGAGGTTGCACAACTTGAAATCCTCACGCGTCTTGCACTGGAAAAAGACTTTATGAAATAAACGCATCGATACCTTTCAATGCAAGGGCGCCTAGAAAGATAAGCAAGGTCTAAGCTGAAAGTTTGACTACAATGCACAATAGTCAGAACCTGTCATCATCAGATACCCATTTCTACTACCTGTTGAAGATCAGGGTTATATATCTAAAAAAGTCTAATAACTTGTCTTAGAGTGATTTCTCAGTGTCGTGACTACAGGTAACGATATATACTTCAAACTGAAACCAAGTCATCAAGTTGATCGACAGTAAGGAGCACAGTGTGGATATACCCTGAATCCGGTAGCCGGATCCCTTGCCGGATCCTCCAGATCCTCGCAACAATGGTATACTGGGATCCGTTGCCGGATCCCTCACCGGATCCGGGTTCCGGACGGACACCGCCGGATCCCTTGCCGGATCCCTATAAGATAAGAATACAGGGATCCGTCGCCTGATCCCTCACCGGATCCTAGATCCGGACGGACACCACCGGATTCTCTTCCGGATCCTAAGTAGATAGGAATACTAGGATCTGGAGACAGATCTCATTGGTTGCAAGAACGGAGAATTAGAGTTATCTGTTCCTAACTTTGCATCAAACCAATGAGATCTGTCGCTGCGGCCACACACCCCGTAAGGTCAAGGTGACGGGCGGCCATTTGTCCCATCAGCATTAAGTTGGGCGTGGAAATCGTCTTTCGGCCGTCCTCATTAAATAACCCCAAAGATATATTTGTTTAAGTGAGTTGGAGTAGAAAGGCAAATCATTTGACATCATGTCTGCATAGATTTTATTTTGATTGCGTGTGTATTTATTGTAGCATTCGGTCAAGAAAGCGGGTGGGGGCGAATGGAGTGTCCGGCCTTTCCATATACTATTACCAGAGGAACAATTTTATTCAGGGGGTGTTCTCAAAAACATTTTTTAAATTTTTTTTATATATATATTTTTTTAATGATCCGAGGGCCTGTGGAAACTGAGGGGTCAGGGAGAGGGGTCGCTTCATATACGAGGTCTATGTTTCAGGCCTAAAAATGCTGAGGTTAGGTGACGATCTTCCAGCCGAGAGAGACGAACAGACGAGATTCAAACAAGAAGCCTTGATCTCAATTCATCGTCAAAATAACGTAATAAAGTTACTTTGATAAATATTACATATTGATTATGGAAATAAATTGTTTTCTAAGAAATAATAATCTCGAACCGAAGCGCAATTTGTCACATGTAGATCAATTTGTTTCTTTACATTTCAAGTACGCCAACACAAGCTAAAACGTACATGTATTTTTTATCATGGTAAATTTACAACAATCCTTCATAAAACAAATGCTTATTACAAAACACTGACGTATCACAACTCACAAATTATACAACAACTTACCGTAACCATGTCGACCTGCCAGCCTGGAGCCTACCTATATACGTTATATATGATTTTGACAGCATTGAGAGGGGGGCGGGGGGAATCTGAGAAAGGGGGTCACCTTATACACTGGGTCACCTTATACATTGTAATATACGATAATCTTCAAAAAGGGTACTGGCTATGGATGCATGAACCAAAAGTTGCCTATTGATGAAATATGTTCAGTTTTTTTTAACGATCCATTTCAATCGGGTTATCAGTATGTACTAGCACAGCTAGCACAAAAAAGAACAGAGACATGGTTTTATTGTATAATTGTTTTTATTGATTACTAGCATTAGGATTTAGGCTATGGCTGATTTGACCTAAAAAAATCGTCACCCGGTCATTATTTACTACTTAATTATTTTTTTATAAAATAATTTCATTTCTTAACCACGATGTGTAAGTCAAATAGCAACCTCCGCCCTCGGTTGATATAGAAATGAACACGCTTGCTACCGCTAGCGCGTTCATTTCTATATCAACCTCAGCGGAGGTTGCTATTTACTACGTAATGTGGTGAGACTTGAATAAGCTATCTGTCTGTCTGTCTGTCTATTTAATGATGAATGGAAATGTTATATTCATTTGGATAGTAATGAAATCAACCCCCCCCCCCCCCTTCTCTCTCTCCACCGTCTCTCTTGTCACGGATCGTTGAACTCCGCTTAAGGCGTTTACCTGTCTCCTGTCTGATTGCCTGTAATTGTATGCAGGTGTTTTATGACCCCAAAATGCTTATAGGCGGGGTACTAACAAAAGGAGTATAATCACGCGGGACTACTTGAAGTCATCGGATTACATTGACGGCATATACACACGTAAAATATTTACTGGTATAGGTATTCCTTATATGCATGACACTGTGTTTTGACTAACCACCGGAGGTATCTAACCCTTTGGTGAGGTTGGAATACACATCCGCAAACATACACCATAATGATTAGGGCGAAGAATTAGACTTACCTTACACTGTAAAACATAATATTAATTTAAGAACTTTATTATTTGAAAATATTTCTATATTGTAACTAAAATAAGTTGAACACATATTAAATATATCATTTATATTCATTCCTGCAATACATACTCTTGATCGTTGAACAAATTTACTATCGATTTCATGAAACAATCTTTATTTGAAGTATTTTGCTAAAATTTTATTATAAGTCTGATTGCTTTATTAAAAAGAAAAACGAATTAGTTTAATTTGTTGTTCCCTTCAATTGAAATACCGATTTCATGCGGCTGTACTGTAGCAAACATGATCAAGTAAAAATAAGCAAAAATGTGCTTCCTTTATGAAAATTATTTATGCTCATTGATGTTACAACATCCAGTACTTTTTAGATGATAGCAACAATGACAACGTGACCTGGTGGACTACGTTGAAATGGGTGATCGGAAAAAAGTTTTATTGTATCTGGTAAAAAAGACTTGGCATATGTCGCCGTTCTGCATTGTATTGTTCGCACAGATGAACTATCTCTGAGATTGTAATCATTTGTACTAGGTATTCTTGGAAGGAGGTCGCAGAGATATTGAGGCGCTTGGTTATTCTTCATTTTATACAAACGTGTTAGTTTAGAAATTTATCTTCGTTCAGATAGTGTTTTTTGATTAGTTTTTTCATATAATAGGTTATGGCTTGTACCGCAAACTGCTCCACATATTGATCTTAAAGAGTCTAGATTAAATTTTTCCAGTAAACTGCATTGTTCCTGAGTACAATTATCCCAAATGTGATCGCAATAATAAAAAAAATTGATAAGATGAAGGACTTGTAAATAATTTCCAAACTTTTCCGTGGTAAACGATATTTCAGGCTTCCTAAGCAATTTATCAGAGGGCTAACTTTCTTGATCATGAGAATTTATATGGATATCCCATGACAAGTATTTTGTCGAAATAGTTGAGCAGATGAGAAGGAAACAGTTAATAGCAATGTAATTATGTTTTTATAGGTAACAAATGTTCCTTTGATGTTGGTTTAAACATATTTTATTCATTTCAATGAAATGGATTGGCAAATAAGCTGGAAGCTTATATTAATGCCACTCCAATACAAAATTATATTTTGAAACCATCAAACATGTAACACAAAGTTATCTGAAACTGTATCATAAGAAATTGTTTTATTAAAATTTAATATAATCTTTATCACGACGTCATAGTAGTTTACTGTTACAGTCATCTATTTGCTGCATAGGGGTGTTGGAGTCTTTGTTTGCTATTAAAACAAGAATAAAACCTCTTAAAAGATACGATATTTACATTTGTACTACGTACTATGACAAAACCTTTTCGTGATTATGCAGTATTAGGTTAAACTTTGTTAACAGTTTAATTTATTTTCAAAACTAAGAGGCAAAATCTCCTATATAGACGAGTTCATTTTTGTCGGAACCTTTTACAATGTGCATATCGCTAGGAAAAAGAGTTCAGAATTAAAATTGTCATGTTATACTGGATTGATAGCGAGTAAATCTTAAATTGAAACCTCACGCTGCACGTTCGGTTTCAATTTAAATTTACTCGCTTTCAATCCAGTATAATAGTCTGTGATTTTCAAACACACGAGGTTTAGCTCCTAAGAGTGCATGACAATTTATAAGCTTGATTAATTGATACTTTCTCGAGCAGAACCACTCAGAAAATGACTCTTGACCAGGATATATTAAATTTGTGATTAGTGATAAGCTTAATGCATATATTAATTACAGACATCTAATTTTAGACAAACTCTTTCTTATCTAGCCATTTGATACAATGTGAATTTTATATATTATGGTAACATTGTGAGATAGCATCATAATGCATAACGTTTACATAAATATGTTTTGAATGCCGACAAGTTTGATAGACATATCGCGGACAGCCCAGAGTGCTCATGCGGTCACCCAATTGAAAACGTTGTACCCTGTTTTTTTCACATGCCACAAATACACAGAATTAAGACAGAATTCATTCTTCTATTGGAAAGGATTTAGTATTAATACAGTACTTAGGGGATGTACATCGCTCTCAAACGACGATCTTAACAAATTATTGAAGTCTATTCATCAATATATCATAAAATCTGATCGATTTGACTCCTTTTAAGCACTTGAATATGTAATGACTGCCACGCAAACAACATTGTATTCATGTAAAACCACTATCTTTGAAGCTAAGTTGTGAATCGGACGTGTCACTAATATGAGTTTGTTCTTATTTGTATGTAACTGTATCGGAGCGGCCTTGATATAAGCTCTTCGGAGCTTGTTGGCCAATCCATTCATGTATATATATATATGTATATATATATATATAAAGACATGAATAACTATGTTTAAATCAATATGTTTTTAAGATATGGAGTTGGTAAAAAATATCATGCAATCAATTATGGTGCTGATATTTCATTCAAACCTTGACATCAAATATTGCAACTTTATACATCAATAACATCAATATTTCTATCGGGTTTTATATCAGTATACTATACATAATCAACTTTAAAATGTGAAATGTACTTACCCAATATTGAATATGTAATGACTGCCACGCAAACAACATTGTATTCATGTAAAACCACTATCTTTGAAGCTAAGTTGTGAATCGGACGTGTCACTAATATGAGTTTGTTCTTATTTGTATGTAACTGTATCGGAGCGGCCTTGATATAAGCTCTTCGGAGCTTGTTGGCCAATCCATTCATGTATATATATATATATATGTATATATATATATATATATATATATATATATATATATATATATATATATATAAACATGAATAACTATGTTTAAATCAATATGTTTTTAAGATATGGAGTTGGTAAAAAATATCATGCAATCAATTATGGTGCTGATATTTCATTCAAACCTTGACATCAAATATTGCAACTTTATACATCAATAACATCAATATTTCTATCGGGTTTTATATCAGTATACTATACATAATTAACTTTAAAATGTGAAATGTACTTACCCAATATTATGGAAATATGGATATTTCTGAATTCCTTTAATTCATGAAATTTGAGAAATCTATGTATATGTTGGATTATATCAAAAGAAAGATACCAAACTATTTAAACAATCTAATTTATTTCAATGAGATGATATTTATTTATTTATTTATTTACATAAATGTTATTCTTTTGATATCTTGTTACAATGGTTTGATCTTGATGTAGATCAAGATGAAATGAATACATGTTTAACAATGTACATATGTGTTTGTTATTGTTTACTATTCATATATTATTCAATACTAAGAATATTTTTCATTAATCATAAGTTATGATGCGCCGTCTTGTCGGTTAACGCATACCGCAGAATTACTTGCACTTCCACCTGTTGCAGCAATAAGACACAAATGAGTCTAGGTGAATGTGTATACGCTGACAGGTGTATTGATCAAGTGTGTGCGTTCAAGCGTTACAAGTAGAATATTTAACCGTACTTCGATAAAATCAAAGCAGCCTGTTGAGAAAATTCCTTTCTTATTGTAATTAAAGTAATATATCATTTGAATGCTGCGATGAAATCTTATCGTTAATGAAACTTCAAAGAAAAAGTTTTTAAAGTGGTATTGCTGGGTAATATTGACTTTCTAAAATTTTAAATTCTAATGTCAACTGAAAAGAAAAGTTAAGACTTAATAGTTTTAATTTAGAGAAGTTGTTTTCAAGCAATAAGTTTCTGTTAATCCTGACTTTGTCCACTCTGGATAACACACTTACACAATACAAAGAAAATCATGTGATTCGGAAATCAACAATTATGGAACCTATTTAGTGAAGCTATGTAAATTGTTTAATATTCATATCATAAATGGTCGTACAAATTCTGACACACCCAGCAAGCTCACATTTATCTCACATGTTGGATGTAGCGTAGTTGATTATTTCCTTGTGTCGAGCTCACTGTTTCATAAGGTGTTCGATTTGAAGATATGTGCTCGTGTTGAATCTGATCACATGCCAGTTATGTGCACTTTATCTGCAGTGTTCAATGACCCATCGACACCCAACAGTAACATAAATCTAACAGTAGTTCCAAGATACAGGCTGCCAGAACCAACATCATCTAGCTATAAGGAACTACTGCGATCACCGAATGCATTGGATGATTTTCTTACAGTGCTTCAGTCTGATATTAATGCTGCTGTATCAAAACTAAATGAACTTCTAATTATATGTGCTTGTGATGCTGGTGGATCTTGTGTTTCATCAATTAAAACTACTAAAAATCAGCCAACTTGGTTCGATAGGGAATGTGCTGAAGCTAAAAGGAATAAATATCAAACTCTTAATCTTTGCAGAAGATACAAATGTAAAGAAAATCTTGATAAATATGTGGAAACTAAAACTCGAATTAAGAAACTCTGTGCTATGAAAAAAAGCAATTGGGAAAAAAATGTTTAGCAGAGGAATTATGCCAAGCTGCTAAATATGGTAACTGTAAAGCATTTTGGAACAGTTTAAAGAGTTCATTGAGGAATAGAAATACAAGTTGTCCAATATCAGCAGATAACCTGCAGAAATATTTTAAGGAACTTTTAAACCCAGTTAAACAGGGAATAGTTGAAGATTTTGATCAACATGTTTCTGAATTCATAACTACCCACCATTGTGATGAGTGTGTGGATGCTTCGGGAATTGACCAACTGTTGTCAGATAACATTTCTGAATTTGAAATTATTGATGCAATTAAGAAACTTAAAACTGGTAAATCCCCAGGGGAAGATGGAATACCTCCTGAATTTTTCAAGATTGGTCAATCATCATTAATCGCTTTTCTAAAGCCTCTATTTAACTCAATATTAGACTCTGGAATATTCCCTGATTCCTGGAACTCTGCTCTTATAATCCCTTTATTTAAGTCAGGATGTGCGAATGACCCAAACAACTATCGTGGTATATCACTTCGGAATGTAGCAGGGAAAATATTCACATCAATATTGGATAAGCGTCTCCGTGCGTGGATAGAACTGAATGATATTTTAACAGAAGCACAAGCTGGGTTCAGGCCCGGTTATGCTACTACAGACAACATATTTACCCTACAGACTTTATGTTCTAAGTATCTATCAAAGCCAAAAGGGCGTTTCTATTGTGCCTTTATAGATTTTCAAAAGGCTTTCGACTATGTTGACAGGGCTAAACTTCTGTATATGCTACTTAAATCAGGATGTCATGGTAAATTGTATAATCTTCTTCATAACATGTATCTGTCTGTAAAATCTTGTGTAAAAGTTGGTAAATATAAAACTGATATGTTTTCAACAAGTTCCGGTGTACGTCAAGGCTGCATTTTGAGCCCAATCTTGTTCATCTTTTTCATTAATGAACTTGCTACAGAAATCTGTAAAGTTTGTAAACATGGTGTCTTCTTATCACAAGATATTGACGATATTCTGATGTTACTTTTCGCTGATGATGTTAATATGTTTTCATATAGTATAATTGGGTTACAACAACAACTAAATGTTTTACATAAATTTTGCATTAAATGGGGGTTGAGTGTAAATATTGAGAAAACGAATATTATTGTATTCAGAAATGGAGGTGTGTTAAAAAAGGATGAAATATGGTATTATGGAAATACAAGACTTAAAATTGTTACATATTATAAATATTTGGGTTTAATATTCTCCTCCAGACTTAATTGGTCAGTAGCTTGTAAAAGCTTAGCTTCTCAAGCCTCTAAGGCTGCAAAATCTGTTTATAAATTATTTAAAAAGAATCCTTTTATTTCCTTCAAAACAGCATGTACCATTTTCGACTGTTAGATACTACCAATTCTTTTATATTGCTCAGAAATTTGGGGTATTAAATATTTTCATTGCATAGAAAAAGTACATGCAACATATTCTAAATATGTTCTAAATTTGGGAAAATATGCATCAAACAAGGCTGTATTAGGGGAAATTGGTCGTTGTAATTTCTTTGTTCAAAGTAGATTAAGAGTTGTTAAGTATTGGTTGAAATTATTAAAAATGGATTCATATAGATACCCTAGGCAAAGTTATCTCTTTTCAAAGTTGCAAGATGATATTGGGAGGAAAAATTGGGCATCAGAAGTTAGACAACTGCTTTTTTCGACTGGATTTTCTTTTGTATGTATCTTGCAAGAGGTTGGCAATGAAAATGAGTTTTTATTTGTCTTTAAGCAACGCCTTCAAGATATTTGTTACCAGGAATGGTCCATGTCAATTAATAATTCAAGGTATCTAGAACACTACTCTTGTCATAAATCTTTGTTAGAACCCGAGTTTTATATTATGAATTTAGAAGATAAATCTTTAACTCATTAACGCCGAGAGCCGCGTATATGCGTCAAAATAATGAGATCCTCACAGTGAGAGCCGCATATAAGCGTCCGTTAATTAGCAGTTTCTCACAGCGAGAGACGCCTATGTGCGTAAATAGAAAGCATCTCTTATTCAGCGAGAGCCGCGTATGTGCGTCCGTCGTATAGTATAACAATGAACTTATTTTAAAATCAGTTTAGCATCCATAAGTGTAGATAACAGTTTCGTAAATAAGATGCTATCGTCAGGAAAGCAATAAGAAATGAAAATCGTTGCTCTTTGTGCAAAAATATGCTACGTTTGGTAAATGAAAACATTCTTAATATGTTGGTCTTGGAAGGGAAAAATAAACACTTTGAAAAGAAGGTTTATCAAATCAGATGAAACGATTGTAGTCTTTGTGAAGTTACCAATTTTGAAACATTGTTAGATACATTTTATTTGTTAACGCATTGAATTCATATATCTAAGACGAAAACGAGAGGAAGCGTTATTATAAACATTTATGTACATGTATTCATAAATCATTTGATAAGAATTTGAGGCTATTGAAAGTTACACTTTGATTTTAACTTTACTTCTTGAATGCATCACTTTGGGATGGCATGTCATGAATTATCAATTTGATAAATGCATGTAATTAATATTTTGAACACCAGTGTTGTTCTACTTTGAATACTATTATTAATATGACAGTTTGTTCGGATATTACTTTACTGAACTAGCTGAGCGCATCGTATATCAAGCACGGTCAGTAGCTGTCCTGTAACAATAATAGTTTTAGCATGTACATGGGTTTTTTTAACTTCTACAATATCCTTCATAGATCCACGACCCTGTCTGCCATTGATTGGATTCATGCACATGTTAAATTATAATTAGAGTTGACAACGTCCCAACAGAATAAATCACTTGGTCAATATTAATAATCATTACATTCGTTAATGTTACGTGCTTTGTCTTAAATCGGGATATCATCACTATAAATCCTTAATTATATTTCAGATAGTTGAAATACCGACACACCGTATCTACTCAACATGATGTGTAGATATGCAGTATTTGTATTTACAAATGAAAATGCATATAAATCAAAGTATGTGAAAATACTCTTTGAGCATGTTTATGAATTGAAATCGGACAAACCGCAAAATATCAACTCAATGGTGAAATATCACATGTTATATTCCTGTAAAGTATCAATATCCCGCACCTGCATCTATCTTCACGAAACTATAAAACAATCAAGACTTTATGGCAGCAGGCTAGACAGTTTCCGTTCAACTATGGCCCTCAAAGGCCCCCGCGAAAAGACGGGTTCTTTGAGCTAATTGGTCTCGCTACAGCGAGCTGCGTCTGTGGTCAGTGGCCCAGGCGTTGAGCCGTGAAGCTGTCTCGGCGTTAATGAGTTAAGACGGGCACTATGTAAATTTAGAATTAGTTTACATGATTTTAGAATCAATTCCCTACGACAAACAAATGGTGTATTAATAGATGATAAGTTAAGTTTTTGCAGAAATTGTAACTCGGGCAATATTGAAGATGAATTTCATGTATTGTTTGTATGTTCAATGTATTCCCATTTAAGAAGCAGATATTTATCTTTTGTATTACTACCAGTTAGAGATAAACAAATTTTGTCACATCTGTTAAATTCTAAAAATACTGATGTTATTAAATCTCTTGCAATCTACTTAAAACATGTATTCCTTGTAAGAAATGTCACCGCCACATGTACCACTTAATACTTCAACTGTACTTGTGCTATAGGCCTTTAGGCCTGAAATACTGAATAAACAAATCTGAATCTGAACACACTTACACAAACAAATATTTTAAAAGCTATAGGTTAAAACAAACACTTATTATTTACATAATAATGTTAATAGTTAAGTGACAATATCATTTCAGGAATATGATAGTAGAAGGTATCAAAGATACTAGTATGATGTCTACTTTTTTAGGAAAATCTTCATGAGTGCAAATTCTTGAAGGTTCTAAGAATATTAATCATGAGATGATAAACATGTTTTACATTCTTGCCTACTCTTACCACCTGGTGAGGATCCGGTAGGGTATCCGTCTCCGGATCCTAGTATTCGTACCAGAAAATCACGGAGTGGCTCTTTTATACGAATCGGTTTGTCGCTTACCACAAGAGGTATCCCGTAAAGCCTTGGAACAATGGTATAGGAAGTACCAACCTCCAAGTCAGGGCGCCTTCCCTTCGAGTACCTCTACGATAGTAGCCCTGCCTTCACTTGCGGGGGCATTGACAATAGGAATTGACGTCATCGATAATCTCGAACCAAATTGTTATTTTACAGAGAAATAAATTGGTTCGAGAGTATGTTTTAAACGTTAGGCGTATGAAATTCTATGAATATTACAAAAATTGGTGTAATTTGCTTCAAATTTAATTTTGTTTTGATGAGTATATGGTGGACAATTTCTTGTGTTTCAAAAATGCAAAGACAACTTAATAAAATAACAAAAAGTTTCGTTTGCCGTACTAATTTCTTGAGTCATTGTTCGGAGTTGCATTGTGAATCCTATGAGTTAGGAGCTTCACTTTTACAGCGTGACATCAATCATTGGTTGCACGCGCTGTGTTAGAGCTTTCTATGGTGGCTGATATCTGCCATTTGCGTCTTCGCTATTTCATGATATACCAACCTAGGGCGAAATAGTGAAATAGCGATGCGAAATAGCGATGGTGCGATGCGAAATAGCGAAGATGCGATGCGAAATAGCGAAGCAAAAGTGCATCGTGCCTTCGCTACTTCGCATCGCTACTTCGCATCGCCCTTTCGCTGTTTCGCATCGCCATTTCGCTGTTTCGCATCGCTACTTCGCTATTTCGCATCGCGTCTTCGCTATTTCGCCCTAGGTTGGGATATTACGAAATAGCGAAGACGCGAATGGCAGAAATAAGCCACCATAGCTTTCTCACCTTGAAGCCTTCTGATGGCAGCGAGTATATTAGTGACGTCACGGAGTGGATACTCGCTGTCTGGAGCTAGAGGAAGTACAGGACAAAGTGTACAAGTATTAGAGCAATCATAGGTAAAATGTCACGTAGATATGTATACACTAAGTTTATATGAGTTAAAGCGACTTCTTTTGATGTACATTTGCTTGATTCATTATTCTATTATTTTGTATAATATATTGCAAACAGAGTTGGTGAAGTATTTCAGTAAAATCCCAATTGTTAAGATATTAATGAAGTTAAAAGCTTTTGAAAATTCCAGAAAAACGACTGTCGCTGATGATACGTCTCATTATTAACAGCATCAAACTACTTGTCATCTGTGGACATAAGGTTACAGATGTCAAATGGGACCCTGATCAAAAGATGTTCTGTTTTAAGTTCATACGACCAATCTTGACGATTAAATCTCATTTTCGTTCTTTAGATAGATTCCTGATCCAAACGTGAATTTCACATTGAGAAGAATTCTTAGACATTGCATTTAAACGCCAAACAAATTACCAGCGAGCGAAAAATGATGGAGTATTGAGAGAACAGATGAAAGCTCTGCTTTAAGCGGATCTATTAGTATGCAATATTCTCAATTTGATGAACAATTTAACAATGATTTAACAATTTTCTGACCAATCATAACAGGGTATTTCAAATTCAATTTTCACAATCCCAGCAAATGGGCAAGAATTAAGAGATATCAAAAGACGGCGCCTCATATATAACTTGATCAAAGTTTAGTGTTAGCGGTTATAGTCAAGTAAAACCTCGGTTCAAGAGATAAGCGATTCATTGGTCCCTGGGATATAAAAAGTAATACACTGTAATACACTCTCTGACAGCGCTTGATATGCGAGTAGTCAATATCCAGATTGCACGCCTTGTTCATATCTTTCAGCCTTCATTCCTTTTGGTATATTACTGCAGATATCTTATAGGTTCTCAACAGTATTTACAAATATTTACCATACCAACTTCGATTAAATTCGAATAGCACTGATTTTATCTCGCTCATGTAAGGATGTCACCAATTGCCGGTTATAGGAGACTCTCTGATAATTCTGACGTAACATTAAACAACAAGATTCTAGGATTGACGTTTGATCTATGACATAAAATAAATCCGAGCTGTAGCGATTCATGACGACAGATAAACTGTCATTCCGACCATCTTGTTGGTTATTCTTTTTCTTACGTAAGTCAAATTTAAGAAAATTTATGGTAGCTTTAGAAAATAACTTTGTGAAGGCGAGTTGCAAGATAACTCTGTCATTCACAACAATTATGTCATGATTTATATTCACGTAGTGAAATGTAGTCCCAGTAATTCATAACACTTGTAATTCATGATCACAGATTAGGACGAACAATCTTATATGAACGAAATAGTAAAGAAAACCATATGTTAACACTTTACTTTTCATTTCATTCAACAGATATAACAAAAATCATAACTTTTTGACTCATAAATGTTAGACTCAATGAAAGAGTGCACAAAACAGTAATTCTGGCAGCCAAGTAATCTAGAGTTGTATCTTTTTTTAAATCATTGGATACTCGACATATACATCGTATTGAAGTCTTCATCCCTGAACACACCAAAGGATGAACAAGTTGTAAACGTGATTGCCCTATTCCATGACTGGCTGCGCTTCAAGTAATGGAACAATGGAATTAGAGCTGAAATGTACGCTATGTCTTCATCAAATGCTCAGGAAGACTGGTGAAACAGTACAATTTGCTGAGTTCATTTTGGATAAATAACTACACAAGAATTAACACAGACTTCATATACATAAATTCTCTTATATAGCGAATAGCATAGAAGATAAAAAATAAACATATCAATCACAAACGGGATAATTTCCTAAACTAAAAATGATTATATTTGTTATGTTTATCGGGAAATGCATATATGTGTTTGTCAGGGTGTAACAAAATCTAAACTTAGACGAGACCGTTTAACCGGCAGAAAGATAAAACAATATGAAAATCAAGCCAACAAAAGTAAGAGAGAAGCAGTGAGTGAATAAAGTGATTTATTTCCGGACTAATCAAGACGATGAAAGGGTACGACAACTATCACCAGTAAATAAATCAGCAACCATCAAGAATTAACAGCTAATTAGAGTTAACTAACCGTGAATAAGCACTAGACAATCACTCTAGCTCAACATCATCACATACCTTGAAACAACAAGTCAAGGCTTATTTCCGTTTTAACAAGTGTGCAACAATTAGAAAAGATCAACACTGGCGTGAATAACAGGGGACTGCATTAAAATGAAATAACAGGGGACAACGGGGCGGGCGGACTGATAGTGACTAAACAGGGATGAATAAAGAACAAGTACACAGTGCTTTAGATAATCCGTAATCACTACTTAAGTGACTAAATAAATAAGAATACTAATTAGGTATAGCAGATCTTATCAAAACAATGGGGTGGGGATGGCAAGGTTAAAAAGGTAAGTCTTTTAAGAAAGTAATCACATAAAAGGTACAGAGAAACAAAGGAATGTTAACCTCACCAATCCAACTTCAATTGTCAAAGAAGCCCTCTCCGCTTGATACTTTTGTCTGCCCCGTGTCGCCTTGGCCCAAATCGTACTCGTTCTGTCCCTAACAGGTAACCATAGAGACTTTTAGAGAAATTTTGACAAGTTGTTTCTTCCGGGTTACATAACCGCACAATAGCTTATTGTATAGTGTAACTATAAATATCACAGCTATTGAAATGAAATGCTGCATGATAAAAGGCTGGTAAATAGGGCATGAAAATACATATGATCACAGAACAACAGCCACCGTCGGCAAATAAAGATATGAAGAATGAAAATGGGTACGGAATGGAGAGTAAATAACATGTACTTTCAATACATACAATAAATAATGTCATTTCATAATAATGCATTTGGTGAGAGGCGGAAAAGAGAGAAAAACTAGAACAGCATGACACTCTCCTGATTAAAATAGAGGAAGGTCGCCACATTAAAACGTGCGTAAATACGAAAATAATAAAATACACAGATTACAATTTATAAAAGAGAGGTAGGAATAGAAGAGACTTCCTCTAACAGCGTGTCAGTGTGTGTACCATTTAAACTTTTCAGCTTTATTGACAAAGTTTTGTTGTATGCACGTATTATGATACCACGGGACACGCCTCTTTGTGTTGTGAAACGAAATATCTTAGATAACTGAGTTACTGAAAGAAACGACGAGTCGTCCCTTTCAGAAAGGATAAAAATATGTAAGTAAGTAAGTAAACCGTTAAAGCCTTGTCATGTACTTTGTTTCTTAAACAATTCCTCCCCAGCGAATATGTTTTTAACTTAAAAAAAAAAATCATTTATCAACAAAAGGAGTTATTTGTGCCAAACTGGCAGTGTGTCAGCTTTAATAAACCTTTCAGTTCACGTTGGACTCATGGTTGGACTGCATTAGATCATTAGAGCTAAACAATTATCCAAACTTTTTTTGTTCTACGAATTTGCATTTAACGCATAGAGAGTAAATGTTTTTACTATTTACAATTTAAAAACGACTTATTCAAAGAAACCTACTTGTCATGCATTGATATAAAAAAATTTTAGGCGATCACTAGCACGCTTTCGATGCTCTTCACACGATTTATTAATCGAAACTGGTAGATATAGAAATGTTAAAAAGGAAGACCGAATATGTACACTTTGTACTTTAAATGAAATAGAAGACGAAAACCATGTTCTTTTTATTTGTCCAGTATATAATGCATTACGATGTAAGTATATTAAACAGTACTACTATGTCCATCCAAGTATTATAAAATTTTGTAATCTAATGAACAGTAGCAATCAAATTACACTACAAAATCTGGCTATGTACATCTACAATGCAATGAAGTACAGAACATATGTCATATCACTATAGTGTTAACTTATGTAAATCCCAACTACTTCTGTATATGTACTATAGGCCTGAGGCCTCTTCAGTACCGAAATAAAGATTGATACGTTTCAGATAGGCATATGCATTTTTCTATATGTCCCTAAAGTGATTGGCACACGAGATTGTGTGCCATAAAATTTCAACTTGTATTAATTGTGTACGTGTATTGCGAAAAAATACGGAGTTGTCAGTCTTTCAACACAGTAATCTTACGGATCTGAAATCGTTCGAATAAAATTGTGATTACCACTTTTGAACCTTATATACTGTATATTCAAGTCTCCACTTTCTTCATAACAATACTTTGTAACCTCTTTTCTATTCTTATAATCATGTACATAAAGATACGATTTCACAAAAGTATAATAGTATTTGTTCATCGCATCTCCTATCTTCTTATCGCATTTTTATCTTCAAGTTTCCAAAAGACTTCCTATTACAAACCAGAACTGAAAGTTGTTGTCTTGAAATATACAAATGAAAAAATGTATTGTCAACCAATTGAACACATGAGAAAGAGAGAGAGAGAGAGAGAGAGAGAGAGAGAGAGAGAGAGAGAGAGAGAGAGAGAGAGAGAGAGAGAGAGAGAGAGAGAGAGAGAGAGAGAGAGAGAGAGAGAGAGAGAGAGAGAGAGAGAGGAGAGAGAGAGAGAGAGGGCATTACTATTGTGGTTATGCTTTCCGGTGAAACTTGATAGCATCGGCTGGAAGTACCGAACCATGGTACAATGGGAATTCATAGAAGCATTGCACCAAATCCGAACTGCATGTAGAACGTTCTCTACTGTCGGGATTCGATCCCAGGACCTTATCACCAAAAGCCGCATGCGGACCTGTGCGCTATAACACCCATAAAGCGGATTTGTATAAACTCTTCAAAAAAAGAAACTTGACATTCATGCGAAATTGATTTTTTCGAAACGGGTCAATGTTTTTCATGATACATACCTGTAATTTAAAAGAAAGGCCTGCTCAAAAGTGTAAATTTACCAAAAACAATGACCCAAAAAGTTTACGTTGTTTTCAGGGACGAAAACGAGCGATTCGTCCAAATGCATTTTCTGCCAAAGCACGTGCAGCATGGGATCATGAAGGTTTACATGCAGACACGTCTGCTTTATGGGTATAAAAAGCCGTGTAAGCCGCTGTTCATTCAGACTACACAACATCGGTACAGCGACCTGAAGAATGCCAAGACTGAACAGAGCGCAACGCAACAACGCTATTGGCAGACTGCAACAGGAGCGACGCAGCGAGATGTTGCACCACACTTTGGCGTGTCCAGACAGATCATATCTTCATTGTGGAACCGTTTCAACACCCGAAACAGCGTTGATGATAGGCCAAGGTCAGGCAGACCAAGGGTGACTACTCGGGCCCAAGATCGGTACATCCGACTGCTCCACCTTTGGGAACGCACCAGGACAGCAACGTCAACAACAACGCAGATACAAGGCCTGCGTCGAATTTCCGACCAAACGGGCTGAGGCAGGCTGGACTTTTTCCACGACGACCGGTTATCTGGCGGAACGTCATCCAGTGGTGTCAACAGAGGATGAGATGGGCACGTGCAAGGTTGAGAACCGTTCTCTTCACTGATGAGTCCCGTTTTCTGCTTCGACGAAGTGATGGACGAGCACGTGTATACCGACGTCGTGGAGAACGTTATGCTGCCAACTGTGTTCAGGAGGTTGTCCCATTTGGAGGTGGGAGTGTCATGGTGTGGGCCGGGATTCGTCACGGTGTAAGGACACCCCTTGTGCATGTTGTGGGTAACCTCACAGGAGTACGGTATATGGACTTGATCCTACAGCCAACGTCCATGGTGGTCTCTTTCAGCAGGACAATGCTCCACCACATGTTGCACGTGTTTGTCAAGACTTTTTACAGCGTAACAATGTCCAGACGTTGCCATGGCCAGCCAGGTCACCAGATTTGTCACCAATTGAGCATCTCTGGGACGAACTGGATCGACGCGTGCGCAGTAGGAATCCACCACCCCAAACACTTCCAGGACTTCTTGCAGCACTTCAGCACGAATGGCAGAACATTCCAAAGGCTGTGATTGACAACTTGATTGCATCCATGGGTCGTCGGTGCCAAGCAATATTACCATTCAACTCTATTGTTCTCTTAAGGTCGGTAACTAAGTTGAACACCGTGTTTTGCTCGTTCTCAGGTGGTAAGTTTAATGAACACCGGTGTTCAACTAACTTACTCACTTGTAAACAAATTCAAAGTTTCACAGATGATTCGTAAAATAACTTGTATTTTAGAATAGGAGAAATTACAAATGTTTTTGAGAAAACCGGGGATCGAACCCGTTGTCTCCTGATAGATGTCGAGTGAACTAACCACTAGACCAGCTGACATATAGATGACATTTTAATGACCAAATGATTTAGATATTTTTAGGCGATAGGAGTTGTACATTGTTAATTTTGTAAATCTTAAACGTCTACGGTGGTAAACATCTCCTTATTTACATTTTGAGATTTAGTTTTTTGTGGTTACTCTGGTGATGTTTACCCTGGTTATACTTTGTGTTATTTTGCATGTATATTTCAGCATGCTGCACGTGCGGCGCGGTTTCCTCAGGCTTCTGTCACCTACCGCATTTAGACACCGCTTCTCTATCTGAAAGCGCCATTAATATCGTAACAATGACATCAACAAAAGTACCTCTATTATTTTAACGTGTGCTTAGTGTATTTTTTTTATTGTTACTGCTTGAAATTGATTTTAATGGTTGAATGGTAAGTCAGTTACCAACCTCGTTGTCGGCATGCATGAATTGAAACACCTAGGCACGTGCGATGTAATTCACAATTCGCACGTGCCTAGGTGTTCCAATTCAGGCACACCTCCAACTCGGTTGGTAACTATAACATCAAAGGCAATGATGGCCATACCCGATACTGACATTTGTGCACCCCTGTGATGTTGGAACACTTGTGCACCTGTGCATTTCAAGATCATGCTTATTCTGAATAAAATTTACTGAACAGAGATCTTCAAACAGCGTTTTAGTTTTCATTTCAATGTTTAACTTGCATCTGTGGTCTTTGTATTGAACTTTGAAAGTCAGTGTCAAGTTTCTTTTTTTGAAGAGTTTATGTCTTGAATAATGTCGTATCTACTCATTTTATTCCAGTCATAAAAACCGATTCCTAATAACAGTCGTGAAAATTGAGAAGGAAAAAAACTGAATAAAAGGATGTAATAAATCAATCGGTCAGAAACCTATAGTTTGAGTTAAAATCTATGGTATAAATTTAAACATTATCTCATAGAAATTAGTTATTTTTGATAATTATTTAAAAAGGTAAATTGAAAGATTGAAGTCGATGTAAGTTCAAGGATAAGCACAATTGGGGTATGAACAGTTATTTTTCAGCGTGGTAAAAATTCTGAAAACAAGATTGCGGATCGGATGCCGTTAGGATACCTCTCTTAACATTTTCTCTTGATACCTTGACTGTTTTCAACATCACAACACAACCAATAGTGAAAATTATAAAGTTTATTCACAAAATATAACAGAGCACTCTCCATGCCGCATGCACTCGCCAATCCTGTTCAATCAGCATATTTCAGTTCCTTCCTTCCAAATACCCTGATCTCTTTCGGGCCACATGCCTCGTATTGCTGGTGCGGCTTGATATTCGTGGCTATGTTCACCTGTTATTTTTTTCAGCCAATGAAATGTCGTTATCCAAGGAGCTTGAAGGAACTATCTTGAACTCAACGGGCTTTTTCATCCGGGTTGTGCCGCTGCTGCTGGATACGAGTCGTCTCATTTACTGTTTAGATAGCTAGCAATAAGGGGCTTTCGGCTTGAAGGAGATCAGGGTATTAGGAAGGAGCTGTGCGGATTCAAATACGCTGATTGAGCAGGATCGCACTCCCCCTTCACATCCACACATTCAAATTTACCGCCGATTTCAAGAGTATTTCACTTATATTGCGACCGCTAGTATTATTGCAGGGAGCCCGCAACACCATCCTGGCTATGAATCGGGGTGAAACCTGCGAGCATCGGCTGGAATCAAGCAAACCATGGGTGGTACTGCACTGAAATTCAGTGTAGCATTGCATGCAGAACAGTTCTCTACTACAGACAAAATTGACGAGCCCGCGGCGCAATTAGAACCATGGAGTGAATCAAACATCATACACCATTATACAAAACTGCAATAGCATATATTACATTATATCCCACACCAAACCACACACCAAATGTCATCCACAACTCATTTGTTTCATAAACACAGCAAATCAGATATTCATGCAACTACTGCGAGAGAAATTTTCGCTCGTTTCCCACTTCAAGTACTTCAATATTACTTTATATAGATCACCATCTTGTCCTCGAAGCCACGAGGTGGAAAATACCCTCAAATTAATACGTCATCAAAGAATTCCCCTTGCGTTTTCAAATGCGACGCGTCAAAACTAGGTACAGGTTCTATTTCAATCGCATCGCATCGCATCGCAACGCATTTCAAATTCGCACGTAATGTGTAATCAATATGAAAAATATCTGAATGCGATTTTTTGACGCAACGTACGACGCAACGCATGGAAAATCGCTCGTAGTGTGAAACACGCCTAACGTTCGCCTGAACTACACGGTTTAGTAGACTTGGTTGTCACACTTATAAATTGTTGTTTGAGGTATTTTGTAAACATGTTAATCATTTTAGATTAACAACGAGTTATAAAAGTTTGAAAACTTACCTTGAACGCAAATCGAAATATTCGGGAGAAATTGATACGAAGTGCAAGTTTCCAAAAGATTCTCAAGTGGAGGTGACTTTAAATTTGAAAAAGCCAGTTCAAGGTCTTTATATATGTAAAGTTCATGAGGATAAGTTGCATGAATTTGAAATATGATGCCGTTGCTAGAGGGTAATATAATGATATTACTGTACGCTGCAATGCTTCCGTACAAAGGTGGTGTGATGAAAGACCCTGTCTATAGACGGATGGTCAAAAATTTATAGCGGGAAATGAGTCATGTATCGATAATATAGCGTCGATCGAATGATGTCATAGAGGGATGAGTCACGTATCGATAATATCGCGTCACCACGTGATGATACCATATATGGATGTGAGAATATATCGTTAAACGGTACCAAACGGTCTACATTTTTGAACGAGAACCAATCGCAGTCCTTTAAGTAATATTTGTACCACCTTGTACCCATACTCAAATGAAAGATAATTCAATTACCTATCCAATGAGGTATAATACGTTATATTACATAGAGGCGGTCATACCGTAAAGCCACAATATGCGTTACTATTTACCCAAAATGATAAACAACAACTTCTGAGAGTATCAAGGAATATTTGTACCACCTTGTACCCATAGTCAAATCAAAGATAATGCAATTACCTATCCAATGAGGTATACTGCGTTATAATACATAGAGGCGGTCATACCGTAATATCACAATAAGCGTTAAGATTTACCCAAAATGTTAAACAACAACTTCTGAGAGTATCAAGGAATATTTGTACCACCTTGTACCCATACTCAAATGAAAGATAATGCAATTGCCTATCCAATGAGGTATAATACATTTTAATACATAGAGGCGGTCGTACCTTTAAGTCACAATAAGCGTTACTGTGTCAAAATAATAATAAACAACTTCTGAAAGTATCAAGGAATATTTGTACCACCTTGTACCTATACTCAAATCAAAGATAATTCAATTGCCTATCCAATGAGGTATACAGCGTTATAATACATAGAGGCGGTCATACCGTAATATCACAATAAGCGTTACTATTTACCCAAAATGTTAAACAACAACTTCTGAGAGTATCAAGGAATGTTTGTACCACCTTGTACCCATACTCAAATGAAAGATAATGCAATTACCTATCCAATGAGGTATAATCCATTTTAATACATAGAGGCGGCCGTACCGTAAAGTCACAATAAGCGTTACTTTGTCAAAATAATAATAAACAACTTCTGAGAGTATCAAGGAATATGTGTACTACCGTGTACCCATACTCAAATCAAAGATAATTCAATTACCTATCCAATGAAGTATAACACGTTATATTACATAGAGGCGGTCATACCGTAAAGCCACAATATGCGTTATTATGTACCCAAAATGATAAACAACAACTTCTGAGAGTATCAAGGAATATTTGTACCACCTTGTACCCATACTCAAATGAAAGATAATGCAATTACCTATCCAATGAGGTATAATACATTTTAATACATAGAGGCGGTCGTACCGTAAAGTCACAATAAGCGTTACTTTGTCAAAATAATAATAAACAACTTCTGAGAATATCAAGGAATATTTGTACCACCTTGTACCCATACTCAAATCAAAGATAATTCAATTACCTATCCAATGAAGTATAACACGTTATATTACATAGAGGCGGTCATACCGTAAAGCCACAATATGCGTTATTATGTACCCAAAATGATAAACAACAACTTCTGAGAGTATCAAGGAATATTTGTACCACCTTGTACCCATACTCAAATCAAAGATAATTCAATTACCTATCCAATGAAGTATACCACGTTATATTACATAGAGGCGGTCATACCGTAAAGCCACAATATGCGTTATTATGTACCCAAAATGATAAACAACAACTTCTGAGGGTATCAAGGAATATTTGTACCACCTTGTACCCATACTCAAATCAAAGATATTTCAATTACCTATCCAATGAGGTATACCTCGTTATAATACATAGAGGCGGTCATACCGTAATATCACAAAAAGCGTTAATATTTACCCAAAATGTTAAACAACAACTTCTGAAAGTATCAAGGAATATTTGTACCACCTTGTACCCATACTCAAATGAAAGACAATGCAATTGCCTATCCAATGAGGTATAATACATTTTAATACATAGAGGCGGTCGTACCGTAAAGTCACAATAAGCGTTACTGTGTCAAAATAATAATAAACAACTTCTGAGAGTATCAAGGAATATTTGTACCACCTTGTACCCATACTCAAATCAAAGATAATTCAATTGCCTATCCAATGAGGTATACTGCGTTATAATACATAGAGGCGGTCATACCTTAATATCACAATAAGCGTTAATATTTACCCAAAATGTTAAACAACAACTTCTGAGAGTATCAAGGAATATTTGTACCACTTTGTACCCATACTCAAATGAAAGATAATGCAATTACCTATCCAATGAGGTATAATACATTTTAATACATAGAGGCGGTCGTACCTTTATGTTACAATAAGCGTTACTTTGTCAAAATAATAATAAACAACTTCTGAGAGTATCAAGGAATATTTGTACCACCTTGTACCCATACTCAAATCAAAGATAATTTAATTACCTATCTAATGAGGTATACTGCGTTATAATACATAGAGGCGGTCATACCGTAATATCACAATAAGCGTTAATATTTACCCAAAATGTTAAACAACTTCTGAGAGTATCAAGGAATATTGTACCACCTTGTACCCATACTCAAATGAAAGATAATGCAATTACCTATCCAATGAGGTATAATACATTTTAATACATAGAGGCGGTCGTACCGTAAAGCCACAATAAGCGTTACCATTTACCCAAAATGTTAAACAACAACTTCTGAGAGTATCAAGGAATATTTGTACCACCTTGTACTCATACTCAAACCAAAGATAATTCAATTACCTATCCAATTTGGTATACTGCGTTATAATACATAGAGGCGGTCATACCGTAATATCACAATAAGCGTTACTATTTACCCAAAGTGTTAAACAACAACTTCTGAGAGTATCAAGGAATATTTGTACCACCTTGTACCCATACTCAAATCAAAGATAATTCAATTACCTATCCAATGAGGTATACTGCATTATAATACATTGAGGCAGTCATACCGTAAAGTCACAATATGCGTTACTATTTACCCAAAATGATAAACAACAATTTCTGAGAGTATCAAGGAATATTTATACCACCTTGTACCCATACTCAAATGAAAGATAATTTAATGACCAATCCAATGAGGTATAATACGTTATATTACATAGAGGCGGTCATACCGTAATATCACAAAAAGCGCAACTGTGTACCAACTATTTGAGTTGGGTTATTCTTGTTTGAATACCATCTTCTTAGAGCGTCAAGGAATGTTTGTACCACCTTGTTTTTATACTCAAATGAAAGATAATTCAATTACCTATAAAATGAAGTATAATGCGTTTTAATATATAGAGGCATACGTACCGTAAAAGAACAAAAATTGTTACTGTGTACTCAAAATGATAAACCGTATATCAGTACCCAAGCGGAAATTCTTCAAATGCATTAAGAAGTTGGTGTATTAATACAAGACAATGTTATGGATGGCAACTTCATTACTCATCTCACAGAACGTTTCTGGACTACTTCTTAGGTACCACGTACCAAGGTGTATTTGAACCACAGTGTAAGTATTCTCAACTTAGAGATAAATTTATAACCTATTCCTTTTTTGCTCAGTTATTGTACTTTTACTTGTATATAATAATAAACAGAACTATGTTTTTTTCTTAATTTTCGAAAGTAACGATGTCTTGCTTACAAAAGAATCTGTAACGATATCCATCTGTAAGATTCAAAATTTCTATTAAGTCAGATGTACAAATGTAATACATTGAGGCAGCCATACCCTTAAGTCCATAGAACAGGGCTTACTTTAGTGTTAACTTGACGGAAATGACGATTTGTGAGGGTACAAAACAATAAAAGTACCACCATATAAGGGTATTCAAATAAAATATAAACATAGAACACAATTGAAGCAGTCATACCGTAAAAGGCCTCAACAAAGGAAGTAAAATTTTCTGCAATATAATATCGTATAAAGATGAAAAGAGACATTTGTATCACAATGTAAAGATGTATTGGTACTCATTCGAAGGATTATGTATCTATATCAAATTAATTATATAACGTAATTACAAATAGAGGCGGTCATCCTTTAAACGCCATAAAATTTCACTAATGAATCAGATCATAGTTATATTTGACCCGATGGTACAGAGCACCATGTAAGGGTATGTTAATACAGATATTTTAATCTCTCCCCCCCTCCCCCCCCCCCCCCCCCCCCCCCCCACCCCCCCACAAAAAAGGAGGTGTGTAACGTTACAACGCATAGAAGCGGTCATATCGTAAAAATAGATTAACGTAAATGGTCAAATTCCCTTTTGTTGTATCTGGAACAAAATAATATTTTATGGATGTACAAGTTTTTTATTTTCACAATGGAACAACAATTTTTGAGGTTACCAAGGAATTTTTCTACCATCTTGATGTTTACTCAAATAAAAAATAATACGTTTATCTATCCTAAGATGTATGTTGTATCATGGTACTTTTGTGGCGGTAATCCCGTAAAATAAAACAAAACTTATATGTGACCATAATGTTAGTTGTGGTCAGATAAAAAACTTCAGAGACAACCAAGCAATACTGATATTACCTTCTAAGTATACCAAAAACAAGCGATACTTTAACTGTTTTAATAATGACATTGGTCTCGTTATAATACATAGACGAAGTCACCCTCAACAAAACTCTGTAGACTCAAAATTCCTCAAATCTTTGAATGGAACATCTTATCATATTTTTATTTTAATGTGCCTGTGTTTATCCGATTAACTCATCAATCAAAAGTGATCCTAGACATTTAAAAGGGTTGATTATTTTGAGCAATGTTTTTAAAGAGTCAGAAACAGACCCTTAATATATATTCGATTTATTTTGATGACGGACCTTAATGTACAGACAGGAAACCAAAACGATTACATCATTCACAACGACAACAACATATACACCTGGCAGAAGGTTTTGCAACATTACCACTTCTTTAATTCTGTCTATGTAATGTAGGCAATCTGAGAACATTAGGGGCTTCCAAATTTCAAAACTCTTCTGACAATTGCATTATCAGAACAAAATGGAACCTCAGCGTCCTGTTCAATAAAAGAGACGTTTCCGGGTAACTATTTGTGCTCATTGGGGTTGCACTAACTAAAGGCTTTCTTTCATGTTTCTTTATTTTCAGTAATGAGTCGATGTCAGTAAATGTTGACACCCATCTCTTCTTATCAAATATTGCTGTCACAGCAAAACCTTTTCGACTATGAAATTTGGATGTGAATTACGTTTATAAAAATGTATCGATATAATTACTTTAGATGTTTACGGTTCTTATATCTGCAAACACTGTTCAACCTGACAAAACAACTTTAATATGAAATAGATCCTTAATGTTAATCGAATGTCAAGATTGTGCAGTCGTTGGCAATGTATAGATTGAAGAAGTAACCGAAAAATCAGTCTTAATCGAAAGTTAAAATACTTCTCTTGAAGCATATGGAATTAAGAACAAAAGTGACCTCTATGAAAATATCAATGATGTGGTTTATGCGGTAGTATGTATAATGTCATCTGCAGATTAATGTAACAAGCAACGTTTTGGAAACTTTTCACGAGCGCTAGCTATGATGTTGAATATAGAACTTTACCTAATGAGATTGTTTTAGAATATAACTTTGAGGTACATATTGACAGAATTTAAAAAATCTAACTAACTCATTTCGTCGACAATGTCACACCAAATTCAGCAATTACGAGAAAATTGTTATTGATCTGATGTCATCAAATTAAAAAAAACCGTTTTTGTACCAAATTAAACGTCTGGTAATTGATACATCAGCAACTTTAAATCACAGAGAATCATAGAGTCGATCACTATCAAAACGTTATGAACATAAGTCATAACAATATTGACCAAAGCCATGTTAGAGAAGAATGTTCATTTGTAGCAGAGTGTGATATATTTATCTGTTGTGCCTGTGAAAATGATGAGACCATAAACAATACCGTGAACTGTGAGATGAAACAAAATGAAGTGATTTATGCCATTAATAATCTGATAGACGTCAAAGCGCAAGGTCATTATGCAAGACCTACAGAAATGATAAAATGTGGTAAATCCAAACTCATACCATTTTTGCATGTTACGTGAAATACTGTTTTGAACAACAGGAAATTCCCCATTAAATGGCCTAGGATACTAGCCTAGAAAGGCAAGAAACATACGTTAATCATTATAGAGGAATAACGTAATATTGTTGGCAACCTTTAACATTTATACTTAACAAGAGGTTGGCAAGTTTTTGTGATAAGACAACTGAGTCTCAAGGTAGGTTCCGTGCTGGATACAACACAATAGTAATATAATAGTTTTGTTCTACAGTATCTAGTTAAAAATATTTCTAAAACTCAATCTCATTATTTTGACAAAATAGGTGGCGTCATAGAGACATGTGCTTCAAATTTTTTCTTTTTTTTCTCTCTGTTGTTGAATTGCAATTTTACAGGAATTGAACGTTCGAAAGTATTCATTTGTCAAGAGGTTTTTGATATTTTGTACTTATTTTATACTGATGATATGATAGTATCTTACTGGTGAAACTTTAATTGTTTTAGAAAGATAGATTATCGGAACAGTTAAGCACAATCTCATTAAAATAAAATCTACGTTACGCAGACTATAGATCTCACTAGGCTCCCTTACTCAAGCCGTCAGGTTAACCTTAGACTCAGTTTGACCTCAAAATCTCATTGGCTTGCCGCAGATACCTTCAAGCAATCACAATTCGCGTCTCTTGGTAGCCTTCAAAGAAATTACAAGTAGCAGACGTTGAAGTTAAAACTCTTATAAATTTTCCATTTTACAGTGGTCAAGTTGAAGTCATTTGCATATGTCTATAAATATCATATAACGCAGCAGATTTAGTTATAACATTTCACTCTTTGACGAAACAAGGGTCAATCTCATTGGCATATATACGTAGCATATGATTAATATATAATTATCAAGAAACTTAGTATTGGTATTTGTACATGCTTTCGTTGTTTGTGTTTCTCAGGATGTTTATGATTAATTTGTTTCACGAAATTTAAAATTATTCAACGATTACAACAAGCTAAAAGACGAAACGTTTCTTCAACGTAACTGCTTCCAAAATAAGCATTTGGATTGATACGGTCTACTTAAGGATAACGTTGAGGAATGCAGATTTTGCCTTGCGAAAGATAACTCCATAGCTTCGATTTGGCTTGTTTGTACAACAAACCAAGCTAGGGTAAATTGAACGTACATAAAATACATTAATTCGGGTATTTAGCCAGTTTGACATTCGGAAAACATTCGGAAGTTTGCGGTTTCCGAGATCTGAAAAGCGTACGGGGCGAATTCGCTGATTGGCTGATTTGAAATATGTCAGAGGCAAACCTGACGGCTCACTTAACGGAGACTGGTGAGATCTACAGGCGTGATGTTGTGGAGCATGTAGATTTCATTTCAATGAGATTGAGTTAAGCATGAAATGGGGTCTAGATGTCAATCTAGATTAAACTGAAAATAAAGATTTTAGAAATTGGAGTAAAGGTTCTCTGAAAATTGTGTGTTTGGCAAAACATTTATTAAAAAATCACACTAAACCATTAATTTTGGTTAACAGTTTCAAACCCGTTTTGTTGGTGTTGATGTCCTCGTTCAGAAGACATGAAGTACTAAGAATTTACAATACAGGTTTAAGAATATATACCCGTTAATTCAATTCACTATTCTGTTGCGCAGATAAAGAAAATGTTGTCGTACCCTAGTCAAATGTGGGATCATTCAAAATTTGGATCTACCTTTAATAATTAATGTTGGCAAACGTGGCACCATTTTTTAAATAGTAAATTACATCTAAGATGCGTGTAACCTGTGGTGCCATGTGTGCTTCTTGCTCCCAATGGTGACATGTGTGTATCTAGGGTGCTTGTATTTGTCTAATGTGTCCATCTTTGGTGCTTTGATGATTCAATGTGTTCATATTGGGTGATTGTTACTTGCGGTCGTATGTGTGCATCTTTGGTATTACAGGTGGCCCATGTGTGAATCTTGGGTGCTTCTGATGACCCATGTGTGCATATCTGGTGCTTGTATCTGGTAGTCCATGGTGTGCATCTTTGGTATGTGCTTCCATGTGTGGGACAGAATGGTTTCGAAGTCCAAGTTGCAGTAGTTTCAGGTTTATCTGTGACAAAAGAAGTTCCTCTTCACCGAACATATTTCGATCAAGTCGGTGTATATGTCATTATATAGAGGATATTATGTGAGTGTCCATGACATACTATGTTTACGACACGAATGCCTAAATATTAGTGTCGTAAACATAGTATGTCATGGCCACGGTACGAATATGATATTCTGTTTATTACCGAAGTCCCGAAATCAAATGAAATTACCAAAATCGACATCCGAGCATATGCGGTTTACCCGCCAACTTCACATAAAACGCAATGTCGTAGGCGAACTGAGACGTCAAAACATTGTATATGACGTGACGCCACAATGAAAAGTGATATGTTGCGCTAGGGCATCGTTTGAAAAATATGAACTTCAATATGATTGCCCTCGTAGGTAGTAAATTTAAAGAAATGTCGTAACTCGTAAATATCCTGGGATATGATGTTCCCGGTAATTCTGTGACATAAAATATTGTCATTGTGACCCCTGCATGGTCTTATTGCTAAGCATTTTTATTCTGATTGTAGAATTTAATGAAGGGACTGTACGCATTTTGTCAAGATGCTGTAGTTTTTGACTGCAATGGGATACATGGCTCCTGGTTGTCGTCGAACAGAATTAGCACCTTATAATCAACACTACACTTTCTGTGGTCAACAAAGTGGTCAACTCACTCACTAAAAATATTTGTGGTCATTAATCCAGTAGTGTGTGCAGTTCCTCTAGAACCAGCAGGAGCCCCCGTTAGCATGTGACCCTTGAAATGCACTCCTAAAGATATTACTAGTTTTTATTTATCATATTATTTATTACGATTTATGATTTTAATTATTTTATATACAGATATTCAGATACATTCATCAGAATAAGGCCATCGGGACGCCGTCAAAATGTAACAGTGCACATTGGGAAACTGTCCCATTCTACCCCGTTATCCCTGTCTCAACCTGCCCAAATGACCCAAAAAGGATCACGCGTCTCGATATTGGCAAATTAAGATAGCATGTCAAGTAATTATTTGTTAGAACTTAGCATGATGACGGAACTATCCAGAATAATAAATATTATAAGATCATATTACTTAGATGCTAATTTTAATCCAACTATAGAAATTCAAATATTACTTTATAACTACATCACATTTCCAGTCATCAGCATCATTTGTCACATGATGTGTGATGTCACTTCATGAAGTTGTTGTTTATCATTTTGGGTAAATAGTAACGCATATTGTGATATTACGGTATGACCGCCTCTATGTATTATAACGCAGTATACCTCATTGGATAGGTAATTGAATTATCTTTGATTTGAGTATGGGTACAAGGTGGTACACATATTCCTTGATACTCTCAGAAGTTGTTGTTTAACATTTTGGGTAAATATTAACGCTTATTGTGATATTACGGTACGACCGCCTCTATGTATTATAACGCAGTATACCTCATTAGATAGGTAATTAAATTATCTTTGATTTGAGTATGGGTACAAGGTGATACAAATATTCCTTGATACTCTCAGAAGTTGTTTATTATTATTTTGACACAGTAACGCTTATTGTGACATTACGGTACGACCGCCTCTATGTATTAAAATGTATTATACCTCATTGGATAGGCAATTGCATTATCTTTCATTTGAGTATGAGTACAAGGTGGTACAAATATTCCTTGATACTCTCAGAAGTTGTTGTTTAACATTTTGGTTAAATATTAACGCTTATTGTGATATTGCGGTGTGACCGCCTCTATGTATTATAACGCAGTATACCTCATTGGATAGGTAATTGAATTATCTTTGATTTGAGTATGGGTACAAGGTGGTACAAATATGCCTTGATACTCTCAGAAGTTGTTGTTTATCATTTTGGTACATAATAAGGCATATTGTGGCTTTACGGTATGACCGCCTCTATGTATTATAACGCAGTATACCTCATTGGATAGGTAATTGAATTATCTTTGATTTGAGTATGGGTACAAGGTGGTACACATATTCCTTAAAACTCTCAGAAGTTGTTTATTATTATTTTGACACTGTAACGCTTATTGTGACTTTACGGTACGACCGCCTCTATGTATTAAAATGTATTATACCTCATTAAATAGGCAATTGCATTATCTTTCATTTGAGTATGGGTACAAGGTGGTACAAATATTCCTTGATACTCTCAGAAGTTGTTGTTTAACATTTTGGGTAAATGGTAACGCTTATTGTGACTTTACGGTACGACCGTGTGACTTTACGGTACGACCGTCTCTAAGTATTAAAATGTATTATACCTCATTGGATAGGTAATTGCATTATCTTTCATTTGAGTATGGGTACAAGGTGGTACAAATATTCCTTGATACTCTCAGAAGTTGTTTAACATTTTGGGTAAATATTAACGCTTATTGTGATATTACGGTACGACCGCCTCTATGTATTATAACGCAGTATACCTCATTGGATAGGTAATTGAATTATCTTTGATTTGAGTATGGGTACAAGGTGGTTCAAATATTCCTTGATACTCTCAGAAGTTGTTGTTTAACATTTTGGGTAATTATTAACGCTTATTGTGATATTACGGTACGACCGCCTCTATGTATTATAACGCAGTATACCTCATTGGATAGGTAATTGAATTATCTTTGATTTGAGTATGGGTACAAGGTGGTTCAAATATTCCTTGATACTCTCAGAAGTTGTTGTTTAACATTTTGGGTAATTATTAACGCTTATTGTGATATTACGGTATGACTGCCTCTATGTATTATAACGCAGTATACCACATTGGATAGGTAATTGAATTATCTTTGATTTGAGTATGGGTACAAGTTGGTACAAATATTCCTTGATACTCTCAGAAGTTGTTGTTTATCATTTTGGGTACATAGTAACGCATATTGTGGCTTTACGGTATGACCGCCTCTATGTAATATAACGTGTTATTCCTCATTGGATAGTTAATTGAATTATCTTTGATTTGAGTATGGGTACAAGGTGGTACAAATATTCCTTGATACTCTCAGAAGTTGTTTATTATTATTTTGACACAGTAACGCTTATTGTGACTTTACGGTACGACCGCCTCTATGTATTATAACGCAGTATACCTTATTGGATAGGTAATTGAATTATCTTTGATTTGAGTATGGGTACAAGGTGGTACAAATATTCCTTGATACTCTCAGAAGTTGTTTATTATTATTTTGACACAGTAACGCTTATTGTGATATTACGGTACGACCGCCTCTTTGTATTAAAATGTATGATACCTCATTGGATAGGCAATTGCATTATCTTTCATTTGAGTATGGGTACAAGGTGGTACAAATATTCCTTGATACTCTCAGAAGTTGTTTATTATTATTTTGACACAGTAACGCTTATTGTGACATTACGGTACGACCGCCTCTATGTATTAAAATGTATTATACCTCATTGGATAGGCAATTGCATTATCTTTCATTTGAGTATGAGTACAAGGTGGTACAAATATTCCTTGATACTCTCAGAAGTTGTTGTTTAACATTTTGGTTAAATATTAACGCTTATTGTGATATTGCGGTGTGACCGCCTCTATGTATTATAACGCAGTATACCTCATTGGATAGGTAATTAAATTATCTTTGATTTGAGTATGGGTACAAGGTGGTACAAATATGCCTTGATACTCTCAGAAGTTGTTGTTTATCATTTTGGTACATAATAAGGCATATTGTGGCTTTACGGTATGACCGCCTCTATGTAATATAACGTGTTATACCTCATTGGATAGGTAATTGAATTATCTTTGATTTGAGTATGGGTACAAGGTGGTACACATATTCCTTAAAACTCTCAGAAGTTGTTTATTATTATTTTGACACTGTAACGCTTATTGTGACTTTACGGTACGACCGCCTCTATGTATTAAAATGTATTATACCTCATTAAATAGGCAATTGCATTATCTTTCATTTGAGTATGGGTACAAGGTGGTACAAATATTCCTTGATACTCTCAGAAGTTGTTGTTTAACATTTTGGGTAAATGGTAACGCTTATTGTGACTTTACGGTACGACCGTGTGACTTTACGGTACGACCGTCTCTAAGTATTAAAATGTATTATACCTCATTGGATAGGTAATTGCATTATCTTTCATTTGAGTATGGGTACAAGGTGGTACAAATATTCCTTGATACTCTCAGAAGTTGTTTAACATTTTGGGTAAATATTAACGCTTATTGTGATATTACGGTACGACCGCCTCTATGTATTATAACGCAGTATACCTCATTGGATAGGTAATTGAATTATCTTTGATTTGAGTATGGGTACAAGGTGGTACAAATATTCCTTGATACTCTCAGAAGTTGTTTATTATTATTTTGACAAAGTAACGCTTATTGTGACTTTACGGTACGACCGCCTCTATGTATTAAAATGTATTATACCTCATTGGATAGGTAATTGCATTATCTTTCATTTGAGTATGGGTACAAGGTGGTACAAATATTCCTTGATACTCTCAGAAGTTGTTTATTATTATTTTGACACAGTAACGCTTATTGATACTTTACGGTACGACCGCCTCTATGTATTAAAATGTATTATACCTCATTGGATAGGTAATTGCATTATCTTTCATTTGAGTATGGGTACAAGGTGGTACAAATATTCCTTGATACTCTCAGAAGTTGTTGTTTAACATTTTGGGTAAATATTAACGCTTTTTGTGATATTACGGTATGACCGCCTCTATGTATTATAACGCAGTATACCTCATTGGATTGGTCATTAAATTATCTTTCATTTGAGTATGGGTACAAAGTGGTTCAAATATTCCTTGATACTCTCAGAAGTTGTTTCACATTTTGGGTAAATGGTAACGCTTACTGTGGCTTTATGGTACGACCGCCTCTATGTATTATAACGCAGTATACCAAATTGGATAGGTAATTGAATTATCTTTGATTTGAGTATGGGTACAAGTTGGTACAAATATTCTTTGATACTCTCAGAAGTTGTTGTTTATCATTTTGGGTACATAGTAACGCATATTGTGGCTTTACGGTATGACCGCCTCTATGTAATATAACGTGTTATACTTCATTGGATAGGTAATTGCATTATCTTTGATTTGAGTATGGGTACAAGGTGGTACAAATATTCCTTGATACTCTCAGAAGTTGTTTATTATTATTTTGACAAAGTAACGCTTATTGTGACTTTACGGTACGACCGCCTCTATGTATTAAAATGTATTATACCTCATTGGATAGGCAATTGCATTATCTTTCATTTGAGTATGGGTACAAGGTGGTACAAATATTCCTTGATACTCTCAGAAGTTGTTGTTTAACATTTTGGTTAAATATTAACGCTTATTGTGATATTACGGTATGACCGCCTCTATGTAATATAACGGGTTATACCTCATTGGATAGGTAATTGAATTATCTTTGATTTGAGTATGGGTACAAGGTGGCACACATATTCCTTAAAACTCTCAGAAGTTGTTTATTATTATTTTGACACTGTAACGCTTATTGTGACTTTACGGTACGACCGCCTCTATATATTAAAATGTATTATACCTCATTAAATAGGCAATTGCATTATCTTTCATTTGAGTATGGGTACAAGGTGGTACAAATATTCCTTGATACTCTCAGAAGTTGTTGTTTAACATTTTGGGTAAATGGTAACGCTTATTGTGACTTTACGGTACGACCGTGTGACTTTACGGTACGACCGTCTCTAAGTATTAAAATGTATTATACCTCATTGGATAGGTAATTGCATTATCTTTCATTTGAGTATGGGTACAAGGTGGTACAAATATTCCTTGATACTCTCAGAAGTTGTTTATTATTATTTTGACACAGTAACGCTTATTGTGATATTACGGTACGACCGCCTCTATGTATTAAAATGTATTATACCTCATTGGATAGGCAATTGCATTATCTTTCATTTGAGTATGGGTACAAGGTGGTACAAATATTCCTTGATACTCTCAGAAGTTGTTGTTTAACATTTTGGTTAAATATTAACGCTTATTGTGATATTACGGTATGACCGCCTCTATGTATTATAACGCAGTATACCTCATTGGATAGGTAATTAAATTATCTTTGATTTGAGTATGGGTACAAGGTGGTACAAATATTCCTTGATACTCTCAGAAGTTGTTGTTTATCATTTTGGTACATAATAAGGCATATTGTGGCTTTACGGTATGACCGCCTCTATGTAATATAACGGGTTATACCTCATTGGATAGGTAATTGAATTATCTTTGATTTGAGTATGGGTACAAGGTGGCAAAAATATTCCTTGATACTCTCAGAAGTTGTTTATTATTATTTTGACACTGTAACGCTTATTGTGACTTTACGGTACGACCGCCTCTATGTATTAAAATGTATTATACCTCATTGGATAGGCAATTGCATTATCTTTCATTTGAGTATGGGTACAAGGTGGTACAAATATTCCTTGATACTCTCAGAAGTTGTTGTTTAACATTTTGGGTAAATGGTAACGCTTATTGTGACTTTACGGTACGACCGCCTCTATGTATTAAAATGTATTATACCTCATTGGATAGGTAATTGCATTATCTTTCATTTGAGTATGGGTACAAGGTGGTACAAATATTCCTTGATACTCTCAGAAGTTGTTGTTTAACATTTTGGGTAAATATTAACGCTTATTGTGATATTACGGTGTGACCGCCTCTATGTATTATAACGCAGTATACAAAATTGGAAAGGTAATTGAATTATCTTTGATTTGAGTATGGGTACAAAGTGGTTCAAATATTCCTTGATACTCTCAGAAGTTGTTGTTTAACATTTTGGGTAATTATTAACGCTTATTGTGATATTACGGTATGACTGCCTCTATGTATTATAACGCAGTATACCACATTGGATAGGTAATTGCATTATCTTTGATTTGAGTATGGGTACAAGTTGGTACAAATATTCCTTGATACTCTCAGAAGTTGTTGTTTAACATTTTGGGTAAATATTAACGCTTATTGTGATATTACGGTGTGACCGCCTCTATGTATTATAACGCAGTATACAAAATTGGAAAGGTAATTGAATTATCTTTGATTTGAGTATGGGTACAAAGTGGTTCAAATATTCCTTGATACTCTCAGAAGTTGTTGTTTAACATTTTGGGTAATTATTAACGCTTATTGTGATATTACGGTATGACTGCCTCTATGTATTATAACGCAGTATACCACATTGGATAGGTAATTGAATTATCTTTGATTTGAGTATGGGTACAAGTTGGTACAAATATTCCTTGATACTCTCAGAAGTTGTTGTTTATCATTTTGGGTACATAGTAACGCATATTGTGGCTTTACGGTATGACCGCCTCTATGTAATATAACGTGTTATTCCTCATTGGATAGTTAATTGAATTATCTTTGATTTGAGTATGGGTACAAGGTGGTACAAATATTCCTTGATACTCTCAGAAGTTGTTTATTATTATTTTGACACAGTAACGCTTATTGTGACTTAACGGTACGACCGCCTCTATGTATTATAACGCAGTATACCTCATTGGATAGGTAATTAAATTATCTTTGATTTGAGTATGGATACAAGGTGGTACAAATATTCCTTGATACTCTCAGAAGTTGTTTATTATTATTTTGACACAGTAACGCTTATTGTGGCTTTACGGTATGACCGCCTCTATGTAATATAACGTGTTATTCCTCATTGGATAGGCAATTGCATTATCTTTCATTTGAGTATGGGTACAAGGTGGTACAAATTTTCCTTGATACTCTCAGAAGACTTTTTCGAATAAGTAAATGGAAAATTTGAATATCGAATAAGGAATAAGGAATAAGGAATAAGGAATAAGTAACCAACTTCACACTGCCGAACCCCGGATGAGATTCTACATCGTTATACGCGTGATCGAGGAATGTGAAATTGAATCAGACTCGAACGACATATCTCATGACATAATCCACCCAATAGTTTTATTTTCAAAAACAAAATCCTATACAACATAAATTCAGAATGATGTTTTCAAAGGATGGACAATTTTGGAATTTACTTTAGTTTACTTTAATATTTAGGTTTACGCGTAACGAGTTATAATTTATTAACGACGGCCTCCATGGTTTTTATGAGGCTCGCCATCACTTTCAGGAGGAGCTGGAACTCCTCACGGGCCTGTAAGCGAAATAAATGAATTGAGAAATAGCGTTTTCTTCGTTTAAACACGAGCGCAGAAATGAACCCAGACTATAGAATTGAACAATTCAGAATGAAAATAAACCTAGTGTCGGGAATGTATTACTTACCGATTGGGAGGTGTCCGACGCAACGGTTGTCGCTTGAAGGGCAGGTGTTTCTTGTATCCAGGACGGTGATTCCGTCCCCTGCACCTTTGAAGGCGTGCCACTCAGTACCGGTGATATGCTATAAGAGAGAAAATATTTACGGTTTATCAAAAGATATACCCTCGAGTGTTTGTATTCCGTGATGCTAAGCGAACGAAGTCGAATATTTAAAAACTAATTGGTAACATCGTCTAATAATCATCACTTGTGTAAAAACATTGCTTCTTCCCTTCAAATGTAAGGTTTCACGGAAGACTCATCATTAAATATTACATTACAAACCGTGTCGAAACTTTATTGTCAAATCAGATGCGGCCGCCATATCGAGCTTCAAGTTCGTGACGTCATTTTTATAATGCTTTCCTTCCGACAACGTACACAGAAACAAATAACATGCAACCCTCTGCTGATATGGTTAGTTAATAATATTGTTTTCATCGAAAGTTTGTAATAAATGATATCCTTACCACAAATTTATGGTTTTTGTGAGATTCTTTTGTAAAAACATTAAATAAATGAAAAAAACCACCGTTTTCACATTTTTTTAAATTTGGTAATTATATTTTCTCTTAAAGGATATAAAAATATTTCACCTATGGATATAACAACTACTTAATGTGGTTATAACAATTATTTTATATGGATATAAAAATTATCTTAAATCAAAGTAAAAATTATTCCATATGGAAATTTTAAATGGAAAGTTGATAAAAATCATTTATTTTAAAAATCTGAATATCCATCTACATTCATATTTACTTGTAAGTACATCATGAAAATGAAGTTACACCTTTCATTCACCATTCAATGTCAGCAAGGCAATGGGAACATTAAAATTTGTCACCAAATCTGATAACTGAACTTTGTAAGGTTATTTTCATTTCGTGTTCACCTGGAATAATGAAAATATGTTTTTACCTATAAATAATTTCATGGAAAAATCTGGATATTATTGTTCTATAATTTTACACAATAATTGAATTCAAAAATACATATCAATTAATGTGAATATGTGAGTAAATGTGACAAAATATATTTTGTGTTTTCCCTTTTGAGAACAAATTCATTCACTTTTGATTAAGCCAACAGACATCTGTTAGTGCCTGTATTTGATTAGTTGTGCAACTAGTAGTATGCTGCTTTGTTGTGATGACAGCCCTGACTCTACGTAACGCTGGTCAGTTGTTATTTTTCAATTGAGTTTGTTTCAGACATTTTTATGAATCAATAAAGTTTGATATATTTTTTACTTAACCTTTTCACACATTTTTATCATGTTAAATGTATATACAAGTGAATCTCACCTGTTAGAACATAATTTTTGCTTGTTACCTTGTCCGATGATCGGCTTTGATCTCTTGATTGCTTACCTTATATTTAATGATATGTGACCTAAACGGTGTGCGAAATAGCACGTGCTAAAGTGACGTCACGAACTTACAACACTAACGAACTTGCGCTATTCGACCATATGTATAACAATTTTTAGACGACAATGTTAACATTGATTCTAAAACATAGAGTTTTTAGCTTAATGTACAGATCAAATAAGACATTATTATTTGGCAAATTGAGAGGGATGATAAATGAATCTACAAATATACTTACGCCGAAACCCCAAAACTGAGACGGCGCCTCAAATCCCCGTTTAAGGGTTCCCCATAGGGTGTGCTGGTTGCATTTCTAAAACAGTAAGGTTTAAACGCGTACACAAATGATATAAAAAACGATATATATAGATGATATCGTGTGAAATGAATTCATACTCAATTTAGAAAATAGAAAATACTCACGCAAAGGTGTTGTTGGAGAACGACATTCTGTCAGATTGAAATTTCAATTCCAAATGATGTAATGAGATACACCCGTTCCATTCCTTTCATACGTCTGGCCAATCGGATTACGGAAAGGGGTCGGAACAAGGGGTACTTGCGCGCACCCAACGTCATTGTTAATGAAAACACGCTTTTTTGGTGCCAAAGACAAAGATCAAATTCAAATATTTGAACCGATTTGCTGTAACAATTTGAATGGTTTCAAAAGCAAAAACGGGAATCAAATTAAGCCAAACCTACAGTTTTCACAAAATGATTGAAATAGCAGTCCAAACGGATGAATAAGATTTAGCTAATGACTACCTTATTGTGAATAACTATTTTGCAAGGGCGTCGATACTCTTAGTAGTTTAAAATGCATCAAGCCACGATAGTCCGGTCATCGATAATCCTAATCCCGCAGTGTCCGGACGGTAGCAGAACGGAACAGAATTTCAATTCTCATAAACCATACAAAATGATATTGAGAACATTCATTTACATTATCAAAATTCAAATTTCTAGTTTAGAAGATTTTAAGTTTTGCAAAAATGTGATAATTTGAATAGTGGAGAGGATATAATCCGTTTTCATAAGCGAGACAAATTCGCAAATATAAGAGTTATTACAAAAATACGAAGGGTAACAAACTCTAGCGATCTAATCTCTATATAAACTCGTTCAATGTTGATTCATTAATCCGTTGATTCCGAACACTAATTAGTTGTAAAGGATTATCGTTGATTACAACTATTTCTGATTCATTAATCTCATCAAATTCGGTAGGGTAATCCCTTTAACAATCGAGCTACATCATGATTGACACGGGAGTTGAACATGTCAGTAGTTTGTAATTTCAATAAATTGTAATGGCTCGCTTTATGTGTAAGGAGTTTTTGTGATGGTAATCAATTGAAATTTCACATTTTGTGTCATTATATGTATCATTTCTGATATTTCGTATGGTCTTTTTTCAAAGCCATGCGTCTAATCCCTCGCGTGTAATTGTTGATTTAGATTTCACAAATTATTAAGTCAACTTTGATGCGTACGAAAATCAATTTCCGAGAATCCTTTGCTATATTTACACTACGCTGTGAGTTTCATCTACACTGCAGCGCTAATTACTCGTGCACAGTAACGCAGTCTCGTGAGCTGATCTAGTTTACGGGGGTAACGATCAATAGGGTTCCCCTTGATTCGGGTCCCGGTGGGTTAGCCGGCAACAATGCATTACACGAGTGAATTTGAACTATTAATGGTGAAATATTTTTGTATTCTACGTTTTTCTATACGATATCCCAAACGAAAGAAAAGGAGTACAGGAATCGAACGCCGGTAAAACGAAGTTTCTAACTTTATTAGCAACCGATCTAGAGCCGTTTAAAGCCCTCGACGTTACGTCATCGGTATACCGTCTTCCCATTGGTCGGTTCTTCAAAGTTCGCTATTTCCTCGACCAAACGTCCGAATGTTACGATCTTGGTATCGTTGGATAGCTAAAGTCGAGCGCTACAGTACACGATTCTTAGAATGTCGATGACGTCACGGCTCGTAGCGTCACGTGACCCCAAATGAAAATGATCTTCGAAACTACGATGTCACGTATCAAACGAAAGAAAAAGAGTACAGGAATCGAACGCCGTTAAAACGAAGTTTCTAACTTTATTAGCAACCGAGCTAGAACCGTTTAAAGCCCTCGACGTTACGTCATCGGTATAACGTCTTCCCATTGGTCGGTTCTTCAAAACCCTGTATCTCCTTAGCCGAACGTGCGAATTTTACAATTGAGGGGTCGTTGGATAGCTAAAGTCGAGTAGGACGGAATGACATCGTTAGAACGTCGATGACGTCACACCTTTTTACGTCACGTGACCTCAAATGAAAATGTAAGTTTATACTAGGGTGTCACGTATCAAACGAAAGATCTCGCTTAGTCGAATTTATCGGAATTGTTTAAGAATAGTGTTATCGAATAGAATGCTCGTTTATGCGATGAACCATTCTTCTTTTATTTTAAAATGAGATTGAGTGATTTGTATATTTTTGTTATTTCAGTCATGGATTTTAAGGACCTTTTAAATCAGTTGGAGTCGAGCGATGCCTTGCAGCAGTGGGCTGAACAATGGAATCTAAAGGATAATGAGTATGTGATGGACAGATGGTTCCATCTGCGTGCGCAAGAAGTCTCGTGGCAGGAACAACATGAATCCGATGATGATGGATTCAATGACTTTCTATATCGAGCCACAGAAGATTGGAAAGGTATGCAAGGAACCTTCTTCGAGGACGTACAATCACCCCTTTCAAAATGTCCAAGAATATCTCAGACGAAGGACAATGGTCTACCTTGGATGGACAAATCCCCGCATATTCCTATGCCAACAGTCAAACAGGATGACGAATACAATGGGAATGTTTTGATACAGGATGATGAATATGGAGATCACGCACTAGCGTGCAACATAGACGGAAGTTGGTACGACAGTCTTGAATTGGGTCAAAACGACGAATACGCGAATCTCGCTTTAGCGTGTGTCATGGACGGGAGATGGCACGACAGTCTTGAATTGGGCCAAAACGATCAATACGAGGATCTCGCGGAAGCGTGTAACTTGGACGGAAGTTGGCACGACAGTACTGAAACTCCGAAACGGAAAAATAAGGGTAAAGGTTGGGTTTGCCCGGGATGCTACAAATCGTTTACCAGTAAGAGGGGACGTCTCGACTACATCCGTCACAAAGCAATGTGTTCACCGATTCCATCTACCAGCTTAATCCAAGAAGGAGGTTCAGCTACCAAACGATCGGAAGACTCTCAGAACACATCCACAATGAACGGCTCCTCTTCGGAGACCCGTCATCCCTACACTTTTAGACTTCGTTCTGAAAAAACATTCTCAAAGAAAGCGGCTGTACAGAGAGTGTACGAAGTCATGTTTGACGAACAGTGGAGAGGTGAGCTTATGAGCGATCTCGAGACGAGTTTACGGCAAATGTTCGACGATGTCATAAGGCGAGCTCGTGGTCACCTTGCCGATAACGATCTCGGATGCGTCGTAATTCATCACAATAGTTTGACCAATCCTATTGTTGTTCCACTAAGAAAACTACAATATCTTGACGGCAAAACCGTGTTAGAATATATATCGTCGGAGAGGAAAGAGAACGGCCCCGTGTTGTGTCCAGGAGGTTGTGCCATTCGGCGGCGGTAGCGTCATGGTTTGGGGTGGAATGTGCAGGGACCATACAACAGAACTTGTTTCTTTGACCGTACTTTGAATGCCTAAGGCTACATCGACACCGTTTTACGTCCTGTGGTGCTCCTTTTAATACCCCTGAGAAATCCAAGAGTAATCCTCTAACAAGATAATGCTTGCCCCCACACAGCCAAAGTCACCAGAGACTTCCAGCGAGATCACCGGATTTATCACCAATTGAACACTTGTGGGATCATTTGGACAGGCAGATAAAGCAGAGAAATCCACCTCTATCAAGTCGGCAAACGTTTATCCAGGCACTCGTTGAAGAATGACAAGCCGTCCCTAATGACGTCATCAGGCGCCTTGTGAATTCTGGGCGTCGACGTGTGCAGGCCTGTATTCAAAGGAACGGAGGCCATACCAGATACCGACAGTTTTCCAGTGTTTCCTTTGTGAATAAAAGCGTTTTCTGTAGTCTCTAAAAAGATTTCTTTATTTTTGCAAATTGACATTTACCCCCAGTGTCATTCATTGCATTCTACTGCATTAACTGTACGTGCCACTTTTTCTAAATTTCAATCAAATAATGGTCAGTTAAATTGTCTTTAAAACGAGTATTACATTATTTATGTGACATATCTGATACTGTTGATAACATCAAAACAATGTTGGTATAGTTTCTTTTGCCCGTGAGTTTAGTTTACCCTTAAAACTTTCAGTCATTTCATAGCTATGGTTCGTACTCGGAGGGACTGTCCTATTCCCGGTTGTAAGGCCCGAGATTTACTAAGATTAGCCAATCATATGTCTAATTGCCATCATATGACTTCCGAAACGAAAAAAGAGAGGTTGAAGACGAATGAAATATCATCCGCCATAACTCCCGTTTTTCCCAAATCGGCGATTTCTTGGAGTCCAGAAGCCACAATTGACCCGTCGAAACCTTGGTGGGAAACTCAAAGCCTAGCACCCTTGGAACCGTGTTCGAGTCTTATGATCAGTGGGGCTACGGGTTCAGGAAAATCGCAATGGACGTATAAGTTTTTAAAACAGCTTCCAGGCATGTACGTTATGGATCCGCCCCAAAACATACTCTATTGCTACGGTATCTATCAACCTCTCTTCGACGAGATGGAAAAGTCGATTGCAAACCTGACATTTCATCCTGGCTTACCTACCTCAAATACCATCGATGAATTTACTTCTGATGGAGAATGTGGTCTCGTCATTTTAGACGATTTGGCCCATCAAGTAGTGTCGTCCAAAGAAATGGAACTGTTGTTCACGCAAGGTTGTCATCACAAATGATTGAGCGTCATTTTCATTACCCAAAATCTGTACGGTCAAGGTAAAGCGGCTAGAACGATCGCTTTGAATACCTGGTATCTGGTACTATTCAAGAATATGCGAGACGCTTCGCAGATTTCGGTTCTGGGAAAACAGTTATTCCCGGGAAGATCCAATATTCTGACGGATGCCTATAAGGATGCCATGAAGGAACCCTTCAGTTATCTCGTGATAGATATGACGCCTAGGGCTAATGATAAACTAAGATTGAGAACCAGAATTTTTCCCGGAAAAGAACCTATCGTGTACGTGTCTAAATAAGTTATAAATATGAGGATATCGTGAGAATCGAACATTTAGCGCCCTAGCATTCGTAGGGAACGGTCGAATATATATATATATATTGACTAAGCTTTCATTATGTCGAAGATCGTCCAAGAGAACGTACTCTTTTTACGTTTGCTGCTGCACAAGAAGTCTTCGCCTAAACAGAAGAAGGCTTTGCTGAAATCCATTACTCAGGGACAGTTGAATAAGCCTTGACCGAAATCGTGTACAACTTGCTGTACGCCAAGATTCGTATCCCTAAGATACTGTTCCAACAATTACGGAAGCACAAAAAGGTATTACGGCTACTCGGGAAGAAATCATCCGGTGACGGTCGGAAAAAGAAATATCTTAAATTACCTCTAGTGATTCTCATTTTAAGAGCAGTCGAACCGATCTTAAAAAACGTGTAAACATGCAGAAACACGTTTTGGTGCCTCAAGAAAAGTACGAAAGACTGCTACGTCAATACCAGACGACTTCGTTGGACGGGCCTACACTAACTACATTGTCGTGTACGCCTCGTGACTCGGGATACGAAGCGGACACGGAAGAGGATGACGATGTTAAGTTTGACGGACATCTTATTCTGAACAGTTTGCCCAAACCTTATCGTCAGCGAGCGGATGCCTTGCTGAATTTTATCGAAAAAGACGATAGCGAACTCGACTGGGACCTCAAAGGCCAATTGATTTACCGGAAACGTATTATTCCTGGGAGCCATATCATCGACCTATTCAAAGATTCGCAATATCCCTACAAAAGGTTCAAGCCTAAGGGTATGAAAGAGTTCTGCGAGGGTTTGAAAACCATGCACGTGCCTCGAGGACTCATCGGAAATGGACAACGATTGGATGAAAATATGTTTGATCCCCCGGCAAAGTCCCAACCTCCAGGCATATTCGATAGAGTGTTACAGAGGCAAACGAAGAAAAAAAAGACACCATTTCAATGGATTTCATTGTAATATGTTTTCTATTTCCTGTCCAATTATCTTGTATTTACGAATACGCATGATCCTTGAATAAATTATCATTTTTTTAACCAACTATTCGTGTTTGTTATAGCCTAGTTAGAAAAAAACCCCGAAACAATCGAATACATTTTCTCAATTTTATTACGACTATGACCTATTATGAACGAGATTACATCATCGCTAATCTAAGATGGAAACTACGTTGTTTTCTTTAAAAATGTATTTATAGGCAATGATTAAAATAACGATAAGCAAGTTTGTATAACTGGCAGTCATTCCGTTTTTTATGAGATTTCGAAAACAGTTTCTTTATACTTTTCATCGAAATCCCTTTCGTTTTGAGATAAATATACACGAGTGCAAAAAGACCGCAGGTCGTACTATCGTTACTTTGAAACTGTTCATCGTTGTACTTAAAGTCTTTGACATTTCTTTTCATAAAATTCTTGAAAACTTCTCCGTAGTAAAGGGGATTTCTCCCAAAACTGTCAAAAAACTCTCCGTGAGTCCGATCCTTTAACCATATGGCCAACCAATGTTCACCTTTTTGAGTCAATTTCTGATTATTGACAATGAATCCTCGGGGGTAAACGGTGACTCTACGTTTCGGTAATTGATCAGCGGCAAGAACTTTCACATTTCGAGTAGTTCCGTTCGTTCTTAAGGCGCATTGAAGCTGGAAGGTCTTCATGGCGAAGCGTACAGGACGTTTCTAGCCTCGTCGATTTCTATCATAAGATGGTTTTCAGAATACACCAAACAGTTGACCGTCTCTGGAAGGACCTGTTTAAACTGAAGTTGTAGTCGAAGGTTCCCTCTCTTTATAAGATCCAGGTACCCTTCTTTCAGATGACAAGGTTCCAAATTAAATTGATACAAAGCGTAACCGTTGTTAAAATCGGTTCGCCGAATATTCAGATCCTTATCTTGTTCGTTATTCAACGCGTTGAAAGCGGTCATGTAATTACGTTCGCTGAGGGCCATGGGTTCGCCGGGTAGAGATTCTCCGTTGACGTAAAAACCGATACAAGATAAACCATACGTTTGAAAATTGTACGGGTTTTTAGTATAACTTCCATTGACTGCCGCTGCGGATACGAGACCTACGACGACCTTGTTGGGAACTTTGTTTTGAAACAAGTGGTCTATGGTGTGATTCAGCTGATTCTTGGGTAATGAAATAACTTTAATATAAGTCTTGGTAAAAGGATACTTAGCGGAATGTTTACCCAGTACAGTGGCGTGTGCCGCTATGACGGAGTTGTTTGGTCTTATTTTACAGACGCTCAAATAGATGTCTTCTATATTCACCTTGTACTTACCTTGTAAGGGTTTGTCTCCGACCAAGACTCCGGACATGACGCAAAAGGCCGGTGGAGTTCTGAACATTCTGATCTGGATGTTCACCCCATTGAGTAAATAACGTTTGGAGTCCATCAGATCTTCGTATAGGGGCCCCGACATATAAAGGGTTTTACTCGTTTTCACTAAAAATGCACACTGTGCAAAACCAGTATTCGATGTTCCCGTAGGATTGGTTCCGTCCATTGCCCCAACACTGATTGAACCATCATCTTTGAAGTAGAGTTGAGAGTGAAGACTATTTTCCGAGAAGTCACCGTTAAGTATTGTTTTCAAATAACTTTTGTAAGGGTACAGGTTAGTCGATCCCGTGATGAGGGTTATGTCGATCTGACTGAATAGTTTTTTCGACAGCTTTCAAAACCATCTGATCCATAAAATCAGAAAAAAGAGAAGTGTACCATAGTTTCGTGGGTGCTGAATTGTCCAGGCATCCAATTGAATAGGGCGGCGTAGAACTTTGAATATTTTCCCCAAAACTTAACACAACAAGGTTCTAATTTCCAGAGTTTGAATACATAAAAGTTAAACAATTAACACGTTAGAGCTGAGTTGAAACAGTCTGTCTTCAGGTTTCATATATGTTTCCGCAATAACTTTGCTCCAAACCGTAAAAATTCTGCTGAAAAAAAACTTTGAATAGATAACAAAAAAAAGAATGAAGTGTTTATATTACTTCATCCTATGCACTGCCGACTATAAATTGATCATTGTAAATATTCAACCTTGAATATGAACAATGGATATTGTGACAAACAATTCCGATTTTCATTGGTTTGGGCACAAATGGTTTGTTTCAATTGATCATGTAATTTAGATATACAATGTTTGTCCATCTCGCAGATGAGATGTCGACCTTTTTTTTGCAGTTTGTAACTACTATCTTTAGGTGTAATTTCTAAAAGCTATGGATATATAATCAAAATTTTTAATACTTGCCTTTACTCAATACATGACCTTACTGACGATTGCCTAACTTTGGTTTGTTCTGTTTGTAGTTTGCTTTTGAATGCCAAGTGTATTTTGTGTGTTTGTTTGGTGCTTTTGAATGCCAAGTGTATTTTGTGTGTTTGTTTGGCTCCCAGAAGTCTCTCAAGGACCTACAGATTTCCAAGCATACAGACTTTGCAGACACAGATAACACTGAGGCTCAACCGATTATTGATGACACTAGGACCATATCGAGGACCAAAGCCAGGACTAATGCCAGGCCCTAGGTCAAGCTGTTGACTTCGTCGTTTGTGCTCAGCAGCACCAGGATGTTCACCTAGACCAACGCCTTGAATCACCTCGTGAACTCAGCTGTTAAGTACCCCAGGATCTTTCCAATTTGCATTCCCGTTCTCATTCCCCGAGGGACCACAGTTGTAACCAGGATGACTTTTGTCTCTCTCCCCCTGGCACACCTGGCCAGATGCTCCTCCCTTGTGAATCCTAACTACAATGAGGCTCTTGCGGGCTTTGAAGACATCAAAACCTACCTTTGACTTAGTCTCGTTTGGATGGAGGACCAACTTTTGATGTGCGGTTCCCAGGGTCTGCAGTGAATCCCATTTAAGTACCTCTTAATTCACTGGTCATGGACGGCTTCGCCACATTATATCAGGACTTTCAGCGGCTGTCTCTCAACACCTCTCTTAAAGAGCCACTCCGTGATTTTTATAACATATTATTTACCTTTGATACGAACCATAATGTCATATGTGGTGATATAAAATCAAAACATCTTAACTTTTCATGTCCAAAAGACATATATATGACAGATACTGGTTTTCAAAACAGCCTTATAAATGCACAGAGGTGTAGATATCACGTCCAATATACATAGATACTAGTTATATAACCTAACAAACACTATCAACTCCTAACTGCCCTCCTGGCTGTTTTAGATAAGGCTCCAAAATTACGTTTGACTATCTTACGCGCGCCACTGTCCGGTTTTCGATCATAATTGCGACGTTCTACCTTCATATTGTCACTGTAAAAAAACAATAAACTTTATAATGTGTCGTTTTGGTAACAGTCGTTACCATTCAACTCTATTGTTCTCTTAAGGTTGGTAAGTTGATCACCGTGTTTTGTGCACAGGTGGTATGTTGACAGAATACAGGTGTTCTACTTACTTACACACCTGTAAACAAGTTCAATGTTTGAGATATTTGTTTCTTGTGTTTCGTAAAATATCTTGAATTTTGGACCAATAGAATTTACAAATGTCTTTGTCGAAACCGGGGATTGATCTCGCAACCTCCCAATCCATTGCAAGTGTGCTAACCACTAGACCACCGAATCCACCTGACATGCCTGTAACATTTTAACGACCAAATGATTTACATTTTTTTAAGTGATAGGATCGGGTTATACATAGTTAATTTTGTAAATCATAAACGTCTACGGTGGTAAACATCTACTAGTTTACATTTTGAAATTTAGTTTTTTCTGTTATCTCTGGTGATGTTTACACTGATTGTTCTTTGTTATTTTGTATGCATATTTCAGCATGCTGCACGTGCAGCACCATTTCCTCAGGCTTCTGTCTCCTACCGCATTTTGACACCGTTTGTTTATCTGGTAGTGTAATCAAAGGCACTAGTGCACGCTTTTAAATTGGCTATTTAAGGTGTACGAGGACTTATGCATTCACTTAAACTTTCTATCGATGCAATGAAATACTAAACATTCTTTACAATTTACCTGCAATCAACAATGAAAACGTTGAAACAGCCGCTGTCGGCTTGGACATATAAAAATCTATGGTTAGCTGTGCACAAAACGGATAAATTATTGACACTTGGAAACGGCTGAACTAGTACTGTGTGCAGCTATTGAATTTACCTAAACTCTGAACTGAGAACAAATCATGAAATATGTTGTATGAAAGCAATTTTGTAAATTAACCGGTTTAATAACACAGTATTAGCATTGTTATTGGATTTACCATAGCGGCTGCCGTTTCCGCTTTTCTGGTTATGAGCAAAATCTTAATATTTCCGATATCGTAGTTCATGCGGATTTAATGTAACGTAGCATTAAATACTTCCGGCCTTTAAAAATCCACTTTACTACCTGAAACGTAAATATTTGTTGAATAACTTACGAGGTAGATTACTTGAGTGAGGATGGTGAGTAATATCGAGAGATATACAGTATCTGTGCATTCGTTGTGTTTACGAAATATTGGCGTGCACTAGTGCGTTTAATGTTTTACCAATGATATCAACAAAAATACCTCTATTCTTTTAATGTGCTTAATATACTTTTTCGAAAAAGGTTTTGGTCGCTGTTTGGAATTGATTTTAATGGTTGAATGGTAAGTCAGTTACCAACCTCGTTGTCGGCGTGCATGAATTGAAACACCTAGGCACGTGCGATGTAATCCCTGGATGCTTCGCGTCTCGGGATGACAATTCGCACGTGCCTAGGTGTTCCAATTCAAACACACCTCAAACTCGGATGGTAACCTTTACTTCTCACGTCTACTGAAGCTTTATCGGGATATCTTGGAGGATAAGCCCTCACATAAGGGTTGCAGCAAAAGGCTTTCTCTGTGGTTCTTGATCCTCTAATTTAATTCATCGCAGCTTCTTCTTGAAACAGCGCCCAAGGAACACGGATTTGCAAGAACAAGCTTCTCAGGGCTCCTCCCTCCTCTCCTCACTTATGTTTGGATAAGATCCCGGAAGTTTGAAACATATAAGTGAGGGTACCGTTTTTGTTGATTTAGATTTTACAAAAACATCTTCTGGTCTTCATCTCTATTGGAGAATCACATGATAATTCACACTGGGAAAAAAGTGTGGTGAGTGTCATAAAGCATTTACACAGTCAGAATCAGAATCATTTACAACCTACAGACACACATGAGAATTCATACTGGGGAGAGGCCATACAAGTGTTGTGAGTGTGGTGAAGTGCTCACACAATTAAATATGCAAGGTACATGTACATCCCTACAAAAATTCAGCTTTAGGGTCAAGCTTTTGTAGACTTGAACAAATTATCAAAAGAATGCTTTCAAGAAGTGTTGCTGGTATCGAATCGATTATTTCACAGTGATCACAAAGAAAACAAGGTAATGAATTTGCCTTTCAATGGTTTTGCTTTATGTTTTACATCTCTCTCTTGAGGAGTTGACCATTATTCATGCTTGGGCTCATTTTACTTTCCGTTAAGGTGGTCAGATCATAAGCCTGCTGGTGTCTTTCCCCACACAATGAGGATGAGCAGCTAACAAGGTATCTACATTTTACAGAAATTGCCTTTTCAGCTCTTTGTTTGAAATGGAAACCATGGTTAGACTGAAATCGTATAGCCAGACATAGACACAATATCGAGTACAAAGCCATTTTCGCTGTTTTTCAAAATGGACGGTTAAAACCAAGACTTTGCTGAAAATAAAATAATAAAATATAATCATTTTATAACATAAAATAATGAAGTAGTTTACTAATGAGAAAAATAATTCCATAAAACATCAATGAAAATACTATTTCAGAAAAGTGGAAAGTTGATCCCCCAACAAGATCTTGATTTATTGTTATGTCAATTTTATTATTCATGTAATGTTTTTCAAAGTGAAGGGTATTTATCAAGGTCTTGCAAGAAAAATATAACCAAATTTGCTAATCAGGCTTTTTTTTACATGTAGTTTACATGTAGCAATTAATTTTGTTGAAATTTCAATGGATTTTGTAAATTACATTACACTCAGGAAGGGCTGATTGAATTGAGACACGAAGTTGGTTGAGCCACCATGTTTATCTTGAATCCCAAAAATGATCATGCCACCATATAAACTTTAGCTGAAAGAAGTCATATGACTGTTTTTCCTGTCGTGGCTGAAGTTTCCCCCAGCGCTGATATAAGAGACCGAAAAAGAGTCATAATCTCAAATTAAATCGGTTTTTGCTTCGGAAGAAAAGCCCCTTATTTCATGTATAATCTTAATGAATATTACTGTGTCTTCATTGTTTCTGAGAAGCATATATCTATGGACAAGCATTCTGCAGATATGCGTTTTTTAAAATATAACTGTATTTGGATAGTGATCGATGGGTCAAATCGTGTCGGCCAGCGGTAAGCAGAGCCAGAAAACACTGGTTAAAGCAGGTTAAGTTAATCAAATTGTTGGTATGAGATATGAAACAGACTGCTCAGTTATGTCTTTTGTGTGTCCGCCAGAAACGTAATCAGTATACTGATATTTTGAAGTTAGCTCTCAAACCCTTTTAGAAATGATTAGAATCTTATTGACAATTTCTTCTGAGGGACCATTCTATTTCGCCAATTAGGCATAAAGGAGCAGATATACTTATTGCATGGCTCTACCTGCGACCTCAACGGGATCACTGTTTGTACCAATTTTGTTCTTGTAGCAGAAAGATACAACACATTTCTCATGGTGCATCTTAGTGTTCATCTCCGTATTTCAAGCTAACTCCGGGTTGTCCTATAAGTATTTGTGATCATAACAACGGGTCTGCATTTCGTATTAAATCTTTTACCTTGCATTGTCCAACAGATGTATTTAGCTGTGGAATGAAACAGAAAATGCACGTTTGAGGAGGGGTTCGTCATATGTCAGGAGGAAACTGGGTACGAGTTTGTATTAAAGGCAAACGGGGTCGTTTTCTTTCTTTCTTTTTCATTCTTCTTAATTTGAAATCAAAGGTCTTAAAATGTGTATAAAACGTCATCGCCAATGCAAAGTGGTAAAATTAGTGTATGTCTTAACAACGATAGAGACCACATAGCAAATGTTTTATATTTGACATGTATGTCCTAAACCGTCGATAATTAAATAATTTCTGTATCCGATTAGCGGCAGAATATGTCAAATACAAATATGATATTACAAGACAAAACTATCACTCATTTAATTGCTTGTAGTTTCTGAATTAAAAGTAATTGCTTTGAAACCTGAGTTTGTTATGAGGATAATTTGATAATGTCAACATTTATGATTGACAAAGTCTAATATGATTCTTCTTCAAAAACACATTAAGTACTAAGTATATGGGTGAAATGTCCGCAAATTTAAAAAATAATCCCCCAATAGAAACTTTATTTCTTTGGTAATAGAGAGTGTAACTGATAAAGAAGAGATTTGTGGATCATTCTCGTTCAAAAGCAATTTGTTGTTGTTCTATGGGCTGGTTTTAGTCAATCTTGCTTTTAGAACTTCAAATGATCAAACTGCTTATGTGGCTAAAGTTGTAGCTAAACTGCGAAAAAGTAACACAGCGAATTGTTAAAATTTAGCTGTTGTTAAACTTAAGAAAATTAAACATCCTTCCACACCATATGAATTTCCTTTTCAAATTGGAATTGGGATTATATCATCAGGTTAAACTTTGACATAATATATATATATATATATTATATATATATAATTCAAATAACAGAATTTGTCAATACAAAATCTATTTTAAGTTTTAAGGATCAGATTCTTCAACTGTAGCAATTATACTAATACATTTTATGTTAATTGGAACAGAATTTCTAAGATTTTCGTATGTGCTGAATTGTTATATTTTTTATCCAAACGTTTTGAAAGATGTAGTTTAGGATGTTACAGCAATGGAAATTGAACGTTAAGATGTTCGCATTAAAATATACCCTATAAAGTTGTCTTGATTGTACTGTAACTTTAATATTGATTTTGTTCCTATTAAACTCATATCAGCTTGATTCTGTGTATGATAAGACACTCTTCTATGTGTAACAAGAGTAGTAAAATGTACAGTTTTCATTGTTTAGGGTGATACCGGGTAACTAAAGGAAACAAGTCCATTTCTTCGACTTGAAAGATAATTCTCTTAGCAATCATATAAAAGATATAGTCTGTACAAAATAATCGAGAGAACCATATCGTTGATCATGTTATTTTACTTGACCTTGCAATTTTTAACATAGCAATTTTAAAAGATCATTTAGATGACAACTGCCCTGACAATGTTAGTGAATTCAATAATTAAACGTACACGATTAATACAAACACTTCAATCACTTTGCTGAGTCCAAAGGCTTTTTCAATTCTGGAATCTTAAGAAGGTTATTTCTATTTTCTAGAATGCAATTTGAGAAATGTCACTACCGAATATGTGGCGAGTTTCTATCGAATGAACTTTTATGTTGTTAGAAATTTTAGTGACCTGGGTCTTGTAAACCCTCTGTTGGAGTGTATCACACTACAAGAATGCTAACATGCATGTGTTCTGAATTGTGCAAAAACGACATTGTGAAAATGGAACATCTTTATAAAGTTTTTACAATTGTGGAAACTATCAAGTGCTAGTATAATACCGCTGCGTGCATGACGTTACAATAGTGTGTAGTTGTGACGTAACAATGTTAGCATCGTTGTCACAACGGTAGCCATATCGCGGATACGGTAGTTTCGGATCACTATCGGCAATCAAGCTTGATTTCTGAGCGCAAGTTAAAAACAGATTACTAAACTTCATACCACTTAATACTCTTTTATCAAACTCGTGAATGATTTGGTATTAAACTTGCTTTCGCTCATATTATGCGAAATCATTAACTCTTCTAATAAAAAAAAAGTATTAAATAGTAGGTACTTTAGTATCCTCTCTATAAGCATTGCCGTTGGAACAACAACAGCGGCTGTCGTTATGGCCTTTCAGTTTACATGCAATATTCGAATTTCTTGATAACTCAGTTTATGCGTATTAAATCAATGTTGCATTTAAGACTTCCAGTTTTTAAGAATTTACTTCATTAAGAGTATATTTTCAAAACAACCTACATGGTAGATAAACTGAGAGTACATCGTAAGTAATGACGATAGATATGCATCATCTCTTCATTATCTATGTTTACGAATCATCAGTTGCGCTACTGCCTTTCAATTTTATGTTACACGTTTAGCTTCAAAATTCAAATATATCGGAATTTTTAACTATATTTTTCACTTGATACTCTTCCTCAGAGCATGTTATTATATATATATATATATATATATATATATTTACAATATTTAACTCAAAGGGACGTAAATGTAAAAAAAACACCTAAATGGAGGTTCGATTACCGATATATATGAATAACGGACAATGATTGATTTTTTAATACATGGAAGTCTCTGACAAGCCATTTAATGTATCATTATGTTTTGTCTGCTTAAAAGCTATGATGCATGTGAAGGCAACTTTTATATTCGAAATGTGACCTTATATTGAATCCTTTAATCCCTATATGATTTCGTATTTTCGAGTAAATGCTTTTTGTTGTAAAGTTTACATTTGAATTACAACTATTTTCGCAAACGTTTATTTCAGGTGTATATTTTTAAGAATTAAATCTCCAAGAAAATGCAAAATTTCTCAAATTCACAGAAAAAAATTACTGGTTCATAGCAGATAATTTGGAACGAAATAGTGTGAATTTAAAGATTTCTGAATATTTATCAAATTAGATAAACAAAAACCACTCAATAATATCAATTTCAATTTGCACCTATAAACAGTTTCATACAAGACAAAATGAATGTTATATCAAATGAATAAAATTAATGAAGAGAGCATTTTGGTAAAAATAAATCTAAAGTCCTCTCAAAAAGCATAGAGGTCCTTGGAACACCAACAAGTACAATAAGAATCGACAAATAAGAGACATCATACCCTGTGTTGCGCGGTTTCAAACAATAAAACAATCTAATTATAAAATTATAAGTAAAAGTATAAAAATGAATCTTAGAGCATATTTAGGATACATGCATTCTATCGTTTCGATTTTCAATATTTGACATGCAATCGATACAGAAAAGTTTAAGCCGTTCCGAAGGAATAACAAAATTTAAGGATCGGTTGTGTACAAATTCAGAGATTCCTGATTGATTTTTGAGTGATCGGTTGTTTACGGCTGAACTAAGAATATGTAAAACTTTTGATTGAGATTACAAGACGTAATAGTTGTTATTACTGTATATGTTACTTCAACGATTGTCTATACAAAAACAGAACCATATCAGCTGCCTTTTATAATCTACATATAAATCGAATATTACCGTTATGTGGATTTCAGACAACGCTGCAGTAAACATTTCCCGTCTTTGCTTTATGACCTAAATACGTACATATTTTCAAAGTAACCAACATGTACATGTATGTGGTATATTGCCAGAGTGCCGATTTCTAGAATTATAGAAAGAAATGCAGGATCTGAGCATTATGCCGGTCTTTGAAATGTTGGCGTGCCACAGTGCTACAAAATATTCATGAAGACAACTCAAAATCATTTGTGTTGATTAAGACTCATATTCTGTAATGGCTAACTTGTTCGAGAATGTTCATTTGTACCCGTGTTCAAGTTTGTTTCAGTGAATTGCTACTGTCGCCGAGATTCATGATGATTTACATTAACAAAGAAGTTCATTTTATTTACTGCAAGGTATGTTTTGGAAAGTTCCGAAACAGAAGTAGATGACAATCGGTTTTCAATGGAAATTGAACAACATTCTTATATGTGTCAAAGCCGCAATCGTATTTACTATTTACACCATTTTACAATGCTATGTAGTTTTCTACCTGATGTTGATAAGATAAGTCCCGTTTTATCATTTGAAGCACGTCCTTGTCCGGGTTTCGATCAGAATTGCGACTTGACACCTTTATATCGTCCTTATACTAAAACGAATAGCATTCAATTCGTAATGTTCAGTAAGACCCTGTACGATTACAATTATTTTAATTTTTTTCAATATGTGCCTTCAACAACTCACAGAGTCATTCAGAGTAATTTATATATCTGTTATCACTAACTATAGGTAAAATGAAAACTGCTCTTTCGCTTTTTTATTCTAAGGTGAGCACACCAATCAAGAAATCAATGAAAAAGATTTGAAAACTAACTTTGAGTCCTTGTTTCCTTTGGCAAAATTTCTGATTGATATAGTTGGATGCATCCCGCTTTCAAAAAGCTTGAGAATATCCTTAATGGTGGTTAAATGAAACTAGTTAATAGTTCATTGTATTTTGAAATAAACGTGAATGGTTATGTATTGACACTCATGTGGAAATAAGTTGATTTGAAAAATTGATAAAATAAGTAAGCAAAGATTCACATTAGTGTGATGGGCCAGCATTATAAAATACTGATGGGTAAAGGCTTATTTGACAAAGGTTTAAGGCAGCATCGTTAAAAATTGGAATGAAATTTAAATGTGTGCAGCAAAACTTCTGGATAAAATTAGGATATTACATCAGCAATATTTAAAGCTAGATTGAGTAAAATTTCGGGAAAATATAATGAGGCTACATACGTAAGATTTGGGGTTCTGCTCGAGACAAAGGCTACCCGTGTAGGGTGTGTTTCTTTTATCAGGAACTCAGGTTTCAGAAAGTTTTGATGAACGATTTTATTGATTTGGTACTGAATCGTTAGAAGAGAGAGCATTTAGTTTGCTGAAGACCGGAGCTTCAAATGGCTTATTACCTGTTTGATCTTTCAACATCTCTGCAATGCATCTATGACTGTATCCAGGACATGAAATGCTGGATAACAGCAAATATGTTAACTCAATTACACGAAAAAGAAGCACTGCTCGTGGGTAAAAACTTAAAAGATTTCTTGACAGTCGCAGATGCAGATATACCCTTTGTATGTTGTCAAGCATCTGGGTGTGTACATTGACTCCTCCTCTTGTGGACCGTTAGAGCAATTCTATCTTCTTCCACTTAAGGTCCATCCGTAACACTCGCAACAATTTTTTACTGCTGCCAATGAAATCCTTTCACGAGCTTTTGTAACATCTAAGTTCGATTACTGCAAAAACATCCTTTCTGGACATAGATACACTTCAGAAGATCAACAAGACCACAAAACGGACAAACAATTCGCCTATATTGAAAGAACTGCAATGGTTGCTTGTCAGGGCCGAATTAATTTCAAGATCCTTTTTGTCTGACAAAGTGACAAGTGCCTCAATGGCCTGGCTTCCTCCTAGTTGTCAGAGATGCTTCATCATCATATACTTCTTGCTGTCAAACAGGCGAAAGTTGCTGGATGTACCGTCCCCTGAACTGGAATCCTTTGGAAACCGTTGGTTTCACGCTATGCGGATGTGCTATGGAACTCGCTGCCTGAAAATGTTAAAATTTCTGATGCAATTGACACTTTTTAAATCTAGTCAGAAAACCGATCTCAAACTGCTTTTTCTGAGAATATAAATATGGGCCGGTATTCACAAAACTTCTAAGAATTTTCTTAAGCCTTAAGAACTCTTAAATCCACTAAAAACTCTAAGTTTCTATAACAATGTTTTTAACTTTTAAGAAATGTCTTAGAAATGGCACTTTGTACTTAGATTTTTTCTTCATTTTAAGTAACCTCATGAGGACGCTTAACTACCTTAAGTTCTTAAATCAAATAAAAAGGCCGCCGGCAGAAACTATGCCTTCCTCACTGAAAACTTTTCAATGTTTTCGTAGTCTTATAAATGAGTAAATCTTAACGAGATTGTTAATTTTGTCTGTTGTACACTTGTGACAGAATATCTTTCATAATGTATTGCTTGAAATATACCTTGAAATCATTTTGACAATAACTAATGATGTAAAATAATATGCAAGTATTTGAATCTAGCCTAAATAACTAATAATTCAAACTTTTCATTTATTTTGGACCGAATGACATTATGAACACAAACAGCCGTGTCGGGTAAAGATACGCGGAGGGTAAAGCTCCGCACTCTCACAAAACTTAAAGGGGGTCTGCAACCTTAATTTTTAACTTCCAGTGTTTAATTAGCGAGGCCCCGCGAGAGTCGTAAATCTCAATCAGCGCCCTCTACTCAGCGGTGTTTTGACTGCGTTGCACGCTACTCGCGCGAATTACCCAACCGGATACGTGTGTGAGAATGTCGTTGTAAACAAATCGTTCTACAACTAAACTGCCATATGAGAAAAAAATTATAAATCTTTGTAAAGTGAAATCTTTTTTAGTTTGTTTTTTAGATTTTCCTCACCTTTTACAAAATTAGATAAAAAATTCTGGTACTCTGGTATTATGCAGTTGTTTGCATTTTACTTGTAAGCTTGGACACTACAAACTTCACAATATTTCTTTCGATATTTTTTTAAGTTAGGTTTTGACTTGTGTGGATATTTTTTGGATTTTCGTCACTATTACTCAATTCCTAACTATTTGAAATTTCTTATCCATGGCAGATAGGGGTTTGAGGTTTGTTTTTTTTATATTTGGCAGTAAATTGAACCTTGATTAAACAACTGTAAAATAAATGCACTTTTAATGTTGATAATTAATATTTAATATTTCAGTACTGAATAAAGATTGATTGATTGAATATTGATACAATTCTCATATAATTATCAAACTTTTTACAAGCATAATTGAACACCAAGTTGACATTTAACAAAGACACAATCATTTTTCAGAAATTTAAGACACGTTTGCCATAATTTGAAAATATCACTGATGATTATAAAAAAAATGAATATATGAAGGATATTCTGGTCACTAGTTATAAAGTTTAACTTAAATGGTTACCTTGATGATAGGGTGTTTTAAACTGTTATTTTGGGTCCGGTTTAGTGTGTCTTACAACACTGTAAAAATCGCATTTGAGTTGACTATTCATCAGTAAAGGTAAGGTATAATCTCCTGATGATACAATCGAAAATTGATTTAATATTTTCATTATTTCATAGTCATCGACAAGGGGTTCACCTCGTACATCATGCGTCCCGATAGTTCCGATATGGGATTTCTGATTACGAATGGATAAGAATAAGACATTTAAAAGATAGTGAAAAATATGAAATATAGTTGGATTCATCTTCAACATAAAGAAAACCGCATAATTTACATTTTGTTATAGATATTTCTTATTCCACGTAGTCTCTCAGACATTATACAATGCATGAACGGTAAAGCTTAAATCAACAATGATGTTATCTAATTTATCAACCAGCCAGCCAGGCATAGAGCAATAAAGCGCAGCTGTCCTCGGAACAGGAAATGATAATAAGGATATTATGTAAGAGATCGATCACATACGTTGTTTATAACACTTTAAGGAAGTTATATAGTACTTGAAAAGTCTGATCTAAACAGTCACTGTAATCTCGCTCTACTCCCATGTTTTTAGTTGACGAGCTGGAATAAACATTGTCAATTCACCTCCTCCCTAATTCTGTTTTTTTTTTGTATATGATTGTATGTGGGCATAATTAGGCACCTTACTGAAATAAAAGAATTGAAATATTTATTCATAACTAGTGAGACAATTTTAAAGTGACGCAGAGTATGCTTCAAAATTGTTTATGTCGCTTAATTACTAACCAATATACCATGTATGCTTAATATGAATTTGAGTTTTGTAAGAATAATTGCAAATATATATTTCCAACAATATATTTGATATCTTAATCGTTATATATATATTCTGAATGTTGTGTATTACATGTTTTATGGAAATAAAATACTGTTTAAATCATATACCATGTGTCCTGCATAAAGTTCAAGTCATGTCGAAATAATTGCATTTTCATCACTTAAATACCAAAATTATGATCTTTTTCAATAATTATCGATAAAAGGCAATATACGGTTGTACGGCAAGGACATGCTCCCCTTTTAGTCGACCGATTGCAGGTGTTCTTACAACGAGATGTGATAGTAGAAAAGGTAGCCATTTTGGACTGCAGGTATCGTGTTGTTGTTGGGTTGAAGTTTAACGTCTGCCTCCACCATTGGGCGATGTCGCCGACGTGGGGCCTATGCCATAGGTATTTGCAATGAATGGGGGAATAAGATTTAGAATAGGTCAAATAAAGTTAATAAAAGTTTTAAAGTGGTAAAAAATAAAACCAATTTGGAATTTGGAATTCAGGCATCATGTCAAACGACATCAACGATCGCATGTCATAAAGGGGACCGCACCTCGCTTGGCCATTCGAAACTGCGAGAGCCACGCGTGGCACTTGTGAGTGTAACGGAGAGTAACGGAGAGGGCCGAGGTGTTTCGATTGCTCGCTTGGCCGGCGCCCAGTCCGTGTCATGTGACCATTTTCCCGGCTTTGGCAATTACGTAACTGCTGGTCAATTAGGTCTGAAAGGCTAGGGTTGTTGTTCCCCTTTAACGTAATAAATCAGGAGGAGTGTAGGAGTGTAGGCTTGTAATAGATTGATGTCTTTGCATCTTAAGGCAATTTGGATGACGAAATTCCTAGAAAACATGTCATCATCAAACAGTTTGCCTTCCCACATAAAAATTGTCATTGGAAACCAAAATATTGATCCAACTATTCTACCTAGACTTCAGAAAACAATTCTAAAATCTATCAAAATCATAATAATGTAAATGTTAGATGTATTCAAACCCTGCGTGCGTATCTTTAGCCTACACATGCCGACCTATGGGAATAGAGGGGTAGTCGTTTGAAAACTTATAGTGTCGCTGACAAACACATTTCAACATGTATATTTTACATTAATATTATCATTGAAACTCTAAACTTTAACAGTGATATGGTTTTCATCACATATACTGTATTTTTAAGGTAAGAATGAACATGTATATCTTAGGTGCGTAGCTTTACCCGACAGAACTGTAGCACTGTGAAAATTTCTTCTGCTAAGCAAATTGACACTTCATATGAGATGCTCCCCCAGTCCTTGATTGAAAATGACAAGTTAAAAACAACTACATAATGTATGAAAAGTTTGACAGGTATGTGATTGTACTCACTGATACGTTTATCAAAACAACCGTTCTCATAACAATCACAATACTCCATTTTGGGCTTAGAAAAGAATCTGAGTTGACAGATTAGAGCTATTCCCCATCTGGTGCTGTAAAAAATCTGAATCAGTATTAAAGTGAAATTGATGAAGTAAAACTTTATTCACTTTGGTTAATTTATATTGATAATGTGTATATATTTGTGTATATATAACTTCATATTTGTTGTGCTTTTTGAAAAATTAAATTTCATTGTTTAATACGAAATTTATACACAAATATGAATATTTTACATTTTAATGAATTGATTGAGAAAAATTTATTTCATACTCATTGAATTTATTTGAAATCGATACTTAATTAGTTTGATATGTAATCTTAATCATTTGTGTAAAAATATTTTTTCTAGACTTTATGCATTTTCATTATAATTCTTTTCCCAATCCAAAGACTTTTCAGAAAAAAATCTTGCAAACAATGTTTCAGCTATTGTTTTTCTTAATTCTGTAATATATTTATCATTTTAATAGTAAACTTAATAGCATTCAAGAAAGAATCTAGGAAGTGATGTTTTTTTAGCCATATGTAACTTGTATTCTGGAGATATATTAAAATTCTACATTATAACATAAAATTATTTTTAATTATTTCAGTTTACATCTGTACATATGAGATTTTCAAAGTAAGTGTTATTTTTCAATTAAATGATATTGTGCATATATATTTGAAAATATAACTTTAAATACTAACATATATAAATTAACTCAACAGAAAATTGAAGAATAAAAGCTTTAATTTAGTACAAACAATGAGCAAGCAATGCTGACTCAAAGATACATATGATCAAATCATTAAAGCGTTTTATTGTTTTGAAATTTTTTTAATTTAACATATTTTCACATGAGACATGACATAAAGATTATATGTTTTTTGAAAATCTTTGAATTATTACAAATATGCCCTTAAAATGTGAGAAACTTAGGTTATATATTCTTTTTATACTGACAATCATACAAACCAATTAAGCATTGGTACATATATTCCTTTTTACATGAATGGTTAAATAGAAAATATAGGTGTTCCAATGAAACCTGAACTATTATTCTACGTAAATTCTTTTTAATTTTAACACTGAAAATGAACCTTGAGTTAAACAATTATGGAAGAGGATATATGATTAAATTTAATGGCTTGTCCGTCTTTCTTTGCGTCTTCTTACCTTTTTAACAAGGAAAGCAAACATCCGTTGCTATGAATAGATTAGGGGATTTCCATTATGTTATGAAATAGCCTCTAAACAGTGTTTTTTTCAGGTACTACTCTTCCCACAATGCAAGTTGTTCTCTTCTTAGTTAATTCTTAGAATTTTAACGATTATTCTGCTAAGATTTTTTCTTAAATGGACTTATGAGGAAATTTCAGATATTTCTTAAAGTTAAGAATATCTTCAGGAATCTTAAGTATAAAACTAAGAAAATTCTAAGAAGTTTTTTGAATACCGGCCATGGACTGTAAATGAATTTGAGCATGCCTTAGGGCTTGGAAAAGCAGTATTATAAGTATTTTCAAAAGTTGTAAAATATCTTAAGTACATACCAGGTAGGTGATATAAATGCATTGTTTCTGAAAGCTTTAATAAACTTTTAATGAATTCAAAAGCGCAATGATATCGGATCGGAAAACCAAGAGGGCTATGAAAATATCCGACACAACTACATGCTAGTGGGATAAAAAATTCGTTCTTGCTCTAAATCTAAAATGTAATCAATGAAAGCTTTAAAAAAACTTTATCAATGAAAAATAATTTCCAAAAGAAACAAAGCCAATACAAAATTGCTGTCTTTTCAAATCACATCTCAGTCTTTATTTCTTTACCTACCAGCTGAATTTGCCTAAAGCATGCTTAAGATATAGAAAAACAACGTTTTGTCTATGTAGTAGTTAGTGCTGTAACGATTAATCGGTAGTAAAAATCGGATGTTAAAATCGTCTTCTACGCGGTATGAGTGTATCAACACAAAGACATTTTAACAATACATCATGATATATTTTATCGCGACAGTCCATGATACATCGATGCATCTCCACAATAGAAAATATCTCCCGATATTAATAACGTAAAGTCTAACAAATAACTAAATCAGCTGACAAAATTAAGTTTTAAATCTATTATAGAGATTAACGATGATCAGACTAACAAAAAAATAAAATGTTTCTGAGATTTTATCCGAAATTTAAGTCTCTCTGGTTTTGTGATTTCCAGTCATTTACTATTTATGACAGACTGCTTTGTAAGATATAACATTATCTATTATCTAGTCTATTTTGCTTTTTTTACTGTAGTGTATTGGGAATACCTATGGTATCGCAAGCATGGTATCGTGATGATAGTCGTCTCGCAGGTTCTTTCTTAATACTTCAATGATATATCGTTTCGCCTCATATAACTGCAATCGGGATATATTGTATTGGCGCCATTACCACGATGAACTGGCCAAGTAGCAGTAGAGACGAACACTTAAGGCAAAACGTTTTCAGTGAAGAATGCAGGACTTCCTGGTACCTCATAACCTCCTAATTGTAATGTTTCAATAACACCAGTACCATTTTCTTGTCTTTGCACAAATTGAAATTTGTCATATAAATACAGACATGGAATTTCTTTTCTACGTGGACCTTTCTTCACTTCATGCCTCTTAAGAACCGCATAGTACGTCCATACACAGACGTTAAGGTCATAACTCTGCTCAAGAGCAGTCTTTGGGCACCTAGGTGAAGGGAGAAGGAACCGCATATAAGGTCTCTTTACCAGTGGAAAGATAATGCTCTTCTCGAACTTGGGTTTAGGAATAAGACTATTCCAGATGTGAGTACTATTCTCTGAATAAAAGTATATATCGAGGAAGGGCCATTTCCAGGGATCTCCCGTCTCCTCCGATTCGTTGTGAAAGAATCGCCATATATATTGAGAATGATTTGTGAACTTGAACTCTGAATCTGGTTTTAGAGATGTAAATATATCACGGGCAATCTCCATGTCTTTTAATCTGATAACTAAATCTATATCTGCATCCCACGGTATAATTCCATGGTGGCGGTACGATCCAAGTAGTGTTCCGTACATCATGAAGTAGGTAACATTTGGCAATAACTCCACGAAGCCTTTTATCAGCTTCTGGTACACTATAAGTTCCTCGTCCGTCACAAACTGTTTGAAGAATTTTGAATCTGGGTGATTTACTGGAACCTTCTTAATTCTTGGTAATACTAAGTCACTTTTCCAATTCCAGATGTATATCCTAGAAAACAGTACAGTGCTCAAAATTCCAATTCCAAAGATTCCCAGAATAAGTAATTGCATTTTTTGGATTCCACCCATTCTTTCCTTGATGTCTTTAATTTGATCCTGTGAATGAATAAAAAAACCCATTGGATATAAAACAACGATGACAATGATGAAAAGGTAATGTTTGCTTCAAACCCCTCATGCATGTGTATTTTATCAGGTGGACTGAATAATCAGTTTTCGGGGGCTAGAAATGTTATCCAGAACAACTTGCTCTTCAAGCATTACCTACCGATTGAAAAAGGTCGTTAGAATAATATTCCAAAACATAAAAGAATTTGTAAACTTTGTTTTGGTAGACATTGGCGATGAATTCCTTTATTAATTTATATGTTCTCATTTTATAAATGCCAGAGTAAAGTATCTTATGCCTTATTTCTATAAAAGACCAAATTTTCATAGTATGTAGACATTATTTAAAAGTAAAAGGATAGGTACATTAAGAAAATCAGCCCTGTTCTGTGATGATATCTTAAGTGTTTTTAAAAATGCCGCTAGTAATTAATACATTAAATACCAATATACTCATCATGTATATCTTTGTTTTATATATTTGCTTATCATTTATCTCTCCTTCACATGGATATAGGTCTTTCAAATACATGATAGTTCATTATAATCTACATGAAATTGTTTGTATATTTTGCATATCTCTGTAATGAGTATCCTCATATGCCGCTGCTTCCGGCCTGAGTGTAAATATAGTTCAGTTCGGTTTAGTAGACATGCTACCTGTACATATGGTGATGTATTGTCTTATGTATATTTCAAATACTATATTTTCTACTTTCAAATTACCCTAGTTTATCTTATTTCTGATTGAATTGAATTGAATTGAATATGTTGTTGCTCAATTAACTTACACATGTTTTAGATAATTCTGACAATGGCTATGACAGTTCAATCTGCTCAAAATCATTGAGAATTTTACGGAATTAATACACGTGACTCAAGGGTTCAAATGATTAACGTAATCAATATATCTAGTTGGATATTTTTAGTATTTAACAATAATGATAAATAATACTTATACTGTTAAAATCGAAATTCAATATTTAAAATACCATCAACTTACCTGAAAAAAAGATGAAACCGTGCCAACTACATCTGTAGTTTTTACTATAAACCTAAAAACGTGCATTGCTTTGAAATTCAAATATAACCTCAAAGAATGGATAATGTGTTTATAGTCAAGGTGACAAATCCTAATAAAATATAATTAATAATGATAATATAATTAATATAATTTGTTAGCAAAAGTCAGTGCTATTCGGGCAAGTCACATTTGGTGTATTTTTAATATTTGACTGCAACGGCCTACTCCATGTCCCTTTGAAGTTATCAATCATTTTGAACAATAGACAGATTCATGATAGAGGAGCGGATAACATGAATGCTTGCAAGACTTTCACCGAGGCAATGACCTGAAGGTCGGCAATTATAATCTCGAAAGATATCTACCGAGGGAGACGCCGTTTGTAAGCGTCAACTATTACCGTTTGCACTGATATCACATTCATTGTGCGTCATCGTACACATGATGTAGATAGGGGTACATCTATGTCTGTAGACTGGGAGGGGGGCAAACAAACGGTACGAAATAGCCAATTTCTCCTAATTTTTTTAGAAGTTTAACAACAACAAATAAGGGAAGAAAATATTAAGTTTTGTGTACACTGAAGATTTTTTTCTGTGTACTGATGCACATAGAAATATCGCGAATGTGGTGTTACCACGTTTGATATGGCAAGGTTATAAATGAAAATTCAAAACAATTCACTCGTAGCATAATCGACCTTAATGATGAGAACATGTATTTGAAGAAAGTGAAATACTGTTTTTTTCTTTCTTAGCAGTAGGACGAGTTGTATAAAAATCTGAAAGAATACTAATGCGGTACACAAATCATCAACAAACTGTAGACGAAAGAAATCCAAACATGTTGTACAGACTGAAATAAGTGCCGTATTGCCAAATAATTTTGCGTGAAGGGATCAGAAGTATAGCAAAATGGTACGAAGAAGGTGAAAAAAACACAGAATACTTCCTTGGTCTAGAGAAAATAAATTACATCAATAAGCATATGAAAGAAATAATTTATTCAAATGGAAAGAGTGTAACTAGCATGAATGACATAGTTAACGAAACTTCACAATTTTACAAAAACCTTTAATAGCAGTCAGCTGAGACAAATTGGGAAGACTATTTAAACAAGTTTACGAATATTGACATTAAACTAAATCAAAAAGTGAGAAACAGCTGTGAAGGAACTATTACTTTAAAGGATTAATTGTGATAAGACTAAGGCTATCTGGATCGGTTCAAAAAAGAATTCAAATGAAAACTATGTCCCCATATACCTCTCCAATGGTCAAAAGAAAATTCAAAATTCTAGGGATAATGTTCTCGACTGACTTAAAAGAAATCATTTCCATGAACTTTGACAAACAAATTGACAAATCAAGAAAAATATGCTTTTCCTGGTCCAAAAAACTACTTAAGTTGAATGGGAAAATTGCAATTATCAAGTCACAAATTATCCTTTTGCACATCTATTTTCAGCCCTTCCACAGCCGGACAAAACCTTCTTTAAATCTCTTAACTCAATCTTGTTTAAGTCTTTTTGGAATGGGAAAAGAGATAGAATAAAAATACGAATGTTGATGAGTGATTACTCAGAAGGAGGACTTGGCAAATTGGTAATTTTTTTACCAAAATCATGGATAAAGCTTTCAAAGGATAACCCTGTTAACAGGACAAATTATGATATAAACTGTTAGATTCTTAAGGACACTGTTTCATCACCAGATTGTAAATTTCTTTATAAATCTATTCGCACTATTGGGGGTATTTGTTCTCTTCAAAATCTTACCTCAAAATGGAACTCAAAACTGGGAGTTCAAATGTCAGCAAATTACCTTTCTGAATGTTTTGTTACAATACGGAATTGTGTGATTGACAGTAGGACTAGAAACGTCCAATATAAATTCACCCATCAGATCATACATGTATCCACAAAATCATTTCTCTTCAAAATAGGATTTACAGAAGATAATCTCTGTACCTTTTGCCAATCTGAAAATGAAACACTTGAACATTTTTTTATGTCAAAAGTTTCAAATTCACGCGCTCATAACCTGGTATGAAAGAAAAACTTCTAGAAAATTAATCCTTAACTGTAATAATTTTCATCTTGGCGATCCAAAGTCGAATATTCTTGAAAATCATATTTTATAATTACAAAACGCTACATACAAAAGTGTCAATATACCCACACATCTCCCATATTTGTTTAGTTATTATATCAAATAAAACATTATCATAACATTGAACAATTCATTTCTGAGGATAAAGGTGAATTTTTAAAAAAATGGGCCCCATTGCATCTGAAGTTTGACTCAAACCAAACCAATGTATTATTAGATATGTTTTTACCTCTTACAAACTATCTCCCACCCCCTCTCTACCTCTCTCTTTATTTCTAGCTCCCTCTCCTCTGTCTCCTCTCTTCAGATAACCAGTACATAATCCATCTAGTCGTATTGTTGATTATGTCTTTCTGAAAATGTATTGATTATTTATAGGAATTTTTTTTTTTAAATTAAAAAAAGAATTTAACACCTCATCAATTTACACCTCGACATCGGGTATACCATGAAATGTAGTGATTTTCAAGCATTGATATGATTTTGTATGCTGTTTTGTATCATCCGTACATGGTCTATATTGACTACTTGAATGGAAAGCAAATGCTCTCTAATACACGAGAAATAGATATATAAGTGACAATATGTCTTTTTTATATATCTTTTTTATATACGATAGTTGATATGTCAACATGGTCTCGGTTTGAGTCCTAAATTTTTACCTATGAACTGTTGGCATGAACTAGAAGAGGTCTTGTAGTAGAACTGAAAGTTGTATTTCGATAAAACTTTGGCCATAGAGTATATATAATGCTCTTGTTTCTACAATGCTAGGTCAAATTATCGTGGAAATGGATAAAGAACCTCTGCTTTAGTTAACACTTGGTATAATATCTCCAGTTGACTGACCCAACACTAACGTAAGCACTTGGTATAATATCTCCAGTTGACTGACCCAACACTAACGTAAGCACTTGGTATAATATCTCCAGTTGACTGACCCAACACTAACGTAAGCACTTGGTATAATATCTCCAGTTGGCTGACCCAACACTAACGTAAGCACTTGGTATAATATCTCCGGTTGACTGACCCAACACTAACGTAAGCACTTGGTATAATATCTCCGGTTGGCTGACCCAACACTAACGTAAGCACTTGGTATAATATCTCCGGTTGACTGACCCAACACTAACGTAAGCACTTGGTATAATATCTCCAGTTGACTGACCCAACACTAACGTAAGCACTTGGTATAATATCTCCAGTTGACTGACCCAACACTAACGTAAGCACTTGGTATAATATCTCCAGTTGACTGACCCAACACTAACGTAAGCACTTGGTATAATATCTCCAGTTGACTGACCCAACACTAACGTAAGCACTTGGTATAATATCTCCAGTTGACTGACCCAACACTAACGTAAGCACTTGGTATAATATCTCCAGTTGACTGACCCAACACTAACGTAAGCACTTGAATCACTTGGGAAAATAACTTTTAAATTACCCTCTTCATGTGATTTAAGACATCCGTCAATCAAAGTTCAGCTGATCTACAGTTGTCAAAAATCTTATCACTGACAGATCAGACTAATTATTCAATTATGATCAAGTTCAAGAAAAGTTTAATCTATAAGATGTCATGACCTTAAGATCATCTTAGCTTCATAAGTTTTCATGACATCAGAAGTAATTTGATTAGATTTTAATCCATACGGTTAGGCGTTGTCAAAAATCTTATCACAAATTGACACTTATGATATATCATGTAACAATAGCCTCTATGACAATACACATATTATTTCATCATGTGATATGAAAAAAACAGGACAATCTAAATTTTTTAGGCAGAATTTTATATGTGTTGAAAACAAAATGAAAATAAGTAGATATGACATGAACAGTAAACACAAACAAAAGAGTATTAAGATAGGGTAAAAAACAGGTATTGACATATTTTTAATATGAGCAAATGCATTTGCAGATGTCACTGTTACTGGGCAACTTTTATTTCGGCGCGAGTTATCGTATTTCGCCGGGTTAAATTTCACATTCATTTTGTAAAAGGCATATGACATACTTCCTCGGTTAATGATCCAAATAAAAATCTTTTTCTATATCCTAATCGACTTTCATTTCGCCGGGTTAAATTTCACATTCATTTTGTAAAAGGCATTTGACATACTTCCTCGGTTAATGATCCAAATAAAAATACTTTTCTATATCCTAATCGACTTTTACATTACAGAATTGAATTTCCCTTTCATTTTGTTCAACCTATAGCCATCTTTGCATGACACATACACCCGTGAACAATGATAATTGTTTGCAAGAAAATCTTTGCACTAGGAAACCTGAACGGACATATGTCCAACCGCGAGCTTACCTCTTGATGGTCCGTTATCAATTAATAGATTAGCCACTGGCCCACTTACCCTGATAAACAATTGACAGGTTTACCGTAACATCTAATAAACACGCTTTAAGAACGAGGTGTCTGACGAGCTTTTACATCAAGACTGTGCAAAGCTAACGTCTGATATGGCAAGTTTATTCTAACGAGACACAGATATTATCGTGTAAATCGAATAGACTGTATATTTGAATAAGACAAGTATAATACAAAATCAACTGAATTGTTTATCTGACCCATAAACTTACCTTAAAAGGCCACGATAAAGTAACACTATAAATATCTGTTAAATCCGTGTTATAATTGCCATGCGTAAGATGCCACTAAAAGAAGCTATAAGAAAGGTTTTGTAAAATAGTTATGCTTATTTACACACAGTTAAAAATTGTATTAAATATACCATTACAAATAGAGGATATTATTATTACAATTATGTCCATCAAAATGACAATTTGCATACGACATTAATGCCACATGGCAAATAATGATAATTGAGCACACTTTACAAATGTTTGGATACACCATATTGACAGTATGGGAAAGTGACTACAAATTATTTATCATTTATAAGGTTACAATGTATTCCAGTTACTTAACAAAAATAGTTCCTCCAATTTTCATTCTTTACGAATCTGAGCACTCATTACATTTGTCGGTTAGAGTATGTATAACATCTTCAATCTGGCTCACAACAGCTTGCTTCCTTCGTGATTTGTTTTAAGTGTGAATCGAATTAAATAGAGAAATTATTAGTTTGTAAACTTTTCAATAATTTTGACTCAATGAATCAACAAAAGCAACACAGTGGTAAAAAAGCAAGCCAATTTCTGTTTGATCACATTTTAAATCATGAACATAATAAAACAATTTATTATTACTCGCCCGTGTAAATTACTGCAGTGTAATATTTAAACGGCGATGTTAAACTAGTGTAATACCGCTGTAGCTATGACGTGGTTGCGACCTAACAATTTTAGCACATGCGGAAATGTGTCGTTTAGCACACTTTCAGCAATCATGCTTGATTACTGAGGTCAAGTATTAAACAGAATACTAATTCTCCTTCCATTTAATACTATTTCCTTTATCAAACTCGTTAATGATTTGGTATCAAACTCGCTTTCGCTCGTTTAGTACTCAATCATTTACTCGTTTAATAGAAATCGTATTATATGGAAAGTCGCTTAGTATTCTCCATTTATATATTCATTTTTGAATGTCTAATTTTGTATCATTATCAATCTATTACTTTCACAAAGTCAAGACAACAATTCAATTACAAAATCAACAGTAAAGCTTTATTGAAAGGTTTGCCTAATCTCTTTAAAGAAGTATTTCAGCATGATTATCCTACATAATTGGACCAACAAAACTAATATCCTGTGAATTTAAGTGAAATATATTCTTTTAAACACTTTATGATGTATAGATAGCAAAATGATAAAAAATGTTTATTGATTTATGAAATTATCATGTTCTGGTGATGCAGAGTAAATCAAGCAAAGATGTGTCGGAAATGACATATCATTCATCCACAATGCACACTTGTTTGTGGAAAACTTGAACTCAATGGATAACAGATTTGTGCAATGAAATAGAAGTGATAGCCACCAGAGCAATATAAATCTCACATGGGAAAGTCTTATTAACTCCGACATTAAACGCAATGACTGTTTACTGTGAACTTGGTTTTCGAGAGATATTGATTATATGTATTCCTTTAAGTTATTTCAAACCGTATGCTTAGCTTGAATCAATGAATATACAATATAAACAAATAAATTCCTGTCCATAATACATGACATATATGTATAAAATTTGAAAATAATGACCCCGTGGAATTATGCGCTGTGTAAAATTCAAATTTCTTTTGATGGAATCTATTTTCAAGATTTTGAATGGAATTCTGATAAGCAATTATTTCTTGTATATAAAACATGACTTTTATCCTTCTCCCCTAAGCAGACAGCGAAAAGACTACAGAAATATACGTATTGTTAAATTGCATCGGTAAACTTGCCGACATTCAATTGTTCATTTTCTACTAAAGTATAAGGTCACATTGAAAGCGTTTGTAAAAACAGATCGCGGTATATTTGGTTTTTATCTCGCCATGCATGAGTGCGTCGTTTTGCGGGTTACACCCATTATTTGCTTTTAATCTCTCAGAGAGAACGGTTTATTCAAATATGTGGCTTATTTTCAATAAACCTATTTTCAGGAGTCTCCTCACTGTATCAACCGCTTATATATTAATTTTTTTTATAACTTAAAGTGACATGTAAATGTATGTTTCAAACGTTATTATGTTACTTTGATAAAAGCCAAAATACATCTATCCTGACTGATGTTCAAATATTCTCTCAAAACTTACATTTTTTCTCATGTTAACCTACTTAAATCACTTCAAAACTTAAATCTTCTCAAAAGGGTAATAAAAAATGAACTGATATGTGGTCCTTAAGATACAATTAGGAATCTCTCAAAAACACTACAGCACGATTAGCAGCTATCATATTCATTATCTTTAATTAACAGGTTATGAAAATTAAAATTACTTCAAGGTAAAACTTGTAACTCAGGACATGTTATCCATAAAAAGTGGTACGTATAAAGCGAGAACTTTTACGTTATTATTTTGAATCAATGATATATAGACGATATTGGTTGTTGGGAAATTCGTGTATTTATACCGAACTTTGCATAACAATAATTTTTCTTGTTGTGATATCATTTCCATTATATGCTTCAAATCTTTCGTCTTCAAATTTCTTTTTCTTTTACCTCTATAAACAGAAAAGCAAATATATAGATTGTATATATATATATAATGTTTATAAGTATCAATTTAAGCTAGCTGAAAAAAATATAGATTGTTGGGCACTCAAAGTTAAAAATTTATTATTTACATATGGCTTTGGAAAGGTGTGGATTGATCAGCATGTTGACAATGTTAAAAGTTTTCTTTTGGAATTTAAACAGAGATGTATTGACATTGACGTTCAAAATTGGTTTTCAGATCTTGATAAATATTCTAAATTAAAGATGTACAAGCAAATTAAGGTATATGTTTGTGAAGAAATGTATTTTTAACGTTAAAGCATATTGCACTGCGTTATGCAAATTCCGATGTTCAAACCATAACCTTATGATAGAGTATGGTAGACTCCTAAAACTTGACTATAAAGATCGTCTTTGCCCATTTTGTGTTATACCTACTGTTGAATCTGAATTGCATTTTTGCCTTGAATGTCCATTTTATATTAACCTGAGAACAGATCTCATACAAGATTATTACTATGTAATCCCATCTGATAACAACCTCAACTCACTGTTTACATCAACAAACAGAATTGTACTCAATAATCTTGCAAAAAATATTTTTCTAGCACAAAAGAAACGTAACAAACATTTCGCATCATGCTGATGCCCAACAATGTCCATCATAGAATTGCATTATGCTTTGTCTGTACATAATATTTTATGGCGCATCGGCAGTTTATTGTATCATCAACTTACATGTATAATGGGCTAGTGGCCCCTTTACAGAATAAACTCTCTCTCTATATATATATACAGTTATTTATGAAGTCCTTGCTAATAGTTTACCTTATGTGCACGCGTGTCCTTAAGCAATCCTTTTGCAGTAGCGTCGGCGTTTGATATCGGCGTTTGATATCTCGACAGTGAGTTATCAGATAGACTCAGATATCCAAAGCTTACCCGGATATGGTTTGTGTGGTATTTCTGTGGCCAAAAAGGGTACATTTATCAATAATATTTTCTATGGGAACAAGGCCCGGGAACCAGGTTGCTATATGGCATGTGACTAGATAACGAGTTAGCATAAGTTATCTCCATTTGTACCATGCCCACGCGTCGGTCCCTTTGATGTCGGCCGTGGTGTATCTAATAGTTACACCACGGCCTGAAGTAACCATTGAAGGTAGATATCTCATTGGCTCGCTGCAGTTTAGCAAGCCACGCCTTTTGTTCACGCCCTAAAGGAATTAGTTGAAAGGATTTAAATTTTCTAAAAAAAATGACAAGTAATTCAAGTTTTAATGGCAACGAGCACCATACACATTCAAACAAATTGAACTATCAAAGATAATCCATTTTTCATTATTTGTGTGGCGGCGTCAATCATGTCATCCCACTCGTGACTCGACATTGTGGCGGTGTGAAACTGAATGATTACAAATTCAAATATCCCGCGCAGATCTCGTTCAGATTTTGACAACGTGCAATGTGGGCGTGGTACAAAGCAGTTACTTCATCCAATCACTCGAGATGGATCTAGTTACACCACACCTGATCGCTGTTTGATTGACAGCTGAATTTGCGTCTCGGACTACCGTCCTCGACGAATTCAGCTGTCAATCAAACAGCGATCAGGTGTGGTGTAACTGGATCCACCTCTCGTTTATGGATGAAGTAACTACTACTTCTCAACTTAAAACATTTACGCGTTTTGCACTAGAAAAAAGACTTTACCATCGATACCTTTTTATGCAAGGGCGCCAAGCATGATAAGCCAGGTCTTGATTAGAGTTTGATTACAATGCTCAATAGTCATCGGGTACCCATTTACACTACTTGTTGAACAGAGGTTTATTGCAAAAATATCAAATCACTTGTTTCAAAGTGATTTCTCAGTGTCGGGAGTGCAAGGAACGATATAAACTTCAAACTGAAATCAGGTTAATATGTTGACAACCGGTTTGTCCGTAAACCCTTGGAAATATGGTATAGTAATTAAGTACTATACTGACGACCGTTATTGGACAAAGTGTACATGGTATTAGAGCAATAGTTGTTGAAAAGTCAAATAGATTTATCTTACCTTACAGTAAAATACTCGCTTTTGATTGGTCTTTAGCCGGGGTTCTCAAACTCTTGTAAACCTCCAGGCGGGATACAAATATTAGGTCTATTTGCCTAACTGTCTAGCATTTGCCGAACACCGTAACAATAGCACTATATTCCACGCACGGTTGTAGAGGGTTCGCTGTAAGTACGTTATGGTAGTATTCGCAGTGTTGAGTTTGCAAAAAAACATCGTCTGCTAGCCTAGATGTCAACAATATGGCAGAAAACAACGCAAAGAAGCAAAGAAAACATGTTCGGTAAGATAAATTCGTTGTCAGACCACACCTCGGGGTAGATGAAATTTTGTATCCCGCGAAAGTGTCCTTGTAGACCTCGCCTGCGGCTCGGCCTACAAGGACACTTACGCGGGATACAAAATTTCATCTACCCCTCGGCGCGGTCTGACAACTTATAGTGTATATTTTAAGCTTATACGAATGTGTTAAAGCGCCCTCTTTACAGGGACGTTCGCTTGATTCATTGTTCTATTCTTTTGTATTTTCTTCTTCTTCTTCTTCTTCTTTCTTCTTCTTCTTCTGTATAACATATTGCAAACAGAGTCGGTGAAGTATTTCCACCCCTATTGTTACAAGAACTTGGTTCGGAGCATGAAGATATCATCTAAAAAAATAAATCCACAATTTATAAAGGAATAAAAACCATATTTGATCTTATTTTACTTCATCTGTTGTCAATGATTCAGTGTTTCCGTAGAGAACATATTACGTGAAGTTTAATGCTTTTGAAAATTCAAGAAAAACGATTGCCTCTGATGATGCATCTCAAGCTTTGATCTCCATTGTCAAGTTTCTTCATTCACAGAATAAAGGGTCACAGAGTATGTTGTTGGAGTCAAATATGCCAAATTTCATAAATGGTGTTATTGTATCGAGAAGTGGTGTTTGTTTCCAACAATTAGCAGCCTAGTACTTTATATTTCAAGAGAGCGAAAAAAACCAGGTTAAAATCCCGATTTGTTATCGAAAACCGGACAATGCCGAGCGTCAATGATCCAAACGTAATTTTGGAAACTTATTTACAGTAGACATAATTGTTATTATGGATTGGTAGTATTAGAATTTGGACGTCCGGACATTTATATGGCCGTTTTGAATTTTTCATTGAAAACATAAAAATAGCACAATTTTGAAATTTTAGAGATAAAGTTTCGGGTTAGGTAGGCGATTTGAACTTATTTTAAGACACATGGTAATTTGGCTCTTATGTAAGTATCATAAAAAATCCTAAAACATACTCTGCTTCACTTTATTATACTTGTCATCTGTGGACAGATGACTAATGGGGCCCTGATACAAAGATGTTCTGCTCTTATTACATACGACCTTTGTCCTAACCTTGACGAGTAATTTCATTCTCGTTCTTAAAATAGATTCTGATCCGAACGTGAATTAATGTCCTAGTGGGAAGAATTCTTATGCATTGCACTGAAACGTCAAATAAATTATCATATAGAAATTTAAACGAGCGAAAAATACTTGAAAATTGAGCAAAGAGATTAAAGGGGAACAACAACCCTAGCCTTTCAGACCTAATTGACCAGCAGTTACGTAATTGCCATAGCCGGGAAAGAGGTCACGTGACACGGACTGGGCGCCAGCCAAGCGGTCATTGTGACAGGGGAATCCCCTTTATGACATGCGATCGTTGATTGGCTTATTCATTTTCGTTCCTGACACGATGCCTGAGTTCCAAATTCCAAATTGATTTTATTTTTTACCACTTTAGAACTTTTATTAACTTTATTTGGGTGTCTATGACCTATTCTAAATCTTATTCCCCCATTCATTGCAAATAACTAAGGCATAGGCCCCACGTCGGCGACATAACACAATGGTGGAAGCAGACGTTAAACGTTAAACGTTAAACCCAACAACAACACGATGCCTGCAGTCCAAAATGGCTAGCTTCTCTACTATCACATGTCGCTGTGAGAACACCTGCAATCGGTCGACTATAGGGGGAGCATGTTCTTGCCGTACAGCCGTAGGCCTATATATTGCCTTTTGTCGATGATTATTGAAAATAAGTAAATATCATGATTTTGGCATTTAAGTGATGAAAATGCAATTATTTCGAAATATATTAATTCTTTAATTTCAGTAAGCTGCCTTACGCCCACATACAATCATAAACAAATAAAACAGAATTAGAGAGGAAGTGAATTGACAATGTTTATTCCACCTCGTCAACTGAATACATGGGAGTAGAGCGAGATTACAGCGACTATTTAGACCAGACTTTCCAAGTACTATATAACTTCCTTGAAGTGTTATAAATAACGTATGTGATCGATCTCTTACATAATATCCTTATCATATCCTGTTCCGAGGACAGCTGTGCTTTATTGCTTTATGCCTGACTGGCTGGCTGATAAATTAGATAACATCATTGTTGATTTCAGCTTTACCGTTCATGCATTGTATAATGTCTGAGAGACTACGTGGAATAAGATATATCTATAAAAATGTAGATTATGCGGTTTTGATTATGTTCAAGATTAATCCAACTATATTTTACATTTTTCACTATCTTTTAAATGTCAAAAGCATGTGTTCATTTACTGTGAATAATTGGCGAAAAAAATCAAAACAAAGTAACTATTTGTCAATCCGGGATTAGGACGAGATAATTTTTATTGTCATTTACTAAAGTGAATCTATCATTAATTATGGCTCAGATTGTTGGTGCCCTTTTCTCTGTAAGACTGGTAAATACATGTACGTTAACAATTACTGCCAGGTTTGTATACATCATTTTTCAAGTTATTCTTATTCTTATCCATTCGTATTAGAAACCCCATATTGGAACTATCGGGACGCATGATGTACGAGGTCAACCCCTTGTCGATGACTTTGAAATAATGAAAATATTCAATCAATTTTCGATTGTATTATCATGAGATGATACCTTAAACTTTTACTGATGAATAGTCAACTCAAATGCGAGACATACCAAACCGGACCCAAATAAAAAGTTTAAAACACCCTATCATCAAGGTAACCCTTTTAGTTAAACTTTATAACTAGTGACCAGTATATCCTTCATGTATTCCCTTTTTATAATCATCAGTGATATTTTAAAATTATGGCAAACGTGTCTTAAATTTCTGAAAAATGATTGTGTCTTTGTTAAATGTGATTTAAACAGTATTTTATTTCCATAAAACATATAATACACAACATTCAGAATATATATATATACAAAAAGGAAAAAGGATTAGCAAACAGGCAGCAAATGCCTATATAAATGCTTCTCCTGAAACAAGCAAGAAACGATTAAGATATCAAATACATTGGTGGAAATATATATTTTCAATTATTTTACAAAACTCAAAATCATATTAAGCATTGTCTACTTTTGCATTTGGTACAGATTTAATAAAAGAGTTATGAAAATCGGTTGGTATCATTTATGAAATGATATACAGATATTATTAGGGATTCGTTAGCACTCTGTGACAAGGATTTGTCGCCGCTCAAGATAGATTTTAATGTTATATCGTTTTTAAAAAAGTATTGATTTGATCGGAATCTATCATATAATGGGCATTTAAAGAAGTAATGAAAAGGATCCTCCCTAATGTTTCCACAAGAACAGACGCGATTTACTGATAACCCTCTATCAAACAAATGTGAATTGAGATCGCTACAACCGAGGCGCATGCGGCAGAGAAGAATTTGACTTCGCCTTGGACCATAAGATGTATAATATTTAAATGTAGGAGATAAAGTCCTGTCACATGAAATCAAAGTTTTAAATTGTGCCAGTGAGGCTGCATTTCTAATGGTGGTATCCAGCGCGTTCAAAGCATTAACAGTTGATGGAAGAAAAGAGTTATTAAAATGAGACAAACGCCCAGAAGTGCCTCGTAGATTTTCGGAATTTCGTAAATTATAACTGCTTACATCAGAAACGTTAGGTGGAACCCATATCGACAGATATTGTGGAGTTAATCCATACACCATTTTATAGAACATACATAATTTGTGAAAGTGGCGCCTTTCCATTAACGAAGACAAGCCTGTTTCAGTATATAGTTTTTGGTGACTTGTGCCCTTAACTGCACCTGAGATGGTCCTCAGAGCGTCTAAATGCAATTTTTCTAACATATTAGCTTGCTCTTTAGTGCAATTGTCCCAGATGGTATCACAATAGTCAAAGATGGGCAAAATAAATGATCTATACATAGTTTCAAGGGATAATCGATTTAGTCTATATTTCAAACTTCTCAGACAATTGATAAGTGGACTTGCTTTGCGCAGTATATTTTCAACATGATGCTGCCATTTTTCATCTTCTTGTAGAGTTAGACCGAGATGTTTATGTTCACTGACTTCATGAATTAAAGTATTGTTTAGCGTTAATGGAAGTTTCGGACTTGCATTACCTTTTTTGGAAAATAACATCGCTTCAGTCTTTTCAGGACTGAATTTAACCTGCCACCTGTTAGCCCAGTTTGAAATTTGTTTTAAATCACTGTTTAGCAGGGTCTGAGTCTGGAAAGGATCTTCTATAACAAGGTATAGAGAAGTGTCATCTGCAAAGAGTTTTACATTACTTACCAAACCGTCTGTTAAATCATTTATATAAACAAGAAATAGTAGTGGCCCCAAGACAGAGCCTTGGGGAACACCAGCAAATATTGATTTTGTGTTTGATTTATGACCATTTATCACAACCGATTGTTTTCTATCGCTAAGATAATTCTTAAACCACTGTAAAAGACTTCCGGTGATTCCAATGGATTCAAGTTTTACTAATAAGCCGGCATGCCAAACACGATCGAAAGCTTTACTAATATCACAAAAAATAGCTCTGACTTCTTTACCATCCTCCATGGCGTTTGATATCACATGGTAAAGTTCCGTTAATTGATAAACTGTCGAGTCTCCAGTTTTAAAACCAGACTGGTGTTTAGATATTATTTCATTGTCTATAAAGAAATTGTATACATGCTTGAATATGCATTTTTCGAATACTTTGGCCAAACAGGAAGTTAACGCTATTGGTCTGTAATTATTACAATCATGAATGCTTCCTTTCTTGTGAAGAGGCACAACTGTTGAATATTTCCAAATAACAGGGTATTGGGACAATTTCAAGGATAAATTAAAAAGCTTTGTAATGGGTTTATAAAGAGACCGAGCTAGAACTTTCAGTAGTTTGTTACTAATGTTATCTGCACCCTTGGCTTTTCTAGTATTTAAAGAAAGCAAGATATCATAAACTTCGCTTTCAGTTAAATGTAAATAATCTAATTTGATTTCACTGCAAGTGGGGGGAGGTGGATCGATATCAGGTTCGTCGACTTGGGCTTGTTCTGTGAAATAATCATTAAAAACATTTGCAATATCTTCTGCGTTTTCTAAAACGAAACCATTATTAGTGATAGGTGGGAACTGCTTACCTGAATTTCTATTTTTCTTAATATGCTTATTAACTAGGCGCCACCACGACTTTGTCCCTCTCTCAGTGTTGATAATGTCATCAAGTTTTGAATCATAATCCCTTTTAGCCATTCTAACTTCAGAAATGACTTTATTTCTGGCGACTTTAAATCGATCCCAATGGTGAGTATCATTCTTTCTTTTAGCAATTTTATGTAGGCGGTTTCTTTTTCTCATTAATTTCCTCAGATATCCGTTCATCCAAATACAGTCTCTAGGTCCTATAACAACTTCTTTGTTTGGAATATATTCATTGATAAGGTCAGTAAGAGTGTTAGTAAACGCGGTAGCAGAACTGTTTATATCATCATTAAACAGATAGTCGCAATCAGTAGTAAGTATACTATCATTTAGCCCATCATAGTCTGCACGGTTATAGTCATAGATGGTCCTCTTAAATGCATATTTGGGTTGCTTTCCGAGTTGTAATGTAACGAAAACCGGAAAATGTCAACTTGGTGTTCAATTATGCTCTTAAAAAGTTGGATAACTATATGTGAATTGTATCAATATTAAAAGTGCATTGATTTTACAGTTGTTTAATCCAGGTTCAATTTATTGCCAAATATAAAAAAAAAACTCAAACACCTATCTGCCATAAATAAGAAATTTCAAATAGTTAGGAATTGAGTAATAGTGACGAAAACCCCCAAAATATCCAAGTCAAAACCTAACTTTTAAAAATATCGAAAGAAATATTGTGAAGTTTGTATAGTGTCCAAGCTTACAAGTTAAATGTAAACAACTGCATAATACCAGAGTACCAGAATTGTTTATCTAATTTTGTAAAAGGTGAGGGAAATCTTTAAAAAAGCTAAAAAGTATTTCACTTTACAAAGATTTATATATTTTTTTCTCATATCTCATATCTCATATGGCAGTTCAGTTGTAGAACGATTTGTTTAAAACGACATTCTCACACGCGTATCCGGTTGGGTAATTCGCGCGAGTAAGGAAACCGCGCGCATAGGATGCAGCGCAGTAAAAACACCGCTGAGTAGAGGGCGCGCTGATTGAGATTTACGACTCTCGCGGGGCCTCGCTAATTAAACACTGGAAGTTAAAAATTAAGGTTGTAGACCCCCTTTAAAGCTTCTGTCTGATAATTTAGCACGGATAGAGATGTTAAGTTAAACGCATTCTCTTTAGTTTGGAATTCTTCTTTTCAATTTACCAATTATCTGACCAATCAGAACAGGGCATTATGTCATCATCTTCATTCACCCAGTGAAATGTTGTCCCAGTAATTCATACCACATACTAGGAAAAACAAGCTTGTATGAACGAAATGATATGGATAAAAGGCTAGTAAATAGAGAATGAACACAGAAAAATAGCAACAGTTGGCAAATAAAGATAAGAATACTGAAAATTGGTACATGAATGGAAAGTATATACTTTCAATATATACAATAATTAATGACATTTCATGATAACGAATTTGGTGAGAGGCGGGAAAAAAGAGAAAAGTTCTGACATACCCATTTAAATAGAAAAAGCTTTCCACATTAAAACGTCCCAAATTCGGATATATATAACTCACATATTACAATCTATAAACGGGAGGCAGGACAAATAGAGACGCTCGAACAGTGGACAGTGTGTCTATCATTAATTTTTTTCAATTTATTGACAAAGCCTTGATACAACGAGACACGCCTCTACGTGCTGTTAAAAAGAAATGCCTTGGATAACTGAGTTACTTAGAGAAATGACACTAGAGGTTATCTTTTAAACGTAGTTTTATTGCTCCACTGTCAGCAAAGTAATGATGGAAGTGCCTTCATGAGTTGTCCCATTCAGAAAAGATTAAAATTTGATTTATTCTTCGCATAAGCAAACCGTTTAAAGAGCCACTACGTGATTTTCATAACATATTATTTACCTTTGATACGGACCTAAATGTCATATGTGATGATATAAAATCAAAACATCTTAAGATTTCATGTCCAAAAGACATATATGATAAATACTGGTTTTCCATGAAAATCTAAAAACAGCCTTATAATTGCACAGAGGTTGAGATATCACGTCCAATAAACATGGATACTAGTTATATATCCTAACATACACTATCAACTCCTAACTGTCCTCCTGGCTGTTTTAGATAAGTCTCCAAAATTACGCTTGACTATTTGACGCGCGCAACTGTCCGGTTTTCGATCATAATTGCGACGTTCTACCTTCATATTGTCACTGTTAGAAACCAATAACCTTTAAAATGTGGCTATTTGGTAACAGTCGATACTTCGCTATCAAATGAAACTATTGATTATGTTTGGCATATATGACTCCAACAACTCACGGAGTGGCTCTTTAAGCCTTTTCATATACTTTGTTTCATAAACAATTCCTCCCTAGCGGCTATATTTTTTTAACTTATAAACGGACTGCATTTATTAAAGGAACGGTGCGAATTGTTACGTCATGTCCTTTGTTTCTAAAATAATTCCAACCCAGCGAATATGTTTTAATGCATTTATTTATAAGAGGAGCTATTTGTGCAAAAGGCTTATGTTTGCATAAACCTTTCAGTTGACGTTGGGCTCGTGGCTGACAGTGGATAACATTACAGCCAGAAAATTGAATGTGCACACGAAACTAGCATGATTACTTTATTTTCCTAACAGCGTTACGTCAGTGTTGGCTTGTGCAGATTTAGGGCTCGAAAAGGTTTAGTTAGGACCAGCACATAGAAATAGTCATTTGACATATTTTTACTTATTGAGAACGTATTTTCAATATATATGTGGTATAGTTGTAGAATGTAATGATGGTATTTTTTATGAAGATGATGCAAGAAAAAATAACGAATGTTGCTGGTAAAAAAGAAATAAATCCGGTCAGGGATATTCGCAAGCGTGTTTAGATTAATTTATTATTGATAACAATTACATATCAATGCCGACTCAGTTAATACATACTCTGACGTTTTGCCGTACAAGTGTTCAATCAGTAGCCTTTGAAGAGACATTTCATCATTTTGCACACGTCTAATATGTTCTGTTATTACTGATCATTTACAAACAGAAAATAGGCTTTTCCCATATCTCTTTAAAGAAAATGTTTTAACGGAGGTTGATGAATTTGGTTATGGAAATAAGGTTAACACGTGAATATAACTTGTCTTTGCTTTATTTTTGATTAGAATTGAATAACATGTTTAAGTTTTTTACGTATGAAATGAATACTCAGATTTTAAAAAAATGGTGGGTATCAAAAAGGATGAATACCCATTTGATATTTGAAATACCCACTCAGTTCTAAAAATCTGGGTATCATACCCACATAGCCAAAAGCTTATCTGGAGCTCTGCAAGTCCCTTCATTCGGCCATCTAATACTTGACGAAAATTTTCAAAATCCTTATCTTCCAGCAAGTCCAGTTTTCTTTTCTTTTCCACCTTCAAGTAACCTTGTATTCCCATAACCAAGCTGAGAACAGATTTTGGTGGGTATTCGGCACCACCCACTTTTCGAACCTCGCACTCAAACTTGGACAACCAGTAAGCCAATTGAGGGTTTGTCATGACGTCTAAGCTTCCAAGAGTTTCCAATCCCCTTGGCGTATTGTTACGGGAAATCGCCCATGAGTTGAAAGTGTTAACTGCCCACTTATTTCTTTTCAATGTATTGAGGGGGTGTGCGGATTTTGCCATTTCTTCAAGAAAATAATCATCCACAGGGTCCGCATGACGTTGAAGAGAAGCCTGAATTAAAATAAAAACAAACGTAAGTCATACTTATATTTACTCCTCCTCGTAAGCAATAGATAAATAATAAAAACACGAAAAATTAATAAGATGTGTGTTCATAATTACAGTCCACTCAAGTTTTACTACTATTTGAAAACCCTTCTTAGTTTTCAATATCCAATGTAAGACAGCTCCATACTAAATAACATACTCTTACTCCATAGCCTAAGCCGACATGTTTTCCGACGGTTCAAAAGTTGGTTGCGGGGTAAGATGTAAAATTTTCTGACGGTGTTGGTGGGGGTACTTTTATTTAAAGATGCATTAAGTATGTTTCATAAAATCGAATTACATTCAACTCATTAGCACGCTCCACACGCAATACATAGTCCGGTTTTCGATCAATAACATGCCTTTAAAGCTTTGTATCGTCAATATTCGAAATTTCAAGACAATTTTCATTCAGACTGCACAAACACAAAATAATAACTCTCGCTTGGTATTAGTAACTAATATTTTAAAACTTTACCATTTTAAAAATCAACCTTGATGATAAGATAAGTGAACCAAAAACGAATTGGTTGGGAGCAATATTTGCAAGGGTTAATTCTAACAAGATGAGTAATTTTTTGAAAATCACGATATATATGTTCTCTTTAGTATTTCAGAAAGTTAAACTGGAGCATTAACTGTTATTGACATACAGTACATACCTGGGCTAGTATTGGTGATTGAACGTCCACGTTTTCCTTAACATAGCACATTTGGGACGGCTCGATCCTGTCGTCGTCGTCATCGCATGTCCTGTCACGGTTTTCCTTAATATTTGATTCAATATTTTAAGATGCCGAGAATAAGATACCATCGTCGTCACTATCCATCTTTGTGACAAGCAGTATTGTTGGGTGTAGACACAACACGATTCGCGCACTGTACTGACACAGTTTCTATAAGATGGCGGTAGACGTGCATGCGGTGTCGCCCTGCACGCACGGACATTTCGTGCAGGCAGAAAATGTTGAGTTTGCGCGATCGGTTTTCTTTCAAACACATGTTTATGGATGTTAACTCCTAACAGTGTCAATCAATGTGAACTCCTCACACTGCCAACCGTCTGGTGTATATGAAATAATGACCAAGCCCTCGTGAACAGCTGCGACAACCACCTCGCTATCGCTTGGTATTTATTGCAGCTATTCACTCAGGCAGAGGTCATTATTTCAACCATCAACTTACATGTATAATGGGCGGGTGGCCCCTTTACAGAATAAACTCTCTCTCTATATATATACAGTTATTTATGAAGTCTTTGCTAATAGTTTACCTTATGTGCACTCGTGTCCTTAAGCAATCCTTTTGCAGTAGCGTCGGCGTTTGATATCGGCGTTTGATATCTCGACAGTGAGTTATCAGATAGACTCAGATATCCAAAGCTTACCCGGATATGGTTTGTGTGGTATTTCTGTGGCCAAAAAGGGTACATTTATCATTGATATTTTCTATGGGAACAAGGCCCGGGAACCAGGTTGCTATATGGCATGTGACTAGATAACGAGTTAGCATAAGTTATCTCCATTTCTCACAACTTAAAACATTTACGCGTTTTGCACTAGAAAAAAGACTTTATCAAATAAAATCATCGATACCTTTTTATGCAAGGGCGCCAAGCATGATAAGCCAGGTCTTGATTAGAGTTTGATTATAATGCTCAATAGTCACCGGGTACCCATTTACACTACTTGTTGAACAGAGGTTTATTGCAAAAATATCAAATCACTTGTTTCAAAGTGATTTCTCAGTGTCGGGAGTGCAAGGAACGATATGAACTTCAAACTGAAATCAGGTTAATATGTTGACAACCGGTTTGTCCGTAAACCCTTGGAACTATGGTATAGTAAGTACTATACTGACGACCGTTATTGGACAAAGTGTACATGGTATTAGAGCAATAGTTGTTGAAAAGTCAAATAGATGTGTATATTTTAAGCTTATACGAATGTGTTAAAGCGCCCTCTTTACAGGGACGTTCGCTTGATTCATTGTTCTATTCATTTGTATTTTCTTCTTCTTCTTCTTCTTCTTTCTTCTTCTTCTTCTGTATAACATATTGCAAACAGAGTCGGTGAAGTATTTCCACCCCTATTGTTACAAGAACTTGGTTCGGAGCATGAAGATATTATCTAAAAAAATTAATCCACAATTTATAAAGGAATAAAAACCATATTTGATCTTATTTTACTTCATCTGTTGTCAATGATTCAGTGTTTCCGTAGAGAACATATTACGTGAAGTTTAATTCTTTTGAAAAATCAAGAAAAACGATTGCCTCTGATGATGCATCTCAAGCTTTGATCTCCATTGTCAAGTTTCTTCATTCACAGAATAAAGGGTCACAGAGTATGTTGTTGGAGTCAAATATGCCAAATTTCATAAATGGTGTTATTGTATCGAGAAGTGGTGTTTGTTTCCAACAATTAGCAGCCTAGTACTTTATATTTCAAGAGAGCGAAAAAAAACCAGGTTAAAATCTCGATTTGTTATCGAAAACCGGACAATGCCGAACGTCAATGATCCAAACGTAATTTTGGAAACTTATTTACAGTAGACATAATTGTTATTATGGATTGGTAGTATTAGAATTTGGACGTCCGGACATTTATATGGCCGTTTTGAATTTTTCATTGAAAACATAAAAATAGCACAATTTTGAAATTTTAGAGATAAAGTTTCGGGTTAGGTAGGCGATTTGAACTTATTTTAGGACACATGGTAATTTGGCTTTTATGTAAGTATCATAAAAAATCCTAAAACATACTCTGCTTCACTTTATTATACTTGTCATCTGTGGACAGATGACTAATAGGGCCCTGATACAAAGATGTTCTGCTCTTATTACATACGACCTTTGTCCTAACCTTGACGAGTAATCTCATTCTCGTTCTTAAAATAGATTCTGATCCGAACGTGAATTAATGTCCTAGTGGGAAGAATTCTTATGCATTGCACTGAAACGTCAAATAAATTATCAGATAGAAATTTAAACGAGCGAAAAATACTTGAAAATTGAGCAAAGAGATTAAAGCTTCTGTCTGATAATTAAGCACGGATAGAGATGTTAAGTTAAACGCATTCTCTTTAGTTTGGAATTCTTCTTTTTAATTTACCAATTATCTGACCAATCAGAACAGGGCATTATGTCATCATCTTCATTCACCCAGTGAAATGTTGTCCCAGTAATTCATACCACATACTAGGAAAAACAATCTTGTATGAACGAAATGATATGGATAAAAGGCTAGTAAATAGAGCATGAACACAGAAAAATAGCAACAGTTGGCAAATAAAGATAAGAATACTGAAAATTGGTACATGAATGGAAAGTATATACTTTCAATATATACAATAATTAATGACATTTCATGATAACGAATTTGGTGAGAGGCGGGAAAAAAGAGAAAAGTTCTGACATACCCATTTAAATAGAAAAAGCTTTCCACATTAAAACGTCCCAAATTCGGATATATATAACTCACATATTACAATCTATAAACGGGAGGCAGGACAAATAGAGACGCTCGAACAGTGGACAGTGTGTCTATCATTAATGTTTTTCAATTTATTGACAAAGCCTTGATACAACGAGACACGCCTCTACGTGCTGTTAAAAAGAAATGCCTTGGATAACTGAGTTACTTAGAGAAATGACACTAGAGGTTATCTTTTAAACGTAGTTTTATTGCTCCACTGTCAGCAAAGTAATGATGGAAGTGCCTTCATGAGTTGTCCCATTCAGAAAAGATTAAAATTTGATTTATTCTTCGCATAAGCAAACCGTTTAAAGAGCCACTACGTGATTTTCATAACATATTATTTACCTTTGATACGGACCTAAATGTCATATGTGATGATATAAAATCAAAACATCTTAAGATTTCATGTCCAAAAGACATATATGATAAATACTGGTTTTCCATGAAAATCTAAAAACAGCCTTATAATTGCACAGAGGTTGAGATATCACGTCCAATAAACATGGATACTAGTTATATATCCTAACATACACTATCAACTCCTAACTGTCCTCCTGGCTGTTTTAGATAAGTCTCCAAAATTACGCTTGACTATTTGACGCGCGCAACTGTCCGGTTTTCGATCATAATTGCGACGTTCTACCTTCATATTGTCACTGTTAGAAACCAATAACCTTTAAAATGTGGCTATTTGGTAACAGTCGATACTTCGCTATCAAATGAAACTATTGATTATGTTTGGCATATATGACTCCAACAACTCACGGAGTGGCTCTTTAAGCCTTTTCATATACTTTGTTTCATAAACAATTCCTCCCTAGCGGCTATATTTTTTTAACTTATAAACGGACTGCATTTATTAAAGGAACGGTGCGAATTGTTACGTCATGTCCTTTGTTTCTAAAATAATTCCAACCCAGCGAATATGTTTTAATGCATTTATTTATAAGAGGAGCTATTTGTGCAAAAGGCTTATGTTTGCATAAACCTTTCAGTTGACGTTGGGCTCGTGGCTGACAGTGGATAACATTACAGCCAGAAAATTGAATGTGCACACGAAACTAGCATGATTACTTTATTTTCCTAACAGCGTTACGTCAGTGTTGGCTTGTGCAGATTTAGGGCTCGAAAAGGTTTAGTTAGGACCAGCACATAGAAATAGTCATTTGACATATTTTTACTTATTGAGAACGTATTTTCAATATATATGTGGTATAGTTGTAGAATGTAATGATGGTATTTTTTATGAAGATGATGCAAGAAAAAATAACGAATGTTGCTGGTAAAAAAGAAATAAATCCGGTCAGGGATATTCGCAAGCGTGTTTAGATTAATTTATTATTGATAACAATTACATATCAATGCCGACTCAGTTAATACATACTCTGACGTTTTGCCGTACAAGTGTTCAATCAGTAGCCTTTGAAGAGACATTTCATCATTTTGCACACGTCTAATATGTTCTGTTATTACTGATCATTTACAAACAGAAAATAGGCTTTTCCCATATCTCTTTAAAGAAAATGTTTTAACGGAGGTTGATGAATTTGGTTATGGAAATAAGGTTAACACGTGAATATAACTTGTCTTTGCTTTATTTTTGATTAGAATTGAATAACATGTTTAAGTTTTTTACGTATGAAATGAATACTCAGATTTTAAAAAAATGGTGGGTATCAAAAAGGATGAATACCCATTTGATATTTGAAATACCCACTCAGTTCTAAAAATCTGGGTATCATACCCACATAGCCAAAAGCTTATCTGGAGCTCTGCAAGTCCCTTCATTCGGCCATCTAATACTTGACGAAAATTTTCAAAATCCTTATCTTCCAGCAAGTCCAGTTTTCTTTTCTTTTCCACCTTCAAGTAACCTTGTATTCCCATAACCAAGCTGAGAACAGATTTTGGTGGGTATTCGGCACCACCCACTTTTCGAACCTCGCACTCAAACTTGGACAACCAGTAAGCCAATTGAGGGTTTGTCATGACGTCTAAGCTTCCAAGAGTTTCCAATCCCCTTGGCGTATTGTTACGGGAAATCGCCCATGAGTTGAAAGTGTTAACTGCCCACTTATTTCTTTTCAATGTATTGAGGGGGTGTGCGGATTTTGCCATTTCTTCAAGAAAATAATCATCCACAGGGTCCGCATGACGTTGAAGAGAAGCCTGAATTAAAATAAAAACAAACGTAAGTCATACTTATATTTACTCCTCCTCGTAAGCAATAGATAAATAATAAAAACACGAAAAATTAATAAGATGTGTGTTCATAATTACAGTCCACTCAAGTTTTACTACTATTTGAAAACCCTTCTTAGTTTTCAATATCCAATGTAAGACAGCTCCATACTAAATAACATACTCTTACTCCATAGCCTAAGCCGACATGTTTTCCGACGGTTCAAAAGTTGGTTGCGGGGTAAGATGTAAAATTTTCTGACGGTGTTGGTGGGGGTACTTTTATTTAAAGATGCATTAAGTATGTTTCATAAAATCGAATTACATTCAACTCATTAGCACGCTCCACACGCAATACATAGTCCGGTTTTCGATCAATAACATGCCTTTAAAGCTTTGTATCGTCAATATTCGAAATTTCAAGACAATTTTCATTCAGACTGCACAAACACAAAATAATAACTCTCGCTTGGTATTAGTAACTAATATTTTAAAACTTTACCATTTTAAAAATCAACCTTGATGATAAGATAAGTGAACCAAAAACGAATTGGTTGGGAGCAATATTTGCAAGGGTTAATTCTAACAAGATGAGTAATTTTTTGAAAATCACGATATATATGTTCTCTTTAGTATTTCAGAAAGTTAAACTGGAGCATTAACTGTTATTGACATACAGTACATACCTGGGCTAGTATTGGTGATTGAACGTCCACGTTTTCCTTAACATAGCACATTTGGGACGGCTCGATCCTGTCGTCGTCGTCATCGCATGTCCTGTCACGGTTTTCCTTAATATTTGATTCAATATTTTAAGATGCCGAGAATAAGATACCATCGTCGTCACTATCCATCTTTGTGACAAGCAGTATTGTTGGGTGTAGACACAACACGATTCGCGCACTGTACTGACACAGTTTCTATAAGATGGCGGTAGACGTGCATGCGGTGTCGCCCTGCACGCACGGACATTTCGTGCAGGCAGAAAATGTTGAGTTTGCGCGATCGGTTTTCTTTCAAACACATGTTTATGGATGTTAACTCCTAACAGTGTCAATCAATGTGAACTCCTCACACTGCCAACCGTCTGGTGTATATGAAATAATGACCAAGCCCTCGTGAACAGCTGCGACAACCACCTCGCTATCGCTTGGTATTTATTGCAGCTATTCACTCAGGCAGAGGTCATTATTTCAACCATCAACTTACATGTATAATGGGCGGGTGGCCCCTTTACAGAATAAACTCTCTCTCTATATATATACAGTTATTTATGAAGTCTTTGCTAATAGTTTACCTTATGTGCACTCGTGTCCTTAAGCAATCCTTTTGCAGTAGCGTCGGCGTTTGATATCGGCGTTTGATATCTCGACAGTGAGTTATCAGATAGACTCAGATATCCAAAGCTTACCCGGATATGGTTTGTGTGGTATTTCTGTGGCCAAAAAGGGTACATTTATCATTGATATTTTCTATGGGAACAAGGCCCGGGAACCAGGTTGCTATATGGCATGTGACTAGATAACGAGTTAGCATAAGTTATCTCCATTTCTCACAACTTAAAACATTTACGCGTTTTGCACTAGAAAAAAGACTTTATCAAATAAAATCATCGATACCTTTTTATGCAAGGGCGCCAAGCATGATAAGCCAGGTCTTGATTAGAGTTTGATTATAATGCTCAATAGTCACCGGGTACCCATTTACACTACTTGTTGAACAGAGGTTTATTGCAAAAATATCAAATCACTTGTTTCAAAGTGATTTCTCAGTGTCGGGAGTGCAAGGAACGATATGAACTTCAAACTGAAATCAGGTTAATATGTTGACAACCGGTTTGTCCGTAAACCCTTGGAACTATGGTATAGTAAGTACTATACTGACGACCGTTATTGGACAAAGTGTACATGGTATTAGAGCAATAGTTGTTGAAAAGTCAAATAGATGTGTATATTTTAAGCTTATACGAATGTGTTAAAGCGCCCTCTTTACAGGGACGTTCGCTTGATTCATTGTTCTATTCATTTGTATTTTCTTCTTCTTCTTCTTCTTCTTTCTTCTTCTTCTTCTGTATAACATATTGCAAACAGAGTCGGTGAAGTATTTCCACCCCTATTGTTACAAGAACTTGGTTCGGAGCATGAAGATATTATCTAAAAAAATTAATCCACAATTTATAAAGGAATAAAAACCATATTTGATCTTATTTTACTTCATCTGTTGTCAATGATTCAGTGTTTCCGTAGAGAACATATTACGTGAAGTTTAATTCTTTTGAAAAATCAAGAAAAACGATTGCCTCTGATGATGCATCTCAAGCTTTGATCTCCATTGTCAAGTTTCTTCATTCACAGAATAAAGGGTCACAGAGTATGTTGTTGGAGTCAAATATGCCAAATTTCATAAATGGTGTTATTGTATCGAGAAGTGGTGTTTGTTTCCAACAATTAGCAGCCTAGTACTTTATATTTCAAGAGAGCGAAAAAAAACCAGGTTAAAATCTCGATTTGTTATCGAAAACCGGACAATGCCGAACGTCAATGATCCAAACGTAATTTTGGAAACTTATTTACAGTAGACATAATTGTTATTATGGATTGGTAGTATTAGAATTTGGACGTCCGGACATTTATATGGCCGTTTTGAATTTTTCATTGAAAACATAAAAATAGCACAATTTTGAAATTTTAGAGATAAAGTTTCGGGTTAGGTAGGCGATTTGAACTTATTTTAGGACACATGGTAATTTGGCTTTTATGTAAGTATCATAAAAAATCCTAAAACATACTCTGCTTCACTTTATTATACTTGTCATCTGTGGACAGATGACTAATAGGGCCCTGATACAAAGATGTTCTGCTCTTATTACATACGACCTTTGTCCTAACCTTGACGAGTAATCTCATTCTCGTTCTTAAAATAGATTCTGATCCGAACGTGAATTAATGTCCTAGTGGGAAGAATTCTTATGCATTGCACTGAAACGTCAAATAAATTATCAGATAGAAATTTAAACGAGCGAAAAATACTTGAAAATTGAGCAAAGAGATTAAAGCTTCTGTCTGATAATTAAGCACGGATAGAGATGTTAAGTTAAACGCATTCTCTTTAGTTTGGAATTCTTCTTTTTAATTTACCAATTATCTGACCAATCAGAACAGGGCATTATGTCATCATCTTCATTCACCCAGTGAAATGTTGTCCCAGTAATTCATACCACATACTAGGAAAAACAATCTTGTATGAACGAAATGATATGGATAAAAGGCTAGTAAATAGAGCATGAACACAGAAAAATAGCAACAGTTGGCAAATAAAGATAAGAATACTGAAAATTGGTACATGAATGGAAAGTATATACTTTCAATATATACAATAATTAATGACATTTCATGATAACGAATTTGGTGAGAGGCGGGAAAAAAGAGAAAAGTTCTGACATACCCATTTAAATAGAAAAAGCTTTCCACATTAAAACGTCCCAAATTCGGATATATATAACTCACATATTACAATCTATAAACGGGAGGCAGGACAAATAGAGACGCTCGAACAGTGGACAGTGTGTCTATCATTAATTTTTTTCAATTTATTGACAAAGCCTTGATACAACGAGACACGCCTCTACGTGCTGTTAAAAAGAAATGCCTTGGATAACTGAGTTACTTAGAGAAATGACACTAGAGGTTATCTTTTAAACGTAGTTTTATTGCTCCACTGTCAGCAAAGTAATGATGGAAGTGCCTTCATGAGTTGTCCCATTCAGAAAAGATTAAAATTTGATTTATTCTTCGCATAAGCAAACCGTTTAAAGAGCCACTACGTGATTTTCATAACATATTATTTACCTTTGATACGGACCTAAATGTCATATGTGATGATATAAAATCAAAACATCTTAAGATTTCATGTCCAAAAGACATATATGATAAATACTGGTTTTCCATGAAAATCTAAAAACAGCCTTATAATTGCACAGAGGTTGAGATATCACGTCCAATAAACATGGATACTAGTTATATATCCTAACATACACTATCAACTCCTAACTGTCCTCCTGGCTGTTTTAGATAAGTCTCCAAAATTACGCTTGACTATTTGACGCGCGCAACTGTCCGGTTTTCGATCATAATTGCGACGTTCTACCTTCATATTGTCACTGTTAGAAACCAATAATCTTTAAAATGTGGCTATTTGGTAACAGTCGATACTTCGCTATCAAATGAAACTATTGATTATGTTTGGCATATATGACTCCAACAACTCACGGAGTGGCTCTTTAAGCCTTATCATATACTTTGTTTCATAAACAATTCCTCCCTAGCGGCTATATTTTTTTAACTTATAAACGGACTGCATTTATTAAAGGAACGGTGCGAATTGTTACGTCATGTCCTTTGTTTCTAAAATAATTCCAACCCAGCGAATATGTTTTAATGCATTTATTTATAAGAGGAGCTATTTGTGCGAAAGGCTTATGTTTGCATAAACCTTTCAGTTGACGTTGGGCTCGTGGCTGACAGTGGATAACATTACAGCCAGAAAATTATCTCAACTTCTCAGACCTTTTTCTGCTCTTCGAAGGTTAGTTTCGTCCGTCACATATTTGCCTTTAACGCTGAAGGGTTTTGTCGGTTTTTAAAGTTTATGACATAGTTTTATCTTAAACATTATTTAATATCTTTGTCAATGGTTATACCACGAGAGTCGCCTTTTGCTACTCTGGTTATTCTTAATTTTTAATATACATTCATGTAATGCCAGCGGGTCATAATTTATCTATTTTATAAATGCATAATGCATTTTTATTTTTTGGATGTCCATGAGTAATTAAGTTATGAATTGTTTGAAATTATGAAAGGCAAAAATTAATATAAGCGTTATAAGTTTTTAAAAAGTTACTTATATATCGGATTTAGATAAATAAAAATTCCTGTAAATTACTCAATAAAAAGGGAGGTAATTAACCAGGTTGTACGTAAATTATATTTATTGTATAAAATGATTTAGTAAGCTTAATTATTCATTTAGTAAGTTTACTAAATAGCGATTAAAGTCCCATTTGACACCCCATTAGACCAATCATGCAGTTAAAGAAATAATAGGTGTCGACTTTCGTCATGAAGACCTGCGCAGTTATATATAGGGCTTATGTTAAATTATTGCTATTTTGTAGGTGGATAATTGAAACATATCAGGCTGGAATCAGGAGATCACAATCATGTGTGGCACGTACGTAGCTCATGTTTGGTTATGTTACATACATTTTGAAAGGCGATCGAGTAACACATTTCTTAAATGTTTAACTATAATGCAGATTTTCCCAAATTATTACATGACATCAGCAACAATCATGCGTATTCGTATTTATTTGATAGACCAATGGGAGATTATATAAAGTGTAAAAATTACATACGGACCTCTTTTCAGATAATGGTCCGGTTCACGCTCCGGATGAGCAAGGGAGGTAACTCCTATATGGTGTTGTTAGTGCACGGGCATTTGTCTAACTTGACAAACCGAACCTGATTTTCATCGTCTAGACACAGATCATTGGAAGATATATATTGATCAGTACAGGTAAACACCTCAGGTATATCATAATGGAATAAGTTTGCGTTTTGCCAGACATATTTCGCAAGTTTTTACGTGTTTTGTTACTGTATCCTCGAGTAATCTGTTTTTAATCATAATGACATATTATGTGTTCTGTCATTTTGATTCTCTTTCCTGGAGCGGGCGGGATAGCACAGTGGTTACCGCGTTAGGCAATGGATAAATAGGTCCGTGATTGAATCCCGACAGCTCGGTAATTTTGTTTACCGGAGAGAACTGTTCTACAGCAGGCAGCAAGGTTTGGGTGCAATGTTAAAATGAATTTCAGTGCAGTACAACCGTGTCGGGTAAATTTACGTGGAGGGTAAAGAACTAAAGATACGCATTCGCACAAAACTTATAACCTCGTAAATCAGGATGAGTATTACCTTGTTATATAATTATTGTCTTTGCATCTTTAGGCAATTCATGAAGTTTTTGAAACGGTATAAAGGTAAAAACTGACAAAATGCATAACAAACATGTCGTCATCAAATTATTTGCCTTCTCACACAGCAATTGTCAATGGAAACCAAAATATTTATCCAACCATCGGTTTGTCCTTACCTAAACTTAAGAAAACAGTTTTAAACTCTATCAAATTAAAATAATGGACATGTTAGGTCACAGCATTCAAACTCTGCCTGCGTATCTTTAGCCTACACATGCCGACTTATGGGAATAGGGGGGTAGTCATTTGAAAACGTTCAGTGTCACTGACAAAAACACTTCAACATGTATATTAAACATTAATATTAGCAATGAAGCTCAATTCTTTAACAATGACGTTGTATTTATCATATACATGTATTGTATTTTTCTTGGATGAATGATATTGTATCTCGTAGGTGCGTAGCTTTACCCGACAGCGCTGTACTTCTAATGGCTCTCTAGTTCCAGCCGATGCTCGCGGGTTTCACTGCAATGCTAATGGTGTTATGGGCTTTTACCGTGCAATAAAACTAGCAGTCGCGATATAGGTGAAATTCTGTTGAAAGCAACATTAAACCCCAACTCACCTAGCTCACCTCTCTTTCCTGGATGAATCTAACAAGATATTAGGCCTGTCCCAGCAAACATGAACCTAATGGACCAATTTATAGATCAAATTTTCTGTTGTGGAAAGCTCTATTCTTGCGAGTGAACTGTATACTTACTATCCAATGGGGTTGCAGGAACAGCCTCGATCTCTACCTAACTGGACCAGTACTGGCACTGTACTGCCTGAGAAAGGCATCCAGTACAAGTCGGTTTCAGGCATCCAGTACTGGCCCTGTACCAACTTGCACATTTGCACGGTCCTTGGCCAATATTTGGCCAGTATAAGGCCATTACCAGAAAATCATCATTACATAAAGGCCTATTTCAGGTTAGCCTAAATTACAGATCTTGTAGTGGGTCTGAGTACTGGCCCAAAAAGCATGAGCATGGAACTTTGCTTCACAAACACTGGTAGTTTATACAAAATAAATAGTAATGCTTGCATAGAGTCATTCATACATAAGATATATATATAGTAAACCATATCATCTGAATAAAAGAAAAAAAAGTCTTTTGAACATGTAGTTTTACAGTGAAAATGTATGTCACGTCAGGAATTGAACCCTTTTAACTCATAAATGGTATCATGTTAATAAAACATACAGCAATTCGAGTAAAAGTAAAACACAAATGTAGGAAAGTTAGTAAACAAAGAATATATTTAGCTGTATTTAGAGACTTAACCTATCTGGATGTCATACCTGGATACTTACGGGATGTCTTCTCCTGACAGAAGATTTTGGCTATTACTAGACGAGTATGTACACTCAATATGATATGTATTAGGCCTATTCTGGGCCTGGCTATTTTGAAATATTCCATAATGCATAAAGACAGGAAGTTATATGCCTTAACCGGGCCTGCACCTGTTCCTTATTACTATTACTGGGCCATTTCAATTCTGCCTTAAATGGCACAATTTGGTTTAACAGATACAGGAACAGTACTGGTTCTATGCTGTTAGCCAGTAGGGATGGGTATCAGGCCTAAATTCCATATCGTAATATATTGCGATACAGAAAAGCGTATAATTGCAATACGTATTGAAGCCATTCATCTGCCCTGCGAATGTTAAAAGCCTTGATGGGGCATTACAAGTCATTGTTGGTTAGTCTTATCATAAATCATTTATAAATGTCCTTTCATATAGTTTATTGTTATAATGTTTCAAAATAAGAAAAAGTGCAGCGCATTTTGTCTTGTTATTCCCTGAAAAAAACAAAATGGCTAACCGATTGCTGATAGGACAGACTCATAAGACATTCTTTTTTTCACAACCATAAGAGGCGTCTCCCTTATTCCTTTTTGGATATTTTGCTATTTAAACTGTTGGTTTAACATATTTAATGTCATCCAAACAACTCAAATCTTCAATTTATTGAAAGTTTCAATTATCATGTGTAAAGCCAGTGACACACTTCTTTTACATCGCTGCAAACACCCATTTGCATACGAGGGTTGTCCCAAAAGTATCCGGCCTGAATATGAAAACATGCCTGAAACGCAACCATACAGTGCGTGCATGAAGAACATTCATTGACGTGTAAATGGCATGAAAATCACGAAATGCATACTCTTCAATTGCATATCATAGCCTGTCATTCAAAGGTACCAACACAACTTTTACCAAAATGGAGAAAAGTGAATGTAGGGCTGTTATCAAATATCTGAGTTTAAACAAATACACTCCAAAGGAAAGTCATTGGGATATGTTACAAACATTAGGTGACTCTGCTCCTTCATAAAGCACCATTAAACATTGGTGTGCTGAATTTAAACGGGGTAGAGTAAGCACTAAAGAAGAGCCCCGTCCTGGTCGTCCATCTGATGTTACCACAGGTGAAAACATTGAGGCTGTTCTTGACACAATAAGGCAAGACAGGCGAGTGACTATCAGATACTTAGCTGATACTCACCACATCAGTAAAACATCAGTTGAACGAATTATACATAAACATTTACATATGAAAAAGGTATCAGCACGCTGGGTCCCCAGAATGTTATCTGAGGACCAAAAGCGAAAACGTGTCATGGTCAGTCAGCAACTTCTTCACGAGTATCGTGCAGACCCAGAATCATTTTTTGCTCATGTCGTTACTCAAGATGAAAACTGGGTTCATCATTTTTTATCCTGAGACAAAAAGCCAAAGGCTTAAGCAAGAAATGGAAACACAACACATTACCCACCCCAAAAAGTTCATCCAGTCGGAAGGTCATGACATCAATTTTTTTAGACTCTCGGGGTGTATTAATGATTTATTATTTAAAGAAAGGTTCTACAATCAATGGCACTTATTACGCAAATGAACTACGACAATTACTAGAAAGAATCAAAGAGAAACGAAGGGGTAAACTGCGCAAAGGTGTGTGGCAGGCTGTTGCAGGACAATGCTCCTGTTCACACCGCCCAAATTACAGTCAGTGCAGCACAGGATTGTGGGTTCAGGATTCTCCCCACCCTGCCTATTCTCCAGACCAAGCCCATTCAGACTTCTTCCTCTTCCCTCGACTGAAAACAGAGCTCCTTGGCTAAAGGTTTGAGACTGACGATTACTCCATGCTGCATTAGAGGAGTTTTTGGGGTCTCGTGATAAGAAGTGGTTTTCAGAGTGGTTGCAGATGTTACAAAAACGCTGGAGCAAATGCATTGAGGTCAAGGGTGATTATGTCGAAAAAAAAGTCATAAACATTTGAATGTTTGTTTGGTTTTGATGGTCAGGCCGAAAATTTTTGGGACACCCCTCGTACATACATTAACAAAAACTGCATGCATCCATTTTAATTTGAACCTGTTTTAATCATTTGAGCAAGGGAAATGGATTTTAATCAAACATGGAATCTTTAATCTTTGAAAAAAGACAATTGGTAACATCGGTTATTGATTTTGTGACATCACTATCCTCCCCTATGAAACTGTGTGATACAGCTGTTTGTTAGTTTTTCTTTAGAACATGGAAGGTTAACATTGTTAAAGTTGTGTTTAGATAATCCCCAAATAAATTTCAGTCATAATTTGTAAATTTGGTGACTGTTTGAACCATAAAGGCAACTACATGGAAATTATTTGAAATGTTAGTCTTCAACCTTTGATACAATAGCTCTCGACTACCTAATGAGTCTACAGACCAGTAGACATATTGTTCTTGTTCATAGTAGAAAAATAGTTTTTTAAATGAATTTATTTTTGTAGGTTACTGGTTCAACCACTGTATTTGGAGAGCTCATGAAACCAAGTGAAGCCAGTTTGAGATATTAGGTGTGTATAATTTCAAAGTATTGAAGTGACAAATTTGTGACAAACATTCATAATCAACTCAAAGCACTATGAGGAATCCCCCTGGAAAACAACATTGCTGTCATGTGTGTAAAAAAATCTTCAGGTTTCCATTTATTTTGAAGAGACACATGATAATCCATACTGGGGAGAGACCATTCAAATGTAGCGTGTGTTTGAAAGCATTTACACAATCAGGTCACCTGCAGGGACACATGAGAATTCATACCAAGGAGAAACCACACAAGTGTAGTGAGTGTGGAAGAGCATTTACAAATTCTAGTAACTTGCAAAGACACATGAGAATTCATATCGGGGAGAAGCAATATGAGTGTGGTGTGTGTGGTAAAGTATTGAGAGACATTATTGGCTTGCAGAAACATATGACAATTCATACTGGAGAGAGACTACATAAGTGTAGAGAGTGTGGTGACTCATTTCTTCAGTTAGATAATCTGAAGACACACATGAAAATTCATTCTGCTGAGAGACCATACAAATGTAGTGTGTGTTACAAAGTATCAATAAAAGCAGGCAACCTGCAGAAACCCATAATAATGAAAAATGGTGAGAAACCATATATGTGTAGTGAGTGCAACAAACCATTTACAAAATCAGTCAACCTGCAAAGACCAATAATAATTCACAGTGGGGAGAGATCATACACGTGTAGTTCTTGTGGTGAGTCATTTGCAGAATCAAGTACCCTGCAGACACACATGAGACTTCACACTGGGGAGAGACCATACATGTGTAGTGAGTGTGGTAAATCTTTTACAACCTCCAGTCACCTACAGAAACACCTGAAAATTCATACTCGTGAGAAGCCATACAAGTGTAGTGTGTGTGGTAAAGGATTCATATCATCAGGTAACCTGCAAAGACACACTTTAATTCATACTGGGGAAGGATCATATAAGTGCACTGTGTGTGGTAAAGCATTTACAGAATTAGGTCACCTGCAGAAACACATGAGAACTCATACTGTGGAGAAACCATTCAAGTGTCGGTTGTGTGGTAAAGCATTTTTGCAATTAGAACGTCTGCAAACACACACGAAAGTTCATAGTGGAGGGCGACCAAACAAGTGAAGTGTGTGGTAGATCGTCTTCAGAATCAGCTTATCTTCATCAACACCTAATTATTCATGCGGGGAGGAAACTAGATTTAAGTGTAGGTACTGAAGCTCATGGAGGAGAGATTATAAGTGTAGTTTGTGTGGTAAGACATTTCTGAGGAACATCTCAGAAGCTGCAAAGATACCTTGAAATTCATTCTGAATAGAGACTTTTCACATGTGGTGACTATGGGCATATTTGATATTAAGTAAACTGATTGTACCTCTACCAGCAATGTGGAGAGGATATATGGGGATATCTTGTCCCTCCATCCATCCATCTGAATATACTCAATCTCTGTATCTCATAAAGATGTTTTCAAGGACATTCTTTATTTTCTATATGTGCATTCACTGAATAATGTATTTGTCGCTTTTGAAAATATTTTGAATATTTTTTGTCTCCACAGTTGTTCTCCAGGACTATTTGTGAGAAAGACTTTTGATGTCAGAAATATTTATTCCTTTGATGATTTTTGCATGCTATATGTGTAAACTAAATTTTGTCCCCTTCATCTTTAACAGGTTTACTTCTTTATGTTTAAAGCATGTAATCAATGGATAAGTTAATTGTGCCTTTCCAAGTAATTTTTTTAACCTAAGACATGACCTAATTTGCATACTTTATGCATTTTTAACAAAATATTGCACAGTGTGGATTTTGTTAATTATTTAAAATATTTACAAGATGGTCTATTTATCGATTTTGGAGACATTTATAAGTTATGGCCTCAGCTTTTAATGATTGTGAATTGTTTAAGTGCATTCTAGATTCCAAACTTCTCTTAAATGTACTTTTCATTATCATAATATTATATTGTACTCAAGAAAGTTTTGGGTGTCTTACCTCTTGTTTTTATCACTTCATTACTTTGAATTTGATAAAAAGTGTCCATTGAAATGTTATACAAGCTAGAGGAATCAGTGTGTATGGTACTTTGAAATGTACCAATAATATTTCATGAAAGATACTCTTTGTATATGTTTCTATATATTTGATATATGTCACTTTTAAGGTGCAGTAACCTGTTTTTGGGGAAGTTTATTTCTTGAAATTTTGTCCAGATAGATATTAGTTTAGTCCAGTTGTAAAATCTTCAGAAGGTTGAACATCTCAACCTGATTATCTGTATTCAAACACTGCTTGCGGCCATTATAGTATAAACACATATTTTATTCATTTGAAATAGGGATATGGATTTGCATAGCTGGTTAACTGAACATTTTATATCTGGTTTAGTACAACCACTATTGATTTATTAACAATGTAGGGCAATTGGTAACAATTATTTATGTTTTTCGCAATATATCTTTATCTTAAAACTATCTGATAAAACATAATACTGCCCTTTTAAGATTTATTTCCAGTTTTGTTGTTTGAAATTATTGTTCATAATTTATAATTTGTAAGTAACCAACCATGTTGTCTGCGTGCATGAATTTGAACAGCTAGGGACTTGTCATGTTTTAGGGGGCAGGTTAGTGCAGTGGTAAGTGCAGTTGGCTTCATGAGGATCTGAGGTCTGGGATTGAATCCCCCAAAGGCTCGGCAACTTTTTCTGCAGTAGAAACCTGTTCTACATGCAGTAAGGTTTGGGTGCAATGCTACACTTGATTTCAGTGCAGTACCACTCATGGTTCACTAGTTCCAGTCGATGCTTTCAGGTTTCACCACAATACATTGTCACAAGTGTTGCTGGCTTTTCATCCTCCAATAATAGTAGCAGCTTTGATATATGTGAGACACCCTGGAAAGTGGCGTTAAAGAGCCACTCCATGAGTTGTTGGAGTCATATATGCCAAACTTAATCAATGGTGTCATTTGATCGCGAAGTATCGACTGTTACCAAAAAGACACATTTTAAATCTTATTGTTTTTTTACAGTGACCAATATTTGTCATATTATATATGTCTTTTGGACATGAAAAGTTAAGATGTTTTGATTTTATATCACCACATATGACATTTAGGTTCGTATCAAAGGTATATATTATGTTATGAAAATCACGGAGTGGCTCTTTAAAATGAAAATCACCTCAACGCATCACCTTGTCGCTTCCACCTTGAGATGATCACATTTGCTACATACCTGGATGATCCATTCATGCAAACCTCAAACCTGGTTGGGGACTAACACTATAACACGGTACTGCACTGGCAAGCTTCTTAGAAAATAGACATCAAAATTGTCTATTGTGTTCCGAAGGACTGAATGTTTCATTTACAAGGCAATATATTTAGAACATAATAGGTGTTATATAACACGCACCCCTTTGAAGAAGAAGTTATGTTTAACAACATTTATGGTGTAGACATTAAAACATCAATTAAAGACACTCAACGGAAAGAGTAATGGGTGTATTCTCCAATTAGGGGCGTTCTGTGTTTAATTTTGTTGAAGTTTCATCATCTATTCTGATTGATGTTGATAAAAACTATCATGTTTACAATACTCGCCGATCCTTCAATAAATGTGTGATTTAATGATTTTCGTGTTTTGATGTTATTGTCCCCCGCCGCAAAGCGGATTGGGGGACTATGAATTCAGCGGCGTCTGTCCGTACGTCCGTACGTACGTCCGGATTCTTGTTAACACAATAACTCATGAAGCTTAGCACCTAGAGTGTTCATATTTAGTGACAGCTTTCAATGGAGGAAGACTCAGACGCCAGTCGACTTTGGTGACCTTGACATCATTTTCAAGGTCAACACGACACCAATAAGGTCCGGATTCTTATTAACGCGATAACTCATGAAGCTTAGCACCTAGAGTGGTCATATTTGGTGACAGCTTTCAATGGAGGAAGACTCAGACACCAGTCGACTTTGGTGACCTTGACGTCATTTTCAAGGTCACCACGACAAACTCGTCAAGCTTAGCACTTAGCGTGTTCATATTTGGTGACAGCTTTTACTGGAAGAAGACTCAGACGCCAGTCGACTTTGGTGACCTTAACGTCATTTTTAAGGTCACCATGACACTATCCCATCTGGATTCTTGTTAATGCGATAACTCATGAAGCTTAGCACCTAGAATGGTCATATTTGGTGACAGCTTTCGATGGAGGAAGACTCAAAAGCCAGTCGACATTGGTGACCATGACAACATTTTCAAGGTCACCACAACACTTTGACCACTGTGTAATACATTTTCAAGGTCACCACAAAACTTTGACCACTGTGTAATACATTGTTAATGCGGTATCTCGTAAAGCTTAGGACCTAGAGTGTTCATATTTGGTGACAGCTTTCAATGGCTCAGACGCCAGTCGACATTGGTGACCCTGACCTCATTTTCATGGTCACCATGACACTTTGACCACTGTAATACATTGTTAACGCGATAATATTAATTATGCCAAATATCTCATAACGGCGGGGGACATTGCCATGTTATAGGCAAACACTTGTTTAATGTAAAAATAATCAACAAGATGCGAGGAATTACAGTTCACGGTCCCAAATGGATTGTTGTGATAGCTCAGAATTTTGCACAATAATTCACGACGGACAGATAAACCGTAATTTTGAGCTTTGAGTTGGATATTCTTTTTCTTACCTAAGTAAAATTTTAGAATATCTACAATACTTTTTTAAGGTACTTTTGTGAAGGCGAGATGCAAGTTAATTTGATTGGTCATTGTATTCATGTGCGACAAACAACCATAATATCATAATGGGCCTTGCACAGTTAAATGTAGTCCAAGTTTGTTTATGGATCATATAATAAGCAAAACAATCTTACATGAAAGAAATAAAACAAACCACATATTTGTGAAAAACAATATTTGTTTTGAAGTCTCGTCAACACGTGTATGTTAGACTTGCTAAACAAATGAATAGGAAGTAGTTCTGTCAGCCAATATGTTTTAGAAAAACTGTAATTCCCATGACCATTATAAAAACTTTAGTATTTATGCCCACTTGGGTAAGAACATGTTTTTTTGATCAGCACCATTTTCAGATTGAGGTCAAACCCCTATCAATACTGTTCAAGTTTCAGTGTTTGAGTGAGAGCTTGTTCTTAAGTTCAATTGTGTAAGTTTGTGTTGAGTCTTTTACAGAAGCTAAAAAGGTTGCACTCTTAAAAGTGGTTTGCAACTTTTTCCTTATAATGTAAAAGATGAACATTGTAAAATTATTTGTGGATATACCTTAATAAGTTACAAAGACCTCACTAAACCAAGTGAATACAGGTGTGTATGATTACAAAATGTTGAAGTGAACAAGGTGTGAGAAACATATATTCATAATCAAATCCACCACTAGTACGTTTGTGATCCCCCCTTCCCCTGCTTGAGAATCAAACCAGTGTTGTGTCTGTGTAAAGTCTTCAGGTCTCCTTCTGAATTGAAGAATTATATCATGAGAACTATTACCAGGAAGAACCCTACAAGTGTTAAGGGTGTGATAAAACAATTACAACTTTATGTTGCTTGGAAACACAAATGAGAGTACATACTAAAGAGAGACAATACAAGTGAAGAGAGTGTGGTAAAGAATTAACAGCAGCAAGAGGCTTGCAGAAACCCACGAGAGATCATACTAAGGAGAGACCACACAAATGTATTAAATGTGGTAAAGCATTCATACAATTTGATCATCTGCAGGAACAAAAAAAGGAGACCATACAATTGTATTTAGTGTGGTAAATGATTTAAGAATTCCAGTAGCTTGCAGAGACACATATTTCATAATGGGGAGAGACCATACAAGTGTAGTATTTATGGGAAAACATTTAAAAGGTCATGTAGTCTGAAGACACACATGAGACTTCACATTTGGGAGAAACCATGCAAGTGTGGTGAAGCATTGCACACTGCACTGTTCTAAGGATTCATATGAGAATTCATATTGGGGAGAAAACTTGCAAGTGTAGTGAGTGTGGCAAATCGTTGACAACATCAAGTAGACTACAAGTGAACAGTAGCTCATGATAATTCATACTGGTGAGGAGCCTTATAGTTGTTGTTAGTGTGGTTAAACATTTACAAAATCAGGTGACCTTCAGCTACACATGAGAATTCGCACAGTAGAGACCTTATATATTATGCCTCCCATGCTTGTTGATAGTGAGGGGGCGGGATAGCGCAGTGGTTAGCGCGTTCGACTTTGGATCAGGAGGTCCGTGATTCGAATCCTGCCAGGGGCTCGTCTGCAGTAGAGAACTGTTCTGCACGCAGTCAGGTTTGGGTGCAATGCTACACTGAATTTCAGTGCAGTACCACCCACAATTCGCTAGTTCCAGCCGATGCTCGCAGGTTTCACCGCAATGCATAGCCACAATGGTGTTGCGGGCTTTCTCCCTGCAATAATACTAGCAGCCGCGATATAAGTGAAATAATCTTGAAAGCGGCGTTAAACACCAACTCACCTCACCTCCCATGCTTCTTGATAGTGATCCTGAAAATGTCAATGAGATGTACACACCCATATTGAAGTAGAATGGATAAGAATAATAATTTTTCATGATAGCATCCCTTATAGGTTTATAGTTCATAATAGATGTTAACTTTTAGAGAAGTTGTAGCAGGCATATATGCATAAACACTATTCAGCAGATGATAGTATTTCACAGAGTCTGTATTTGAAGACATGTTTCTACCATTACAGGCATATTATGACTTTGATGTTGTAGATAAAGTTTGTGGTAAGTTAATTCTCTGCTTTGTGCATATCAGTATGATGTATTGTGCAGTTGAATTTTTCTGCAATGTTTATTGCCATGTTGTTGAATGATGAAGTTTGCCATCATGATTGCGAACTCTTTTTGATAATTATTTATTAAACCGTGCTTTGATAAACGTGTACAGGGCTTAAATACAGCAAAGAGCTTATGGTAGTTAAGTATGAATAAGTTCAAAGTGTCAAGTTTTGTGCTTGATGACTCCTACCGAAGTTTGAATATGAGAAAGAAAGTCCTCATGTAAAGATCAAAGTTACTCAAAATAATAGTATGACCCGAGCCTCTTACAAACAAAACTTACAATAACTACCATGGGGTCTAAGAGAGTGTTTCTGGCACAGATGGCCACAAAGGTTCACTCTACATTTTGCCAAAATCTTACTCATCTGTATTGATATTTGAAAATGATCCTGAATATGAATTTCAACGAAAAATAACCTATTTTATGATGGGTGATTTTCTTTAAAATTTAAAAAATCTTTAAATTGTTATATTTTAATTGAAAAATATTTACAACCTCATGGTTTCAATATTGGCTTGCATGATTAAAAAAAACTGTATTCAGTCAATTTCACATTTAACTCAGACGCCTTTCCGATGTCCATCATGAAGATTTATATTGATAACGTGAGCAAATACCTTTTTTAACGCATTATGCTAATTTTGTACTTTTGTACATATTAAGATGGATAGAGATCATAATGTTTTTCTTATGTAAAAATGGTTAATTTTAGTATAGACAAAGCATGTTTCAATCACATATGATAAGTTAAAAACCTACAGCTGGGGTCAAATAGACTCCAGGAAGTCGTACAAGGGTTAATGATTATATTACAGTACAGTAATGAAGTGAAAACGTGAATTTTGCTTTGTTGCTGTTTGAATTTGAAACAACGTCATTGATCTCCAGCTATTCATTCCATTCAGTAATATTTATTCATCAATTATTTTCACACGAGCTGCCACCAGGGAAGGCAAGAGCACAGTTAATTTGTGTGACCTTGCTAGTAATTTCAAAATGTTAACTTTAGTGATATATTATTTTCAATCATTATTAAACATTACATATCTCTCAAAAGGTCCTGGATTCTGAATTAAGTATTTTCTTACTTTACGCATGAGCGGAGAACACGAATCATTTATAATAAATAAATATTGATGCTTTGGCGGAAAAGTGATACGCCAATTTTGCTAAGATTAAAGAGGCACAGATTATGCTGTTAGTGACCAAGGGCACTGGTTATTTCTGAAAATCTCTCAAATCTTGTCAGTTCAATATAGTGACAATGAATAGGCTAAAGTCGAGATTTGTTATCGAAAACTTGCGCCAATGACTCAAACGTTATTTGGAAACTTGTTTAAAGCAATTTGCTTATGCTTCAGTGGAGAGAAGAAAATGGAATGAAGTGAAATCGAACCTCAAGAATGAAGACTTCGCCTTACTTTCAGAGAAAAACTTTCACAGAAATGAATGGCCAGTGGGACTTGTTGAAAATGCTAAGTGGGGATTGTTCTGCCTTCCAGCGCGCGAAAGTGATTTCTGGTTACGAAACCATCCAGTTTAACCATCACGAGAAAAGTGTCGCTGCATGGAGCTGTCTCCAAGGCGCAGCCTTTTTCTGATATTTTCGGAACGACAAGTGACTTTTTTTGTTTTACGGAAAGTTACAGCCACCAAAATTTATGTGTAACAATATTATGTTTCTGCATTTTCTGTAGGTTTCTCATAACTTTGTATTAAGCAAATTAACACAACTTCCATGTATTTCACTTGCATTGTTCAAACGTAGTTCAATTTTTGCAATAACATTTTAGGTATTCTACTAGTGTTTCATGTAAAATTAACTTCAGGCAACATATAAAAAACTTTTTTATGTGCAGAATTTCTATTCAATGTCTTGTCGGTAGTGTAAAATTGAAGCTCTCATATAATGTCTACTTATCACCATGTTGATTTTTTGTCAGTGCAGAATTACGTCTGTGTGATCTGTGTCAGTATTTCTATTTATTTGGTAAACATGTATTTATATTGGACTAATATTCAATAATATGTCATAAAATAAGGGAATTATGAATGAATTTCAACAGTTTTGGACTTCAACTTATGACTGTACGTAATTCTGTTTAGTTACAGCATTTCACCCGTATAAATCCACTCTGTGTGTTTGTCTACGTTATGGAAGAGAATAAAACCTTGAATGATGTCACCAACGTCTTGTTCTTCCTTATTGTCGTCAACAGGAGTTGGCCATCCGACGTACCTAACAAATATTTATAACGAAAACCTCTTGTACACCAGTAGCGGACCCGGGAAAACCTCCATCCTCTCCTATCCCTTTTGATTGTTTTTGAAGAACCGTAAATAGGGTTTGTTTTCAAAACACCTATCTTATCTTTATTAGGTTGCAGAAATAAGTAAAAATAAAGCGTATAGAAATTCAGGATGGCGGACCGGAAGCCAATAAATCCATTTGTTTAATAAGGTAATATAGATCAAAGATCAATGTCATGCGAATTTGATACTTGGAGCCGGTGGGTGTAGTGGTTAGTGTGTTGGACTCATTCCCAAGGCCCGGTTTGAATCCAAGTGGAGACATACAAAAAGCAACCTGGTTCCTAAACTGTGATGGGTCCTTGAGCAAGAAGCTTTATACACATGCACTCAGTGCACGCAGCTTCTAAAGGGGCTTCTTGAAACAGGGCTGTACGGATCAACACGGTAGAGCCTGTATAGCTGTTTTGAAAGTAAGGTAAGATGAAGGTAGCGCTTTTAGCTTGCAATAGCACGTGGGAAAAGGCTAATATCAATGTCCACATTATTTTCATTAATATTCACCTTCTTAAAATTCTGCAATTGTTTCGCCTTCGCTTCCCAATGATGACATAGAATTAGACTTGGCCATCCTAACAAAATTTTGTTTCAATTTAGTGCCTAAAATGTTACAAGAGATGAAACTAATTTGCGGGTGTTAAAATTATAAATAATCGGAACAATTATAAAAGATTACCTATTCATATTATAACTAATAAATAGCAAGTGATTGCATTTACATGAAAAATGAACCACTGCATTCAATGCCAAGAAACTTTATCTCGCCACCAAAAAGTTTAATGATAATTGTCAAACAATTTCTGAACTAAAATTATTTTAGTTTCATTCCGCAAACAACGACATATGAAGATACATATAATACATATATACTATAAATACAAACCATTTGCATTATCAGATGATTATAATGTAAGTAATACATCTATACAAATGAAAGAATGATACACTAAACAGTTGCATTGTGTGTATGATGCTATTTAACCTAATAATTCCATTTATCAAAAACACTAAGATATCGTTAAATAACAGGACTATTTTCATCGCGCATGTGCTTAAATATCCATCGATATCTTTATTTTATAAAAATTTGGTCTCACATTGAATTAAGGCTTAAGATAATTTACACTTACATTTATGAAATGACAAAATATAAATAAATAACTAAATTCAATACAAATGTCATTACAAATACAAATTTTACAAATTCTTTTACGATTAGGAATATAATTCTAATGTCCTGTCCTGTTTCGATGGATAAGTAATGTTTTGCTGTTATAAAATGCGTTATTACATCTACATGTAAAATATATACAAATAAATACTTAACCTCAATTTTTAAATCTTTATCTATAGATATATCTACCTACCACATTCACCATAAAGCAAAAGGTTTGGTGTATGTTTTCGCTAGTTGATTAAGACAAACAAGGAAACAGTGTCGTCAATATCCCCAAACAAGTGGCAAAAGTGTAAGATATTGAACAATAGTTAGCGATCTGTTTAAGTTGATAAATCCTTTATAACTCATATTAAGTTGAAAACTATCTCTTTGTGCTAAGAAAGTCACAAGCACATGTTAATTCATGGTTCTTATGACTATCCTAGTGCTAAGGGAGCTTCGAAACTTGTAAGGCCTGATCATTGGTGATGATTTCTAAAATCCTACACAAATCTTTATTTTTATTATTTTTCAGCATTAAAGTTCTAATTTTCTGCCCTGGTAACTTGTGTTTCGTAGGAAATCACGAACCCAATTTGCACGACTACAGATTAAATCGTTACACATAGAAACCTCCAGTGCGCTAGGTTTTATGACATTTTCATTTTGGTATGGTAACCACAAATTCGAAAATGTGTTTTCGTGGACATTGCAAAATATATAACACTGATTCGGAAGAAGTTTAAAACTAAAAAATGCACCACTACACGTGATGATTGTTCAACACATGCTTAATGAGCTAGGTCCTTTGTTTTTTTTAGTTCAAGTCCAGAAACCAAATTCAAGGTTGCGTTGACACGGAAACAGCCCCAGTAAAAGTATGTAGAACTTTAAAATATTAAAATGCACCAAGTTTCAATGAGCTAAAAAAATTAATTACTGTCCCAAATCAAATTTCTAGTTGTGTTTCCTTGGGAATTAAAAAAGAATATTGGAAGAAGTTTGAAACCATAAAATAAAAGCTACCATTGATGATTGATCCATTTACCAAGTTTTAACGAGATAGGACTTACTGTTTTTGCGCTATGTAGGAACATGTAAGAACAAATTGAAATCCAAAAACGTAGGCCCGTAGTGCAATATGACACATGATGATGTTCCATAAACTATGTTTCAATGAACTAGGTCTTTAAGTCTCTGAGTTCAGGTCTGAAATCAAAAACCTTACCATGGAAATGGTAAAAGTCTTGGTTTCGGAGGATAATTATGAACTGATCATACAACAATTTAGTAGGATAAAACAGGATTAACATCAACACTGACAGCACGAATTAAGTGGCGTCCCTGAAATCATTGTCCTTTGTGATTCAACAAAAACAATCAATGGAAATATTCACTGATTGACTGAAGATATAATGAAAATTATAAGCAATCATTTCATTTGCTGAGGAATGACAAAATGAATTTCAGTAAACCGTCACAAATAGAACAGAGCCTTAGCTATAATTCTTCTCTTAGCCCACGAGGGTCGCCTTGCAAAAGGCACCAAAATTCCATGTCAACTGTTCCCCATACCGTGTTTTATGGGTTTAAGAATAGAAAAGAAAAGAACAGCATGAATGCACAGACAGAAGAGATCATCTCTTTACTCTTCACATTTGTATGGTTTCTCTCCCGTATGAACTCTCGTGTGTTTCTTCAGATTAGATGCTAATGAAACTGTTTTACCACACTCTTCACATTTGAATGGCTTCTCTCCTGTATGAATTCTCATATGCGACTTCAATCCACCTTATTGCATAAAGGTTTTACCACATTCTTCACATTTGTATGGTTTCTCACCTATATGAACTCGCCTGTGTCTCACCACATGGGTGATATTGTAAATTTTCTACCACACTCTTCACATATGTATGGTTTCTCTCCTGTATGAACTCTCATGTGCACCTTTAGACAAGACGCTGATGTAAATGTTTTACCACCCACTTCACATTTGAAGGGTTTCTCTCCCGTATGAACTCTCATGTGCGTCTTCAGACTATCTGCAGATACAAATGTCTTACCACACACTACACATTTGAAGGGTTTCTCTCCTGTATGAATTCTCATATGGGATGTCAATCCACCTGATTGGATAAAGGTTTTACCACACACTTCACATTTGTTGGGTATCTCTTTTGCATGAACTTTTATGTGTCCCTGAAGATATGATGCGCATTGAAATGTTTTACCACACTCTTCACATATGTATGGTTTCTCTCCTGTATGAACTTCCATGTGTGTCTTCAGAGTAGGTGTAAATGAAAATGTTTTACCGCACTCTCCACATGTGTATGGCTTTTCTCCCGTATGAACTCTCGTGTGTTTCTTCAGATTAGATGCTAATGAAAATGATTTACCACACTCTTCACATTTGAATGGTTTCTCTCCTGTATGAACTCTCATATGGTGCATCAAGATACTTGGTTTTGGAACTGATTTACCACAGACCTCACATTTGTATGTTTTCGCCCTCTTGTGATTTATCTTGTGGTGCACCATGGTTCCTGTTGGTGTAAATGTTTTATCTCTATACTCAAATGTGCATGGTTTATCGTTGATTAAACTCTCATGTTTCTCTGCAGATATATTGCTAATGTAAATGTTTTACACTTTTCATATGTGTATAGCTCCTGTGTTAGCACATAACTCACATGATTTCTTTCCGTGATGAACGTGTATGGTTACTTTTCTACATTACCTCTCTTGTTTTTCTACAGACAGTCTGCTAATCAAAGACTCCATTCTTTACATTGATATAGTTTCTCTCCTGAATGAGCTTTCATATATGCTTCCAATGATTTCCTGCTCTACATAAAAGGGCTATGAAGGAGGTCCTTATTATCATGGGTCTTCCCATTTTATAAGTATATTTTCATCAGAATTAGAACGATCTGGACATTTTTTATTTTTTTAAATAACAGCACCATTATCCTAAAAAGTAAATGAAACTTACATTCTCTCAGAGGAGATTTTATATTTTAGAATGAAAATACATTGTCTAGCAATGAACTAAATTAATATCTGTGAACAAAATATATCAAGTAAACTTTTCATAAATAAATTGAATGTAACTTGACATAAGAATTTGCAAAATTAGAAAATGAGATTTTCTGGTACAAAGCTGCCTTGCCTCATTTCCCATGCTGTCATTTTTAACAGGTAAGCTTCAACATTGTCAAATGAGGTGGTATTATTTTACAACAAAGGTTTCGATGCATTCAAATTGTGTTATTTCTGAATAATGTGAACATTGTATTCATCTATGTAAAGTTGTGTAATGAAACAGGATTTTTACAAATTATTCTAAACCTTTTAATATCTTATGCTTAAGTCTTATAAGCCTACAGGGTCACTGGCCATATGTTTCACTACATACATCAGATTAAGACCCTTCTTCAGTGTGAATTCTCTAATTTGAATAAAAAGTAGAAATGCTTGACTATATCTGTAACAGTGGTATGCCTTCTCTCCTTATGAAGTCTTATGCTACGTCAAGCTGTTCACGCTCATCACAATTGTCGAGGACAAGACATATGTTAGCATTAAGCTTATTTTCGCCATTAATTCTTTGCCAAGATTTCCATATTTATCACAAGGTAGCAATAGGAAGAAATGTGAATTCATTCTTTCAAACTGTTCCCGTCAAAACTGAAATCAAACAACTGGAGACAATGCAATCGGGCCGGCTTTGTTAGGTAGAAATATCGACAACCGTTTGGTCCGACTTTCTGCCAACATGCACATTTCATGGAGTTGCTAAACCGGAGTAATGTAGCCGGACTAAGTTTGTTCCAATGGCTGATTGCAACTCGATGCAAGCAAGACGTAATGTTCAGCACTTGTTCAGAAATGAAACACAATCTCTACTGCTTATCAGTAGCCCATGGGAAATCCACATTAAAGTGTTTTTTTGTTTGTTTTTTAACAAAATCACCCTCTTTAGTTATAGATTTTTTTATTGACATTTTGTAAAAATTCAAATATACATTCTTTCAGTCCGGATGGTATGCAAGCATTTAATTTTACATTTATGTGCTCTTGGCGAAATATTTCTATAAATGAAATATTGGAATCCCCCTTTTATCGTCAGCTTTTAGACTTTAGAGTTAAAACTGTTTTAACAAATTTTTTTTACTCTGTGAAAAATTGATTTATTGTTCAACATTACACGCGTATCTGTCAGAGAAACAATTACACATCCAATCTGTGTCGCGAAGGGAACATCAGCCAATCAAAAGAGAGTCCGTCACTTCGAATCGCGGGTCCATGCGATTGTTTCGCCGTTCTTCAATCTAGTAAAAAAAGCTGTAATAAACTACCTCCCGAAGTCCGTTTTTACCAGATCAATACCTCTAGTTTTAACTAAATTGCGTGGAAGTTTGTCTTAAAAGGTAAAGAACAACACAGCGGTTTTGACTTTCGGTTAATTTAATTGCAATATATAAACCAAGAAACGTACCTATAAATAAGTACAATATTAGAAAAGATACAAAAGAATTTGTTTTGTGTCACAAATGGTAGGATATGCGTCAAAAACAGGAAACAAAGAATATTGAGAGATTGTTACCAAAACATGCAACTTCCTTCAACAAAGACCATATAACAAGTGAAGGTACCACATGACTCTCATTTTCATTTCCATCATTCTTCCTATGGGTAATACGAATCTAAATATTACAGTACATGTGTAAAATCTAACAAACATGTGTTTACTAAAATGGTTAAGAACTACATGCATTTGTTGAAATTGAAAGCCCGTTTGTAACTCTTAAAGTTAACAAATAGTCACAAAATGATTTTTAAATAAATCATAACATAAAGTACAAAAGTAATTGCTTTTCTTTGCTGATTTTCTCACAGGAAAGTCAATATTTTTCATGTATACGTCAAAGAAAGTAATTAAAATTTGTGTTTTAATCAAATTTATATATAAAAAACTCTTAAACGCACTAGTGCACACCAATATTTCTTAAACACAACGAATGCACAGATAATGCATATCTGTCGATATTATTCACGATCCCCACTCAAGTAATCTACCTCGTAAGTTATTTAACCAATATTTACGTATTCAGGTAGTAAAGTTGATTTTAAAAGGCCGGAAGTATTTAATGTAACGTAACATTAAATCCGCATGAACTACGATATCGGAAATATTAAGATTTTGCTAATAACCAGAAAAGTGGAAACGGCAGCCGCTTTGGTCAATCTAATAACAATGCTTATGCTATGTTATTAAGTAGGGTTATTTACAACATTGCTTTCAAAAAACGTATTTCATTCTTTGTTCTCAGTTCAGAGTTTAGGTAAATTCAATAGTTGCACATATCACTAGTTTAGCCGCGTTTAACTGTCCATAATTTATCAGTTTTGTGCACAGCTAACCACGGAGTTTTTATATGTCCAAGCCGACATCGGCTGTCTAAACTTTTTCATTGTTGATTGCAAGTCAACTGTAAAGAATCTGAAGTATTTCATTGCATCGATAGAAAGCTTAAGTGAATGCATAAGTCTTCTTAAACCTTAAAATAGCCAATTTAAACCGTAAAAGCATGCACTAGTGCCTTTAAGATCAAATTTGAATCATTGAACTGATATGGACAATAGGTACAGTATATTGTCATGTGATAAAACAATTAATTGAAGAGGAATACCATATTATGCAAATAATAATAATAAATTAGGTCCTTTTAACAAACTGTCAAATTATGAGCTCTGATGAGGGTATAGAATATGAAGGTTCCAAAACGGATATGTATATTCTCATGTTGATATATTTGATATCAGAAGACACTGGGGTGAGATTCTCTATATATTTGCTGTAAATGTATTTAAAACTGATTTTGCATGACAAATAGAATATCACCCCTATGTCTTCTGTTACCAAATTAATCAACACTCGTTTATAAAAAGTTCTACACGCAGTCAGGTTTGGGTGCAATGCTGCACTGAATTTCAGCGCAGTACCACCCATGGTTCACTAGTTCCAGCCGATGCTCGCAAGTTTCACCGCAATGCATAACCACGATGGTGTTGCGGGCTTTCTCCCTGCAATAATACTGGCAGCCGCGAAATAAGTGAAATACTCTTGAAAGTGGCGTTAATCACCAACTCACCCCACCTCACCTTGTTTATAAAAGAAAAACTATCTTCGGCAAGTCTTGTTTTTTAAAAACTTTCATGAACACATTTTAAAATCTAAATGACATGAAGGTAAGATTATATTTATCAACAAATAACGATGTTGTCATAGCATTGTGATGTTCTAATATTTATGACATCAAAGTAGTCTGACGATATTAATCAAACAATAGTGATGGGAGAGCATTGTTGAAATGTTGAAATACTCAAAACAAAATTCATAAATAAACATATAATTCATACAATTACATCAGCTTACACATCACATCAAGTTCCTCACAAAGTGGTAGATTTATACACACTGAAGTAAAATGCTCAGAGATGGTCAAAAACTGAAATAGAAAGACATGGGTATGGTCTATCACTACATCGAATTAACATGTGTGTTTGCAGTCTACCTAACTTTGTATAAACTTATTTACCCACTACACTTGTATGGTCTCTCCCCAGTATGAATTCTCATGTGTGTCTGCAAATGATCTAATCGTATAAAAGCCTTACTGCACACACTACAATTGTACAGTCGCTCCCCAGTGTGAATTTTCATGTGTCTTTGCAGGTTACCTGATTTAGTAAATGATTTGCTACACTCACTACACTTGTATGGTTTCTCCATAGTATGAATTCTCATGTGTGTCTGCAGATGATCTAGTCGTATGGATGCTTTAACACTGGCACTACATTTGTATGCTTCCTTCCTAGTATGAACTCTCATATGACTTTTCAGGACATCTGAAATTGTAAATGTTTTTCCACACACTGAACATTCATATGGTCTCTCTCCTGTATGAATTCTCATGTGTGTCTTCAGGATATCTGAGGTTGTAACAGCTTTACCACACACACAACATTTGAATGGTCTCTCCCCAGTATGAATTCTCATGTGTCTCTGCAGGTTACCTGAATCTGTGAATGCTTTCCTACACTCACTACACTTGTACGGTCTCTCCCCAGTGTGAATTCTCATGTGACTCTTCAATGCAGAAGGTGACCTGAAGACTTTTTCACACACACAACACTTTTTTGATTTTCCAGCAGGGTGATTTATCATTGTATGTGGAGTGGATTTTAATATTTATTTTTATCACCACTTTAACACTTCAAAACTTTGAAATCATACACACCTGATGATTCAAACTGGATTCACTTTGTGTCATGAGGTCTTCGAATTAAGGTTGTTGAACCAATTACCTACAAAATTACATACATTTAAAAAATATTTGACAAAATATGCACTAATGACTTGCTGTTTTTATTTTGAAAACTTATACATGTGTATGGTGATCTTAACGACTGAATGTTCAGACCATACACTAGTTATGGTATATCTTTACAAATATTCAGCATTCCAGTACCAAATAACCAGTAATCAAATATGTCAAACTTAATAAATATTGCTATTTCATCGAGAAGTAGTGGTTGGTTTGGAAAATCAGTGTCTTGGTTCTCATTAGTGCTGTATTGTGTCAAAAAACAGGATAATGTCGAGCCATGTGATCGAAAACCGGACAAAAGCGCTCGTCAAAAACTCAAAATTAATTTTGGAAACTTATTCACAGCAGACACAACGAAAAATAAAGGTTGGTTGATCTAAGTATATCACTTAACTGATATCCATGTAAGTTGGAAGTAGAATTTCGAGAACTTAAAGAGCCACTCCGTGAGTTGTTGGAGTCATATATGCCAAACTCAACCAATGGTGTCATTTGATCGCGAAGTATCGACTGTTACCAAAAAGACACATTATAAAGCTTAATGTTTTTTTACAGTGACAATATGAAGGTAGAACGTCGCAATTATGATCGAAAACTGGACAGTGGGTGTGCGTCAAATAGTCAAACGTAATTTTGGAGACTTATCTAAAACGGGATGCGGTGATTTCGTAGACAAAACCATTTCGTAGACATGAAATCCGGTGAACTCGTAGACAAACCGAGCAGTGAATTCGTAGACAGGTTTTAATATAGGATCAGAAGTAATATAGCAAACTTTTATTTATCAATCTCAAGGTGCGAACACTATTAGGTTCGATTAAAGAAATAAAGTGAATAAAAAATATAAATAGTCAAATTTGTGTTTTGAAACTATTAAAGTAATCCAATATTTATGTGTTGTTTTTAATTCTTTCAGTTCTTGTTTGATCTTTTAATAAATTAATTAAGGTAAGTATGATCATATTTATAAACAACGACACAATCAACACCAGCAAAGAGACGAGAAAACTTCCGGGAAGACAATAAAAGTCACTGACAATAAAAACAAATAGCGCTGCTAATCCGCCGACATCATAATTGTAGCACATAATGTTTTTACAAATTGTTTACAAATATATTGAGTCAAACAATTAATTTTAATCCACTTGCATGTAAAGCTTATAACTTTCTACGTAAAGCTAACAACATTCTCATAATCAATATTCATGCAACAAGATATGAACTACTATAAAAGATAATGATAATTACAAATAATGGTCAACAGTGGCTTAGAAATACAAATTTAATACTGTCTATGAAATCACTGTCTACGAAATTCCCGTGTCTACGAAATGGTTTTGTCTACGAAATCACTGCAAGCCATCTAAAACAGCCAGGAGGGCAGTTAAGAGTTGATAGCGTTTGTTAGGTTATATAACTAGAATCCATGTACATTGGACGTGATATCTACACCTCTGTGCATTTATAAGGCTGTTTTTAGATTTTCATGGAAAAACAGTATTTGTCATATATATGTCTTTTAACATTTTAAAGCTAATTTGTTTTTACAGTGACAATATGAAGGTAGAACGTCGCAATTATGATCAAAAACCGGACAGTGGCGAGCGTCAAATAGTCAAACGTAATTTTGGAGACTTATCTAAAACAGCCAGGAGGACAGTTAGGAGTTGATGGTGTTTGTTAGGTTATACAACTAGTATCCGTGTATATTGGACGTGATATCTACACCTCTGTGCATTTACACCAGTATTTGTCATAGATATGTCTTTTGGACATGAAAAGTTAAGATGTTTTGATTTTATATCAACACATATGACATTTAGGCTCGATTACGATTGAAAATGCGAAACTATCATGTTTTGGTATTTTAAAGTTAAAAATGTAACTTTAGAAAGGTGGTCGTGATCGAAAACCGGACATATTAAAAGAATCCTTCTGAAACTAGCAGAGCAAACATGCGCTCAACAAAAGCAAAATTCTGATTATTGAATTAACTACAATACATTTGTACCTGTAGTGTAGTGATACCATATAAATCGGCCAATGATTTCTGAAGAGACGACAATGAAAAGCTTGTTCATTCCTTGTTTGTGATCGAAGACTGTCAACAGTAGGAGTTATCCCCCTTGGTGAAACCGGAGCAAAAACCGGACCACCCACGAAAATATAATTCATACACGTTTGTGAGTTGAGCCTAAAGCTGTTTGACATTGTAGAAATAAATGTTCGAATTTTACATGCAGAAACTATAAACGAAAGATGAAATGAAATGATTTGTTTGTAGACGTATGAAAATTGGTTGAATAAGCTCAAGTATAATATCACTAACTGGCATCTTCTTCTTAATTCTGAAAATTTATGATGCTAAAAGATAACCCAAAAGTATTGATCATGATGTTCATTTTGAGGTTTCCAAACAATGTCATACCACCAATATATAAGCTTCACTCAAGTATACATTTATGTTGATGATGATGATGATGATAATGATGATGATGATGTTTATATGAATGCTTATGTTTATGCTGACTGCATGGACAGTTGTGTATCAGTTTTTTTAAGATCTACGATCGAGTCACCAGTGCCACCAGCTAGTAGTAGTAAATGTCAATAATGATAATCCTTCAATGACGTCCCTCTATTCCTGCTGTCTCACAGTAAAAGGGAGTTACTATGACATCAATTGAATGTCACCATTGTTTTTTTGCTCTATCTGAGTGAGTTGTTGTTTAAAGGGCCACAGAGTATGTTGTTGGAGTCAAATATGTTTAACTTTATTAATGGTGTTATTTTAATTGGTTCTTTCTGCTTTAAAACAACAGCACCATCAAACTCCTTTGAACGATTTGATGACATCAATGTGCACTATTTCTCGTCAGTGTTATTTGTGTGGTGTACTCTTTAACGAGACCATTAAAAGCGTTTTCTATTGAGGAGGTGTGTTCGTCCCTCCAAAATTAATTTATTCACATCATCTGTCTGTCAATAATGTAAATCCTCATCAACTTGATTCTATTTAATCATTTTTGTTAAACACCCAATGACTTTTTTGCCTACCTAAGTCTTCAGGGGCATTCAAAATTTATAATTTGAATAGAAAAGTGTCATTAGTTCGTATTTTAAAATGTTTTTTTCGAGGCATGTCGTAAAACATTTGAGATGAAGATTACGGAAGTGAATGGAATTACTTTGGACTTTCTACTCTTGAAAAAGCCGCTCCAGGAACTTAAAAAAACAACTCTTGTGATAGGCTACTTGCAGCAAACACTATGCGTCTAAAACAGTTTGAGGGTCCTCTCCAGTTTTGCAAGATCTACATCATAATGTTGCAGTCCACCGTTTGCGGCAAGATAAGCACATATGGACATCTAATCGGAATTTGAAGCCATATAAACGCTTAGGAAGACCAAGTTTTCTTATAACGAGGCACTAAACACTGTAGCTAGACGGTTAAACCTTGAGGGTTGGACGTTATAATTGCGAACAGGAGCTTTAATTAAGGAAATATCTCCCCAGCAAAAATTTACTCTGTTAAGGCATATTGGGTCATATATAGGCACTCAATGTAGCTTTCTATCGATGCAATAAGATACGCAATATTCTTTACAGACAGACAGAGAGACAGACAACATATTTTATTATTGTGTCACATGGGTATACAATCGTTTGCGGCAAGATAAGCACATATGGACATCTAATCGGAATTTGAAGCCATATAAACGCTTAGGAAGACCAAGTTTTCTTATAACGAGGCACTAAACACTGTAGCTAGACGGTTAAACCTTGAGGGTTGGACGTTATAATTGCGAACAGGAGCTTTAATTAAGGAAATATCTCCCCAGCAAAAATTTACTCTGTTAAGGCATATTGGGACATATATAGGCACTCAATGTAGCTTTCTATCGATGCAATAAGATACGCAATATTCTTTACAGACAGACAGAGAGACAGACAACATATTTTATTATTGTGTCACATGGGTATACAATCGGGTACAATGGCAGTTTAAAACATAGAATAGTATACAAACACCAGGCCATATGGTCAATGAGACACACAAAACATTGTGTATTCAAGTTAGATGTTAAAGAAATACGATTCAAAGAAATATCTCAAATATGGGCGGTCTAGAATATAAAACTAGTGATTGAGTTGACATCTGACAACTGGGTACAAAATACTTACTTTTTGGAATAGGTCATACCGGAGATTTGAGTAATATGGACAATTGACTAAGAAGTGAAGTTCATCTTCGACAGCCTGACGACTACAATGGCGACAAATCCTAACAACAAGTTGCGTCACAGGGCGGAAATCTATCACGTTCTAGTTCTAATGGAAGTGTACCACAACTAAGCTTACCCAGAACGCTATAATATCATCTAGTCAATATAGAAGTAACATATGGTTCTGGGATAACAGTGTTCTTAAATTGTCTATATGTACGAAGCTTATTTCCGTAGGGATTTCCCTGGTCATTCCACAGTAACCACTCCTGATGCTCCAACAACTGTATATGCTGAGCTGATGTAGTCAGTTCACAATTAGATATAGCAAATTTATCACTGGGATATTCAACGATTCTAACAAAGATGACACAATGTTAACCCATAATTTGGCAAAGCGCCGTGACCAACTATTCACAACGAAAGGCAATCTATTAGATGCCATACGGTGTAGCCTTACCAAGAATCTCAGTATTTCTCTCCTCTGTTTTGACAAAGTACTGGTCAACCCAAAATCGGCAAACACGATTTTTGCCCTTATACAACTAAAATTCCTACTTCCCCAAAGAACTGCACCGTATGACAAAAATAGGTTGTACTTAGTTACTGTATAATGTGTTAATTGTTAAAAACACTGTAGGCCATACCACCAACAGACTTGAACCTACACATAACCACTCACAGTCCCGGGGCACGATTAGCAGTTTTAGCCAATTCCTTATCTTAGTTCGGATTCAAATTCTCTTCAAGAATAAGCATTTGTAGGCGCTAGAGTATTCAACATTATCATCACCAATCTTAAAAACAAAATCTCGATCTCAAAGACGTTTTAGGACGATAGTGAATAAGGATAATAACAAGAATTCAATTCGAGAACAGAAATGAGCTACAACAGCATCCGTTGTAGAGTCACCTCGTCAGGGGCAATAAGTGCTCTGTCATCTGCATACAGCAGTAGTTTATCTTCAATGAGTACTTAAAAACATCAGACAACCGCATAGAGACCGCCAAAGCTTAGAAATGTAAAAAGTTAACAGTCTGCTGTACACAAAAAGGATAAGATATGGTTGTCGAAAACGGCTAAACTAGTAATGTGTGCAGCTTTTTAACGTACCTCGTCTCTGAACTGAGAACAAAGGAAGAACAATGTTTTATCAAGGCAATCCCTAAACTTAAGCTATTTCTGAAAAAAACACGGAATTAGAATTGTTATTGGATATAACATTGCATCTGCAATTTACGGCGAAGTGGGCGCTGCACTCAAAACACGAAGTTTCACTGATTGGCAACACGGTTTAAATTTGCCAGTGATAGGTACTGGTGCAATTTAAAACCACGCGGGGGGAAATGACTAGAATGTAACGCCCTGGATCTATGAAACGAGTTATTTCATTATCAGAAATGACTTCTTTTTAATATACATGTTTAGTGAGTATGATTTGAACGGAATAATTTCACGTGTATATCTGCAGGGGACTATTTTAAAGTGAAGCGAGAGTAATCATGTCGCCTACAGGATGAATGTTTTTTTTGTAAAATATGAGCACACTTGTTGCGATTTTAGTGAATCGCCCCAGCAATGCTCACATTATTGGGGGCAGGACAGTGAAATTGACCTATCTTAATCTCAACCCTACAAGGATGATAATTTAAAAATGTTAGATTCATTCCTAGCATTGATGGTTTCCTAATAGATATAAAACTTATACAAAAGAAGATTTGAGAGTGGACACCCTGTCACGCCCATATTTAATTGGAGTCAACATCAAATTTACAAATTTGCGTCTTCATGTCACAAAGATGCCATTGTTAAAGTTTTAGTCCCCCGTCAGAAGGTGTTAATAAAGTTCATATACATTTTAAATGAAATTAGTGCAGTCAAATTACTGTTTGAGATTTCAAATTGTTCAAACGTGTTTATCAAAGTTTAAAAGACATACTGTGTAAATATGATAACGTTTTGGAAATAGATTCTGAACACTTTTAGTTTTTAGTACAACTTGACAACGCCAAATCAGTATTTAGCTCTGACCTTTAAAGGGACTCAGACTATTTTGTTGGACTCAGATATGTATAACTATATAAATATCATTTTATCGAGCAGTGATGATCGTTTATGAAAATTAACATCACGATGCATTTCATTTCAGTAAAGTGACAGCAATAATGTGCAAGAAGTCACTTGTGATCAAAGATCTTTCGATGGCGCCCGTCAATGAAATGATTCAAAGGTAATTTGGAAACTGATCAGAAGCAGACATAAAGACAAACATGGATTGGTAGTGGTTAGTATGTCATCTAACTAATAAATACGTTTCGTCATTTAACATGACAATTAAGAACTTGTTCTTGAAAGATGGACAATAGATCATAAGTGAAAATAGAGAATACATTTTACTCAAACAATTTCGATCCCTAGGACCTATTAAATGTTACAAATATCAGTCAAAATACAAACTCTGCTTCTACAATATAAACTTTACGGTGTAAAGTTAATTCAATTGGGAATTGTTGATGTTGTCCTAGGACTTCAACAAGTCAACGGCTATTTAATACTTTAACCATGCGGGTCTCTTCAAAGAAATCTTCTTTCCACTTCCACTTGAATGTTTCAACCCCATTGTCATCTCTCCTGTGGATTCCTATTGGTAAGCATGGCAGGTACAGCAAATTTGTATGATCTCTTCCTAATGTGAAATTTCATGTGTTTTGTAGGTTATTTGAATTTTAAGTGCGCCACTACACGTATATGGTCTCTCTCCAGAATTCGCTTGTGTGTTGTCGGGTACTTGATACACTAGCAACACTCCCAGCTAACAAAATTACGTTGTGATGACGTTGTCACAACGTTACGTTTACGTCCCTGGGACGTCAGCATAGAACGTCCATGGAACGTCCCTCGTGTGGAGTCGAAATAACGTCCCAACAAAGTAATTTTGGACTCTCAAACGACCTAAAATAACGTTCCCACAACGTTCAAGTAAAAAGAAAGTTTTCGCTTGTATGGTCTCCCTCAAGTATGAAATATCATGTGTATTTTCAGGGAAACGGAAGATAAAAATGTTTTACAAGAGACGAAACACTATAAGACTTATCTACAGTATTTATTTCCTTGTGTCTATGCAAGTCACTTGATTGTATAAATGCTTTAGCACCCTAACTACACTTATAAGTTCTCTCTCCAGTATGAACATGATTACTGGATTATACATAACTTTTCAGGACGTATACTGCACCACACATGCCATAAATGGTCTATGTGGTGTATAGTTCCTAATGTACCATCGTGTGAAATGATTTCGTAAAGGCTTTACCACAATGACTTCACTTTTTTCTTCTTTTTTATTAGTTCCCAATGTATATTTAGTTACATACAGGCAATGTAGAATACACAAGCAATGATGAATAGAACATACAATAAAGAGTACAACATGTAATTCGAATATAGAATACATATGTTCATTAACGAACTGGAGAGAGGAGACACCATTTATTATCAAAATTATGCATGATTTTGGTTGCAATAAAATTTTCCACAAAGTTTTTAAATACTTCACAATCACTTCACTTGGTCGATTGTATGGTCTTCCCTGGTAGGAAGTCAGAGACTATCTGATTGTGCATATCTTTACAAATAAAATTTTCTTGTCTCTGTGCAAATTCATATCAGAAGAGTTTTAGTAGGTTACGTTGATAACAATAATGCTTCAAAGTCACTACACCAAAGATATTTAACCAGAAGGAATTTTTATGTGTTTTGGATTCTTTGAATGTGATACTTTACTACATATACAACAACTACATGATATGACATCTAAAACTTTATCTAATGCCGTAAATGCTTTGCCATTTACAATACAATTGTGAGATTTTTCTCGATCATGAATCCTTAGGGGTGTCTTCAGGTTATGTGAAGTTGTAAATGCTGTATTAGTAACGGTACAATTGTAAGTTTTCTTCACAATATGAATTATCATATTGCTTAGCTTCACACACTACACTTGTATGGGTTTTAACCAGTGTGAATTCTCATGTGTCATCTCGCTTAAGTAAGACTTATCATGTGTATTCGAAGGTTATAAGATAGTGTAAATGCTTAGCTTCACACAATACACTTGGGTTTTAACCAGTGTGAATTCTCATGTGTTCCTGCAAGTGCCATAGATTTGAAAAACCTTTCGGACATAAAATACACTTGTACGTTTTTTCGCCAGTGTGAGTTCTCACATGTTCATGTAGAATAAATTGGGATGCAAATGCTTTACCACACTCATTACACTTGTATGGTCCATCTCCAGTATGAATTCTCATGTGTGTCTTCAGGATATCTGAAGTTGTAAATGCTTTGTTACACACACTACACTTGTATGGTCTCTCTCCTGTATGAACTCTCATGTGCTGTTTCAGGCTACCTGACGTTGCAAATGTTTTGCCACACACACTACACAAAAATGGTTTCGCTCCAGTATGAGTTCTCATGTGTGTTTTCAGGTTACCTAATTGAGTAAAGGCTTTTTCACAGAGACTACACTTGTAAGACATATCTCCTGTATGAATTCTCATGTGTGTCAGCAAGTGCCATTGATCTGAAAAAGCTTTAGAACATAGAGTACAATTGTATGGTTTTTCACCAGCGTGAGTACTCATATGTTTATGTAAAAAAGATTGGAATGCAAATGCTTTACCACACTCACTACACGTGTATGGTCTCTCTCCAGTATGCATTCTCATGTGTGTTTGCAAGTTCCCTGAAGTTGTAAATGCTTTGTTACACACACTACACTTATATGGTCTATCTAAAGTATGGATTCTCATATGTACTTGTAGGGTTTGAGAGCGTGTAAATGCTTTGGTACACACACTGCACTGGTATGGTTTTTCTCCAGTATGGGTCCGTATGTGTCCTTGCAGTTGATCCAATTGTATAAAATCTTTGCTACACACACTACACTTGTATGGTCTTTCTCCTGTATGAGTTCTCATGTGTCTCTCTAGGTTATGTGGAGTTGTAAATGCTTTGCTGCACACGCTACACTTGAATGGTCTCTCTCCAGTATGAACTTTCATATGCTTCTGTCGGCTAATTGAACTTGCAAAAGCTTTACCACACTGAATACAATTGTATGGTCTCTCTCCAGTATGAATTCTCATGTGTGTCTTCAGGATAGCTAAAGTTGTAAATGTTTTTTCACACTCACTACATTTGTAAAGCCGCTCTCCTGTATGAGTTCTCATATGGTCCTTCACTGCTTGTGAATATCGAAATGTTTTGCTACACACACTACATTTGTATGGTCTCTCTCCAGTATGAGTTCTCATGTGTCTCTTCAGGTTCTCTGGAGTTTTAAATGCTTTGCTGCATACGCTACACTTGAATGGTTTCTCTCCAGTATGAACTTTCATATGCTTCTGTCGGCTAATTGAACTTGCAAAAGATTTATCACACTGGATACACTTGTAGGGTCTCTCTCCAGTATGAATTCTCATGTGTGTCTTCAGGATAGCTAAAGTAGTAAATGTTTTTTCACACTCACTACATTTGTATGGTCGCTCTCCTGTATGAGTTCTCATGTGTGTTTGCAGGTTACTTAATTGGCTAAAGGCTTTTTCACACACACTACACTTGTAAGACATATCTCCTGTATGAATTCTCATGTGTGTCACCAAGCGCCATTGATCTAAAAAGGCTTTTGAACATAAAGTACACTTGTTTGGTTCTTCACTAGTGTGAGTTTGTGCATGTTTATGCAAAATAGATGGGTCTGCTAATGCTTGACCACTCACACTACACTTGTATGGTCTCATTCCAGTACAAACTTCCATGTGTTTTCAGGTGACCTGATCGTTTAAATTATCCATCAAACTCACCGCTTTGTATACTTTGTATGGTGTGTCACCAAAACGAATATTTATGTGATTTGGCAGGTGAAATGATCGTTTAAATGTTTTATCACTCTCACTACACTTGTATGGTCTCTCCCTAGAATGAATTCCCATGTGTTGTGTCAAGACATCGGGGTTTGCAAATATTTCACACACAAAACACTTATATGGTCTCTCCCAAGTATGAATTCTCATGTGTTGTTTTAAGACATCGGGGTTTGCAAATGCATCATCACATACAACACACTTGTAGTGTCTCTCCCCTGTATGAATTCTCACATGATTCTATAGGTCACTTGATTATGTAAATCCTTTAGCACGCTCACTACACTTGGATGGTCCCTCTCCATTATTACTTGCCAAGTGTTTTTATCATGACGTCTTGGTTTGCAAATACTTCACCGATTACATGGTTGCTCACCCGTAGTTCTTCTGATTTTATCCCCACCGGAGTTTATGTATATCATTGTACTTGGACTACATTTGATAATGATTTTGTTTATCACAAAGCTTTACTTGAACACTTAGTAGTCATACACTCTTGTTTATGTTTTTTTTTAAAAATTGGCTTCAGATGAATTCAAGAGGTCTCCAAACTTAGATTGTGAACCTAAAAAATATAAAAACAAATGTAAGAACAAATGAAATACTCATTGAAACTATATAAGGTGAGTCATATCTATAAAACCTAGGTCAAAGACTAATAAAAAGATTTTTGAAAAACATGCAATTTTGATAGTGAACAAATTTGACAAAATTCTCAACGAGAGATGTAAAGCACACAAATGGTGTAAGTTCCACATGTGAACTTTAGCTGTGCATATTAAAAATTTTTAAACACATTTTGATTCAAAATACGATGTAAATGTTTTGTTTCTCAAAAATTGATATCACATTCTCGGTAACAGAGGGTAAACGTTCCGATCATTCTTCACCCGGAGACATAGGTAAGCTCGACGCGATGTTTTTATTTCCTCTCTGGCATTTTATCCAATCACCTCTCTCCACAGGCTTGTCAAGCGAACCAACCAAATGGCTCATGTCATGACACACCTCCGCTTTGTCAGAACAGAACAGAACCTTTTTACACACAGGCGGAAATTCTTGGCATGTGAGGTTCAAAATGTTAGTAATATACATTTTACAAGCGGATAGATGATTAGTCGGAAGATTTAATAATTTGCATAATGATTCTACAAAGGTTACTAAGGTTTTCTAAAGAGCCCTCTCTAAAACCTGCCTGGGATTCAGATATGATGTCTTGTGTACCCATCCAAAACTTAATTGTTATTAAGGATAGTCATGTTCTGTGATATTGTTACGATAGATGTGTAGATCACGAGGCAATGATTCTGTTTATGAAGTCACAAAAAGGGCGTGTTACTAGTCATGCATTCACTGGTTTGTGGCCAGATAGATCAAAGCGGCCCATCTAAAACGGTTTTCATTACCAACCTGAACATATTTGAGTAGCGACTTTTGACGCACTATATAATATTGTAATCAGACATTCATATATTCAAAAGAAAATAGTGAAATATGTTTGTGGCTATGTAAACTTTAAACCAACTCCAAAAGCCAACTGTAGACCAGTAAAACTATATATCAATGAGCAAAAACTAAATCAAGTCAAAAATGTTAAGTTCTTAGGTATCATCTTCGACAAACGCCAAACATGGAACCAACATATTGAAGAATTGGTACAAATGTGCAAAAATAACCTTAACATATTAAAACTGCTCTCACATACTAGATGGGGCAGCGGTAAAGAAATGCTACTCATTCTCTACAAATCTAAATTACATTTCGAAGTATGGTGCGACACTAATCATACCAATGTACAAAAACTCAAAAGCATACAAAACCAAGCTTATAACCTTGTAACAGGTTGCCTTAATGGTACACCAATAGATTTAATTAGAACATGAGCCAGGAGAACTCCCCCAAGAAAAAGAATGGGAAGATAACATTACAAACACAACACAAACCATGTTTACAAGGAATTATAAACCATAAAAAAGAAGGTATGTCCAAACAAGCCAAAAAGATACCACCACCATTCGGGGAAACCGTTAAAAACATATAGAAAAATATGAATTAGACCAGTTAGATAAAATAACTGATCCTTACACATCCCACATCCTCAAACCAACGGAAATACCTGATATTGAAGTCGATACTGCCCTAAAAGAACAAATAGATAAAAGCAATCCTAAACCAACTGATCTCACTAATACAAAGGATAGCCTTTAAATTACCAAACGATGTCTCAATTTTCACTGATGAATTAACTGGAATATTGCAGGCGCTAAAATTATGCACTGGCTATAGGAATAGAAATATAGCCTTATTCACTGACTCGCTCAGCTCCCTACAAGCTACGGATAACCTATGTATTCAAATTAGAATGCATTTTAATGAATCACGAAAGTTGCCGTGGGTCATTTCAGTCGATCTTTAACCACTATAGCCAAATGCTCGGTTATCCATAACGTCACGATAATGATTTTCATTCCTCATCAATTCTGCTTGCCTCGTAGTTTTTGACATCTGGTGAGGTGATATACGGTTTAACGCCGCTTTCAAGAGTATTTCACTTTTATCGCGGCTGCTAGTATTCTTGCAGGGAGAAAGCCCGCAACACCATTGTGGCTATGCATTGCGGTGAAATATGCGAGCATCGGCTGGAAGTAGCGAAACATGGGTGGTACTGCACTGAAGTTCAGTGTAGCATTGCACCAAAATCTGACTGCGTGTAGAACAGTTCTCTTCTGCAGGCGGGATTCGAACCACGGACCTCTTGATCAGAAGCCGAAGCTCTAACAACTGCGCTATCCCGCCCCCGTTTGGATTCTGGAATGACTTTATCTAGGTGTTATCATTAATCCTATTGTTATGTGTCAGATGAAAGGTTTAATGGGCAACACCCCAATCTACCATATAACAAGTATTTAAAAGATATCACACAACAATTTTAAGAGACTAGAAGGGATTTAATAAAATCTAGGACGAGCTTAATACATAAGTGCTAAATTCAAATGGTTACACAATATAAGTACACGAAGATAAACTGCCAGACTAACAAAGTAAATAAAGAGCTTAACAATCAATATAAAACTATAGTCACCGACCTGGTTCCAATTAGAATGAGTCACTGACCTGGTATACGCAAACTATCATCAGCAACTCACTCATAATACTGAAAAGCCCCTTTTTAAAGTTACCCAGAGAACGATGCAAGCTTATACTTTCCCCCAAGTTCCCAAGCCCCTCAGTGTTAAGCAAATACAATTAAAGACAGAAGCTACTTAATCAATTAAATGAACAATGCCCACAGAAGCTAATCTATTACTTGTCACACTCTTAGGGAATAAAGTTAAAATATACATTTGGCTATACATAAAATACATATATACATAACACTATTGACATTGAGCTTTCCATATGTCAACCTTTTACTAAAACTCGTTTCTTGCTCGTGCCTCGCCTCTAACACGCGTTGTACTATACTTTGCATAGTCTACTCATTTGATTCCCTTATATACACACATGCTACTTTCAAATATTATAACTCTATTTAAGATTAACCTTATTTTAATCAAACTTTCGCTCGTTAAGTACCAAACCACACACTCGTTTCATAAATATGTTATTAAACGGGGCGTCGTTTAGTATTCTCTATGAAATTACTTTTTTCAAACAAATTTTTAACATGTAACAGTATTGTAACTTAAACATGATTAAGATGCGTTTGCACCAATCATAAATTAATGTAAACCCAATAATATATGAAGGAAACTAAGTATTTCATTAACAGATTAAAGTTAGACAACTTTAGCAGACGATGCTTTGTTTACCTATCGGGCGTCGCCTTCTTTGTTATCCATAACTCCCCTGAAGGAGGTAATCTAAATATAGAGTCGGGGTAGCCTAACAGGGAATAATCTCAAATGGAGCTGCAGGGTTGATTTATGGCTTGAGGGCTTGATTAGTACCACGTGTTGCTGAGACAAAGGAATGAACACTGGTTTAATTTGGAATGGATTTGTTGTTATCAACAACTTGTTAGAATTTATTAAAAAGGAAGAATTTGGAAAAGAGGTAGTTTGAATTTTGCAATGCGCAAAATGAAATTTGACTGGCAGATCATTTCCAAATGAAAGTAGCGGCAACATGAATATGATTTCCAGAACGGGTATATTGTTTTTTTTTTAAATACTGGAAGCCATTATTTTTGCCTTTGGGTGCATAAGGGATTGTGCAACTGAGCAACACCATCGCACGGCAAGAATATCTTTACAATTTGGAATTAAGAAAAACCCTTTTCGCCAGTAAGCACCTATATATTCACAATGCCCTTCTATGTGAGTGTATGAAATAAAAACATCACGAGCATATATGAAGAAAAGCATCTTGAATTAGAATCAAATACTAATAGAAAGAAACATAAAATGTTGATGAGTTCTTACCTATTAGAAATTATATGAGCAGGGTACCAGATATGTTCACAGCTTGGATGCAGAATCTAGAAAGGCCCACTTTGTACTTTCCCCGGCATGAGTTGGTCGCCTGACCATTGCCATTAGTCTGTTTGGTCTAACTTTCCCCCAGTCTGTAAGACCCCTCCAGAACTCTCACTGCCCCAAAGCTTAAATCTGGTATTAGCCTGACCTTGTCTACTGACCTTTCTGTTAATTAGACAGATTTGTGTTAAATTTAATGTATATGAAATACATTAATATGGGTTGTTTCACATATATCGACACTTTAGTTACACTGGGGACAATACTGACAGGTTACAAACATATCCTAGTTCACTTAATGGTTTGTTCACTATCATACCCAAGGAAGAGGTGAGGTGAGTTGGGGTTTAACGCTGCTTTCAAGATTATTTCACTTATATCACGGCTGCTAGTATTATTACAGGAAGAAAGCCTGCAACACTATAGTGGCTATGCATTGCGTGAAACCTGTCAGCATCGTGAAACCTGTCAGCATCGGCTGGAACTAGCGAACCCCCCAAGGAAGACGGAAGAAACAAAATGCAATATAATACGGTAATTAGAGACAAGCTTCAGTTCACTACCAGACCATTAAAGGTTGGCAGAGCTTGAGATAAGCTATCTGCGTAATTTACGCAATAAAATCATTGACAATGAATAAGATAAAACTATGGGAGTACAGATACACAGACTGAAACAATGCATGCATACTGTGCACAATTGGTTGTAAACACAACTGCATTTATTCATAAAGTTGTGATGTGTGAATATGAAAGCCTTCAATAAGAGTTTGGCAAGTAAACTGATACCAGGTGAGGAATAACATCACCAGGAGCTAAAATCTCCACAGCCATTATTTTGTGTGAGAAGCAAAGCATCTTCATTTTTTTTTATGGTTTACTTTTACTGTGTAAGGAGCCACATAACCCTTTGTCGTTTATAAGATTTATAAATGTTTTTCTTCAGGTGTTCAAAAGAAGATAGAATGAAACACATGGTTTTGTTTTAAAAAGTATGTGCAGATACACTAGTGACATAGCGGTGACACATGTCACACGGAAAACCTTTTCTGAATAGAATAAGAAATTCCCAAGGTACTTATTGTGAAACTGAAATGAATAAAGGCTTTAAAGGTGTGGAAAAATAAAGCCGCAGGCTCTGCAGCTCATCAGTCTTTACATTGTTTGATGTTGAAGACTATGACACATAATTTTGCAGGTGAAATGCTAAATCACTAAAATGTTCAGTGCCAGTGCATAAGTCCAATATTATTTAACACTACTAAATTTGAAAAAATAAATTGATCAATTCTTATTCCTGAAACCAAAATAAAAAAATGGGAAACAAGTTCTTGTAATGTTATGACCGATGGCGAGTAACTACATCTTAAGTCATTTCTACACTGTCTTTTTCCCTTAACATCAACTCTAGTGACACTATCTTTCTTCTTCCTCATTTAGCATTTTATTATTACAAAATACGATTAATGTACCAAAGAAAATTGTGCCAGATATGGGAAATCTGTACCTTGCCTTAATGTGTAAATGCTTTACAAGTGAATTTAACACTTTTCACAAAGCAGATTGAAATCAAATGTCCTTTAGGGGTTACCAAATTTTAAAAAAATGCTCTACATAGGCCACTGCACATAATAGGTCCCTAACAAAAGAGAAATTCCATGCGTTTCAGGTAGATTCTATGAATATTTTACCATATATACGACAGTTGTAAAAAATAGAGCCATGGGCTCTGTAGCTCATCAGACTTTTGACAGAAATAGGTGTTGTGGTTTAGACCATGGGGTCATGGGCAGTGTAGGAAAGATAGCCTGTCCCAACGTCCGAGTTATTCACAATCAAATAAAAAAGGCCCATTGCCCATTTGGGGTCAAGGGGTCACCAAACCTTCAATTCAGAATTCCCATTGTCCAAGGAGTCTACACACAACTATTAAGCTGGCATGTTCCCGGTCTGCCTACATCCCATTCTGCCTACACTGTTAAAACAACATGTTACGGTCTGGTGCACGGCTTTTCATGGGTGAAGTCATGTGCATACCTCTGAATTAATGGAATCTTCCATCCAAATGTGCAAAAATAACCTTAACATATTAAAACTGCTCTCACATACTAGATGGGGCAGCGGTAAAGAAATGCTACTCATTCTCTACAAATCTAAATTACATTTCGAAGTATGGTGCGACACTAATCATACCAATGTACAAAAACTCAAAAGCATACAAAACCAAGCTTATAAACTTGTAACAGGTTGCCTTAATGGTACACCAATAGATTTAATTAGAACATGAGCCAGGAGAACTCCCCCTAGAAAAAGAATGGGAAGATAACATTACAAACACAACACAAACCATGTTTACAAGGAATTATAAACCATAAAAAAGAAGGTATGTCCAAACAAGCCAAAAAGATACCACCACCATTCGGGGAAACCGTTAAAAACATATAGAAAAATATGAATTAGACCAGTTAGATAAAATAACTGATCCTTACACATCCCACATCCTCAAACCAACGGAAATACCTGATATTGAAGTCGATACTGCCCTAAAAGAACAAATAGATAAAAGCAATCCTAAACCAACTGATCTCACTAATACAAAGGATAGCCTTTAAATTACCAAACGATGTCTCAATTTTCACTGATGAATTAACTGGAATATTGCAGGCGCTAAAATTATGCACTGGCTATAGGAATAGAAATATAGCCTTATTCACTGACTCGCTCAGCTCCCTACAAGCAATACAGAATAAAACGGATAAAACGCCATGAATCAAATTATACTACTTTCTCAATAATCTAGTAAGGAAAAACAACCAAATCAAACGTATATGGGTACCATCACACATAAGGCTGGACTCACTCCTTATCATGACGTTAACATTCCCTACACAAAAAAGGAAGCAAAAAACATAACCAAAACCAAAAGCATTAATGGCTACAATAAAATATACAAAGACAACTGGGAAAATACCAAATTTGATCAAATACAAAACCCAAAAAAACAAATAAAGCTAAAATTTATACCGAATTTAGAAGGGTTGATGTAGCCATTATTAGACCAAGACTTAACACTCAAGTCTATCTCCACAAAATTGACAGAGCTACGGACAACCTATGTATTCAAATTAGAATGCATTTTAATGAATCACGAAAGTGGCCGTGGGTCATTTCAGTCGATCTTTAACCACTATAGCCAAATGCTCGGTTATCCATAACGTCACGATAATGATTTTCATTCCTCATCAATTCTGCTTGCCTCGTAGTTTTTGACATCTGGTGAGGTGATATACGGTTTAACGCCGCTTTCAAGAGTATTTCACTTTTATCGCGGCTGCTAGTATTCTTGCAGAGAGAAAGCCCGCAACACCATTGTGGCTATGCATTGCGGTGAAATATGCGAGCATCGGCTGGAAGTAGCGAAACATGGGTGGTACTGCACTGAAGTTCAGTGTAGCATTGCACCAAAATCTGACTGCGTGTAGAACAGTTCTCTTCTGCAGGCGGGATTCGAACCACGGACCTCTTGATCAGAAGCCGAAGCTCTAACAACTGCGCTATCCCGCCCCCGTTTGGATTCTGGAATGACTTTATCTAGGTGTTATCATTAATCCTATTGTTATGTGTCAGATGAAAGGTTTAATGGGCAACACCCCAATCTACCATATAACAAGTATTTAAAAGATATCACACAACAATTTTAAGAGACTAGAAGGGATTTAATAAAATCTAGGACGAGCTTAATACATAAGTGCTAAATTCAAATGGTTACACAATATAATTACACGAAGATAAACTGGCAGACTAACAAAGTAAATAAAGAGCTTAACAATCAATATAAAACTATAGTCACCGACCTGGTTCCAATTAGAATGAGTCACTGACCTGGTATACGCAAACTATCATCAGCAACTCACTCATAATACTGAAAAGCCCCTTTTTAAAGTTACCCAGAGAACGATGCAAGCTTATACTTTCCCCCAAGTTCCCAAGCCCCTCAGTGTTAAGCAAATACAATTAAAGACAGAAGCTACTTAATCAATTAAATGAACAATGCCCACAGAAGCTAATCTATTACTTGTCACACTCTTAGGGAATAAAGTTAAAATATACATTTGGCTATACATAAAATACATATATACATAACACTATTGACATTGAGCTTTCCATATGTCAACCTTTTACTAAAACTCGTTTCTTGCTCGTGCCTCGCCTCTAACACGCGTTGTACTATACTTTGCATAGTCTACTCATTTGATTCCCTTATATACACACATGCTACTTTCAAATATTATAACTCTATTTAAGATTAACCTTATTTTAATCAAACTTTCGCTCGTTAAGTACCAAACCACACACTCGTTTCATAAATATGTCATTAAACGGGGCGTCGTTTAGTATTCTCTATGAAATTACTTTTTTCAAACAAATTTTTAACATGTAACAGTATTGTAACTTAAACATGATTAAGATGCGTTTGAACCAATCATAAATTAATGTAAACCCAATAATATATGAAGGAAACTAAGTATTTCATTAACAGATTAAAGTTAGACAACTTAAGCAGACGATGCTTTGTTTACCTATCGGGCGTCGCCTTCTTTGTTACCCATAACTCCCCTGAAGGAGGTAATCTAAATATAGAGTCGGGGTAGCCTAACAGGGAATAATCTCAAATGGAGCTGCAGTGTTGATTTATGGCTTGAGGGCTTGATTAGTACCACGTGTTGCTGAGACAAAGGAATGAACACTGGTTTAATTTGGAATGGATTTGTTGTTATCAACAACTTGTTAGAATTTATTAAAAAGGAAGAATTTGGAAAAGAGGTAGTTTGAATTTTGCAATGCGCAAAATGAAATTTGACTGGCAGATCATTTCCAAATGAAAGTAGCGGCAACATGAATATGATTTCCAGAACGGGTATATTGTTTTTTTTTAAATACTGGAAGCCATTATTTTTGCCTTTGGGTGCATAAGGGATTGTGCAACTGAGCAACACCATCGCACGGCAAGAATATCTTTACAATTTGGAATTAAGAAAAACCCTTTTCGCCAGTAAGCACCTACATATTCACAATGCCCTTCTATGTGAGTGTATGAAATAAAAACATCACGAGCATATATGAAGAATAGCATCTTGAATTAGAATCAAATACTAATAGAAAGAAATATAAAATGTTGATGAGTTCTTACCTATTAGAAATTTTATGAGCAGGGTGCTAGATATGTTCACAGCTTGGATGCAGAATCTAGAAAGGCCCACTTTGTACTTTCCCCGGCATGAGTTGGTCGCCTGACCATTGCCATTAGTCTGTTTGGTCTAACTTTCCCCCAGTCTGTAAGACCCCGCCAGAACTCTCACTGCCTCAAAGCTTAAATCTGGTATTAGCCTGACCTTGTCTACTGACCTTTCTGTTAATTAGACAGATTTGTGTTAAATTTAATGTATATGAAATACATTAATATGGGTTGTTTCACATATATCGACACTTTAGTTACACTGGGGACAATACTGACAGGTTACAAACATATCCTAGTTCACTTAATGGTTTGTTCACTATCATACCCAAGGAAGAGGTGAGGTGAGTTGGGGTTTAACGCTGCTTTCAGGATTATTTCACTTATATCACGGCTGCTAGTATCATTACAGGAAGAAAGCCTGCAACACTATAGTGGCTATGCATTGCCGTGAAACCTGTGAGCATCAGCTGGAACTAGCGAACCCCCCAAGGAAGACGGAAGAAACAAAATGCAATATATTACGGTAATAAGAGACAAGCTTCAGTTCACTACCAGACCATTAAAGGTTGGCAGAGCTTGAGATAAGCTATCTGTGTAATTTACGCAATAAAATCATTGACAATGAATAAGATAAAACTATGGGAGTACAGATACACAGACTGAAACAACGCATGCATACTGTGCACAATTGGTTGTAAACACAACTGTATTTATTCATAAAGTTGTGATGTGTGAATATGAAAGCCTTCTAAAAGAGTTTGGCAAGTAAACTGATGAGTAATATTATCACCAGGAGCTAAAATCTCCACAGCCATTACTTTGTGTGAAAAGCAAAGCATCTTCATTTTTTTTGATGGTTTACGTTTACTGTGTAAGGAGCCACATAACCCTTTGTCGTTTATAAGATTTATGTTTTTCTTCAGGTGTTCAAAAGAAGATAGAATGAAACATGTTTTTTTTTAAAAGTATGTGCAGATACACTAGTGACATAGCGGTGACACATGTCACATGGAAAACCTTTTCTGTATAGAATAAGAAATTCCCAAGGTACTTATTGTGAAACTGAAATGAATAAAGGCTTCAAAGGTGTGGAAAAATAAAGCCGCAGGCTCTGCAGCTCATCCGTCTTTACATTGTTTGATGTTGAAGACTATGACACATAATTTTGCAGGTGAAATGCTAAATCACTAAAATGTTCAGTGCCAGTGCATAAGTCCAATATTATTTAACACTACTAAATTTGAAAAAATAAATTGATCAATTCTTATTCCTGAAATCAAAATAAAAAAATGGGAAACAAGTACTTGTAATGTTATGACCAATAGCAAGTAACTACATCTTAAGTCATTTCTACACTGTCTTTTTCCCTTAACATCAACTCTAGTGACACTATCTTTCTTCTTCCTCATTTAGCATTGTATTATTACAAAATATGATTAATGTACCAAAGAAAATTGTGCCAACCAAAATCTTGCACCCCTACCACGCCCTTATTATGATAGGTAGGAAACTGAAAGATTCACATTTTAGTCTCAATCTAACACAGAAGATATTTTCCAAATTTGTGGGTCCTTGCATTGATAGTTTCTGGACAAAAGCCAAATATTTACAGGTGTCAAAACTGTGACAAGTATTATACAGGCAACGTTTCCTGCCCTTTCAGGTCTGAAGGGCTAAAAATGTTTATGCAAATCAAGTTATTCACTAAAATTATGCTATGTAAAACAACATTAAAGTTGAACAGATAAAAACAATTTATTCCTTCAAAATGACATAACAAGATTGGAGAAGTACATTCATTGCTTTCCCCTTGTTCACTACTCAATAATGTATATCAGCAGTGAATAACAAATTCATATAAAATCATGAGTGTACAATCACATGAAATACCAAAGTGACATGACAGGAGTACCATTTTACTTTATGCACTATCAGAATTGACTTCACTCAGTGGAAACAAAATCAGAGAGTAAAATTATTTTATTTATTAAGAAACACTATGGAAGATTGATGATAATATATACAGAAAAACCAAAACCGGAGCAAATAGTCTTTTTGTTGTACTGCCATAAACAGAAATAAACCCGAAAAAGCATATGTCAAGCATTTCCTACGGTTCTTTAGCATTCTTATATAATATTCTTATATCATTTGTAAGGTATCTTCAAATTTGCTTAACCAACAACACTTCACTGTGGTATCTACAGGTATGGATTCTTATGTATCTGTAGATGACTTGATTATACATGTTATAATTTCTGATGTAACCTCATGTGATCTGTTATTGTTAATTCTTTACCAATAATTCTTTCCTCTATGTCAATTGTATATTTCTCTGGTGGGAAATCTGTACCTTGCCTTAATGTGTAAATGCTTTACAAGTGAATTTAACACTTTTCACAAAGCAGATTGAAATCAAATGTCCTTTAGGGGTTACCTAATTTTAAAAAAATGCTCTACATAGGCCACTGCACATAATAGGTCCCTAACAAAAGAGAAATTCCATGCCCTTCAGGTAGATTCTATGAATATTTTACCATATATACGACAGTTGTAAAAAATGAATAACCATGCATTTCTAATGGTAACCTAATGTTATACAATGTAAATGCTTTATCTAGTACAGTACATTTGTAATGTTTCTCTCCAGCTAATGGCTGAAATATTGCCCAAGCGGAATAACTCACTCACTCACTTCAGTATGAATTGTACATGACAGTAAGTAAATGGAGTACAAGGTGCACCTGTGGGTTACTTGATGATGTAAGTATTTATCATGCACTCTGCACATGTATTATCTCTCTCAAGTATGACTTGTTATGTGTCCCTGAAGGTTACCAGATTGTGCAAATGCTTTGCTACACACATTACACTTGTATGGGTTTTTTACCAGTGTGAGTTCTCACATGTTTTTGTAGATTAGATGGATTTGCAAATGTTTTACCACACTCATTACACTTGTATGGTCTCTCTCCAGTATGGATTCTCATGTGTGTTTGCAGGCTACCTGATCGTGCAAATGCTTTGCTACACACACTACACTTGAATGGTCTTTCCCCAGTGTGAATTCTCATGTGTTTCTTCAGGTCACCTGAAGTTGTAAATGCTTTGCTACACACAGTACACTTGTATGGTCTCTCTCCAGTATGAATTCTAAAGTGTTTTTTCAGGACACCTGAACTTGTAAATGCTTTGCTACACTCACTACACTTGTAAGGTCTCTCCCCAATATGAGTTCTCATGTGATCAAGCAGGTGATTTGATTGTATGAATGTTTTCCCACACTCATCACACTTGTAAGGCCTGCCTCTTCGATGAACTCTCATGTGTGTCTGTAGGTCACCCGTTCTTGGAAAAGCTTTATCACAAACAGTACACTTGTATGGTTTCTCCACAGTATGACTTCTCACATGGTTCTGTAGATCACTTGATGCTGTAAATCCTCTACCACACTCACTACACTTGTATAATCTCTCTCCAGTATGACTTGTCAGTTGTATTTGCAGGACATTGGAATCTGAAAATACTTTATCACACACAATATCCTTGTATGTTTTCTCCCTGGTATGGATTTGAAGGTGTCTCCGCAGATGACTCAATTGTTTAAATGTTTTATCACACAAAATACATTTGTATGGTTTCTCTCCAGTATGACTTCTCATGTGTATCTTCAACATAGATTGAAAGCTGAAGATTTTTTCACACACACAACACTTATTTGATTTTCCATCAGGGGGATTCATCTTTGTACTTAGACTGAATCTGTTTATGAATATCTATTCAGCTTGGTATCTTTGACACCTGGCAACCATAACACTTGGGGTTTTTACAGATTGGCTTCAGATGTTTCAAGGGGACTCAAAATTTTGGTGATGAACCAAAGACCTACAAAAGAAAATTCACAATAAAATGGCTTGCAATAACGAAAATATTGACTCTGTAGCACGTCAGGCTATCTAGAATTTATTTAATTAGGGTCACCATATGAGCCGCCAAAGGATCACCAAATCCATTTATTATAATCTTCAGCAGCTTAAGACTCTGCACACAAGCTTTTTGTTCTGGAGAAGAAAATGAGATAAGTTCAGATAACGTTTATTGGGTGTGTCTCTATGGCGCTTAATAGGGGTAACAAGGTAACAAAATCTAAAAACTAGAAAGTTTTTTTACTCGTTAAAAGAGATGGGCTCCACATACACCATTTCAGCATAATTTTGTTCTTGAAAATTCCTTTCAGTTTTTTAAAACTCAATCAAAAATTAATATTTTTTCTATAAAACAACTTTAACCTTAAGTATTGGTTAATCAATATCTCCGCAGTTTGTCATGCTTGACAAAATATTAACTACATATTTGCTGATAGTTGGGGGACAGTGTTGTCAAATGTTGAAAGTTACTGTACTATCAAATTCCAAGACAGTTATTGATATACTTTTTATACTGGAATCTATTGAAGAACACAATGTGCTCCAGTAGTTTCAAAGTTATGCTCCGGGAACTAACTCTTCCCTTCAAAATGACAAAGTCCAAACTGTTGCCATAGAAAAATTCCAAAACAAATTAAATTAAAAAAGAAGCTGAAACCCCCAAAAGGCACATCTACGTGATATGAAGAGTTTTCCAAATTTGGTGAAGATTGGTCTAGTAATTTCAGAGTTATGCTCCGGAAATGACTGGAAACGCCAACACGGATGTGGACACTGATACGGACGCAAACCCAGCAAAAACCAATAGGTCTCCCGACCCTTCGGGGGGGAGACATAATTACGGCCACCTTCAACTAATAAGTCTCAAAACAAGATGAAGCTTTCTGGGTCTTAATGCGCATGATCCTTTCTACCCTTATTAGATGCCACAGGGTCACTAAATCTATAAATTAGAAGCCCATCAACTAAGGAGTATATACACAAAATTTCAGTTTTCTAAGCCTATTGGGACTTGAGAAGAAGATGAAATAGGTTTTTTGGCTGTGATCCCTGTGGCCCTTATACGGGTGACAGGTTAAGCAAAATCTAAATTAAAAACCTCATAAGTCATGGAGCCTGTACACAAGATTTTAAATTTCCTAAGTCAATGGTTCTGGAGAAGTAGATTGAAGGGTGGTCAACCAAGGTTACTTATTTGAGTCTTCATGTTGTTTACTTATTTTAGTCTTTATGTTAGAAAGATATTTCTTTTAAAATTTCATCCTCCTACACAAGTTGGTTTTGGAGAAAAATGAGTTAAAAATTTCATAGAAGATATTTGAGGGGAAGGGGGTAGGGGGATGTCAGTTCCAAAAGAACAAATTCAGATAACCTCTGTGCAAGGTACATCTTTACGCTTTGGGTTCTAGCAGTTTTGGAGAATTCCAAAATGTGAAAACATTACCAACGGCGGACATTTAGCCATTCCATAAGCCTATCTGACCTTTCAGGTCTGATGAGCTAAAAAGGTTCATGCAAATCAAGTTATTCACTAAAATTATTCTATGCAAAACCAACATTAAAGTTCAACAGATAAATTATTCTTTATTTTACTCTTTCAAAATGACATTACAAGCTTGAAGAAGTAAATTTACTGCTTTCAACTTGTTCACTGCTCCAAAAAGCTTGCTGCTATAGTCTCAATACTGTCAATTTGCAAATGGAAGCTGTTGAGGTGAGGTGATATGGGTTTTAATGCTGCTTTCAAGAGTATTTCACTTATATCACGGCTGCTAGTAGTTTTGCAGGGAGAAAGCCCGCAACACTATTGTGGCTAGCAAACCATGGGAGATACTGCACTGAAATTCAGTGTAGCATTGCACCCAAACCTGACTGCATGAAGAACAGTTCTTTACTGCAGACAAAGTTGCCGAGCCCCTGGTGGGATTCGAACCACGGACCTCTTGATCCGAAGCCGAACGCGCTAACCACTGCGCTATCCTGTCCCCCCAATGGAAGATGTCTCTTGCTTCTGCTCCATTAAACTAACTACATTTACATGTGCTGGAAGATTCTGTTCAGATGTGCCTCAGGTAAGTTTATTTCTTACCATTGATAATCAATTTTAAGGATTCCGTATGGTATGAAGTCTAAAGTGTATCTGCTTTTACATGCTCTCACACATATAGAACAACTACCTATTGAAGCCTGTCATGACATTCAGTGTCATGCCATAACAAATGTCTATTTACAGGTACATAAAATACAAAAACTATTTTGAAAATACAGGGATATGCCATATTATCTGAAAAATCTGTTTAATCAAAATAGACCCAAGAAAAGCATTTCCATAGCATTTCCAACAGGTCTTTGTTATGACTTTTTACTGCATAGAATACTGCATACAATGAATAACCATGCATTTCTGTTGGTAATCTAATGCTGTAAATTGTAAGTTTGGTTAATTTTTTCTCTAATATGAATTGTATGTATCTGTAAGTATACGAAGTATAAGGTGAAGCTGTAGGTTTCCTAATGATGTAAATGTTTTATTTTGCATTCTCCAGAACTGTGAAGGATCTTGGAGTCTGGATTGAATCAGACCTTTCAATCACAGGCGCCAGACTCTGAATATACAATATCATGTAAGTATATGTACATGTAGTTATATAACCTAAACAAGGTCTGACACTAGTGACAGAGTCGTGTCTGCAATAGGACAGGAAATGGTTTCCTGGCTTGGTTACCCTCTGTAAACTTCGTAGACAGATCCCAGTTCGCATTTCCGGTCCTATTGCAGACACGACTCTGTCAGACCTTGTTTTTGTTATATAGCTACATGTATATATACTTACATGACATTGTAAATTCAGTGTCTGGTGCCTGTGCTTCAATACAGGAACAAGTCAGTAGAATCTGTAACTCATGCTACTTTCATCTGCGATCAATTGGCAACATCAGGAATATGCCCACACCCTTGTCAGATGTCTAGTACCATCTAGACTATAGACTACTGCAACAGACTGTTGATAGTTCTCAGTAAACAAAAGATCAACAAACTACAAAAAGTACAAAACGCAGCTGCAAGAATAATTTCATTAAAAGCTAAATCTGATCATATCTATCCGGTTCTCAAATCTTTACACTGGGTACCAATTAAACAACTTCAAAGTTCTGTGCACCACCTTCAGTTGTCTTCACCAACAAGCTCCAGAATACCTCAGCGAACTCTTAACAGATTACATCCCGTCAAGATCACTCCGGTCACAGAATCATTTCTTACTGTAAGTCCCAAGATATCAACTGGCGTCTTATGGAAAAAGATCTTTCTCACATGCAGCTCCAGCTCTGTGAATCTCTTGCCTCATTCAAGTCAAAAGTCAAAACCTACCTGTTCCACCTTTTTCTTTTAAACGCATTGAGCATGCAAAAGTTTGTGGATATTTGCGCTCTACAAGTGACATGATATTATTATTATTATTATTATTATTATTTATTCTCAACATGTATCATTTCTCTCTAGTATGTATTGTCATGTGTTCCTTAAGGTTACTGGATTGGGAAAACGCTTTGCTACACACAGTACACTTGTAAGGTCTCTCTCCAGTATGAATTCTCATGTGTGTCTTCAAGCAACTTGATTGCACAAATGCTTTTCCACACTCACTACACTTGTATGGTCTCTCTCCTGTATGAATTCTCATGTGTTTCTTTAAGACTCCTGAAGTTGTAAATGCATTACTACACACGCTACACTGGTAAGGTCTCTCTCCAGTATGAATTCTCATGTGTGTCTGCAGGCAGCTTGATCGTATAAATGATTTTCCACAATCACTACACTTGAACGGTCTCTCTCCAGTATGAATTCTTAGGTGTTCCTTAAGGATACTTGAAGCTGTAAATGCTTTGCTACACTCACTACACTTGTAAGGTCTCTCCCCAACATGAGTTCTCATGTGATCAAGCAGGTGATTTGATTGTATGAATGTTTTCCCACACTCATCACACTTGTAAGGCCTGCCTCTTTGATGAACTCTCATGTGTGTCAGCAGGTCACCTGGTCTTGGAAAAGCTTTAACACAAACAGTACACTTGTATGGTTTCTCCACCATATGACTTTTCACATGGTTCTGTAGATCACTTGATGCTGTAAATCCTCTCCCACACTCACTACACTTGTATAATCTCTCTCCAGTATGACTTGTCAGTTGTATTTGCAGGACATTGGAATCTGAAAATACTTTATCACACACAATATGCTTGTATGTTCTCTCCCTGGTATGGATTTGTAGGTGTCTCCGCATGTGACCCAATTGTGTAAATGTTTTATCACACAAAATACATTTGTATGGTTTCTCTCCAGTATGACTTCTCAAGTGTACCTTCAATATAGATTTAGACCTGAAGATTTTCTCACAAATACCACACTTACTTGATTTTCCAGCAGGAGGATTCATCTTTGTACTAAGGCTGAAAATGTTTATGAATATCAACTCAGCTTGGTCTCTTTAACATCTTGTAATCATAAACACTTGGGGATTCTAAATATTGGCTTCACTTGGTTTCAAAGAGACTCCAAATTTTCGTGATGAACCAATGACCTACAAAAGGAAATTCAATTTTGAAATATTTGTCTTGTAAGAATTGAAAAATTGGCTCTGTAGGTCATCAGGCTATCTAGAATCTATTTTATTAGGGTCACCATATTAGCTGCCAAAGGATCACCAAATCCATGTATTATAATCATAGCAGCTGAGGACTCTGTACAAAAGCTTTTAGTTTTTTAGCCTTTTGCTTCTCGAGAAGAAGATAAGAATATGTTTATTGGGCATGACTCTGTGGTGCTTAATTGGGGTTTCAAGGTCAAAATCTATTAATTTACAGCCACCTTCAACTCAAGAGTCTCAAAACAAGATTTCAACTTTCTAGGTATATGCTTCTGGAGAAGAAGATGAAAACAGGTTTCAGCATGTGGACCTTACAGACCTTATCAAAGGTCAAAGGGTCACCAAATCAATCAATTAGAACCCCTATCAACTACTGAGACACAAGGTTTCAGCTTTCTAGGCCAATTGTTTTTTGTGAGACGATAGGTTTTTAGGGCGTTGTTCCTGTGGCCCTTATTAGGAATGAAACCTAACCCTAAGTGCGTCTGTGGTCATAGGGAAAACTGTGGAAAAAGGGAAAACTCTTAAATCACTATCACATCAAAAACAGAGAGTCAAACTAATGTTAACATTGAAGCGCATTGACATCTTATGTTCAATCTAATTTACACAGAAACAAAGATGAAATTAATCATTATAAAATAGCTCTGCTGTTTTTATTTCTAACTAATATACTACATGTATTTGAAACAGACAACATCAAAAGACAAATTTTTTATTTGGGTACATATCTAAAGATAAGTGCAAAGATTGCGAGATTGATTGTGAAAATTATCAGATATCATAATATATATTATTATTTGCAAAATAATTAGTAGCCTATTATTTTCTTTTCAATGTCATGCAAACAATAGTCACCAAAATAGTCCAGAGTCAGTGTGTATGACCAGCATAAAATTGATGAAAAGGATACATTTGTAGTCTAATTTTCACAATAAAGGAAACTGTACCAATATTCAAGGTCACCCATCCAACTAAAAAAGAGCATGCAGTCTAATTATAAAAGACCGTTTTCCGAGGGATAAAAGTTTTTAAATATTGACTCAAGCGGGAGTCGAACTTACTCTAGCAGGGGCTGTCCTCTCTACAACGGTCTGAAAGCACCCTTTCTTTGCTCGCACATTCTGACGCAATCTCAACTAGCCAATCACAATGACTCCAGCAAAAGCCTTCGGTATCAGTTTCTAGGGGCAAGTAACCATTTGTTTACCATTTGTTAACCATGATCACCGCTATATTTATTTTAAACCCGATGATGTGATTGGTCCGCCAAAGACTAGGTTTTTTCTGTGCTAAACTGGTGTGAGAACGTGCGAGCAAGGAGGGTGCTTTCAGACCGTTGTGGAGAAGACAGCCCCTCCTCCTACAAAAAGATTTATGCTGTATGATCCGACAAGACATTAAACAGTTGAGGTTTTTAATTCACAGGATCTTGTCCTGCAAGAATAAACCTATGTTGCAGTGTGTAGAATAGTCTTCTTCATAAATTTCAAGCAAATATTTTTATTGCAAAATATTACAAAATATTAAATATACGAAATTACAATAGTATAGTCCAATGGAAGATTCCCATTTGTGAAAATGCCATATGAGGAACAATACTTAACTGTTGATTGACTATGTAAAATGAATATAAATTAAAGTGAATTTTCAATAAAGATACTGTTATCATAAAATATATACAATACAAGTTAAATGTTTGACATAGAATTAATTTAATATTTATCAATAAAACATTCACCTTTCAATTGATTGAGGAAATATATTTATAACATCTTTTCAAAAAATCATTTCAAATTCAATATTTCATTGATAATAAGGTTAAATAAATTTTCTCTTCATTATTGTTATAATATTGGGCAGTTATGAATGATATTTAGAAGCGTTATATTTATTTCATTAAGGTTAGCACCATTATTATCAGTTGATATCAAAGACATGTATAATGACAACAATGTATCAAGGACATTTCTTACAATCCCCTACTGTTAAAACAGTGAGTAAAGGTAATCCTTCAACACATTTGCATCATTTTACCAGTTACCTTCAAAACTATAGTTATTGTCAAAATTTTGAGCATTAGAAGACAGATGTAGCTTGTGGAAATAAGGAGCAAGGAGCTAACTCTGAATCTTTCATTTTAAAACTTTTATATACTTTTTCCATAATTTGGCATTGCACTGAATGCTAAAAAAGTGTCTTAACTGTAAAAAATATGAACTTTGCGAATATTAAATTATATTGGCAAACTTTGCATGTGGAAGTACATTTTCAAATATGTCAGTTTTTGCCCTGTTTTCTTGCTGAAACTGGCTAAAAATATTTCATGCGATAAACTTAATCAGCAATGCCTCTTGTAGATGATAATGCATAATAACGTCACAGATATTTGCGTGAAACCGGGTAAGAGAGCACCGTTGTTTGTCACTTCTAAACCTAACGAGACAGCATTGTCACCCTGCGAGTTTTGCGGTTCCTACACAGGTTCTGCACACCCCTTAAACGTGTACTAGTTCCTGTTCGGGGACCAACACTCAAATCAGGGTTTTAAAATCCTCTAAATTTTGGGCAAAAGTGTTGTTTTTCTTTTATAGACTTTAATTTCACAATGGCGCATCAAGATGAAGTCATCAACAGCGGCCTACAAGACAAAACTTGGAAACCCCAAATCACCTCAACCTCAAAAAATTGGAAACACAGGAAAATGTGGAAAAGTCCACTATAAATGCAGAAACTAAAACATTAATTGATTCCCTTGTCACCCAAACATTATAAGACGCAAAGAAAAACGTGAACCCAGCAAGAGATAGCCACACGCATGCAAACATTAAAGAGCCACTCTGTGACTTTTATAACATATTATCTACCTTTGATACGAACCTAAATGTCATATGTGGTGACCTAAAATCATAAAACAAGGGATACATGTTCATTCTTGCGATAAAAATAAAGTGTAGTGTATAAAAAACACATCACTGTTAAAGTTTCGAGCTTCACTGATAATAATAATGTAAAATATACATGTTGCAATGTGTTTGTCAGTGACACTGGACTTTTTCAAACGACTACACCCCTATTCCCATAGGTAGGCATGTGTAGGATAAAGATATGCATGCAGGGTTTGAATACACCTAACATTTCCATTATTATGATTTTGATAGATCTATATTAAAACTGTTTTCTGAAGTTTAGGTAAGGACAAACAGATAGTCGGATCAATATTTTGGTTCAATATGCCAATTGTTATGTGGGAAGGCAAATTGTTTGATGACGACATGTTTGCTAGGAAGTTTGTCAGTGTTTATCAAATTTGTGCAACTAATCAACATTTCAGTCCACTCCAAATTGCCTAACGATGCAAAGACATCAATCTATTAAAAGACAACACTCATCCTGACTTACTAGGTTAAGTTTTGTGCTAGTGTGTATCTTTACCCTCCGCGTATCTTTACCCAACACAACTGTATATCTGAATTCAAACAAATTCAAACCACATCACGACTTTACGGATACGCGAGGCAAATCATGATTTCCCAAAATAGATTTTCTAGGTCAGGTGAAATATGCGTGCGCGGTACAGATGGCTCAGCAATGATTTTTGCAGTCATCAGGTTTTATCTGTCTAACTTTTTTTTGATATGTCGATATTAAGTAACCATTTTTTTCCAAAACAAAAGCGACGCCAACTTTTGATCGAAAACCGGACATATAACTAAGAAAGCAGTACCGATAAGCACAGACTTCCCAGAAAAAGAAGTCTTAATCAAACATAATCTAATAGAGTTTATAGTTACCTTTATTGGTACATATTGAATGGTCGATGTTCTCTGAAAAGATGTGATATTTCAACCATGTCCTCTGCTTTAGCTTGTGTCTGGTCACTGACCACATTAAGAGTTACCCCCCTTGCGAAACCGGAGTTAGAACCGGACCACCTCACAAATATATTTCATTGCAGTAATTTTACATTGAGAAACTTCTAGTAAAATATTTCATTGTGAGTTTTATTTTTAAAGTTATTGAAATCTGTTACATGGTAAATATCTTGTTATTTCTGTAGTATCAGCTACAGTTGATATAAACTGTATAACCCTAAATGGGCCTCATACCCCAAGAGGGCCCCTGAGTGCAGTGACAAGGCAGTATAGGGGAGATAACTCTATTGCTCTATGTTAGAGCACATGGCCAGGATCTATCAGGCCTCTCTGCATGTAAGCCATCCGTGCTTAGAATAAAGCCACTGAACCCTCTCTAGTGTCTTCCATATCACCCCATGGTGTCAGAAGTGGTTCTAGGCTCATCATGGCAAACTTTCAGATCACCCCACCTGAATCTTTTGACGTTTCTAACCCTGAAAGTTGGACAAGATGGATCAGAAGATTTGAGAGATACCGGATCACTTCCAAGTTATCTACAAAGGACTCTACTACTCAGGTGAATCAGTTATTGTACTTAATGGGTGCTGAAGCAGATGATATTCTCCCTACATTTTCTCTCAGTGAAGATAAACAAAATGACTATGATACAGTGAAACAGAAATTTAATGACTATTTCTCAGTGCGCAGAAATGTGATATTTGAGAGGGCAAAATTCAACCAACGTGGCCAAAGAGAGTGATAACCTGTTGATTCATTTATCACTGATCTATATTCTCTTGCTGAAAATTGCACTTACGGTGCTCTTCATGATGAGATGATTAGAGATAGAATAGTTGTGGGTATTCGTGATATGAGACTGTCAGAAAAACTCCAGCATGATTCTAATCTCACTCTACAGTCTGCTGTTACTCATGTGAGGCAGTCAGAAATCATTCACAAACAGCAACCTGTTATTCGTGGATCTACAAGTAAGCCTGATGCAACTAGTAATTCCAATGTGGAAGAAGTACTGACTCCATCAGCAAAACCAAAGAAATCTCATCACCACAAGCATAAATCAAAGAAATCTCATCCATTCATCGATCGTTCCAAACCAAAACATTCATGCTCTTTTTGTGGAAAACATTCTCATCCAAGAAGAATGTGTCCTGCATCTAATTCTACATGTCGGAAATGTGGTAAAGCTGGACATTGGGATGTTGTGTGTCAAAGTTCAAAATCTAGACTCTCAGAAGTCAGATCTACTTCGAAGTCTCCTACTTCAAATGAGCCTGAGTATGCGTTTGTCGGGATGCTCAGCACAAGTTCATCTCAGCCATGGACTGTCAACGTCAAAATAAATTCATCTGTCACAGAAGAATTCAAGATTGACACGGGAGCTGATGTTACAGTGATTCCCTATGATGTCTACACATCTCATTGTCTTCCCCGTCTTCGGAAAAGTGACAAGAGACTGTATGGTCCTTCGAATTCAAGCTTGAGTGTTGTTGGAAAGTTTCACACCACACTGCAAAGTCTAAGCAGGGACGTTCAAACAGAGCAAGATATCTACGTTGCCAGAGGTCTCACTCACTCTCTACTTGGCAGACCTGCAATTGAAGGACTACTTCTCATCAAACGTGTAGATAGTGTTACAGGTGACAAATGGAAAGAACTTTTCCCTGAACTTTTTTCAGGATTAGGCAAAATGGAGGGCGAATATACAATCAAACTCAAAGAGAATGCAAAACCCTTAGCAATTTCTACACCAAGACGTGTACCACTTCCTCTCATGGACAAAGTGAAACATGAACTTCAGACTATGGAAGACAGCGGTGTCATATCAAAAGTTGATGTTCATACTGAGTGGTGTGCAGGCATGGTTGTTGTTCCCAAATCCTCAGGAAGTGTAAGAATTTGTGTTGACTTAACTAAACTTAATGAATCTGTGAGACGTGAAAATCATCCTCTCCCAGCTGTAGATCACACTCTGAGTCAGTTAAGCGGAGCAAAGGTATTCACCAAACTGGATGCCAACTCAGGATTTCACCAACTCTCCTTGTCTGAAGAATCCAAACTCCTCACCTGTTTCATCACACCTTTCGGTCGATTTTGTTTTAATCGACTTCCATTTGGGATTTCATCCGCACCTGAACTCTTTCAGAAGAGGATGCAACAGATCTTAGAAGGACTGGATGGTGTTGTCTGTCAAATGGATGACATCCTCATACATGGTTGTGACAACAATGAACATGATCAGCGTGTGGAAGCAGTCTTGTACAGACTCCGTGATGCAGGTGTAACTCTCAATGGTGAAAAATGTCAGTTTAACAAGTCACAAGTGAAATTTCTTGGACACATCATTGACAGGAATGGTATTCGAGCTGACCCAGACAAAATTAGTGCTATTCTTGACATGACAGAACCACAGAATGTCTCAGATATCCGAAGATTTCTCGGAATGGTCAATCAACTTGCAAAGTTTGTTCCAAATCTTGCCTCCATCACGCAGCCTCTTCGTGAACTCCTTGTCAAGGACAGACTATGGATATGGGAGGAACCTCAACAAACAGCATTTCGGTTAATCAAATCACAACATACTAGTGCGCCTGTTCTCGGACATTACAACCCAAATGCAGAAACAGTACTGTCAGCTGACGCATCATCCTTCGGACTAGGTGCAGTTATCTCACAACGGTGTGGCAATGAAGCATACAAACCCATTGCATATTGCTCAAGATCCATGACTGACACAGAGAAGCGATATGCACAGGTAGAGAAGGAAGCGCTTGCCATCACCTGGGCATGTGAATGTTTCCGAGACTATCTCCTAGGAAAACACTTCCACATCGACACTGACCACAAACCTCTTCTCGCACTTCTTGGTGACAAGTCTCTTGACCAACTCCCGCCAAGAATACAACGATTCAGAATGCGTCTCATGGCATATTCATATGACATTTCTCATGTTCCTGGGAAACAGTTGTGTTCTGCTGATGCGCTCTCACGAGCACCTCTTGAATCGCCACTCTCCACTGTGGAATCTCGTCTACTAGCAGACACAAATATCTATGTTGACCAAGTTTTGGTAAACTTGCCTGCTTCAGATCAGCGTCTGGACGAAATTCGTCTCAAGTTGCAACAAGATCCTGTTTGTTCACTAATCATTAACTACTGTCTCGAGGGATGGCCAATATATACATCTCTTCCAAACTGCACAAGGTCCTACTGGCCATATCAAGGAGAACTCTCTGTAGTAGAAGGACTCTTACTCTTTGGAAAATGACTAGTAATCCCATCTTGCATGAGAGCAGAAATGCTTGATATCATTCACTCTACTCACCAGGGCATAACCAAGTGTCGTGCTCGGGCAAAGGAATCTGTATGGTGGCCAGGACTCAGTTCTCAGATCGAACAAGTCGTCATGAGTTGTCGTACTTGTGCTCTTAGTCGACCAAACTCATCAGAGCCGCTTATCCCATCAGAAACTCCAACTCGTCCATGGAGCAAGGTATCCACTGACCTGTTTGAAATCCATTCAACTCCATACCTACTCGTCGTAGACAACTACTCAAAGTACATCGAGATAGCCAAGCTCACCAGTACTACTTCAGCATGTGTTGTTAACCATCTGAAATCCATCTTTGGAAGACATGGCATTCCTGATATCGTCGTCTCTGACAACGGACCACAGTACTCATCTTACATCTTCAAGAAGTTCTCAGAAGAATACTGTTTCACTCACATCATAAGCAGTCCAAGATATCCTCAAAGCAACGGCGAAGCCGAACGAGCAGTTAAAACTGTCAAACAGTCTTTGAAGAAAGCAACTGACCCATATTTGGCACTGTTAACATACAGAAGTACACCTCTGCAATGTGGGTACAGTCCAGCACAGTTGTTGATGGGACGTAATCTCCGCACAACTCTTCCCGTCCATCCATCGCAACTTGAACCTCAACTTCCTTCTTCACAAGAAGTTGACGCATCCTTCAATAAGAAGCAACAGAAGTCAAACTATGACTCTCGCCACAGAACTCGCAATCTACCACCTGTGAAAGAGGGAGACAAGGTGTTAGTTCGTGATCCTGATACAACTCGAGAAGGCGAGGTATACAAGAAAGCTAACACTCCACGTTCTTACTACGTGAAGTCGGGCGACAATATCCTGAGAAGAAATCGAAAACATCTTGTATTGCTGCCACCTCAACAGCAATCACCCTCAAAACACTCAGAAGTACTTCAGTCTCCAGTCTCCACTCCACCACAGACAAGCAGTGACATTCCTCCCAACAGTACAGTGACCAGATCAGGAAGGGTGTCCACCAAGCCTAATAGACTTGATCTTTAGGGCAGTGTAATGTGTGACAAGCCAGACCAGTGACTTTAAAGTCTAGTGTTCTAGGGATCAGATAAATCTATCCTAGTCTTGTTTTTCAGCTTATGGACTTTTAAATATGCATGCTATTTAGCATAAAGTTTATTTTTAAGATTACTTCATCCAAAGCAAAGTTTGCATTAAGTTACTTCTTATTAATGGCTTGTTCACAGTTTAATCTTTCTATCCTTACAAAGGGGGATGTAGTATCAGCTACAGTTGATATAAACTGTATAACCCTAAATGGGCCTCATACCCCAAGAGGGCCCCTGAGTGCAGTGACAAGGCAGTATAGGGGAGATAACTCTATTGCTCTATGTTAGAGCACATGGCCAGGATCTATCAGGCCTCTCTGCATGTAAGCCATCCGTGCTTAGAATAAAGCCACTGAACCCTCTCTAGTGTCTTCCAATTTCAAGAGGCAATTACTGCATTATCAAATAAAAATGTTGAAAAATGACTGATTTTGAAGAATGCAATCAATCGTGGGCACGAACGAGGCACACTTAGTGCACCTCCCCAAATTCGCCTTAAAAGTCGTTAAAAAGAAGGGCTGAAATGCGATTCCATGGGTTATACGGTTCAAATCCTAAGTGGAAAAATATTGTCAAAAGATAGGATCGTTTTTGTGCATTGAAAAATATGCAATTATTTGTATGACGTTGTTGAGGGCGGGGTCTCACTCTAGGCAAGGCACTTCATCCTCATTGCACTCACTAAGTCCACCTGGGAACCAGTGATTTCGGAGACAAAACGTGTTCGTAGACGGGGTGTTTTCGTAGACAGATTAAACGGTGAATTCGTAGACACATTATAAAATTTGAATTTATTACTATTTTAAGTTTTATATTATTCAAAAATTATTGATGTTATTATACTTATATCATATCGTTTTAATCATTATTTTGTTTGCAGAGATACAAAACTGGTGTATTAGCTCCACGCCAATGGCCGTTACGAAGATCGATTTCCTTCTTCTGTTTTTGTTCACCAGTAGTTATTTTCATATTTGTAGATTGAAGCGTAATAAAATACTACATAACATGCATGAAGTTTTTCAACAAATTTATTTACAATAACAAGCACTTTTTAGCACTATGTTTGAACTGTCATGGGTCTATTCAATGGACGAGAGGTCCGTTAATTCTTGACACTTCCCGAAGAAGAATTTGGTTAAAGATTTTGTTAATTCTAAGATACAAATATAATATATCCCATCATTAATGATGTTTGATGTTGATTAAAAGTTACGTTATTACCATTTTTCCAGATGTCTACGAACTTACCGTCAATCTTTCTACGGACCCACCGATATTTTTGTCTGCGAACCCACAGTGTCTACGAAAACACCCACACCCGTTCACCTAGCTGTAATTAATGGGTACCTGAGTCTGAGAAACGGTTTTACAGTGTGGCAGTTTCAAAGTGAACTACTTGGAAAAGGGACCGCTTGCTACTTTTCCAGCTACTGACAAACGATATATTGAAATGATTTAGATTAATTGAAACATGTTTTTGATAAAAGTATTTTTTTAAAAAAAACCCTACAATACGTTAATTCAGTCATGAGCCAGAGAGGATAGGATGCTTTTAGTTACAGTGCCGTCGAAACATTACAATCGTCGCTTTTTTGTGTGATTATGTTCAGCTTCTTTTGTCATAAAACATACAGAGTAAGATGTAAGTATGGTTTACATAATTTTTGTGTGTGAAATTTATGAAATTTAAAGGAAAAAAGTGTACTAAATTGAGAACATTGCGTATAGGTATCTCTCCATGATTGGATTTCACCTAAGGTGGTCAACAACTTCTATTTTTTGAAAGTCACGGCGTATCACAGTATTTGCCTAGGTTAAGTTTCCTTAGCTGTGACTGTGAGTTGTATGATTGTTTTTTTCTTTTTTTAAAAAAAATAAATAATTAAGATTTATCTTTTGAATGTAGGACATGGAAAATCATTTTTTGTGTGGATCATTAAACTGCATGGGTCTTGGCAATCTAGACAAAATAAGAGATGTTTTTAATTTTTTAAGATCAAAATATTTTTCACTATTCCTAATTCAAGACAAACACTTCATCTCTCAGGAAGAAAAATTTATTAGATCCCTGTGCGGTCATGATCTTATTCTCAATTGTCTCTCAAGCCAGTCTTGAGGCGTTGTTTTCTTTTAAATAAGTACCGGTGTACTGAATATAAAATCCACCAAGTTTTCAAACATGAAACTGGCAACTTTTTTTGATCGATATCACACTGAGTGATTGCAGAATGTCAGTTGGGAATATATATGGTCCGAATTCTGAATTACCAGGTTTCTACAAAATGATATAAACAAAATTTAAGGAATTTGGCAATGAAGTTTGTGTCATTTGTGGAGATTTCAACCAAGTGCTTGATCAACATAAAGATACAAGTAACTATAAACATGCTAACAATCCTTAAGCAGGGGATCAATTACTACGGTTAATGGGTGGAATTAATTTGTTAATTACTGTTTAAATTTACAGTTCAAGTTGCTATCTGGCATTTATGTTTTATTGCCTTATTGTTGGTCACCTCTCTTTGACCGTAAAGTTATCAGCCGGCCTAGGTCAAGCAGCACCATTCCCAGGGTTCAGGGGAATGGAATCTACCCCCAGGGTTGGGGGGCAAGAAGTGATGGCAGGAAAAGACTGACCAATAGCAGGCTCCCTTTTGGTACCAGAGTTTCTCGGTACGCACTACAATCAGTCGTGCTTGAGACCCCATGCCGGCAGCAATCATTTTTAGTTTTTCCCAATCATTTAAAAAACTTAACTATGTCTAACCAAGAAGAAACCATCCATTTGGATTTCTCAACATGGGCAAAAGGCATGGGCTTATCGGAGACGACGATTTCCAAGCTACTTGATAACGAACTGGACTTCGTGTCTCTTCAATATCTCGAAGAAAGTCATATCGAGACTTTCGACATCAGCCTTGGCCAGAGTTTGGCACTGAAAGGCGCCGTGGCGTCCCTACAAGGAAAGGTGGAAAATAAGGTGCAGCAGGCGATCCAGGACCAAACAGCCAACCTGACGCAGGCTATTGCCAACATGGAGGCATTATCGTCAGGAGCCCCGTATGACGCCTTGGTCAACACAACCCAGGCCCCATCACTGACGTCAGGAACTCTGCCAAGGATTGACCAGGACCCAACGGTGTTTCTCAAGGTCCAAAGAGGTGAGAAACCTTTCGAAATCGTGGACTTTATTAAGCCAAGTTTAACGGCAAATTCGGAGCAGGTGGTCTCGTCCGACAATGGATCACGGTTGGTTCTCCAAGTAGGCCCCAAACGTCCAAGCCTTCATAATGTCAGCATGGATCAGTGGGGGGCATCGAACTTTCGCATTATGCATGAGCTAATGAGGCGGAACAAGCTGTCAGAGACGGGTGTGTCCCAATATATGGCATATTCTGTCAAGGTGTTCGAGCTGGCAGCGCAATACGACTGGGTCAGTGTGCTCCTGTATGACCAGGAGTATCGACACCTGCAGGCGAATTACCAGTTCCCCTGGGGAGCTGACTCCCAGCACCTATCAACGGTGATGCTAAAACCTAAGCATCCAAGTAATGGGCTGCCAAATCGGCCGCATCATAGCCAAGGAATTCACCACCCTGGCAGACGACCACAGCGACCAAGAGAGGTGTGCCTGCTCTTCAACACAAATCAGCAGGGGTGCAAGTTTGGCCAGGCCTGTAGATTCGAGCATGTATGTCTACAGTGCGGGGAGTCCCACTCTCAGCTTCACCACTCACGGGAGCAGCAGCCAAAAAACCAGTAGACCCCACGGACCACAAGTTCCCCAGCAACCCTTTAACAGCAGCGTTCAAGGAGTGGTCGGTGGAATTAGAGAACGATACTGATAAGGACTTTATCCTCGAGGGCATATTAGAGGGTTTTCGCATTGTGAACACAAATTCTGAATTTGAGGATGTTGAAATACAAAATTATGATTCTGCTACGTGCAAGGACCACCGCGGTAAGGTAGAGCAGCAGATTTTAGTTGAGATTGACGAGGGTAATTATGTAGTGTTGTCGGATGTTAAACCCCGTATTGTAAGTGCGCTAGGGGCGATCCCCAAACAGGATTCCAGTGACATCAGACTAATACATGATTGTTCCCGTCCAGCAGGTAAGGCAGTTAATGATCATATAGAGATTGATAAACAGAAGTTCCAATCAATTCACGACGCAACTAAACTAGTAAAATCAGGTTTTTACATGGCTAAGGTGGACTTAAAGGCAGCGTATAGATCCGTCCCTTTACATCCAGACTGTTATCCAGCTACAGGGCTGAAATGGAAATTTAAAGGTGCAAAAACTGCTACTTATCTTTTTGACACTAAATTATGTTTTGGCAGTAAAGCAGCACCTGGTATCTTTCATAGAATAACTCAAGCAGTCCGTCGCATGATGGCTCGCAGAGGCTTCGGTACATGAGTGGTTTACTTGGATGATTTTCTGGTGATAGGTGAATCGCGTGAGCAGTGTCAATCGGCGCTTAACTGTCTTCTTCGGCTGTTACGAAAACTAGGCTTCTCTATCAATTGGAAGAAAGTCATTGATCCAGCTCAGATTATTACATTCCTTGGTATCGTTCTCAATTCTACAGATCTAACTGTGGAGCTTCCAGCAGGCAAAATAGCAGAACTTCAGCATCTCCTTGAGCAGTTTTCATGGAAAAAGCGCGCTACAAAACGACAACTCCAGTCGTTGGCAGGAAAATTAAATTTTGCAAGTACTGTGGTCCGTGGTGGTAGATGTTACCTCCGTAGAATAATAGATATTATGGCAAATCTGAAGCAAGCAGAGCATAAAGCAGTACTCGGGGATGAATTTCGTCGTGACCTGGTGTGGTGGCAACGATTCCTCGAGGATTTTAATGGCAAATCGTTCTTTCTGGACGACAAGCGAGCAATAACCCTTCATACAGATGCATGCAATGAGGGGTGTGCGGGCCTGATAAAAACGGATTGGTTTTATGTCAACTTCTCTCAGGACTTTCCGCAGGCAGCTGGGTTTCACATAAACAACAAAGAAATCCTTGCAGTATTATACTCGGCTCGGAGATGGGCCTCACTCTGGCGCAATCAACGGGTGTTTGTTTATACGGACAGTATGACGGCAAAAGCATGCAGCTCTTAATAAAGGAACTTCGACAAACCCGAATACCATGACAGCATTAAGAGAGCTGTTCTGGTTGTCATCCACATATAACTTTTATATCATAGCGGTGCATTTACCAGGATGTCTCAACACAATGGCAGACCTGCTATCTCGAATGCACCGGGTTACCAATCTATTTAGAGTAAGCTCGATGATGGTAGGTTTGCCGGGTCTCCACGCTTTACTTCCTACCACGCTGGGTAATCATCTTTCTCAAAAAACCCTGTTGTTTCTCATTCGACAGGTACGAATGTGGACCTCGAAACAGAATTGGACGACTTCACATTTTACAACTGGGGGGCTATCATGTTAGTGAGGCAAAGCAAGACAATCCAATTTCAGGAGCGTGTCCTTCAGCTTCCTCTCCCATACCAGCCCTTTTTAACGCATTTAATCTGTGTCGGGGTACCCCGGTAGGTTCACCAGCTTTTCTTCCACGGGGAGCGGGTAAGACATGGGCACCAATGTTGAATCATTTAGCAGGTCTCCCGGAGGAGTGGATAAGGCCTCTAGGGGAGTGGAAATGCGAATCCTATTTGGCCTACCTAGAAGTGCTGTTACAGTCCCCCGTCGCAGCCATGACGCAATTAGTAAAATCACTCCCCCTTGTGCAACTATGATTTTCCCCAATTATTTCAATAAATCCTACCTCTACTTTATAACTTCGTACTGGGATATTTGGGAGCTTTGTTACATTATATTACAAAACTACATTTCATTATTATTGCATAATTGGTAATTGTTATTTATCTAATAATATCTCATTATTATTAATTACTCGCCTAATTTGGCATTGCTTCATGTTATGTAATAAAAGCTCTCATTTGTCCCAAAACCTATTGCTTCTGTCTTTTCTTGAAAAGGTATAATTTAAGGGTGGAATTAATTTGTTAATTACTGTTTAAATTTACAGTTCAAGTCGCTATCTGGCATTTATGTTTTATTGCCTTATTGTTGGTCACCTCTCTTTGACCGTAAAGTTATCAGCCGGCCTAGGTCAAGCAGCACCATTCCCAGGGTTCAGGGGAATGGAATCTACCCCCAGGGTTGGGGGGCAAGAAGTGATGGCGGGAAAAGACTGACCAATAGCAGGCTCCCTTTTGGTACCAGAGTTTCTCGGTACGCACTACAGTCAGTCGTGCTTGAGACCCCATGCCGGCAGCAATCATTTTTAGTTCCCACCCACCCTCTCCTTATATATATACATGTATATATATACATCGCTTTATAAGCTTACTTTTATTTAGTTGTAGTTAGTATAGGAGCTTTGTTACATTATATTACAAAACTACATTTCATTATTATTGCATAATTGGTAATTGATATTTATCTAATAATATCTCATTATCATTAATTACTCGCCTAATTTGGCATTGCTTCATGTTATGTAATAAAAGCTCTCATTTGTCCCAAAACCTATTGCTTCTGTCTTTTCTTGAAAAGGTATAATTTAATAGAGAACTAAATCTTATTGATATATGGAGGGATAGTAACCCCTTTAAGACGGTACACTTGGAGACGCACAAAACCTGTGAAGCAAGCCAGGCTTGATTTTTTTCTCATGTCAGAAAATCTCTGTAGAAACATATCTCAAGTTAAAATAAATCCAGCGTATAGAACAGACAACTCATTAATTAGTTTCAATTTCAATTAGGAAAAACACGTAAAAAGGTCAACATACTGGATTTGCAATTATTCTTTGCTGCAGGACAAAAAATATGTTGCAGATATTAAAAAGCTTATCAACCTAACTAAGGAGGAATATGCTGCACCAGTTTACAATTTAAACAATTTTGACAATATCCCAAAAAATTACATTCAACAAGATATATGTAAAGTCCAAAATCCTGATAGTATTGAAGGGGCAATTTTAAAAAATGAACGCTTGTCAGCACTTAAGAAATATAAAAATAACAAGAGCCCAGTCTCTCATGGCTTTTGTATGAATTTTTCAATTTTTCCTTGATTTATCTTGGAGATTTTCTATTGAGATCATTGACTTTTAGTTATGAATCTGGCAATTTATTCAATACTCCGAGAAACAAGGAATTATAACATGCATCCTAAAGGGAGATAAACCAAGAAAAAAAACTGTCGCTCATTTTCCTTATTGAACTCGTCATATAAACTATTATCTTCTATTATTGCAAACAGATTAAAATGAAAAATAGTTCTCCCAAATATAGTAAGTGATGAACAAACAGGATTTATGTCTGATAGATATTGGAGAGAATATCTGTATTATATATGACTTACTTCTACACACAGAGTGAAAACAAGTACCATGCAGATATGCTATTACTAGTGGATTTTGAAAAGGTGTTTGATTCTATATCCTGGTCTTTCCTTTTTTTAAACTTTGAATTTTTTTTTTGGATTTAGTGATTGTATGACTAAAAGGGTTTCTACTTTATAACATAGATATTACATCAAGTCTGATAATAAATGGTAGAATGTCCCAATGGATATCCAATTATTGCGGCTGCAGCCAAGGCGATCCGTTATCCCCATATTTATTTTAACTTTGTGCAGAAATATTATCAGCACTTGTAAAGAAAAAAACAAAGATATAATAGGAATCACAATAGATGGTTTTGAATATCTACTTACTCATTATGCAGATAATACTGCGTTTATCCTAGATGGTTAAAAAACTCTTTTGAAGCCGTGGTTGATACAAAAAATACATTGAATTCCTACTGTACAACAGAAATATACTCATCGATGGCAAATCTTTAAAAAATAAAAAGTTCCATGAACATGAAATTCTAGATATATCCAGCTTGTTAAATCAAAATGGTGAATTTTTGTCCCTTGAACAGTTTTCTCATGCTTTCTACAAGATAAATTTTCTTGAATTTCATGGAATCTTAAAAACAGTTAATAAATACAGAAAAACACTTGGCATACAAGAAACATCTGAAGCTGTACTAGAAAATAGTACAGGCTTATGTATTATAAATCTTTAAAAAAAGCTAATACTTTCGGTTGACTGACAACAAGGAAAAACTGAAGTTAATTGAAAAATGGGAAGAGGAAATTTTGATTAGTATCAATTGTCTTAAGGTGTTTATTAAGCCTTTCAAGACTACCTCAGATCCAAAACTAAGATGGTTGCAAATCAGACCGCTCCACAGAATTTTGTCCGTAGATACCCACTTGATTAAAATGAATATTGTTGAAAATAACCTCTGTACTTTCTGTGGAGCAGTACCTGAATCTATAGCCCACCTCTTCTGGAATTGCAGAGCAACCCATACGTTTTGGCAAGATTTCTCAAAATGGCTGAAAATGAACTGTCTTCACACATGTATCATAAATCTACACAGTGACTGGATTCTTTTTGGGTGTTCACACACACTTTTTATACAGATGATACTTTTGATCTCATTTTACTTTTAGCCAAATATCATATTTACAAAAATAAGTTGAGAAAGATAAAACCGAAATTATCTCATTTCAAGAAAGAAATTTATGGGAAAATGAGGAATGTATGTATACAATGTATACGTTTTATGGAGTAGTTACACACTAAAGAATGAATGAGTATGTATCAGTGGGCGAATGAAATTTCTTATTTTTATCTTTCTTTTTTTCTAATTTTTTTATAATCCTTTTGTCTTATGGACTTTCTTGGAAACACCTGTTATCATTAACACCACAGGCTGTATGACTAAAATGTTTATCAAGATGTCAGGAACAAAAAAAAGAGATACAAAAGAATAATATGAACCTTTGAGCTTTGAGATCAATATTAGTGAACTTCGCACTCGAAAGTATTTTTTTCAAATATGTAAATTTTTAAAAGGCTTCATTTCTTGCGATAAGAAAAGAGAACCCTGAATAGAATAACAATGTATTATATGGGGTGCCAAACCGGACTTTAATCGCTATTTAGTAAGTTTACTAAATGAATTAGAAACCTTACTAAATCATTTAGTAACCTTACTAAATCATTTAGTAAACTTACTAATTCATTTAGTAACCTTACTAACTCAGTCGATTTAGTAACCTTACTAATTCATTTAGTTAGCTTACTAAATGGAAATAAATCACATTCGGTTTCTCAATTTAGTAAGCTTACTTAATCATTTCCGGTTTGTTGTAATCTTAAATAATGACTGCTCCTTAGAACATATGAAGCAGAACTTGTACAGTTTGCATATAATGCCGATTCGGGCGCAGGCTTTTTATCCTGTTACGAAAATATTTCGAAAATAAACAAGAATCTAAGTATGAAATGATGTGTAAGGAACGGACGCTCGAGACTGAGAGCAAAAACCAAAGTTTAATTGTCCTATTTTCGATCAGATTTAAATATTCATCTGAACATCAGTTTTTAATGAAATATTGTATTTTCCCAATATTCATTGTTCTCTCTTGCTATGTATGTCCTGCAAATTAGCTTTCAAGTAGCAAATCCATTTGAGGAAAAATTAAAGTAAACAGAAGCGAATTTTTGCAAAGGGAGTTAATTCCAAATCCCATGAGTCAAATTCTTTGTATTATTAGACAATCATACTCATTTATATGTGGCAGCGATCCATAGTGAAACATTCTTGTAAGAACACATTGAGAGACAAAACGTGTTTCAAAGAACGCATTTGAAACTCTTCAGAAGCTTCAACTGAACATTTTAGAACGTCATGTGATGGGGAGAAATCATTATTGAGAATCATGAGGAACATTTAAAAAACATTTAGTAAGCTTACTAATTCGGCTCGATTTAGTAATTCATTTAGTAAGCTTAAATGAATAAGTAAGCTTACTAAATCGATTTGCTTTTGTAAGCTCACAAAATGAATTAGTAAGCTTACTAAATCATTTAGTAAGTTTATTAATTTAAATGCATTTAGTAAAATTACTAAATCGAATAAGTAAGCTTACTAAATGAATTAGTAAGCCTACTAAATATCTGCCTGAATTAGTAAGCTTACTAATTCGATTTAGTAAGCTTACTAAATAGCGATTAAAGTCTCACTTGGCACCCCACAGTATTCACAATAGTTGTACCATGATAACTGGTCATCAACCAGAAGCCATAGCATATCTAAATATGATTTAATTCCCATTGCAGAAAAACACAACCCTCTTGGAAATGAGGTACATTATGATATCGATCCCAAATTGGAATTGTCACTATACAGTCGGTGGCCAAAAGTCTTGTTTGCAAACAAAGGAACGTTGCCGTTGTTTAGATTGTTAGGTTTACTTTGAAATTAATTCTTAGCTAGCTAGGCCATATTCTTTGAAAGCGCTTCGCCGTTCTGCTAGGTCGCCAATTGTCCATAATTTTGGGTACAAATTTCACAGGTCACACAAAATTCTGACACCTCTGCGCACAGTGTGCCACACAGCCTTCCCATGAATCCCATACAACGCAGTCTTATTCAAATTTAAACTAAACTTGACATATAACTGGGGTTTTTAGTTACCGGTGTTGGTAGATATTGATGGTCAATGTTTTCTAGAAAGATATGACATTAACCGCGTCCTCTGCCCAAGTCACTGGTGAAAAATGTGAGCACATAAAGGTAAAGGTAAATATTTCGTAAATAGTTCAATAGGCAGTTACTGATAGAAAACCATCAAATAATTCTTAGCTAGGCCATATTCTTCCTAATTAACCTTTTAACCTCAGTCCACATATTGCAATTGATATGTAATAAAAAAAAAGAATACAAAAACGTATTTATAAACTTGGCAAACTTTATTACACAGAGTTGAGCAATATATACATGTATGTGTCAATGGTCAACATGCGGGACCGCATAAAATAAGACACATAAGAACTCCCCCGGTTAATAAATCGGGTGTTTTCATTCCTCAAACCAATAAGTACTACTGGGTGGGAGTGGTTGGGATTTTTCAAAACGTCTGCACCATGCTAGCGAGCATGCGTGGACAAAGGGAGAGAACTCTAACCTAGTTACCTCGCTGTGACTAGAAGAAGCGGACATAAAACACTTTCAGTCAAAATATATTTTACATATAAAATAACACAATACGTTCAGTGAAAATTATGTAAAATTATTATGTAAAAACCACTAATTCGACCATGATTAAGTGGGAATAATAATATTCTGTAAATGTATGAACAAACAAATTAAGTACATGGGAAAAGCAAAGATGATTTGATAACTTTAACAGATTTGAACCACGTTAATAAATGATTAATAAAAATCTACTTATACACAGTACAAACCTGCAGGTTATGAGACGACGTTCTAAAATGGCGCCAAGCAATGGCATATTGATATGTAACACTAATAAATACCCATTCCTGAATTCTATGGCTTAATTATATCATGTGAAGTTTTAAATCTGAGAGGGGCAATATATATCTCATTCTTTTAAATATAAACTTTATTTCAAGTAAACGATAATAAATAAAAGGTAACTGACCTATATTCGACGATTCTAATCACAAAAAGTTCTAAACATGCCAAAATTCTGCCTGAAAAGGCATCTGTACTCTTTCAATTGAAACCAAGCGGTTTCATTATTGAAATTGAAGTTTGAAACGAATTATCGACAAGAAATGTGTTTCGCTGACGACCTATCTAGCTGTTGTTCTTATTATTCATCCTCGACGTATTCATCACACGAAATAAGGAAAGAACTCGTTATCGCTTAAGTGTAAACTGGATTTTTTCAACAGTTCTAAAAGGAACGCACCATGTTTACTCAAGCTATTCCAATTCATTTCCCTACCTCAAATAATTAAATTGTGATCACACAAAACTGACCGCCATTGATTTTTATTTTGATAATTATCTATTTCCTTTACGATTACGGATTGCAGGGTTGAGAAAAGATATGTTTGACACTCTGAAGATTATAACTTTTGCATTAAGTATAATGATCATTAGTTTAATAATGATCATAGGTAAAATTCGAAGAAGAATTGCATTTTATGTACCAACTGACCCTGATTTTCATTCATAATTAAAAAAATGGTATTTCAAGACTCTATGATAGAATATTTCATTACATTTTTGCTTGTACCATGACGAAATTGTCATTGTTTGTCTTGATACACATGTATAATATATGTGGAAGAAAAGGTGTAGTTTATAAACAATGAAATATATGAACCCACAAACCTCCAGTGGATAAAGGTTGTATCTTCTCCTCTCTACTTCAGCACAACACACAACATTGCGCAGAGATCTAAAAAAAACTCGATCAGTTGTAGAATCTATTTATTACACGTAGAAATTGTTATTTGTAGTTTTGTCTTATATCAGATATTGTATTTATATCTGTATAACCCATGGTTCACAAGTTCCAGCTGTTCTGAGTAACGTAGACTATGAACAATGATTGAAAGGAAATTGTCTGGAAATTTGAAATTTGGAAAGGAATTGCCATTTTTAACACTGTTGAATAGTTAAAATTAAATATATTCTCAATGTCCTGAACTCATTTGGGTAGAACTGAGTTATGGTAGGTTAAATTCTTTTGAATCCTTAGAAGTAGGTTATGAAATCCGTCAACGTGAATAGCAGTTCATCGGTCAATCTGTTAACAGAAAACGTTCCCTTTGTTTCGAGAGAACAGTTTTATAGTGTATTGACACTATCATAAAGTGAATTTATTCCTGACCTAAGGAGGTTTTATTCAAATGTGTATGATCTCATTTGAACATAGAACTTGCACTGTCTTTAAACATTGACAAGGGAATAGCCATTACTAATAAACAACGTCTTGTAAGCGGCAATGAAAATGAAAAATGCACATAGGATACACCTCTAAACCTGTCTTCAGAGTTACAATTATTGCTCATGTGTTCGACATGAACAGACAAGCTTAAAGGATAATTGTTGTCAGTTATTATCTTTATTCATTGCCTTTAGTGTTTCTAAAGTTTCAACACAGATAAGAAGATAAAACTGTGATTTATGTTCATTGTTGGTATTAAGCCTTGTTTTTCTTGATCTGTACCTATCAAGGGCATGGAGGCTCATGATTTAGGACTATTTTTCAAAGTATAAAGCAATTATAAAATATGACCTTACAGCAAAGATACTAAGCTTTTTTGTATTAAAAAAGAAAAATACATAATAAAACACTGTAATTGAATTAGTGCTAAATCACAGAAAATAATTGATTTGTTACATTTACCATTCCAATTAAAGTTAAAGTTATCTCATTGAAATTTTTATATCTAATTGATATAATTGTTAAGAACGATTTTAGATAAATGGGAAAGCTTTTTTGAAAAGACAAATAAAGACATATATAATATTGTTCAAATAAGTGTCCTCTCTTCTCTGGTGTGGTGATTACTATGATGAGCGCATGGCATCCTTATGACGTCTCAAGATGCCTTAACGCCAAAATCTTTCAGTTTCTTGACATGTTCATCAAAATATAGCAATTCAAATACTTTGTCTACGGCCAAAACATGTTTTCTGAAAAACAAAGTTTATACTGCATAACGTAAGAAATTTTATTTATCAAAACTAATATGTTGTTACGTTTTGACTGTTACGTAAACAAAAGAACTCTATAAGTAATTGTTTAATCATGAATCGATATAGTTCGTCATGATAAAATAGTAAATGGTAAAAACTGAGAAATTGAAACATGATTTAATATCATATGGACTTAATTACCACTATAAGTGCCAAAAGACTATCAGAAGCCTTCATTTTTGAAAAATAAGAATAATAAACAGAACCTGAAAGAACAATTTAATGTTTAGATATAAATGGGAGTTGTATGCCTAAATATGTACATTGAGCAAGATGCATTCAAAGCAAAGTTTTGAAACATATTAACAATGAGAAGAAACTCAAGTATTCATTCACAACCTATATTTTCTATGCCTGTACATTCATAAAGATTCTTATGATAACCACTTGTCAAACGTAATTTCATTTGGAATCCGTCATTCCGAAGAAAAAGAATTATCTACTTTTTTTTATTTAGATCTATAAGAACAATTACTGTAATTTGTTTCTTTGATAATGCAAATAACTTTATAGCATAACTCGTTTCTAAACGTCGTGGACACGGGAATGATATAGAGAATAATCACTATAGTTGTTTAGCAAAGCTACGAGGAAAATATACCCATTACGCTCAGAAGCTTTTGAAACCGATGGAGTAGAGTGAATCAGAAATGCTTCCATGATTATATAAATCCTAAGTCTTAAAGATCTCTATATAAAATGGTAAAAGTTAAATCTATCAATCTTATTTAAGATCAATGGTCAAATGAAATCTAGTGATTTTAATTTCATCTTAAGTATCTATTTCAGAATCTACAGCCCTTTACAAAGGATAATAGTAGATAATGAGTCGTTATAAGAGCCAATTATATGATTATGCAAATGTCACTATGTCGACATGTTTTAAGCATCATAATGTGTCATAAGTAGTTTAGTAATGATAGTTAATTGCCCTTTACTTGATGAAAACAACATTTTCCGGGTTATTGTGGTTTAGATTCAAACAGTTTTTTAAACTGTGGAAAACAGGAACACTTAAAGTAAATGTTGTTAAATTGAATTGGACACTTTTAGTAGGTCTATAAACTAAGTGAATCTTGCAAAACAAAGTAAAAGGAGTGAAACAAATAAGAAATTCTAGAGAACACAATTAATTACATTTTTTTAAATAAAAGGTTCAATTTTCTCAATGTCAATCAAAGTGCTATTTTGCAACATTTTTTGGGAGGGGTGGGGGTGTAGGGGCTGCAGAATTCGAATGTTTTATAGTTATGAATAAATGTGCTATTGGCATGCATATGTAGAGCAACTTACATATTACAATTTCATTAATGAGTGATGCTGATCCCAAATGATGACACTTCGAACACTTACATAGATCCACACCAATGTTTGATGTAGTTTAATAGCAGTGTACAGGTATTTCAACAATAACGGTCAAATCTATAATTACTTCATTAAATTTTCTGCTTAACGTTTTAGCATAAAGTTCTTTAAGAACTGAACATTGAATTTATAACAAATATGTTTAGTACCATTGTCATGGGTTCAATAATAAGTAAAAATTTCGGTTAATAAGTCTTAGAAGAAAAGGTATAAGACAAAATTGTCTTTAAATTATAAGACTTCCCACCTTACTAAAGTGAGTTTTAAAAAGTCAAATGGAGTAAATATATCAGAATGAATTGTATTTTTTCACGTTTACATTGAAAACTATACGTCGGAACACGCATGTAAAGATGTCACGACTTGTGTCAAGAACTACAGATTTACGACAAGAATGTTTGGACAACAGCTTCTTTATTATGAAAAATAAGGACATTTCAGAGAATATGCTTATTCTTTCATCACGTGGGATACTGAAAATGCAAAATTGGATACATGTATACATATACGATGACAACAAAAAAGTACACAATGTCGAGAAACCTAATATTGCAATATCAAAGCATTATCATCAGACGTGCATCAGAATGTACATGTTTTTATAAAGAAACAGTACGTCAAACGACTAAAGAAATGAAATACTGTTTTCACATGTTTTATATCAATATCACATGAAATTGCCCTGAAAACTCACCTGCAAAAAAACTTACATTAGACATATATTATATTAATGCTTTTAATGTTTCATTTCCGTGGGTGTTATTCAGTTGAAGCTGCAGAATTTTCTGTCGCGACAGAATTACAGTTACAAGAAAGAGACAGACATTTTATGACAAACATTACAATGAAGAAGAATAAGCGGGACTACAATTTGTCCCGAAGATGGGGAAGAGTGTTTCTTCAAACAGAAGTAAACAGGAAACATGATAAAACAAAAATGTATGACCTACTCGCTGACGATAGAAGGAATGTGTCTGCCTATTCTGCCAAAGAGCTCAACACCATGCTGTGAGATTATATAATTGAAGAAAAAGATAGAAGTTAAATTAAAGGGAAAGCATTCTTTCAATTATGTGCTATACATATGCCCAGCAGGCAATATGACCTTGTATCAACGTTGAAACGACGTCGTTTACCAACGTTGAAATAACGTTGAAATTTGATTGGATTTGAAATTTGCGGCGACGTCGAAATCCGACGTTACTTCGGTTCATCGTTGAAGCCAAGACGTTGTAAAGCCGTCATTTCGACATCAAGCTTGTTGATCTGTCAGGTTATGTTAGCTTTGTTTCGTTCTCATATTTAAAGCCATGCATCATCTGTAAGACTATGCTTTCCACATCAGCTTTAACATTTGCCTCGATTCAAGAGTAAAATGGCTGCTCGTGGGTATCCATGTCATGGAAATTAATTACTTTGTGAGGGTATTAATGTTTATATGACACTGCGACGATTTAGACTACAGTGTCACCAAAAAAATGTTTGTTACAAAGGCGCAATTACCGTTTTGTAAGAACTACTAACTTTATGCAAATCGAAAATTTATGTTTTCAGTTGTGAACATAACTGAAAAAATATAAACTGTTGAAAAATACCATATGCCTTGTTTATTCTAATTAGACATAGGACAGAGTTACTTCCCTTTATTGTGAAATTGAAAGAAATTAACCTTTAATCATCTAAATCCAATATCAATAACACTTTTAAATGTCAATGATAGCTGTTCATTTTTGCATTTTTTATTTCATTTTTTAAAACAATCCGTAACTCATTTGATGTTATTAATAATAATGAAATGTTATAAAATTAATGACATGTCAGTTTTAAGTTGTTCTGATGGCGTTGAAACAACGTCAAAACACCAACCAAATTTCAACGTCAGTTAAAAAACGTTGTTCCGAGGTCGAAAATTGGTTGATCGACGTCCTGACCTAAAATCAACCAAATTTCGACGTCGAAATGACGTCAGATGCCTGCTGGGAAACTATTTTAGACATTCCGTGGACTTTTAAGGACGATGATATATTTTAAAATCGCAGAATAGAACATAAAAACTTAATTAATTAAAACCGAAGACTGTTTATGCGTTGCCATTTTGAGATCCGTTTGCTTCCGTGGTCGACCGAGAATTCACGGAAATTAGCTACCGATGTTCCTTCCAAAGTGGGCGTTCCGTTCAAGGGACGAACAATTTCTTTTATTACCGTTATAACCAAATTTGACGTTTTTGTGTCGCATTTGAGCTGTGCGTTCTTCCATAATGGAAGCTTATCCTTCAATTAGGCGCTGTTTTATTCAAATTGGATGTATTTCCCATGATGAGGGGGCCTCAGATTGTTTTTATAAAAAAATCTACCTATCTTTGAACTCATCATGAACTCAATTGATATCCAGAAATCTTAATTGTTTTTGCGTCTTTCCTTTTTAGGAGTTTTAATCGATCTTAAAATTCAAATACAGTTATAAGCGGAAACATAAAGAAGGTAAGACTTGATTTACATTATAAAGTAATTGAGTTGTAATGAAACTGGTTAGGCATTTTTTTTCATCAAACCAAAATATTCTTAATTGAGTCGCATTTCATTCAGTCTGAATATCTCTCTTTTCATCATCAACATTCATCAATATAAAAGACGAGAGTGTGCAAAACTGCATATCATAAACCGAAACTATTAATGTCCACTTAGATTACATGTTCTTTGTCTGGAAATACTTTTCGATTGAATTTTGACAAACAAAATTCACCTAGCTAAGCCAGAAACCACATAAAATCGATAATCGGTCTCTGCACCGAAGGGAAGTTGCTTTCCCCGGAAATTGGATTGATGAAGGGGTCTTCACCTGGAGGACCTTAGACATTGTTGCCTAAAGGGATCTTGACATGGAGGACCCTAGACACTGCTGTGGTATAAGATAAATATTCCTGAGACTCTTAATGACAATAGTAAGTCAAATTTATAAAGTGCACTCGCCTTAACCAACTTCCCTCTTTTCAGACATTCTCTCAAAAATAAAATGACTCCTTGGTCCCGAATAAGTCCTAATGTGAAATCTTTTATGCAATTATTTAATATCTATCATCCAAAGCATTCTTTGCAAAACAAATGTGATGCCATTGAAGCCGTTAATAACAGAAACAAGGAATTGTCTTATAATGAATATCTGATGAAAAATATAACCAGATTGGGAGTGACAAGAAACTAGATTATTTCGATAACATCTAACAAGTATTTCCTCACTTTTATTATTTCATTCAAATTAGTACTCTAATTAGTACTTGAATTATTGCGCAGAATTGTTCAGTAATTTCTTTCACATAAAAAATTCACATGAATAAGATGAAATGAATTATTAGTTTCAGAATCATTAGGAAAGATCTATTTGCATTGTATGAGTAGTTTGTAGATTTGATTCAACTGAAAAAAAGTGTTGAACCAAGACAATGACACATTTCTATTATAGATGTTAGATTGTCAAAGACTTACGATAACACAATGACATTCAGGATTTGTGTAAACAGATTGGTATCAATGAATATATAAACGTTTTAAGGAGAATGTATTTTACAAAATAAATTCTACAAGGTTGCTCGTTCAAGGGCTTGGTGAAGACAGTTTGACAGTCATAAAACCTTCTTGTTTAAGTCAAAATGATACACTGTAACTCTCCTGATCCATGATTCAGAGCGTTCTACTAGTTTACTATTGAAACACAAAGATTGTCCAGCCAAGATCAAAGTCAAACATCCAATTTATTTGTTGAAATAGATTTAAAAGTTCATGTCGCTTTTAAACAGCATCACGTTGCAGTTTGTTCCACCCACCGCTCGTTTCAGAACACTGGCAGCTAAAAAGACACTTGTAATAAATCTTTTTTATAGGCGTCACTGAGAAGGCATTTTATTTAATGCATTCGATTCTAAATAACATTTAGGAGTTACCATTATTGCTGATGTGTCAGACATGAAAATACACATGTAAGGATAATGGATGACAACGAGAAACTTATACACTGTCCGAGGTGAAGGAAGCTATAAAAACTATTAGACATCAGATAACTCTTAGTTACACTGACATGGAGCCAAGTCTCCTTTCAATGATGCCATTCTTAAATATTCATTGCAGTCCTAACTTACCAAATATAAACTCCCAGTAAGATGATGTATGATGAGCGAATGTATTATATGTAAGATTATTAAGCACAAATCAAACCTCTCAGAATTTATTAAACGAATAGTTTTTAATGTGACTTATTACTCTTCTAATCTGAGGAAAAAACTTACATTTTCTCTCAAAGAGGGTATTTTTAATCCACTATTGCAAACAGCATATGTTCCATATTTCAATAACTTTTGAATACGATTTTGTAATATTTCAATATTTTTTTTATCAAAATAAATACTTGACTTATTCCGGATATTTTTATGATATTTACACAAGGATTTAGTTAAAAATATATCTAAGAAATAACTACTAAATTTTCTGAATAACAACGTATTTACTGTGAACAATCTTGATGAAGTTGAATTCATACTTACATTTTTACAATGAGATGATCAATCAACACCCCTCTTACATCCACTGACAACGGATTAACATAAAACTGTCGCTCATCAATATGCATACACATATTCCAGTAGAAGTCAGTGTTATCGAGTCCACCCAATACTTTAGATAATCTGCCCTATTGCTGCCCATACTAGTGAGTCTAGGTGACATGAATTCGTTTATGGAACAGTCTATTCTGAGGTGATTAGGGGTTTAATGCCGCTTTCAAGAGTATTTCGCTCACATCGCGGCTTCTTTAATTATGGCAGGTAGAAAGCCCGCAACAACACTGTGACTGTGCATTGCGGTGAGACCTGCGAGCATTGGCTGGAACAAGAAAACCATGGGTGGAAATGAGCTAGAATTCATTGTAGTATTGCCACCCAAACCTTACTGCCCGTAGAACAAACTCCGTAGCACAGTTGTCTTGCAGACAAAAGCGCCGCCCATAGCGGGATTTGAACCACATACCTCTTGATCCGAAATTGAACGAGCTAACCACTGCGCTATCCCGGCCTCCAGTCTACTCTGAAAAGCAAGATTAATCATGAAGCCTAAATGAAAAACATTCTGACCCGCCTGGATATGACCGAAGTTGAAAGTGATTCACAATAGGATATGGATATAGATATATCACTGTCAGAAGCCTCTTAACATACGGTGAGAATGGATGCATTCGCGATTACACACATCTAGTTCCATTCATATCGCGATAAGGCAACCCGTCAACAGGGAGAAGGATGACATGTAATGCCTACTACTCCTGTGAAGATAATAATTATTGTATTCACTAGGACCTCCCAGTCGACGTAAAATGGGTGAAAACAATGTAAAACCAATTCAGTGATGTTGTGTTAAAACTGAGAACACATAATTGAATTGGCAGTGTTTACAAAATCATCAAACTGTATGAAACAAACATGTCAGTTGGAAAAGGGATTTCGGATTCTGCACATGTATTAGACCGGTGCTTTGTTTTCAATGAAAACACGAATTAGTCTTATATTTGGCAGTTAGAGATAGATTGCAAGTCCACTGAGATGGTTTATATTTAAATTTGAAGAAAAGGTATTTTGGCACACATCCAAGCCGAATAATATTAAATGAATAATATTTTGTCACTTTAATGTTCTTGGATTATAAATAGTTTTGTTTTTACCGTCCAGTTATGAAAATTCTGAAACACTCGGATAAAGACAAATCACGTATGAGCCTCTGTTTGCATGAAACAATTCAACAGATAGTTTCACTTTTGCTCTGTTGTGTTAATATCTGTGGACAGTGATAGATTGTTTGTCGAGTTTTGACAATTGAATGAGAAATTCCTTGTCAGCTGCAAAAGTTTTAAGATTCTGTTAGTTGATTTATCACTGCCGTTGTTGATATGAAAATAACCAAAAGAATTAATTTGGGCCAGAAGCAAGATCACGTGATTATAATCGTTTTGAATCTTCTGCTTTGATACGCTTTGAAATGTATTTTCCACAAGAACAGAAACACTATTTTATCATTTTGAATGTGATTTTATTTGTTTATTGTCAACATCAATAAACGCAAATTGTTTTCATTATTTCAATTAGAAAAGTGATGGGTTAATTTTGCGGACAAGTTCACTTATGTTTATACGGTTGAGTGATTTTGTTACCGAAAAGAAAACTTAATCAATAAAGTACAAACTTCTTAACTATCAGTTAACATTTTCATTGATTCAAACTCAAAGTACATCTCTTTTTCTAAATCAGTGTCAAATGCCAACATAACATGGGATAAAAATCAACGGATACATTTAAAAAACAGAAGCAATGAATTCCAAATCAAATTAGAAATTTCCATCTAGTTTAAAAACCCAACATGATAACCGTTTAAGTGCTGCAAGAATCAGTTCGTTTGTCCTTATATTAATAAAATTTATTTTGGAAGGACTTTACTATTTATAGCATGAACCTTTGAACGTGGACGAGGGTAACGTTTATGTTATTCCTTCACAATAATGGAATACTTTGCCCAACCTTTTGAGGCAAAACAAAGAATACAAAGATTTAACCCCCCCCCCCCCCCACCCCCCAGAGAAAAACAATTGCCATGTTAAAAAGTTTAAAAAACAAAACTAAAACTTCATTTCGTTTAGAGAACCAGAAAACATGCAGGTGTAATTGTGCATTATCATCTGATTTGTTTATTTTTCAATTTTGTTTTTAAATTCCATTTCAAATCATGTTTCAGTTCATATTACACAGTAGGCAATGTTCTTATGTTAGAGCTAAAGACATATAAAAATAATACTATTATCAGTGAGGGTAGCCATAGAGAACTAACATCGTTGTAAATTACGCTTGACAGTGACTTTTTATTTTATTTTATCAGATTATAATCCTATTAATTGTGGGTCAAAGCAGAGGGTCAAAAGTCCAATTTAAAAAAAATACATTACTTTTAAGGGGATCAAACATAATGATAAACGCTAATGATTTATTTCAAACGAGAAACTGTCGTCCATCATTCAATATTGACCAAAACGTTGTAGCTGCTGCTACAATTATCATTTCATCATGTCAGTGACTCAGCATATAAACTTTCAACTGCATTAATTTTTTATCTCTCTCAAACGATATACTATATTTTCAGAGGTTCAATATGTTATTATTAGCTCAATTTCAAATATATACTGAAGATGATAAAGAACTTCGACGCTCTTTCCATTTAAAACACCTTTTTACATGAATGTTGACATTTCTTGTTATAACAAGACATACTTGGTGCAGGGATAATGAACAATCCGCTTACATAAGAAAATAATGTTTCTTAAGCTTTGTTTATACGGCGGCCTTTGCATATATGCAAGTTTGCTCAGGGTAGTAAATATATATGTAAAAGTATTTTTGCTATGCGTTCATAGGGATTATATGTCGCCTAAACATTTGGGTTTTCAGTGCTTACGATACATATCATTCACCCAAAATCATAATAGGATTTTCCAGCATATCCTCAATCCCATTTTCTTCCCAAATTGCCGGTATACTTTAGCTAATTAGGCGCCAAAACATGTGGCGGGAAAGTTCTAAAAATAGGGGTGATGTAAGATTAAGGCGGAATTTGATAACCCTAAACAAAGTTGCTACACGTTCATACAGCGAGATTTACTTAGTGTAGTAAAAAAAAATCGACATTAACTAACGGTAGTATGGCATTTACACCTGCCCCTGACTAGGTGCAAATTTTCTTACGGTAGTGAAAAATTTGCTTATGGTAGTAAAATATACATATGTGCAAATGCCTCCATACGGCGAATTTCACTCATATGAGCAAATTTGCATATGTGTAATGATTTACTCATATGCAAACGCTCGCCGTATAAACAGGGTACTAGGTATTAGTATTATAATTAGCCGCATGGTTGACTATATTTCCTCGCAGCTCGCAAAATACCTTTAACCCTTTCTCTTGGTGACGATTTTCCTTACATATTCATTTTGAATAAGTAATAGAGTTCTACTGTATACACTAGAATAATGTCTCGATGCAAATCTGAAGCATCAACATGTAATCATTTCTGAAGTGAAACATTCTCTATTAATCCCTCTGGAGTTTAATGTATTTTGTGCGTGACTTTGCGTGTGAAAACACTCAAATCAATTAATTAATATAGACAAGGGGATACAGATTTCATTGTATCTACATGTGCAAAGACAACAACAAAAAGCTGATATTGTTGCCGAGGTTATGTTTGGATTCAACTCACGAAACCTTAACCGGTGCCTATTGTTATAACCAATGCAACGTTAAGATCCTTTTTGAGCATAAAGGAAAGTTATTTAGAGTTTATAATGCGTTGATTTCTAAACTAAACTTGATGTATATTCCAGTATTAAGCACAAGTTTTCGTATGAATCATATCCAAAAAGTCTGTCTTTTTACATTACACGCATAAGAATATTGTGCCATAAATTGAAAGTAAAAATCGGTAGACATCTACATTTGGATAGAACATTACGTCTGTGTCACTCTTGTCTTGAACAAGGCCTTGCTTTAATTGAAGATGAAGATATAACTTATAACTGTGATGTGGACGAGGGGCTCAATATTTCATTTCGGTGTCATTTTTAAACGAGTTGCTCAGCGATTTATGACAGACACTTTTGGACAAACAGATGCAAAACTAATGAAATATGTATGTATCTATACAGGTACGAATGATGATAAGCGTACATGGACTGTGCATAAAAATATATACATATCAAGAGAATATTGACATTAGCGTCTTCAATTTGCTATCATTATGCTCTAATCAATAGTAAAGGGCGACTCCGCTGGCAGATTGCTCAAGAAATACTGTGAGTTTGCATTACAAAAATGAATCAATGATAGTTATCACGACTGAAAACATGAACCCACACAATTTCCTCACTTTTGATTTTCAATTTATCATTCTTCACATTGGATACGGATGGATTACATTCAAATCTGATTTGCTGCAGGCTATCAGATCCTAATCTGTTAACCGTATAGTGAATCGATTCTAATCATTTTTACATAATTCCTAAGGTTCATTGAAAGATAACATTACTACAGCTCCTCCGAGAGTAGTATCATCCCGGAATAGATTTAAACCTATCAATCATCCTTGATGATGCTTTTTAGGAATTTTGATCTTCTGTCTCAAACAGCTTGGTCGATTTCACACTACCTGACAGGCTACATAGAATTCAGTCATTGGAGCCATAGGTGCGCTGAGGGACGGGCACAAGGGCATATGGCATCATTCAACGATTGAATATTTTCAAAGCAGACAGTCAGAATGAATTGAATGGTGCTTAACATTCAGATACCATTACAACTTTTATCTTACCAAGAATAAAGATTATGCATGAAAGGATTAAATACAATTGAGGATTTTCTTGGCCTTTTTCACAACATGTCACATTTCTTAAAAACTGATAGAATTAATTTGTATTTTACATCTTTTCCATATAAGAAACTAAATTTCGATTTTCATATGGCTATTTCCAAATACTGCATTGATCAAGCCATATTAGTTTACATATGTCATTATAAGTATTTGTACTACCGTCAAATTGTAGTTCTGCCAAATACTCTTGATAAATGGAGGCTAGTAAGAAGACTGATAAACCTAATTTTATATAATATATTAACTTTATATTAATTCATGAATAAATTGGTATAACATTTGTTTTTTCTAGTTTTATGCAAAATATATTAAAAAACTTGTATTTCATTGAAGGTTGTTAGTACAAATTTGGCTTCTTATTTCTCCTGATTCATGGCGTTCCAATAGCCCTTGTGTATTTGATATCAAAGTGGATTGTGCCATTAAACCGTATACAGCCTCTAGATGCCAAATCACGGTTGATAATGATCAAGAATTCGATTGATCGGTTCGAAAGCTTTTGCAAAGGGTCCTTAACTCGAATTTTCTGTAATGTCAGTGCTGATGAATACAACATAAAAACACAGTTTTACTGTGCTACCCACCTCTTCTTAAGGACGGCCCCTTTACAACATTAAACCTTGCTTGTCATGCCTCGTTTCACTGATGTCAAATTCAAAAGTAAGCCAGATTTTCAGATGAGATTAACCGAGGGTGCAGCATCTTCCCACGGCAAGGTGAAAATGTATCGAGATAGACTCTATCCATTTTCGTTTCGGCCTTAACGTTGTGAAGATGAGGGTGCAGTGGTTCAAACAAGATTAACAAGGAACTTTATCATGACACAGACTATAACCTGTTTACAGACCAACTTTAAACAGAAAACAAACCTTGGACTGGCATGCTTAACAGGGATTCTTGAAATAAGATGTATACATAAAATTCTGTTTAAGGATCAGATTAAATTTGAAATATTAATAATTATAACTGGAATGTGAAATTAAGTTATAGGTTTTTATAAGCTTGTAATTTACAGGAAAAAACAATTGTAAAACCTAATTTTCTCTTTATTTTTTCTAAATTTACATTCATTGTTACATATAAGGTGAACATCATCATATTTTTGTTCATTATTGGTTCTTGTTCATTGTGCAGAAATTCGTTATGAAACATAACATTTTTAAATATCCTTAGAATATTTGTGCTCGTGCTGATTCGGATACGTGCAAGGCTACATAAGTGCATTGTGCTTTGGTAAAAAGAAGTTCGAAATTCACTTAATTTTCTTAAAGGAACGTGATCAATTGAGCAGCTTCCATCATACAGTAACTTTCTTGTGTTTGCATAATCCGTCTGCTATGATTTTCTTACTTTTTAAAAAATGATTTGTAGTTAAATTGCAGTCGGAGATGGTTGGAATCCAAAACACGAAACTCCTTTGTGCCAAATCTTGATTAAAAAAAACTTTCTCTTCCATTTTGATTCATATTTTGTTATTATTTGGTTAGCATACTATTTTGATACGACGTAATACTTAATGACTTATGTAGTCGTTTTATACATGCCTCACATATGATCGAGTATTCAAAGGGTAAGGAACATAGGATTTCTTGATTGCAACTTCTTTCTTGTCAAAATCATTTTAACGTTTTGGAATATTATATTCTTGCTATCTCAGTAGGATGGATTTTGAGATGCATGTACCATATGGCAAATAAATATGATGAATTAAAAAGTTGGTATCCTGCAAATGTGACTATTACACGATATGTTTTAGCTTTACGAAACCATTCCCTATTTAATATGTACATTAACATTAGAGTTAAAAGAAGTTTTCCATTTACATCGTTTTCTTTCATCCCTACGAATGTTTTCTATAAATGTTAATGGAATGATTCCTTTTTAAAAAGTAAAAAAAGTAATGACTTACGTGACTGATATATTCGAGTATATAAACAGAAATATTTTAAAGTTTATCTCACGGTAGACCAAAGTAAGTTAAAACTAACTTTCATGTTGACGTACAAAACAGCACAATTATTTTTTACTGGATTAAATTCCCGAATTTAATGCAAAGCCACATGATAAGGCAAATGGCATTTCGAGAAAATTACATGTAGAGAACTAATGTTATCAGGAAATGATCTCCGAGTAATAGAAAATATAAACCCGTTCTCTGAGATTTGTTCTGGTTCTACATTAACTTTATTAGATCAGCGACTAATTACCTTCCTCGGAACGTGTAAATTTCAGATAACCATGTTATTCATGAATCCCATAAATTCTAAATTCAATCTTCAAATCAATGTAATTCTACATATAGAAATATAACAGTGTATAGGTTTGCCCTGTGTGGTGACGTTGCTGTTGAATTATGAAATACATCACCAAATGGTTTGAATTAGTTGATGGTTCTCTTGGTTCACGTTTCCATGTTTGTTAACATTGATGGAAATTTGTCAACACTGTTTGTTGACATTGATTGAAATATTGTCTTTTACTTAATCTCTTAAGTTATGTCGTCTACTTTGTTTTGCATGAAGGTATATAACCACCGAATTTCATTATTCCCCGCATTCCGTTGATGAGGTGAGGTTAGGTGGCTTGGGGTTTAACGCTGCTTTCAAGATTATGTCATTTATATCACTGCCGCTAGTGCAGGGAGAAAGCCCGCAACACCAGTGTGGTTATGCATTGCGGTGATTCTCGATTATCGAGATATTAATACATCGAGAATTGGCAGGTACCAACGAACCATTGATGGTAATCTGCTGACATTCGGTGTAGCATTGCATCCAAATATTTTTGCGTGTAGAACGGTTCTCTATTGCAGACAAATTCGCTGGCGGGATTCAAACTCCGGTCTTCTTGATCCGAAGTTAAACGCGCTAACCACTGGGCTATCCGGATCCCTCCATTGATTAAGGAACAAGCGTGTACTCTGAAAGGTCGTTTTGATGGTAGATTTTACTACAAGGTTAGGAAATGGTGTTTCTGTTCCTTTTTGTATCTAATGTGTATTTGAACGATGCGGACATTTGACATACCTTGTATAAACTATTATTAATTATTAGTTTCTTCAATGATCATATCCACATATACATGTAATGTTAAAATATTGAAATACCTAACCCCTTGTTAGGTTTGAAATGTTGTTTATATGACGTTTCAATTTAAACATATTTCATCTTAAAATAACATATAAAATCGAAATAAAAAACCCCGAAATTTAAGCAATCGACTGTATTCGTCTGAAGTGCAGACTCGTATATATCCTGTAAAAGCTCTAGCTACATGCTGCCGTTTAAAAGTATTTATATTTCTCAATCGCACGTGCATCATGACGCTATCTCGCACTCTTCGTGCAAACACCCCTACAACGATTAACCTTCAATGAAAATTAAATCATTTTGACCATTGATACAAATTGATTGGAATGAACATTTCATTTTTCTTTTGTAATACTTACATGTATGAAACATTCAAGCATTTTAAAAATACCTAGAGAAATATAAGATGCGAACTCTGTTGTCATTATAGTATGCTCAAGTGTAATACTTATATTTCAATATTTAACAAATGTTACCGATGCAAACTTGATGTCTAGTGTGGTTACATTGTGTCATTACATTGCAGTTTGTTTTGTATCCTACAAGGCCCTTTTCTTATATTGGTATGAAGCTTGCAAATTCCACACGATTAGTGTGAGCGTCTTCTAGCAGTCTTCCTGAATGAGCCATGCAAATTAATGGGCAGGATAATTCGCAAATTTGTCAACATCAGGTGCGGTTATGTACATGTCCTCATTATCGTTAGGATCACGTACACGTCTGACCTTTCTCAGCAGACTAAGGAGTATTAGCCTTGTCAATATCATGCCCCCTCCCGCCATTCAATCATACTATGGTTTAAAAAGGATTGGTAGGACATGTGAATTTGTCCTTTTATTCGAATTGCCATGGTTAGAATTATAACTGTGCGTTATCACTGATTTAGAGCTGTGTTGATGTTATGTTTATTTCCACTTGAAGAGATTTCTTATGACCAGATCGAAGACATTTTTCCCTGGGGAAAGCCACATGTTGAAGGATGTTTGTGTATTGTTGTGAAATATGCGGCCCATTTGAACAGCTGAATTGTGCTTGATGCTGAACATTACAGCTTGATTCTTTTGCAGAACAGTCCTTATGACAAATAAAAAGCCAAATCCCAGCGGGATTTAAACCCACTATCACAAAAGAAAAACAATTTGGCCTTTACAATATCCAAATCGTAAGAGACAAGCATTAATATTATTTTTGTTATATTGAAAATAAAAATTCTCTTAATATTTTGCATTTTATTCCTATTTATGACCATGAAAGTAAATGTTCTGACTCCTAAATTGTAGATATACAAAACAAATGTAATCAGTTCATGAATGTGATTGCTTTCAATATTACCTAACAAAAAGGAAATTGTAACTTTTGCACATTACGCGTGTAATCAATGACATGGAAACTGAAATCTTTTCATATTTGGAATTCAAGAAAATGTATAGTTAATAACAACAATAATCCTATCAGTTTCATCGTCTGATTCATATGGTTCAGTGCCCTTCTCTTGTATTTCGAACGACGCTACTCTTTTAATTAAAAACACTGAGACATGCCAGGATATAATTGCCAGGAATACCGGATAACAGTTGGTTTCCACTGTGATGAAGGCGATGATATCCTAGAGTGACAAGTGCAATTGACACTTTTCCCATCTATAATTGCTCGAGGGCCTGAACATAGTGAAAATAGTTTATTTTTACAAAGGCAAATATAAATTTTTTCTTTGTAAAATGATAGATAATTTCCTTTTTGTTACTGTTGCAAACACTACAAAAGCGTCAGGTAATTTCAAAATGTAAGAAGTTTTCATACCAAAATTCTTGCTCTTCGAACACTTTCCAAATTTTAAAATTAAATCAGTCATAGCGCATTAGACCCAAAGAAAACATTAATTGCTTATGAAGTGATCTACGTAGTACATATTGCATATATACTTTAGAATCCTCCCATAATTTATGTATGACATTTTGATATTTCAACAGCAAAAACCATAAAAGAACCTGACATCTAAGATTAAGTGAACGTTTGAAGACGTACACAAATAAAATCGAGTCTTGTATTTCTGTTAACAGTGTTTCGTGTTTTGCCACCGGTAGCTATTTTTATGTTCAATTTTTTAATTGAGGAGTCAATGTTTCTGATTGTTTTGGACTGATTCTTTTAAAGAGAGCAACATTTAATTACAGTGCAATCGTTACGTTGTGACAAAAGGGTCGTCAATTGCATAACCATATTGATATTGAGGACATAGATTAACATTTTATTACTTAAGTATGTATATGAAATGTAGGGAATCCGTAGTGACAGATGAGATTGGTAGCATGCCTCAATCTTTTCATAGAAACCATCATGAAGATAAATTTCACAACGAAAAAATGAGGGTGTTCCATTCGGTAACTCCCATGTAATGTCTGTTATAAAGTATTGAAACAAAACATGACGTTTTTTGGTAATAGTTCCTCGATGTAAAGATGCATATGCTATAGAACCCTTCTTGATTCAGTTGACTTCCGTTTCAGTTAGGTTACCTAAGGTCATGAAGAGTTCACAAAGAGTATCATATTTTAAAGACTAAAGCTCATATTTGAGATGTGACACAGGTTTGACAACGCGAAAGCTGATATAAGTTGAAACATAACTAGAATTTAAAATAATAATCAGACTTTTTGTCTAGCATTATTGTTTGACTTTACACACTTACATGCGCTGATATTTGTCATACACTAAAACTAGATAAAAAAATATCATACATAATCTTTTCCTATTCACATATTTGTGAGTGTATAAAACCATGAAATTGATAATACTTGAAAGATGATTTTGAACAGATGAGCAATTACCTCAATATCAACGAGAAAAGAAATTATTGTCAAAGATAATATAATTTGTTGTAGACGAATACTTTTGAACCAAATAATTGCGTTGAAGAACAAACATGTAAAGGTCACAAGTTCAATACTAGGTACAGTTTTCATTTACCCATACCTTAAATATACATTCTTTGAAGTCTTTGAAGGGCATTTAGAAGTGATAATTATAACAACTGCAAGTTTTCTTGGATAAAAACTTAATTTTAAAAAAATCAATGCTTGCCTTGTGCATTACATATGTCGCTGTTTATGATCATCGATGTAAAAAAATGTCGAATGGATATGAATTAATATTATTCATGTTTTGACTGGACTTATATACTATTATGATTTCTAATTCTCTGATTAAAATATCTTAGTTTTAAAAACATTAGAACCGCTCTACAATCAGCTAGTGGTTTAAAACAAACATTCTTTGTCTTCTTTGCTGTAGTAATTATTTGAGCAATAATATTACTAAGTTATTTTCTTTGACCGGGAAATATTTCCCTGCCCAAATAATATTTTAAAAATACATTTCAAAATTTTAATTTGCCAAAATTGGCGACGATGTTCTTAAATCATACACTACATAATGCTATGACCATTTAAAACACACAGATATTTTAAATGTAAGATGATTCGTACCATAAACATGCCAGTTTACACTTATACAACACAACTTAACTTTTTTTTACATATGATGATGCATTTCATTTGCACAAAAAATTACAGCATTATTACGTTTAACAAATAACTCGTAGCTGATCTAATTTCTTTACCCAATATCGAGATTTACCTATACATGAAAAAAAAAGATTTTGTGCAAGCATGTTATCTTCTTCTGCCCGTAAATAGACTATTTTCTATGTAAAACATTATTATTGTGAACAGCGCATATTGTATAGAAGTCTTATAATCGTCGCAGTGGTCTGGGTAGAGAAATTAAAATTTGGTTTATAATCACCAATTTTGAAGTTATCTTTCCTCTGTCCAATCTTGAACAGGAAAATGTTTCACTGTTTCTGGTATTTTCATTTATATTAAAAATAACATATTTCTTTGCATCAAACAAATCAAATCAAAGACAAACCAATATTTCGTTCTTTAACAGAGGAAATCTTCATGATGCCAAAAGTCTGACCTGTATTGGTAGAATACCAATTGTTCTTTTCATTGATATCATTGGTAGATTTTGAAATACATAGAGTGTCGCCTAATTATTCATTATAAGAGTTAGTCAATAAGTCAAATTAGCATTATGGCCAAAAAAATCATTCCAATAATGAACCAGTAGCAACACTGTCAGGCAGAGAAGGAATAGATTCCACTTGCAAACGTCTAAATATGTTCCTGTTTATATCTGCTTTCAAGAAGTAATCATTACACATGGAAGAGAAATCCTTCATGCAGTTCAAATAGGAACCATTTGCTAGTTCTTCTGTCAGAAATATAAAATGTCAGATCAAGAGGGGCATTTATTGGCAGACTGTTTCAATAAACTTCTTACAAAGGATATGTATTAATAATTGGGATGGAATTCTGTGATGCAATACATCTCTATAAAGATATTTCTCCAATGGCTTTGATTAAGAACTGCAGATTTTTTTTGCCTGATTCATGTATTCTAGCTTTATCATTAAAGTTCTGCCATTTTGTGATGTAAAACCTTACATTATCTTATATAATCAGGAACAATTGATACGGCCTAAACAATATTTGTTCTATGTTCCAGCGATCCGAAAAAAGTGTAAGAAATGTGTGTAAATATAATATAGATATATACATTTAAATAGTCATCATTAGATAAATAGTTGACTAGTAGAATCATGAACTGAATGGTTTAACTTTCCTTTGATCCAATTGATTCAAATTATCTGAAATAAATGAAATTTTAAGTAGCTAGAACTGCAATGTGATGGGTATGAATAAAACACATATCATAGGTAAAGAACCTTTACTTTCTTTTGTATAATAAACTTTTTATCTCCTCAATGAAACTAATTACAACATGAAAGCATCTGCAGTTTGTAGTGAAGACTTACTATTGCTCAGTTAATTGTCTCCCAACTTTTCAAAGATCAGACGCGTCCAAACACTCAGACCAACGAACTTGAAAGCAATTGGGAGTCCTTTTAAACCTATTTTAGCTTGTCTAGTCAGAAAACTTCAAGCAGCTGATTTGGCAAATCTTGAGCCTGTCAGGTTGGGTGTTGATTTCATTGACATGACTCAGATAGGATCACAGTTAAATATAGGTTATTCTTCACATCTGCATTGAACTTTTCCAGTTCCATGTATATTTACTCTGTAACTATGGGGAGCTAATAATCAATAAAAATATTTCAACTATCAAATCTGCAATTTGTAAACTAGTAAACGAGGTGGACTTAATAAAGCGATAGCAAGATTTGAAGCAACACCTGATTTGAAAAGATTATGGCATTTGGCCATTTGGCCAGGGAATTGAAGGAGCTCTTCAGATCGAATACGCTGATGTAGCAGGATTCTGCAAAAACGTCAGACTGTTGGAACTACCGTACTGTGTATAGTTAAGTTGTTGTTCAACGCATTGATAAACCACTAATGTTTTCACACCACTGCAACCAACAGTACTGCATTTAATTATATTCAAATGTTGCCAAAACACTCTACTGAGTACAGAAAATCATTATAGGGGATAAGCTGAATTCAAGCAGGATTCAAACACAAAATATAAAAATTCTAGTGTATATGTTCATTAATCAATGATTTATTTGAATTGAGATAATCGACAATGAGCACACAGCGCATATTCATACGATGAAACATCGTTTCAACATGCTCTCCTACAGGAATCACGTTCTTACAAAATCCAGATTCATAAGATGTAAAATAAATGTAACTGCAATAGAACAAATACGAATACACCAAAGGATAGATACGGATACCAGGAAGAACACAAAAAAAGGTGTTCTTAACATAGAGGCATGTTTCTTCATTATAGGTCAGCTGTGTGATATAAATCAACCAGAAATAGACATAAGATATAAGACATGAGATCTAATTTGAAAATTATCTCCTATCCATTATTAAAAACAGATAATATGAATAATAATTCAATGCAGGGACAATTAACTATGGTCTTTGAACGTCAAGTCCATACTTATGGTATCTTCAGCTAAGATGTGTGTGCACTGACGGGTATTCTCATTACGACAACATCAATGAACAGTGTATTATTCAGTGAAATAGTAACTGTTAAAGTATTAGATTTTACACACCATTGAATTATTTACATTATATGACAGTTCTTTTTCAACCAAGTTCAGTTACTGATAAACTGTTAAATGTTGCTTCAAGAAAAAGTTAACACTTTTTCCGTAGGTGAAATTCGAATAACTGACAAACGAGATGAAACGTCAGAAGATGAATGATAGCACTTTTCAGTGTACGCCTGTTTTCCCTGCTTTCCTCCTCTCAAGTGTAGATTTTGCCTTGTTTTGCTTTTGGTTTCTACATATTCTGCCTTGTGAACATTTTGTAATTATCGGATGAAAAAATATATATGTTTAACATAAACGACAACGATAAACTGCAGTACACGCCGCCTAGGACGATAGTGACTGTCCATGGTTTAAATGTAAGTAAGAGAAAAAAAGAAATATATTCAGATCAACATTTTTTTGGATATAAGGTCATACTGTAAAAACGTAATATAGAACTGTCAACCTATATTATTTGGAGTAGTTGGAGAAAGTCATGTAAGTATCATTTATGAATTATTTGATTTGGCAGGTGAAAAGATGTTTCAAATGTATATAAAAGGATGAACTCTTAAAAAACAAACAAATACTTTTGATCAATTACAAATATAATGCAACATTGATTTGTAATTTGTTGCTTAATGCTTAATAATATCAGAAACTAGCTCTTCAAATGCCTTTGATAGTAAATAAGTAATACTAGTTGAGTTTTGATAATGATAAGGCTTTTTTCTGAAGGATCCTTTTATGACCTCAAATGGACAAGCTTAAATTTCATAACACTTTTCTTGAGGGTGTTTATAAACTCTATTCACTGCATAGAAAAAATTATCGTAGTCTGATTGGCAAGTTGTCCAAACAGTTTGCACATTGTCTCAGAGAAAGTCTGATCAATCATTGGAATGATTATATAGAGATTATTGACTGAGTATGAATTTTTGTATTACCCAAGCTAGAGCGAGGGGTTGTACACAAATTCGCACGAGCTTCGTAAAAGTCATATGACACACGTACGAGTGTAATAATTTTTTTACCTATTCTATTCAATCTAAAACGCATGGAAATATTATAAAAACGGCCTGCTTCTCTTGCGACGGCCCGCTACAATGACGTCATGAACAATGTATTTATGACGTCACAGTCGACGAATTACAACAACTCGCACTGAAACAAACATTACTAGGAAAAAGTCAAATGTTCACATGTACTCATATTGAAAATATGTCACCACTTATAAATAAGCATTTGGGTTATATAATATAGGTCTATATTCATTAATACAGGATTTAATGACTTTGCCATGCGTGATTATTTAATAATAATATATTTTTACAACCAGAAGCATTCAAGAAGATAACATCTTAACAGTTTTAAAACTGTAATTCTAGACGGAAAGGTGAAAGATGTGAAAGGAAGTACTTATAACTAAGATCCATTCTTGAATTGAATTTTGTTATCTTGAGAACAATCAAAACCCAATTACGTTCGAAATAGTTTGAGGAAATTTTGATGAGCTCAAAGGCTGCAATCATGTTTCTTCACACTTGTTTAGTGCTTTGTCTATCAGTCACTGAGGGAAGCGGATATGTCAGTCGTGATTGATGAATGTGTTTCGCAACTTACTTAAGCATTCATGGAGATTTTAAACCTTGCATATTGATACATTGCAGTTATCAGGTATGTTTTTTAAGTGAAAGTTAATTTGGGAATGACGGTTTTTTCTTAAGCAACTATGTGTTGGTTTATTATTTTTTAAAAGATATTTAGGAGATTAACATACTTGTTTGGAATTCAGAGACATATGAGAAAATTATAATAGCTGTAAATTTAATTCGAACCCGTAATCTGGTAAACGGAGCACTGTATAATCATAATATATGAACTCTGGCGTGTCCAGACAGACCATCTCTTCATTGTGGACCCGTTTCAACACCCGAAACAGCGTTGATGATAGGCCAAGGTCAGGCAGACCAAGGATGACTACTCGGGCCCAAGATCGGTACATCCGACTGCTCCACCTTCGGGAACGCACCAGGACAGCAACGTCAACAATAACGCAGATACCAGGCCTGCGTCGAATTTCCGACCAAACGGTACGCAACAGGCTGAGAGAGGCTGGACTTTTTCCACGACGACCGGTTCGACGTCCCATTTTAACGCAACGTCATCTGGCGGAACGTCTCCAGTGGTGTCAACAGAGGATGAGATGGGCACGTGCAAGGTGGAGAACCGTTCTCTTCACTGATGAGTCCCGTTTTCTGCTTCGACGAAGTGATGGACGAGCACGTGTATACCGACGTCGTGAAGAACGTTATGCTGCCAACTGTGTTCAGGAGGTTGTCCCCTTTGGAGGTGGGAGTGTCATGGTGTGGGCCGGGATTCGTCACGGTGTTAGGACACCCTTTGTGCATGATGTGGGTAACCTCAAAAGTGTACGGTATAGGGACTTGATCCTACAGCCTTACGTTATTCCTCACGTCAACGTCCATGGTGTTCTCTTTCAGCAGTACAATGCTCGACCATATGTTGCACGTGTTTGTCAAGACCTTTTACAGCGAAACAATGTCCAGACATTGCCATGGCCAGCCAGGTCACCAGATTTGTCACCAATTGTGCATCTCTGGGACGAACTGGATCGACGCGTGCGCAGTAGGAATCCACCACCCCAAACACTTCCAGGACTTCTTGCAGCACTTTAGCACGAATGGCAGAACATTCCACAGGCTGTGATTGACAACTCGATTGCATCCATGGGTCGTCGGTGTCAAGCAATAATCAATGTCAGTGGTTGCCATCATAGTGACATTTGTGCACACCTGTGCATTTCAAGATCATGCTTATTCTGAATAAAATTTACTGAACAGAGATCTTCAAACAGCGTTTTAGTTTTCATTTCAATGTTCAACTTGCATCTGTGGTCTTTCTATTGAACTTTGAAAGTCATTGTCAAGATTCTTTTTTGAAGAGTTTATATCATTATCAACTAGTTGAGTTGTCCACCTCTGTATCCTTTTGGCCATATGATTGATAGGATGATAACACTATTACTTCTACCCCATGTATTTCTGATCTCTTAAGATGAGAGTAATCAGGTTCATAATGGCAGTGCTGAGATATACTTAATGCTTCATTAGCTGCTCAAGACATGTTCATAAACAGTCAGATATGCATAACCTGCTTTCATTGGCATTCAGTTTTTTAACAGACAGCATCACCTTTAATAAGAGAAACACTTATGCCCTAACTAATTATTTGCTTATTTGAAAATGGTAAAATCAACCTTTTACCACTACAGTATTTTGGTACATTATTGAATATAGAAACGAAGCCAAAACATCATAATACAAAAAGTGTTACATATACATTAAACCTCACACATGTGAAAGTTGTCTTTCTTCCACCAAACACCACGTCGAAGATCCAACCGATGGACCAAGGCATAATTGCAAACCTAAAGCAGTTCTACAAGGGCCAGGTGATGAGAAAAATGCTTGCTGCATATGACCAGAAAGTGGAATACAAGATCACTCTTCTAGACGCCGTCCAGATGATCCACGCTGCATGGAGACAGGTCACGTGTAAGACAATTACCAATTGTTACAGGCCCGACTGAAGATGAAATCTTGGAGTCAGTTACCAAGAAGCATGCCACGCCCACTGTCTCATCAACTCCCGACTCGGACAGTGACGAAGACGAACCAAGACCGAAACCAACGTTTGCTGAAGCCAATGCGGCAATACAAACACTTCGTGATCTGCTCGTGTGCGAGACGATGGGGTCGGACACTGCTGTGTTTGATTCCCTCGCAGATGTATGTCAAGCTGTCGACAAAATGAAGAAGGCCAAACGAGGTATGCAAACGAAGATTGCAGACTTTGTCAAACGTACTAGTGCTATGGATATGTAATTGTAAAAACTTTATCGTGCTCCTTGATCCTCCAGAATAAAGATATGAAGTGCAGTATAATTTATCTTTGTTATTTTTGTGTTTAGACATGTACGTTTTCATTTTGATAATCCAAGATGGCTGCCAAACGTGAGTAGCGAACACCGGATATAGCGAACTAGATTCGCTGGTCCCTTGGAGTTCGTTATATCCGAGTTCTACTGTATAACAAAAACAATTTTGATAAAAATCATTATAATTCAACATCTAGAGAATCTTTTATTTTACAGCATTTACAGGTTGATATGTGAAATAATCTTGAAAGCCGCATTAAACCCCATATCACCTCACCTCCATCAGTAAAGCTTCAACCCCACTTCTTCAAATACAAACATGTCATGCATATTGAATGTAGGCCTTTTGCTTTTGCATGTGTGGACTTTAGATTAAAAAGGAGGTCAATGGCGTTTTTTTGTCTTGCAATGGCATTTTATACAGTTATAATTATAATATGTAGTGCAGATGACATATCTACAAAACATACAGAAACAAAGCCTTGAATGTACTCAACTTGTATCAACGATTTTGGATGAACACCATAATCAATTGAGAAACACAAATAAAAAACCAATCTCAATCAAATCTTAATTACTGCTTTGTATAACCTCTATTAAAAATAAATGCTCGAAGAAATCAAATCTTCAATCAAAATGTATTTGTTCCAGTTAAGCGATGTGGCATGTGCCTCTCTTCTTCAAATTCCGTCTGGATTTTGACAAGTTTGCCTCCTTTGTCTTTATGTGGTTTACTGCCAAACACACAAGCCACCAAAATAACTATTTGTTCAAATTTTAAATAATTTTTTATTGACAGATGTATGTTCAAATAAACGAAAAAGAGATACCTTCAGTGTCATTTCGTAAGAAACTAAAACATTTTAGGTTTTGCACCTGTGATTTTTATCAAATGAACCCTGCCTTCTTTCACTCAATTGAAATCTTGATTTTCTTTGTGTCCTCTTCAGAATGACTTTCATAGATCTTAAGATCTGAATAAAAGCTATGTACCAATACATAAATAAGATATCAAAAGTTTGCAATAAAAATCTAAAGACTTGTAATGTAACTTATAATATAATGCATCTGGGTTTTTTTGACAAAAGGATATCCCTCTTTTTCATATCATTAAGTCTGATTTCATTAAGATTAAATATCTCTTTCCAGCATCAAAAACACAATTACAAATGTAAAACAAGAGAGGCACCCGACTGCAAATTATAAACCTAAAAGATTGTTTATCTTGTGGTATTAAATTGTTACAAAAAGTAACTGTTAATGTTCGCCTAACGTACAAGAATCAAGAGTTTCACATAGAAACAAAAACCTCCTTTAAGCATCCAAGTTATTTACTGATGGAGACGAGAATACCAGTGCAGCGCATGTACCTTTTCTGGAAATACCTCACAATTGAATTTTGACTTGTTAGATTCGAAATAGAAATCACCTTGCTAAGCAAGAAACCACAAAAATCAATAGGCAGTTAGTGCACTGAACGGAAGTTTTTTTTTTACTAGAAATTAGATGGATGATTACATACTGCTGATGAGTAGGACACAGAGGTTGTATAGGAATGTATGACGGAGCTACCTCTGTCGGGAGAGAATGCATGATGGACAGTTAAAAGTTAATACCACATCAAACTTGTAGTTAAGGTTGGTAAATAAGGTTACAACCTTAAGTTATAACTCTTAAAAGGTACCACATATTTAAAGTTACCAAGGTCAAACTTATAAGAATATTTGGCATCCAGGACTTTAAACCCCTGAAAGTCACTTGAACACCCCACAGGTAACATTCAAACCAAAAAAGGTGTTTCCAAGTTATACAGATTTTAGGTAAAGCTCCAGGAACAATTTGTTTTGGATCGTATTACCCATTAGCAATGATATTCTAAATTTGAGAGAAAAAGCGAATCTCGTTTATGTCCAATATTGATTCCCTTTTAACATTCGATTCATGTATTTCGCCTCTTTGCATATTTTGGTTGGCAAGCTAATCTGATATGACGAAAATATGTAAACATATTTGATATGATCAATACCTGACGGATGTTCTAGTTCTGAATGTTAACTCACGTGACTCACAATGCGCTTATACATGCTTTAAATGTACTCGAAGGGAGTTTACATTTATAAGAACAATGTGCTTTCTGGACAACCAGTTCTGTATTATTCCCTTACTCTTTCAGTAGGTTTGATTTGATGTATAACAAATTGCAAATAGCAAATGGATATTATTTTCACAATAAAGAAGCTGCAAATAAGACTGTTCTTTACATGATATGTTTAAACATAACGAAATCATTCTTTGTGTAATGTGTACATTACTGTGAGAAGAAAAAGTAGTTTTCCATTTCCATCTTTAGTAACAGCCTTATGTGTTGCCTTTTAAAACAGGTATGGAATGATATTTTTACTCACCTAACTAATTTACTTAATTTTCTTTTTTTCGTTCATCTCACGGTAAGTTTAGATAAATGTAAACTAACTTTTATGTACAAAACATCATAATGAGGTTTTACTAGATTGAATTCCTGAAATTATTGCAAATCCACATGACAGGGAAAATGACATTTCGAGAAAGGTTACATCTAAAGGATTAATCAAACCTTATGTTACAAGAAAATGAGTTCAGAATAATAGAGTTCAGTAATAGAAAATATAAACGTTTGGAATAGCCTGTTCTCTGAGATGTTTTCTGGTTTTCCATTAACTTTATTAGATCATCAAGTAAATTAACCTCCTCACTACAGACAAACACTGCTTTTCATGAATCCTATAAACTGTACATGCAATAGTTTGTACTTTTAGTTTAAATGTAGAAACTTAAAGGTAACCATATGTAGTTTTGCTCTGAGTGATGATTCGACTTTGAATTACATCAACAAATTGTTTACATTATTCAATGATTGACAAGCACATCATGGCATGGTTATTAGTCAACCGATGATAGGCAAAAAAAGTTAATGATTGCACATTACCTCAAAAAGAAAAGAAGGTTTTGAGATCAGTCTCCAAGTTTCAAGTTTTACAATTGTTTTTCCACGTGATGTATTCCGTGTTTCAATTTATTCTATTTACTCATTTAATGTTTGTTTATTCTGATAGCAAGTTTAGAAAGATGTAGTACAAGTTACTCAAATCAAGAGAAAACATTTATAAAAGGACTTGATAAAGAAGAAATATAATAGAACAGCAAACATGTGCAAGGATTTGTATGTTCTCCTTGTTTGATTAATTAACAATTGTTGACTTTTAAGCTAAGCCTTAGTTTAAAACATAGCTCTTAGGTCGAATCTTTTCTCGCAAAGAATCTGTGCAGTGAATCATTCTTTGGTTTTGTTCAATAGATTTCGATTATTGCACAGAGACATGCACATATATGGATAGACAAACACATAATGTGTTGACAATTCTAGCAAGTTCTTAAAAACGTCAGCGTTCCTTAAGGTAAACGAAAACACAAGGGTTCAAAGGTTTTTCACAACCTCATTATCGGATATATCCCACATTTGATGGAATCATTGCGTTACATTTACGACTCACCGACCCAATAGAAAGTGTCAGAAAGACTTCAGTAAATTTATGTCAAGTCCTGATGAGTGCTGCTGTCATCTCTTGTAACCTCGCTGGATAGTGAAAGATGAGGTGAATTTGTGAGTTTTTCCATCTTATTCTACTGAATATTATCTGTACAACTCGTGCTGCAGAATAACGCCAGGGCCGTAATGCTAAAGGAAAGGGCGGATGCGAGGGGTAAGGTGGTCACGATATCTAAAATCAGTGAGGTTGCCATAGACAACCATAATTTCAGTTCTTATTCCACCCACCACTAAACCACGATCGAAACTTGGCATTTTAGCTAAAGCCATGTTGATAGGTTGAATCTGAATTATTTTGTTTCATTTATTTTGTTTGTTACATAATATACAGCTTACTTCCATACCCGACAGTTTTGCTGTTCTAGTTAAAGAGCCAGTCCGTGATTTTCATAACATATTACTTGGCTTTGATACGAATCTAAATGTCATATGTTATGATATGAATTCAAAACATCTTAACTTTTCCTCTCCAAAAGACAAATATATGACAAATACTGTTTTTCAATGAAAATCTAAAAACAGCCTCATAAATACACAGAGGTCGAAATCACACGTTCAATTTACATGGATACTAGTTATATAACCCAACAAACACTATCAAATCCAAACTGACTTCCTGGCGGCTTTAGATAAGTCTTAAAAAATACGTTTGGTTGTTTGACGCGCGCCACTGTCCGGTTTTCGATCAAAAATGCGACTTTCTAGCTTTGGATTGTCACTAATACAAATTAGCTTTCAAATGATTCTTTTTGGTAACAGTCGATACTTTGCGATCAAATGACACAATTGATTGAGTTTGGCATATGTGACTCCATCAACTCACGGAGTGGGTCTTTAATGACTTTGTAATCTAAATGCTTTTGCTAGTTTGTTATGTTTTCATTTGTCCAGAAGATACTTATACATGGAAGATTGTTTAGTTCTCTAATGACCCTCTTTTAAAAATGTATTAGGTCTATGAACTTTCATTGCGGTAAAGCAAATGCTATTACAAGTCTTCCTGAATGGGCTGTGTAAACTGATGGGCGGTCGTCATCCCCAAGTCAGTCAACATCAGGTGCGGTTATGTACATGTTCTCATTATCGTTAGGATCATGTACACGTCTGACCTTTCTCAACAGACTAAGGAGTATTAGCCTTGTCAATATCATGATCCCCTTTCAATCACCCCTTGGTTTAGGTTGTCCTGGTTGTGCATTAGAATTGATCCTTTTACTGGGATTAACATGGTTAGAATTATAACTATGCATTATCACTGACTTGGATCTGTGTTGATTTCATGTTCCTTCCACTTCCAAAGATTTCACGTGACAAAGTGGAAGGTATATTTGCGAGGCGAAAGCCAGGTGTTAAAGGATGATTGTATACTGTAGTAAAATATGCACTGGACGATGCAAACTAAACTATTTTCATGTCTTGGATACAAGAAAATCTATAATCCAATCAGTCTTATGGTCTGCTTCATGTCCGTTCCACTCTCTGGTATTTCGAAGAACATATGTGAAATTACTGGTTGATATTGATATTGATTGATATTAATACCGATTGGGAAATTACTGATTGATATTGATACCGACTGGGAAAATACTGATTGATATTGATACCGATTGGGAAAATACTGATTGATATTGATACCAATTGTGAAATACTGATTGGTATTGATACCAATCGTGAAAATACTGATTGATATTGATACCGATTGTGAAAATATTGATTGATATTGATACCGTTTGTGAACCTTACATATATCATTTGATGACTCAGTTGACATTGTCTGCAGGTAAATTACCTTACGTCATGAAGATTCTGAATGATTAAAGACTAGAGCGAATATTTCAGGTTTGAAACAGTTTTGACAACGCAAAAACTATTATTTGTAAGACAATAAATAGAATTTACAATAATAATAATAAAAATATATACTTAGTGTTTGATCTTACATACTTACATTTTCTGATATTAATCATAAACTAAAATTAGATGAAAGAATCACTAATTGTTTTTTGTTATTGATGTCTAAGTGAGTGCATAATACAATGAAATTGATTACACTTCAAGGTTGATTTTCACAGATGAATAGTTACCTCAATATTAGAGCAACATGTAATTGATTTCAAGGTAATAATAGTTGTTGTATAATGATGAATTGAACAACAGAAAGTTCAATCATTCTTAAAGTGTTTACTCTCTCGTGCCTGAACTAATTATGCTTTGAAATCTTTGAAGGGCATTTAGAAGTGATATCCATAAAAACAGCAAACTTCCCTGGATAACATCCTTTTAATGTGAAAATTAATAATTCGGGTAATCAAGGTGTTTATTCAGTAAAATGAATGCATTGATGTCAAATGAATATAAACTTACATTTCTTTCTCTCTTCATAAGGTGGACATTGTATGCATTAACTTTCTAAAACATGAATCGTGTTTTGAGTGGCCTAATGTGCCTCAATAATTTCAATTTCTGTCGACCATTATATGTCCTTTCTTTAACCAAAGAAATCTGATGCTGAAAGTGTTGCTAATCTTTATAAAAACATCCATTTTTAGTTTCCAATCATAGTTTCATTGATATCGTTGATAAATTTTGAGATACGTAACCTTTTCCCAAATCTCTTCATTACAAGAGTTAATAACTAAGTCCTATATAAAGCATGATGCAAACATTCATGTATTTACCTGTTTATATCCGGTTTCAAGGGGTAATCTGTACACATCAAAGAGAAATATCGTCATACGAAACAAGTGCTCTTACATTTGTCCGAAATATGAAATGTCATATAGGTGAGGTTATTTGGTGTTTACCGCCGCTTTTAGAATATTTCACTTATGTCACGATTGCTAGAATTATTGCAGGGAGAAAGCTTACAACACTATTGTGGCTATGCATAGCTGTGAAACTTAAGAGTATCTGTAACTTGCGAACCATGGGTGGTACTGCGCCGATATTCAGTGAAGCATTGCACCTAAACCTTACTGCATTTAGAGCAGTTCTCTACTGCAGGTAGAGTTGCCAAGCCTCTGGCGGAATTCGAGCACCGGACCTGATGATCCGAAGCTAAACGAGCTTGCCACTGCAATATCCCTCCCCGGAATGTCAGATTGTTCTATATATCAATCTAACTGAAAACGCCAAATGAAAATTGTAAGATAACAAATAGAAAAAAGAAGTAAAATAATGATAGAGTTATTGACTTAAACAATCTTCAAACAAAGAAAGGAATTTTCAGCTAAATCTAAGATGATAATGAGATGAATGAAGCGACATAACTGTATTTTGGTATTTCCAATGAAATAAAAGAAATGTAAGGAAACTTAACTTCAAATAGTACGTCTTGTACAAATCATGAATAAATCTTTGAACACCTCACTGAAACAAACTAATTACAACATTAAAGTATCTACAATTTGTAGCGAAGACTTATTTTATCTCTTAATTAATTATCTCTTAACCTTTCAAGTTCAGACACGTCCAAACACTTAGACCAAAGAACTTGAAAGCAATTGGGAGTCTTCTTCAACCCCTTTGAGCGTGTCTAGTTTAGAAAACTTCAAGCAGCTGCTTTTTTGGCCTTGCAGATTTCTTGTTTCACGGACATAAGTCAGACGAGATCACACTTAAATCAGGGTTATTCTTCACATCTGTTCTGAACATCCTGAGTAAATCTTGCTAAATTCAAAGAATGTAAAATTTTTAACGTTAACCTTTGCAAGTACTAGCTCTTAGATTTTTTACCCCTAGTTGTATCAATGCAATTGATATTGTAGTTGATTTGTAGTTTATTATTACAAAATATGTTCAATTGAAATATGGGGCGGGATAGCGCAGTGGTTAGCGCGTTCGGCTTCGGATCAAGAGGTCCGTGGTTCGAATCCCGCCAGGGGCGCGCCAGTGGCTCGGCAACCTTGTCTGCAGTAGAGAACTGTTCTACACGCAGTCAGGTTTGGGTGCGATGCTACACTGAATTTCACCTCACCTCAATTGAAATATGTACGTCGAAAATGTCTGAAATCTACATGAAATATGAACAAATGTTGTGAACATATATACATCGTGTACATGACACATTTCTTGAATTAAAACAAAGTAAACCTCAATGTCATAGATGTTGAGCATATTTATTCTATGAATTAAAGTTAGCATTTTAAAACAATTTCTCACGGAATTCTCATATGGTCATATTATTCTTAAACTTAGGATAAGAAGAAATGGGTATTTTTTTCTTTAAACACTGTGGTAACGTCAAAGATACATGCCATTTAGATAGTGAAGAAATGTGGCATTGTTATTTTTAGATCAAACTATGAGTTATAGTACAAATGCGTGTACGTTTTCGGGTCGATGCCCTTGAGGATAACATTTATCTTTATATAAACTTCATTTGTAACCCATGTGGCTAGTGAAATTAAGTATCAGATTCTTCAGCTTTAAACTCATCATACTGGACAAAGCTTCTGTAAGTAGGGTTCTATGTAATCCTTTATTTTGTTATATATATATATATATATATCTTACTTGTTAAACTGCACTGGTCTTCCCTCTCAGGGCAACTGCAGTACATCCCGTGAAGGTTTTTTTATATTCCCTTATACTGTAATATGATATAGAACCGTCGATCCAAATTTGATATATACAACTAAAAATCTAAATAAACGTTTTTCCTGCATCTAACAGAAACTGATCAATCAATCCCGTATAATTTCATGACCTTAAGAAAAAGATATTGTGTTTTTTATTTATAAGATTGTAGATTTATGTTTATGTATGTAATATAATAATATGACCGTTTTTTCATATCTTACGGAAAACTTTTAACGTAAACTAGAAATGGAAATACACTGTAATATAACAACTATCATTCATCATTGTAAGTTTAGATGTTATGAGATATATCAGTTCTACTGGCGGAATAAAGCATAACAATTGAGGCCTATTTTTTGCGGCTTAATCATTTAAGTGCTTCCAAAGCAAAAGCCAAATAATACGTCTCTGCTAGAACATTGCAAGGTGTATGTGAGAATCATGGGAAAACAAAATATATTATATATCATATCTATGTATGTATAAGATTGGGACAATCAACCCAATCTGTAGTAGCCGTTCCCTTAAATGTGCAAATGCCTAATGCCTAAATGTTTATTTACCATGTTTTTAAAATAATTTTTAGGATCCAATTTCAAAATTTCTTCAGAAAGTATACTGACCCAAACTTAAAACAACATTTGTCTTCATTAATAAATTCATGCCATAAGTGGAATATGGAGGACGGATAGACTATTAGCATATCATTATCGACGAATCAAGTTTTCCAGTTTTCTACTGCTGTTTCCGCATGATTGATATAATGTTAACTTTATTCCTTCTACGCCATGTATTTCTGATTGATATTGGGGAAAGTAATCGGATTCATAATGACAGTGCTGAGCTATGGTGAATGCTTCATTAGCTACTCAAGACGTGTAAATGAACAGTCAATAATTACAACACAAATCAGTCTTTCAGATTTGCCAATAACACTATAACGTGGTTGCAGCAAAGTTCCTTTTTTCACATAGAGCAACAAATATTAGTTCCAAGTACAGAAAAGTCCTTTCGAAAAAAGGCTTGTATAATGATAATAGCAACAAAAAAACCAACAATAATAATAAAAGAACCAACAACATAAATAATAATGACGATAATGATGATGATACTACTACTATTACTACTACTCTACTACTGCTACTACTACTACTAATATTAACTATGATAATGATAATGATTATGATAATAATGATAATAGCAATGATAACAATAATAATAACAAATATATAAAAAGTAATGTTTGAGAAATCCTTCCTTAAGATGTGTGTTTGTAATGTAAGAACAATAATGGGCTTTATTCATTGAAAATTATGTTGATGCTAAATGCTATGTATGATGAATTCATAAACATTCACCTTATCATGCATATGCGGACAACAAAAGATATAAAGATATCAGCTATATTGAAACCTAGAATTATTGAAAACTTAATCTAAAATAAAACTCTGTATTCTCATGTCAAAAAGAAAAGTATTTACTTAACTATCTTTTTACATATTTACAATTTATTCATTCTTTTATATATATTTTACAATTTAAGTTGCAAAAACATTGCAAACAGAAGGTGTATTCTTTGGTGTTATCGAAGTTGTATGTTATTATACAAAAACTGTAAATTATTGCAAATGGTTGACTTAATACCTCATACCTAAAATGGATTCATGACATGATCCTGCCATTTTGAAAAATCAGGACCATTCCTGAATACTAATCACTTACAAACCAGACATTCTGCTATGAAATATCAATAAATATCAATTACAGAACCTGTTGATACAAAGTAGTAATTACCATTCGTATTCATCAGGAAGATATAAATGCCATAAAGCTTAAGTAAGGGGAAGAACTAAGTAGGAAAATGAATAGGCATTCGAAAATTGAAGGTTAACCCCAAACTGAGTCTGTAAGTCATTGTTTTCCAAACATTTTCGATGTATACATGTTAATAATAAAACAAACTATTATAGTTTTACATCTTCAAAGACTTTGTTGAACGATGTTTAAATTGTTTTAAAAGATGTTATCCCAAGGGACTGAATGCGAGATTTAGTATTAAAAATTATACGTTACAGGTGGGGGGGGGGGGGGGGGGGGGGGGGGGGGGGGGGTTGTAGCGCAGTGGTTAGCGCGTTCGGCTTCGGATCAGGAGGTCCGTGGTTCGAATCCCAGAACTTTGTCTGCAGTAGAGAACTGTTCTACAAGCAGTCAGCTTTGGGTGCAATGCTACACTGAAATTCAGCGCAGTACCACCCATGGTTTGCTAGTTCCAGCCGATGCTCGCAGGTTTCACCGCAATGCTTAGCCACAATGGTGTTGCGGGCTTTCTCTCTGCACTAATACTAGCAGCCGCGATATAAGTGAAATAATCTTGAAAGCGGCGTTAAACACCACCTCACCTCAACTATTAATGCCATAAAGATTAAGTAAATGGGATGTCACAGGGTAATTTGTTGAATTGAGTTCGGACATGAATATTAAGTAGACAATATTCCTTGATGGAATACTTTTCTTGTATACAAATAATTGATCAGACCAATTTTGTAAATAAATATATTCAAAACATTTTCTACTTAAACCTGTACATGTCAGAAATCTAAAATTGTACTTTTTTTTAGGGAAAAGTCTAATTTCAGAATATCAATTAAATGTTTTCATCCCGACTTTCAAATACAGATTGAGTAATAACGTTTATCCAGCATTTTTCCCCATCGAAATGTGAAATGTAAGCGGAAAAATAATGCAAGCATATCTATTTTTGCATCATATTCTGATGATATTCTGCAACTTTTAGTATACGAGACATACAATTCTTTAAAGTTGATTGCTTGTATAAAACAATAAAAGCTGACATACCATAAGCATAGAATTACAATTTGAATTGAAAGCTTATAAATTGAAAATCTTATCATTTTCCCCGAGTTAGAAGATTACAGGATCTGTCTATATAATCAAACGGTTACCGTATTCTAGTTTGAAATAAACAAATAGACTAGGTTGGGTTTTACGATATCAATGTTACTTACAAACATGAACTCCTAACAATACAATGTTAATGGGATGTGATGGGATTAATAATGATCTATAAAATGTAACAGCATTACTTGAAAAAGACAAAACGCCAGATGTACTACAAATTAAATAAAACAGACATAATAGCCGATTTCTAATGTTTTCGTTGAATTGATAATATGTCTGGAAAAAAGTACAATAAACAATCATCAAAGAAATGACTCGAACCAGTTTACAAGCTTTAGATCAAAGTAACGCTAAGACTCACAAGTACTTATCATATGATAAGAATGAAGATATTTACAAAGAGTCGGATATTTATTTTTCCAGCCGGAGAGATGAAAGGTTAATGCAAGAGTAGCTGGTACAGAAACAGGTGTAAAACTGGTTGTGTCGATAATCGGAATGCATGGTATGGCAACAAATGAGCACATACATTCTCATAATAATACATTCACTGTTTACTGTTAAAGTGGTATGCAAATAACGTCATGAATTACGTCCCTTGCCATTGTTAAAGCTATATGCGTAGCAACAAAATGTATAATACCCTGATGATCACATTTGTGTGAAACCGGTTGGTAATGAATATATATATATAAAGACACGAAAAGTTGAATTGGTTCAAACGCAAGGTCACATATAGATTAAATATAACATACTTCACATAGTCGTTTGTAGAATCATTTTAATCCTGATTAAAATGATTCTGCAAACGACTATGTGAAGTATGTTATATTGAATCTATATATATATATAGATTCAATATAACATACTTCACATAGTCGTTTGTAGAATCAATCTTTGTTGGATATAAAAGATTCCTGACAGAGGAAATAGTGTAAACAGTGTTTCATCGACTGAACATGCACTGTGTTAAGTGCCTCCAAGCAGACTGGAAGAGGTTAACGGATCTTATTGTCGATGGTGTCATATGAAAATCAACAATCATTTTAGTGCGTTTGAATTTGCAAATTATTATATATATATATATATATATATATATATATATATATATATATATATATATTCAATATAACATACTTCACATAGTCGTTTGTAGAATCATTTTAATCCTGATATATATATATATATATATATATATATATATATATATATATATATATATATATATACATATATCCTAAAGAAAGTCTGTAATTTGCAAATTCAAACGCACTTAAATGATTGTTGATTTTCATATGACACCATCGACAATAAGATCCGTTAACCTCTTCCAGTCTGCTTGGAGGCACTTAACACAGTGCATGTTCAGTCGATGAAACACTGTTTACACTATTTTCTCTGTCAGGAATCTTTTATATCCAACAAAGACCAGATGAATCAAATTGCAAGTCTCGAGGACATATGCAAATACATTAAAGGAAAGATACGGATATTGCATATATACAGAGGAATAAACAACACAAGCCTGATACATATGATTAATTTAAAAGTTCTCTATGTGATCTACACAAAACAGAAAAAGATCTGTGTAACAGTAGTTAATTGATACATGAACATTCATACGTAAGACATGACAATTGTGATATCGCCAGATTGTCTTCTATCCATTATTAAAATACTCATTATGGTTCGTTTCAATAAAAACTTTCTTCAAGCAAAAGACAACAGTCTTTGATTTTCTTTTTCCTTTTTACAGATGTGGAGCATTGACGACCATCAACATGTATTGTCATATAATGGATAAGATCTTTCCACACAATAGAAATATTAAATTCTTAGCGAATGAATATCCATTGCAATAAAGCTTCCTTATGATACAGAAAATATATGAACAATATTTCAAGGATTACAATTTATCTCTATAAACCTCCCATGTAATCCTTTTAGTAATAATTCTTGATTGGGTTCTTTCCTTCTTGAAAGATCACCCTGTCAGCTCTATAGTGTGCAAGTTTTAATTCATGACAACTTTATTGAGACCTCTTCCAAACACCATGGCCAATACACTTACATAAGTATCTCACTATGGTTAAAATGCCTTCCAAACAGTTACCATGCAATTCCGTTGTAAAGGTAATCCTGCCAGGAATCTGCCAGATTGGATTCCTCCCATTTTAATTCCCTGGTTATTATGCAAAATATATGCAGAATATTCAAAACATTATTATGTCTGGATTATGTGGAGAGATTGTTAATGAGCGCACAGAATGTTTCAACAAACCCATTTAAAGCAAAGTATTACAGAGCCACTGATTAAGTCACAAGTCATTATCCAAAGCCACGCATATTGGTCAGGTTTTGATTTATGAATGTGTTTTTCAAAAGAGACTTTAAACCTTGTATATGAAATATGGCATCCATCCTTTTGTTTTTGTTAAGGTTTGTTGTCACGTTGATTTATAACCCATAAATTAAGAATATCGGCAATTTCTATACACAATTACTCTTATCATTGAGAGTTTAAATATTTTCAGACATATCAATACTACAGTTATAGCAAAGGTTTGATCATCTTCCTACGCAAAGCTTAACTATTGCCAGTCTCGAACTGTCCAAGTTAACCCTTGCTGCCGACACAAGACTTTCCTGTGCTAGCTCTCTAGCTCACTGCAAAAGAATTAGATAGTCCATTCAGAAAGCTCAAAGCAAAAGCTACATCCGGGGACTAGAACAAACATGGCTGCGCCCATGTCGCAGTCCGTCGACTGAAAGATTTGTAAAGAGAAAGTGCCGCCTGCAAAGCGATGAACGATATATTCAAGTTCATTTATATTTATAGTCAATTTGCGTTATTATTGTGCTACAACCCTGTAGCGGACAGCGGCCTGTCAAAGAATTTATTCTTAAACTAATCAATGTCGATCATATTGACCATGATTTGAAGTACCGACTCGATGCCCTACGCCCGGCAAGACTTTATCTCCTGTCATCGCACAATTGTTTTATCATTTGTGCTTGCAAAACATTTATTGAAAACCCGTTGAACCGAAATATTGATTAAATTTTACATAAATAAACCGATAACATTTGAACATATATCGATGTCTTAACACTCGAAATGAAGTAGCGACCTCGTATCTCAACAAACTTTACTTCTTGAAGTCAAAAACCAGGTATTTTGATATGTACCATTTAAATATCATGTCGTCAATAAACAAAATAAAAAGAGTAAAACAATTATTATATATTCCTCCATTTTCACTGATTTCACTAGGTCATTTTCATGTTTGATTTTCATTATTAGGCTACTGCATGTGCCTTGATATAAAAATCATTCTCTCTCCATGACATATTGCCCGTTTGGCTTGTACGTGTGTTTATGAACAGTTGGATAATATCAAATGAGACTTGTGCACATGATAAGATAGATATAGTGTCAATGCTTATCAAATAAAAAGGTGTGCTCGGTAAAATTAAGACACTTTTATAGTAATTGTACCAGAATATGTTTCGTAGTTTTGCAAATGTTTTTATCTAATCTTAATATCAACTAAAATTAAATTAAATTTATTGTAATGATAATATTACTTTGTTTCGTTCACAGATATTAATCAAATAATCATAATTACCCTGAAAATAGGGACACCTCTGTTAACATACATTGCATATACAATATATACTTTTCATTGTATGTCTAAAAATAGATTCGTCCCTGATTAATTTGATTTTCACATACTTTCCAGGATAATTGTGTATAGCTATTGAAAAATAAACAATGTGTAAACTGTACTTATTTGATGAAAAAATTCGAAGATATAATGGTAACGCCCACGATAAATGGGCCTACATAGTTACCTTTGGGGCGCAATCATTTACCAAAACCGGTCCTAATAACAACAAAAACATCTTTTCCGTCCCTCAATAATTTTATAATCTCAATCTTCTTGTTTGAAAGGTTTGCAATGCCAAATTCTTTGTAACCTGATCAAAAAGGTCACTTGCAATGGACCATTTTGATTATATCGCAAATGACACGGCGTCGCCGATTGGCCATGGTAAGGGAGGTAACTGGAGGTAACTAAAAGTCGCCAGAGAGGGCGCTGGTACCAAGCACAGGAAAGTCTTGTGTCGGCAGCAAGGGTTAACTTGGACAGTTCGAGACTGGCAATAGCTAAGCTTTGCGTAGGAAGATGAGGTCTGATATGCCCATTTCTCATTTACGCAAAAGTAAGAGGCAGATAGCCTGTATAGTTGGAACAACTGACAAAATAACCTTATCATATAGAAGCAGACTACGTCATATTACCGTAAAAACTGCAAAATGTCGGATTTAAGCATTACCATCAAACGCACATTGATGTATCATTGTTGACGTATGAATCAATTCTTGTGAAGATAGCGATTACAGTATGAGAGATTTGATTGTGACAAAAGGGTTGCTCAGAGAGTCACTGCTTCACTCATGTCTCAATAGAAACCGTAAAAGGCTAATTCTTATATTGGTCTAACCTTCAAAAGGCACGTCTTTTGATTAAGATACACATAAGTATCAAGCTATGCTCCGGACAAAGGGATTCCTAAGAGAGTCACTAAAACGTTTCAATGGAAACTGCAAAAAATCTAGATTTTGGTCCAACCTTAAAAAGGAACATCTTTAGATAATGGCGGACCATTTATCAAGTCTTGTGAAGCTAGGTTGTGCAATTTCAGAGATATGTATCGAACAAAAGGTTGCCCAGATTCACAGAAAGACTCACCTATACATGGGAAACGTAAGAGATAAAATTAAGACAGTACGCTAACCTTCAAAACCCTTATGGATCATGGTGGACAAGTGTATCAAGTAGCTTTCTATGTAAAGGAGGATATGATCAGAAAAACATTTTGTGATGGACGGGCGGTCTGATGGACAGATAAAAGCTGTACCCTCCCCTTTATATTTGGATATCTAATATTTCGGATTAATGACTTAATTGATTCCAAAACAAAAGCCAGATTACAATCATGTTAATCCACACTCAGATCCTTAACAATTCGCTTATTGAGCAAGTCGAGGAATGAGTCGAAGATGCTTCTGCTAATGTTAGTCTATTTATTTATTGACTTCTCCTAAGCTCAAACTCAAACATAGATACATTTGCCTTAATATACAAAATAGCATCTTACTGGCAATATGAAAGTTTATTTTCCTAAATCATTAAATACGTGTTTGAGAATTTTAGACAGACTATTAAGATTTTTTGTACTTTTTTGAAAATGAAAATGTTTGGAAATTTCAAGTATTTGCTCTTTATAAGCCTTAAGCACCATTGGTAAGGCGAGTGAGGTGAATTGATGTTTTACGCCGCTTTCAAGATTTTTTCACTTATATCGCGGCTGCTAGTATTTAATGCAGGGAGAAAGCCCGCAACACCATTGTGGTTATGCATTGCGGTGAAACCTGCGAGCATAGGCTGGAACTAGCGAACCATGAGATCCGAAGCCGATCGCGCTAACCACTGCGCCATCCCGCCCCCTTAAGCACCATTGGGTCCCGTGAATTGATGAAGAAAGTGATTGGTTGTAAAAGTTTTATTCTTGTCCAGGAGCTTCGGTACTGTACCAATTAACACTGATGCTCCTCAGCGATGCGTATTGTCTCCTTTATTTTTCACTCATAACTGTTTAAGTCGTTATAGACACTGTTCAAGGTTCAAGTTTGCCGTTGATACTGCTATTAGTAGTTTACTCTTGACTTTGAGAATTCACTTAGAAATAGATGATTTTTAAAGTGGAGTAGTGAAAACATTTTCGAATTTACTGTATCAATATCATTATAGATTTTCACAGGAAGAAAGCAGCAATTAGTCCAGTCATTATTAATGGATATGTTGTTGAAGTAGTTAGTTGTTACAAATATCTGGGATCGCATCTTTCAGAGGTAAAATTAACTTCACAATGGACATGCTCTAAATGTAGTTTTAAAAATTATCAGTGACCTTCCTCATAAATTATATAAATGTTTTGAACTTTTGCCATCAGGCCGTCAGTATAATCTTCTGACGTGCAAAAGCAAACGCTATTGAATGTCGTTTGTGCCGTTGTACATTTCACTCCCGAATTATTGATGCTCATGATCACACTCTTGTATACACACTTGTATATTTTTGTGTATATAAATTTATATGCCTTCGTGTATTTATGATGTTTAAATTTTGTTTTTATGCTAACATACTTCGATGCAATAATATATTACATTATCTTACAATGGTATATACTGGTATAGTGCAATGTATGAAAATTGCTAATCAAGCTTACACAAGATCATGTTTCTTACATGTACCAAATATACTATAATCTTTAGGAACACTTTAAAAAACTTCTCTAGAAAGTATATTGACGCTAACTAAACAATATTTGTCTATGGGAAATTTGAGAACTTCATGCCACAAAAAGTGGAATATGGTGGGTGGTTAAATAATTATCATATCATTATCAACGAAGTTGAGTCAAGTTTTCCAGTTTTCTACTATTGTGCCCCAATGATTTGTATGATGTTAACGACTTACTTCTACTCCATTTATTTCTGATTGGCATTTGCGAAAGTAATTCGATTCATAATAACAGTGTTGCGACATAATAAATGCTTCATTAGCCTTATCAAGACGTGTTATAAACACTTGGTTACGTGTACACAAACCAGACTTAATACAGCTTTGCTTATAACCTGACATACCTTTTATACAAAAACTGTAAATTATTGCAAATGGCTGGCTTAATAGTCTTACTTAAAATGAATTCATGATATTAACCTGCCATATTGAAACATTAGGACCATTCCATAAGACTAAGCAGTAACCTACCAGACACTCTGCTATGAAATATCAATAAATATAAATCGCAGAACCTGTTCATACAGTGGTAATTACCGTTCGTCTTCAACAGAAAGCTATAAATGCAATTAAGCTTGAGCATAGGGGAAGAATTAAGTGTGGAAATGAATAGGCATTAGAGAATATTCACTGATGGATAACCCATTTACAAAGAATAGTTCAGATGGAATTTGTAAGTAATTGTTTTTTTCAACATTTTCTATCTATACATGTATATAACAAAATTGAAAATATGATAGTTTTACATCTTTGTATCTTTGTTAATGAAAGTTTCTTAAGTTAGTAAGGTTCATTTACATGTTATCCCCTGGGACTAAATTAATATTACAATTAATGTAATCGTTGCAGTGGAAAACACGAGTTATATCGTAATGAAGCATAACGTTTTTGAAAAGCTGCTGAGAAACTTTGACCCAGAAAATTTCAAAGAAAAAATAACTTAATTTTTCAATAAAATTTTGATGGTGCAAATTATATTCATAATCAAGCAAACCGACGCCAGCATCAGTACGGTCTACTTCAAATATCCAGTAGGACGTTTGACTTCAATGTCCATTGCGATTTATTTGCACGCTATTGAATTAATAGACTTGGCTTCATTGTCTTCTCTTTTCACATCCAAAAGCCTTCCAAATGTTTTCAAAATTCAAAACTTTCTATTTGCTTACTTGTTTTGATATGGTCTTCGTCACTTTGTCACTAACAGCTCTTAGATTTGTTCATCCTGGCAAATTATCACAACACAGATTAAAAAAATCTTTTGACAGTATTCAAGCAGACAGGTTATTCTTTTTAATTTGGTAAACTTTGCAGCAAAACAGAAGTACGTTTGGCTCAGTCCATCGGTCGTCACTGCCGAATATACATACATCATTCTGAAACTTTACACATGGATAAACATCTTTGACGCAGAAATTACTTATTCATCAGGATGTGTCGTTCAATGAAATACATCATACATGGTGAAATGGGTTTTTAATGTATTGGGAATACTAAATACCAAAGCCTTTAATGTTGCTTTTGAATATTTTCGACTGCCTTGGAAATTGCCCTGTCCAACTTGTAGCGATTATTTAGTATTCATAGAATGATGTTAATAATCTTGTAATTACAGGTTCTTATTACCTGGTTTAACAGCAATTTCCTTATTAATCCTTATGGTTGAATGAGTGTTCGAATGGCATATTGAGAATGCTTCTTTTGATGGTAGCAATAAATATGCATTTGATACGAACATTTCAAAGCAATATTTGACATTTATCATTCTCGCCTGTCAAAACTTTCATTAACAGGCAACTTTGATGTATAATGATTCCAATGTTAATGAACAAGAGATTATAGCATGGTTTGTTATCTGCCATTGTTTTTTTGACTGAATGCATTAAGTATCTTAAAGGCTGCTCATCTATATATAACACTATTGTAAGCGAAAACAAATCTTTACATAACGCTCTTATATGTTAAAACAATTAAGTGTGATTTGGAATAGAATTCAACTCACAATGACAGCAGCAATAATTTTTTAATATAACCATTACACTACATTAGCTCTAATTCGTCAAATCTTTTTAAACAAATAAAAAGGTAATCACAGACAAAATAAAAACGAAAACACATTTACCTCTGGAATTAGATTTATGGTTCATTAACTGCATCACATTAATGATTTCCATTACCCACTACAACTGTACATTGCAACCCTAATCCAGCAAGTCTGATAAAGTTACCCTAACTATGTCAGCGGTTACTTATACATGGGTTGTTTTCACCAACACTATACAATTTTCTTAAGCAGTCCTAACAACTGAAGAGTGGGTAAGATCAGATTTTAGCATTTATTTTTCCAAAGAAGCTTAAATGCTCATCCTTGTAGTATGATAAGAAATGTTCGGTTGATGATTACAATAAAAATATTAATTGTGATATTTGTTTCTTGTTTTTCACATATTCAAATTGTTCATTATATGAAAAATGCCTTTGACAATTGGTCAACAAGATGTTGGGTTATGCCATCGCAGATCTAGACATCATGTATCAAATCACTGCATAATGTTAACGTCATATTCTTTTAATATATCATTATTTTGACATCGATTTCAATATAAGATAAATATTCTGGAAAGTCAGCAAAGCATTGAAACAAAAGTGTTGAACAATATACTTTGGTGATCATCCTTTTTATTTCTCTACATAATAAATGAGTTTGTAAATATTTCTCGAGTACAGATCGAAATACACAACACGATAAATTTAATGAAAGATAAAAAGAAAGGAAAGGGATAATATCCTTATGGATTTCCATATTTTTGTTACAAAATGAAACGTTTCTTTAAAATTATCCCACATGATTTAAGTCCACTTAATACTTGGAATATATTTGATTGCTTATCCACTTTAAAGATTGACAGTTTCATTTTTTAAATTTGCTTTTAAGATTAAAGTGATCAAATTATAAAGGCTAAATATGTATTGAAATGTTGGAAAGTTGAAAATATGTTGCACTCAGCTAATCAGCTAATTAATGCTTATCAAAAACGCTTTTCTTCAGAAATGCTGTTAGTAACTTCAAAATGCAAAAGCGTCAGCATAGAACGAAATTCATAGAGAGCATATGGATTAACTATCTGACATAAAACTTATAAGAATAAGGAAGGTATCAGATGCTGCGCAAAATATACTGTGACTGTTTTCTTGTGCAAAATCAAGAAAAGATAGACTATGTTAGTTCAATCATCACTTTATAACACACGCATTTAATCAGGGAGGATGACGTTGTTATGGATATATAAATCCTTTATTCAAGGCTTCCTTGAAAACGGCATTAGTGTCTGTGTCAAAATGCCGAAATTTAGTCAACCTTGATTAAACATATTTCATCGCATCAGCTTCTAAAATACCAAAGACATTATTTAATGAATTGATATTCATAGTTTATTTCTTTAGAATATAGTGTTAATGGGAGGTGAGGTTGTAAAATTCAAGATAAGAATTTGAAAGAATCACATAAATAATAGATGGCGCTTGTAGCACAGACCGAATGCATAACAGTCATTTATGTTTATGGCAAAAAATATAATAACATAGTATATACAAATCAATCAAAAATTATAGTTTAAGAAAAAGACATTTCATTGCAGGTATTAATCTCAGTTACATATGCTAAGAGTAAAAAATGCTCATCATATGTTTGTGTATGATTTTGTTTACAATCAACTAGATATTTATATATACAGCTAGAGGGATGAACAGGTAAACAGCCTATCTCTTTCAGTAATCTGAATGCATGGCATGGCTGTATTACATATTCAACTGTAAATAACCAACAGTGAATATGGATTTGTTTGTTTCTTATACATAATGAAAAAGTGATTTTTGCCATAGGGCATCCTATGAAAAATATGAACTCGAAAATGATTGCTCTAATAGGTAATGGTAGTGTTTATTATCATCCAAAACTGGTTTTCACTGTACATATCTCTTGAATGAGATCAAGTCATTTCTACATTGTGGATACCCCAAACTAAAAATTCGTCATGCTTTCACATCACCAGTTAATGACCTCAAAATGCCTTGGTATCACTGTGAACACATAAACGTTGTGATAGGTAGGGGATCGCATGATCTATTACGAACCTTCTTCGCAATATTGTCCATCTAAACTAATATACAAAATTTTACCTCGTAATTACTATGGTTGAAACTGTGACAAATGATCTTTCTTGGTAATTATCAATAAAGTAACACAATCGATCCACTTGAAAAAAAGACTGGTGACGTTCAATGCAAATACTGTTAACTACACCTCACACATGTTTAAGGTGGCCGTAAATTCTTTTGTCGGCGTGCTTAGAGTTTTAATTTGGACTTCTCACAACAACTCATACCTCCTAGCATATCATGATTCATTTCCCGCTAGCCTAGACAGAGTCTTACCTGAAAATGAAAATGTTGCTATTACACTCATTTCTTATAAACTTGTCTGATGTAATAAAAGCTTTTATTAATAAATTACTTATGTCTCCAACACGCATTTGAAATCATTGAAACAGTCGATTTCTCCCAGATGTTGAAATGTTTTTAATGTCATTATCACAAAAATTATAAGTTTTATTTCTTCTCACATACGTTTACCATCCAACCAGTTGGACAGATTCTATTCCAAAATTGTCCAAGTTCTTTTACATTACAAAGGATATTTAATTCAAGTAACAAATACCATAATGCTTCTTTTCTATATTATTCTGTTGTGTGCATCGATATCATTTCATCATTTAGAACACTATCTTTTTTGGTGTCTTTGTAGATGATAATTTTATACTGGATGACATTTTTGCTTTTAAAAAATCTGCAATTAACTATAAGTTTCATAGGTACAGTTTTTGTCAACATCAATGACAGTCGTTTTTGAAAATCAAAGTATATGCAAAAAATGAGGGCATATCTTACATTTTTTCATTCTCTGTTCATTAAATTCTGAAATTTTTCATTCAAATTGTATATTTTGTATATCTGAATCCTTATATTTGATCAAAATTTGATATATAAGAACTTGAATTACACAGTTGTTGATACAAATAAACGTTAACTACTACTAAAGAAAAGTCGCTGCTTCATACAAAAGTATACAACATTTTAACCATGTTTAATTGTTTCATAGCCAAGGTTCTCATTGACAACCTTCATACTTTTAAATGTAACCTTCCCCCCTTGTGTTCGTTATTTGTATTCAGGATTTATGAACAATTTTGATGAATGTGATTGTGAAGGCGGATGCTTGGCGAGAAGATGTTTTGAATAATGGCATTGTCAAAGACAAGGGTGTCGAGATGAAGGATTGATGTATGATCACATGAAAATGAATCCAATATTTCCCGTGGTTCAATATTACACTTATCATTTATGATTCATCTAACAAATTCAAAGACACAAGTCATTTTCCCGTGATTCATATGAACTATCTTTAGTGGTCCCATGCTTAAGACACAGATTACTACCTACCGTTTTAGAAAAAACACTTTTGTATCATACAACATGAATTCCAGTCAATCCAAACAAACTGATTCTAAACATATCAGCTTGCCAAAAACTCTTTTGTATTTTAAGTAGAAAAGAAGCAGCGGCACATGACCTTCTCTGACTGTCCTGGAGGTATGCTGATATATCTGAATGTTTATGTGCATACCCTGTTGTTCAGACCACATTTGTCTAACAGGTGTATAAAGAACAGCACTCCAAGGATTTGACATACTAAAGGAATGTGGTTAAATATTTCGGGTTAAGCTATTATATATTTTTCTTTATTATGATTGGGTAAAAACGTTGTGAAAAGGTTCTGTGTTGTTCTGAATTTCAATAACGACACTACAATAACACTGCTATTTAAAAAATAATCATTTATTATACAAATGTTAATTCACGTCATTTATTCACCATACATAACTAAATATATAACAACATATTAAAAACAATCTTTTATCATAAAAATATTGTTACGTTCATGCACAAATTGCAATCATCATATTACTTTTATAATTTTAATATCAATATGAATATGATCCCTTAAAGGAACAGGACATAATAACATGGATAAACGTTAATCTTGTTTCATCCATGCCGATGAATGTGATTTATTGCAATAATCTGAAGGTATTGGCCTTTCAAGTTGGATTGAAGATGCATTTGTCATGGAAAGTTCAAAGCAAACTTCCTCATTTATCATTTTCTATGTCAAAATGTCAATGCCAAAGCGTCTTTGATGTGAAATCAGATCATTATTATACATAAATTAGGGATTTTGACCGTCTCATTGACCTGACAGCGTTAGTAGTGTACATATATGTGTTAATGATGAAATTTTGAAAGTATAAACATTTTGCATATGATAACAAAATTAAACTCATAAAGTTCAAGAAGGATATTCAGAAGTGGAATACAAACTAAATTTCACAGATTACAACTTCTTTACTGTGAAATTGTCGAACATGTGGTTAGTTATTGACAAAAGTTTTTTTTATAAACAAACATGCTGTAAGTTTTTGGATTCGAATTTAAAATGAAAATGTTTTCTTGCACCTATTAACATTCATTATTGTTTCCATGGAATCACTTTATCTATCTTAGAAAACGTGCTATTGCCCTTTTGATATTGATATTGTGACTTTAAACTATTTCTGTGTCCTAAACTAACTAAAAAATCAGGCAGGTATTTTAGCTTTTACATTAACATTAGGAATGAATGATTTTGCGTTTAGCCAGATCAAATCTTAAGTTTGATATAAATGCAAACTTTCCAGAGAGGATTTGAACTTTTCAAAGTGAACCATTTGAAAGCAATGTTAAGAGTAAGCACATTGAATAATTACATTAAACTATCCCGCCGCGAGTTCGTGCAACAAAATGGATGGAGTTGGTTCTTGCCAAACAGATATTAATTATTCGATTGATAAAAAGTTTGCCAAATTATCCTCAGAGGGACCTTGCTTAAAAGTAATCAATCATTCATACCAAATGCTAATGGAACACCGTTTATAGAGGATAGTAAAATAACTTCCATTTAATACTATTTTTATCAAACTAGTAAATGATTAAGTATTTAATGAGCGAAAGCGAGTTTGATACCATATCATCAACGGGTTTTATGAAAATAGTATAAAATTGAAGGAAGTTTAGTATTCTGTTGATTACTTGACCTCAGTAATCAAGCATGATTGCCGAAAGTGTACGGAACGAAACATTTCCGCGACTTGGCCGCCATTGTGACGGTGGTGCCAACATTGTGACGTCACAACCACACAATATTATGACGTCATGCGTGCAGCGGTATTACACTAGTTTAATATTGTCATATAAATATTACACTGCAGTATCTTATCTCTTATATATATTCATATTACAGTTCAATTCTAAAGTTCTAAGAGAAATTTGTAAATTTGTACCTGTTCCACTTTTGTTCACAAAAAAAAACGTTCATGAAAGAAAGTTCTTGAGCTGTTGACCTTTGCTACATTAGGCACTTCGAGTATATCGACCAATGGTATGCACTCGACTCAAGAGAGGAGTAATGAAATTCCAGCCTGTCACCTTGATGAGGGAGAAAGATCCTTTGGAACTCAAAGAACTAATCTTGTACTAACGCACTGGCTTCTTCGAATTATTGATTGAGCAGAGAATGGACTGGGATAATACAGAGCATTAAAGATACTTTACGGCGTATGTTACCCCTTGTGAAGAGGCAACAGTAGACTCTTCTAGTAATATTTAAATCGATATCGGTTTTGTTTAGGAAGAGTTTGTAACGACGCAACAATTTACGTTTTTTCTTAAAAGTTGAATTAGGCAGTACGAAAGCGAGATCGTTATATTGATTGTATTATATACTTTTAAGAAAAAGAAACGCATAGGTAAGATATAGAATTTTGAACTGTTATAGAAGCGGTAAAAAAACAACCATAACATTTCCTTCAAAATTGTTATTTTTGTATGATTGTTGGGCACGTTAGTCTACTTAGTTTTTCGTCAAATAAGAACTACATTACTTAGGAGGAGTTTAAAATATACAACAAAAGATTATTCATTATATTTAGCTGACGGCAGACAAATTTGTAAACTACGGATACGAATCTCTTGGATGAATGGAGAGACTTTTTCGTATCTTGTTCAGGGACGGCCGGTCAAGGTTACCATTGGCTACGGAGGAGTATCAGGCTAGGTTCCTGAAGATGCATTAAGAATGACTTTTCACAAAATAGTAACGATGCAGTGATTCAATCAATCCCCATCTGTCACTTTACGTGGTGGTTAAGAACTTTTTAATGTCAATTTCAAATTAAATGACGCTTGGGATTCTTCCAAAATGGCCTAACTGTCACGGTTTAATCCATCACGAATTGTGGCGAACGTGATAGTCCAAAATGTTATCTTCTACTTAATCACTAGATCGCCTCACAAGATACCCGACTTGTCAACTTGTAATGAAATGTTTCTTGACGAAAACAAAATTAGTCATTCCCTTATAAAAATTAAACTTTGATTAGAGCGAAAACGGACAATAACTTTATACCATTTTATCTGTTTGTCTTCTCTTTATGGCACATAAATTACATATCAAGCATTTCAAAGCTTGTCTCGGAGAGATATGATTACGATATGTGTTTTCTTCCTGTGTAAGTATTCAGTTATATTGTTCACATATTGTTAGTAGATATTTTTTGTCATTCAAGTTTTATTTTACCGTGAAAGCATACACAAACTGCGTAGTACACAATAACATGTATATAAAGAGTAAGACAGTCCTAGATCGTTATGTTAAAAAATTATAAAAACCAAATAACTTTGAAAATATAAAAATACTTGATATGAAGCAATGCTTTACACGTGTCAGAATTTAACATGTGCAAGACAATTTCAAGTTGCACGTGTATCAACAGTACATGCTAAACGTAAGGTCAAACATCTGTTTTGATCAAAGAGACACCTGTTCTCCAATGTCTTTGATACATTGGACACCTGGTTTAAATAAATGGCACCGAATATTTGCGAATTTCTTTAATGTAAAAATCTGGTTTTTCTTGCCATTAAAAGCTGATGATGGTTATTGTGAAAACAACATGGATACAAAACTCAAAAAATATTAATCACCTTAGGACTAGGAAGTCTCAAATACGCAATTTGCAATAAATTCGCGTTCTGACCGATTTACTTGGCGTCAACATTAATAGAAATAAAAATATGACGTCACAATGTTATAAAATGTTATTAAAAAGACTGATTTGCGTAACATCATGATTATTAAGTATGACGTCACAATGTTTACGGCGCAGTCACGATGGTCATGTAAAGTATTTTCCATGTTATAATTCTACGATTAATAAATAGAAATAACTCATCCACGTTTTATAATTTGTTTATGAAACTCGCTCGTTCAATACCAAACCAATCACGAGTTTTGTTAAAATTTTGTCAAGCGGCGCGGAGTTTAATTATCTAATTAACTAAAATCTGGAAATAAATGTAATACAGTTCTAATATGCAGATTTTAACAGCCTGATTTATAAAATCCTTACACTAGATTTATATTCCTGACATAACTTTTGGCTATATTAAATTAAATGGAGCTGAATTTTGACGCACTTTAAAAAACAATTGTTTCAATATTTGGATGATAGATTTGAAACGGGTTATGTTTCGAAAATATGCGATCAATGTTTCGAAATTTACGATCAGCATATTTCTTCTCTCGTTTGTCACACCTAAAAAGGTATTATAACTGGCTTTTCACTGAAAAGAATTTAGAAAATAATATGAGCTAACTAACACGAAAATAATAGGAAGTTTTCGAGAATCATATTAGGGTTACGATACATGTTTAATCCATTCAAATGACAGACTAATAGTCACTTATCATAAATACATCGTGGTACATTTCATGTTTATTTCTGTAGGGATCTAGTCTTCTAATGCAGTTACTCATTGGTCTGTGTAAGATATTGCAGTGTTATATCAATACGGGGATATTTAACTAATGCAGTACAACTGCAAGTATGACGTCTCAACAGTTTGCAGTTCTGATGTCAACGTTAGTTATGCACTATCCCAATAATTTAGTCTAACCACACTGATGCTAATTACACTTGATTAATGTATGCCACTTATAAATAAATGAGGTGAGGTGATTTTGGTTTTAACGCCGCTTACAAGAGTATTTCATTTATATCAGTGCTGCTAGTATGACTGCAGAGAAAAAACCACATAGCTATAGGTATTGTGGGTATGCTTTGTGGAGAAAACTGCTAGCATCGGCTGGAACGAGAAAATATAGGTGGCACTGCACTGAAATTTAGTGTAACTTTACACTCTAACCTTGTTGCGTGTAGAACAAAATCTTTACTGCATACGAAGTTGCCGAGCCCCTGGCGGGATTCGATCCACAGACCTCATGATCCAGTGGCAACGCGCTAAGCACTGCGCTATCCCGCCCCAGTTATAAACAGAATACTAGTTATATCTAACGAATGCATGGTTATGTATCAAACTTGCTTTTTCTTTTTTCTCTATCAATCTACAGCTTATCAAAATGTCTTAGTTCAGTTAAGATCCCACTGTAATGCATGTTTTCCAGGATCTTTTAATCAAACATTTTTGCTGATAAGTAAACTTTAGAGATTAGACTTGTTGCACTTTTTTTATAACTTGTTGATAGATGAGCAATACTTTAGTAGAATACAAAGAAATAAGTGCTGCTTAACTAATCTATTAGTCCGTCCAATTTCGGATTAAACCTGTTACAGTATAAACTACTAAAGTGCAAGACGCCGCTTAATCTAAATAGTTCCTGCTAAATCACCACCTTGCATACCAAGATGGTATTACAGGCTCAATACAGGCTACTATGTTAAAAGTTAAATCTTGCAACAGTGACGTTAAAATCTTACACAGCGAAGAGCTTACGCTTAAAAAACAGGTGCACAGAATAGCAAACAATACCGTGATAGTAAGATTGTTTAACGATGCTTACTGTTCTAATCAACGAAGTTCTGTTTTTGCTTTATAAACATCTTACCACACAGTTTCGTTTATCTGCCTTGAATTGGCATGTTGATCGGCTATATTTTCACAAGCCTGTCACTGGCTAAATGTTTTTATAATGCCAGCAAACAGAATCGTCCTGAAACTGAAGGAAGTAAATGCCCTAACATTCGGATACTGTGTTACTTTGTTTCAGACTCCTGATACAGACACCACTTTTTGTTCTTTATCAGTGTGTGATTGAACTCTTAGATCACTCAATATTCCAATTGGTACTGAAATTTTCTTAATGAAGGTGCAATTCAAGGCAAAGGTAATTGAAAATATTTTGATTAGTGCTTGTTTTAGTAACGTATTTGGTTATAATACATAATCAGATGATGTCCTGAAAATCAATGTTAAGGAAGTTGTGAGTTGTTGGAGTCATATATGCCAAACTTAATCAATGGTGTCATTTGATTGCGAAGTATCGACTTTTACCAAAATGACACATTTTAAAGCTTATTGGGTTTTTTTACAATGACAATATGAAGGTAGAACGTCGCAATTATGATCGAAAACCGGACAGTGGCGCGCGTCAAATAGTCAAACGTAATTTTGGAGAGTGAGTGAGTGAGTGAGTTGTTGTTTAACGCCGCTTGGGCAATATTACAGCCATTAGCGGCGTGAGATTTTAATGAAATGAGAAAGATTGCAAAAGCAAAAAAGTGATACAGCACGAAGGCTGTAAAAACATCAGCAAAATATCACAGAGTTGGTTAAAAGCTGATATAGAGAGTTTAAAATTCTACAACTTATCAAATAGATTGATTTCTTTTAGATAGGATAAAATACGGTGTTCACCGATTTGATTAAAAAGTTGTGAAATTGGAACATTTGGGTAAAATGTTTCCCTTACGTGTGCAGTGTCCCAGCAGTCGCACAGGATGTGCTTAACTGTGAGGGGACACTGGCAGGGAATACACACCGGAGGATCTTCCCCCTTTAAAAGATATGAATGAGTGAAATGTGTGTGTCCAATGCGACATCGTCGCAAGACACACGCTTCTTGCCGGGTAAAAGAAGATAGAGATTTATAACCTAAATAAGGTTGTATTTCATGAAGTTTATTGTGTTGTTGTTGGTCCCACTGGGACCTCCAACGTTGTTTGATATAAGATTTGATAGCGGGTTTGGAATCTGTATATGGAACTTTAGTTTGTGAGATATGTTTGAAATTAAGCGCTGACTTAGCTGCTGAATCAGCTTTATTGTTCCCTTTTATACCCATATGGCTAGGAAGCCAGCAGAAGACGATATCGCATTCGAGAAATGTGTTGTGAATGGTTAAAATATCCCTTATAATGGGATGATCACTTTTACAGTTTTTGATAGCCTGAAGGCATGATAGAGAGTCAGAAAAGATAATGTAATTATAAGCAGTAGAGTTTTTGATATGCTGAATGGCCTTGAGGATGGCCTTTGCTTCAGCTGTGAAAATGCTGCTGCCATCATGCAGCCTTGAAGCATAAGTTGTTGAAGGTGTAACAGTTGCTGCTGCAACTGTCTCACCATCCTTAGAACCATCAGTGTAAATTGGTTTGTAGTCAGAATAAAAATCTCGCAGTTCGTTGAAAGCCTGTAGGAATATGAGCTGATTGGTTTCAGATTTTTTATGAGTGGTTAAGCTGAGATCAACACGGGGCTTGACCAACTGCCATGGTGGAGTGGCCAGCATACCGTGTTCTGCTATAGTTGGAAGGTCGATATCCGAATCTTCAACATGTTGTTGAATACGGATACCAAGAGGTGGTATTGCTTTGGTTTTTGAAGAATACAACTGCTGGTATTCAGGATTGAATACGCAGTTGTAAGCTGGATTTAAAGGATTGGATTTGAGCTTAGTTATATATTGAAGTGCTAACTTGATGCGCCGATCTGCAAGAGATGGCTCATCAGCCTCGATGTAAAGACTTTCAACGGGAGATGTTCTGAAGGCCCCAAGACAAAGTCTGAGACCCTGATGGTGGATTGTATCCAGCATTTTGATGTACGAGGGCCGGGCGGATCCATAAATAATGGATCCATAATCTAGTTTTGAGCGGATAAGTGATCGATAAAGATGAAGAAGAGTTTCTTCATCTCCACCCCATTTAGCATTTGAAACAACCTTTAAGAGGTCTAATGCCTTTAAACATTTAGCTTTAAGGTTTTTAATATGTGGGATAAATGAGAGTTTACTGTCAAAAGTGAGACCAAGAAATTTGGCCTCTGGCACGACTTTGATTGGAGTCTTATCCAGAAAAAGCTCTGGATCTTTGTGCATTTTGCGCTTATTGCAGAAATGCACACAAGAAGTTTTAGCTTTTGAAAATTTAAAGCCGTTTTCTAACGACCATTTATGAATTTTATTTAAACAGAGCTGCAACTGCCGCTCAATTGATGGCATATTCTTGCCACGGCAAGAGACTCCAAAGTCATCAACGAAAAGAGAACCATCAGTATGATCATTTAAAACTTTTGCCAAACTATTTATCTTAATGCTAAATAGAGTGACTGATAAAATGCTTCCTTGTGGAACACCCATTTCCTGATTAAAGAAATCAGATAGGGTAGAACCCACCCGGACTTTGAATTGGCGATCATGTAAAAAGTTGGATATAAATTCTGGCATACGACCTCGCATACCAAATTCGAAGAGATCCTTTAAGATGCCATGCTTCCAAGTCGTGTCGTATGCTTTTTCTAAATCAAAAAAGATGGACACAGCATGTTGTTTGTTGATAAATGCATCTCTAATAAAAGATTCTAAACGAACCAGATGATCAGTGGTACTACGTTGTTTACGGAAGCCACATTGGATATCTGTTAGTAATTTGTTGGTTTCCAAGTACCAAACCAGACGATCATTGATCATCCGTTCCATAGTTTTACAAACACAACTTGTTAAGGCTATCGGACGATAGTTAGAAGGATCTGTGTGATCCTTCCCGGGTTTAGGAATGGGGACTATGGTGGCATTATGCCAACAAGGTGGAAAATCACCAGATTCCCATATATGATTATATACCTCGAGTAAAACTTTAAGGCAAGATTCTGGTAGATGTTTTAAAAGCTGATAATGGATATCATCAGGGCCAGTTGCAGTATCATGTGCTTTAGAAAGTGCTGTTTTAAGTTCTGAAAGGGAGAAGTGTTCATTATAATCTTCTCCATTATCAGAATTAAAATTAAGTGGTTGTTTTTCCTGTACCTTTTGATATTTTTGGAATTCAGGTACATAATTTGCTGATGAAGAGTTTTTTGAGATTGTTTCAGCCAACTTATTTGCAATATCAGTTTTAGATGTAAGAAGTTCACCTTTGACCTGTAGATGTTTTATTGATGATTTGGAACCTTTGCCTTTAATTTTACTAATCATATTCCAGACTTTGCTCATAGGCGTTCTGGAATTAATTTTAGAGACATAGCCTCTCCAAGATTTGCGTTTTTCTTGATTAACAGTGCGGCGAGCCTTAGCCCGAGCTTTGCGACAGCCATCAAGATTGCCTGGTGTAGGATGTTTGTTGAACCTTCGTTCAGCCTTTTTACGTGCTCGAATGTCTTGTCTGCATGTATCATTAAACCATGGTTTAACAATACGTGGATTAGAGGTTGATTTAGGAATGGCTTCCTCAGCAATTTCTATTAATTTATCTGAAAGTGTTTGGATAGGGTCTCCAGATTGTAATATTGATTCATATTTTATGTTTTCCATGCAAAGGGAAGAAAAAGTGTCCCAATCTGCTTTGGAAAACTTCCAATGAGGATTGTGTTCTTCAGGAGAAGATAGGGCAGGTTCCAATACTATTGGAAAGTGATCACTGCCACACATATCCTCATGGACTGACCAAATAAAGTCATTCAGTAATGATGGGTCAGTTATAGAT